>CM076584.1:41864078-42464078 GCA_034641835.2 Pinus albicaulis
TCATAGAGCACAAGGCTTCACTTTAGAAAGACTTGTGTTTGACCCAAGTAACATTAGAACACAAGGGTTAGTATACACAACCCTTTCACAAGTTAATTAAACCATGGATTCATTGTTCTTACTTAAAAATTTAACACAAGAAATTTCCATGTTAGTAAAAAAATAAGCACAAAAATGAAGTGCTTGATTGAAAACACATCATGGAACTTTGATATTTTTCCTAATTATTTTACAGAAACCAATGTACTTACATTGGTCTCTCTGAGAACACGTAGCTAGCATGCACATCTTGATGATATTCAAGTAGACGAAGACATTATGAACAATATGGTTATTTGCTTCCAAGAAACATGCACAAATTTCCTATTTAGCGAACACAAGTTTCCTTCAATTTAAATTCATCATACTCTATTCATGATGTTCTTACTTGCATAAAAGAACACATAAATATATTTGAAACCAAAACAATTTTCAATGAAAAAGTTGATCTTGTAATGTCGCAGATCTATGTAATATGACCAATTTTCATAATGAACATATATGTTTCTCCTTTTACTTCACTCTTTACTATCATTGAAATAATATCGATTACCAAATTACATATTCTTCATGAGCATTGTATCTTGATTATTATTGGTGATTTCAATATTGACATGCATTCAAATAGCCAAAGAAAAAAACAACTAATTGAATATATGGAATTAATTGAGTTGCATCAATTGACACACAACTATACTCCAAATCCAAAATCTCAAATAGACCATATTTTGACAAGTCTTGACCTTGGCTGTTGTAAAGTTGGTTTGTTGGATGAAAATTGGAGTGATAATGATGAAACTCATGCTAGCCTATTCCTGAATTGAACTTTGCAAGAAACAGTTGCAATTTTATATTTGTTTTATTTTTTCTTTTAATATCAAAAAAAAGAAAGAAAGAAAAAAATCTAAAGGTAGCAACAGAAAATCACTCCACTTGTTCTAGGTATTTTTTTTATCGTTGTTTCTTTTCTTGTTTGGGACTTAATATTTTATCATATGAAATAGTACCAACATTAGCCTTTGTAACATGAGTTCAAATATCTATACTATAAATGTTTTTAGACATATCTGTGTTGCTTCAATGTGTATTTTCAAAAGAAAGCATTTACAAAATATATGTTCTAGTATGTAGTTCAATAGTTTCGCATAGTGCACTTTTTTTTAACGCAAATGAGTAAATTTTGAAAAATGATTTTGTAACAGACCCGGGTTAAACTTACATGTAATCAAATTTAATGAAGGAAAAATAAGGCCACAATTAAGGAACACTTATTCCAAGATGAATGTTGGGAAAAGATATCCTAGTGGGCATCACTGGATGTGTTTATGGCTAAGGGGAAATTGGAAAAGGAAATGGCTAAGGAATTAAAAAGGAAAAATATATTTTAGCACATTTGTTTATGAAAATAATGGAAATTAGGAGAAAAGGAAAGTGAAAGGTCACACGTTGCATGTGAGGAGGAAATTGAAGGAAAATAATGGAAAATTGAATAGATTAGAGGAATAATCAATAAAAATACCTCAAAGTACCAGTTGGTAGCCTTTTTTTCATTTCATTTTCATAATCACACTTAGAGAGGAGAAGAGAACCAAGAGGAGAAAGAGATTAGGCAAGCAAAGGAAGGAAAAGGAAGCAAAGGAAGGACAAGGAAAGGAAAGGAAAGCAAAGATAAAGCAAGGAAGAGCATAATCAAGTAGCTTCAATAAGAATACTTGAAGGTAACAGATTGAATGTATGATTTCCTATATGGTTTTGACATGCATGATATGTGCATGTTGGTATTCAGTTCTTTTTTTGTCGGTGGAATGGTTTTGTTGGGTTTTGACAGTGGTTTTCAGCCTTGTCTTGCCTTTTTCTGAGAACCATGGTATGATGGGATTATTCTTGGTTTTTAGAATTGGATTTTCCGGATGGTTTAGGAATCTGAGGCAGAGATGGTCTTAGGTTTATTCCTAAAGGCCTAGGAATCCCTTGATTAGTTTTGGCAGGATACACGGTAAAGTCTGAGGGTGGTGTCTCAGTAAGGGCCTAGTGATCCAATGTGGATTGCGGTAAAGCCTAGAGACAAGGAGACAGAAAATTCCTCAAGGATAGTGATCAGATTTGGAGGCATTCCAACCTTGGTTTGGTTTTGTGATCTTGGTGGCAGTTTGGGTGAGATCATGCTACAATGAGGTTGGAAGTGGTTTAACCTCTCGATTCTGTTGGTTGTTTTTGGATTGGTTTATCCATGAGTTCCCATATTCATGCTTGGAATATGGCATAGGGGTGACTGGCTAAAATAAATATTTTGTTCAACCATGTCTATGGTCAAGTGGTATGTGGAAGTCCCAAAACAGGTTGGCTCTTACCTATGTTTAATGAAATATAAGTTCTCTTTCTTTTGTACTCGTATTTATGTGGATTTAATGGTTGTTTTCTTATGGTCATTTATGTGGTTATATGCTGGTTATAAGCATGGTTATGTGACCGGTTCTAGTCATGGTTTGTTTCATGTTTCTACTTGTAACTGAAATAATAATGGATGAAATACGCAATTAATGATAACACAACTAATGGAAGAGGGTGGTGATCCTTCTTGATAAGTTTCATATGAATTTCTAGTCCCTTATGCTCTGTCTTGTAATCATAACTTGTAGATTTCATTGTTGCCAAGTGCCAGGCCTAGTCCTGATGGGGATGGTCAGGACTAGTCCTGATGTCAATTTTTATTTTACAAGCATTATCCTTGTGTAATTTATGATTTCTGAAAGTTACAGGGAATTATGGGTAGAGGTCTAGCCCCAAACTTTTAATATATCCTTAAAATTCATATTCGTTGGAAAACACTAAGTGAAAAAGACCATAGTCCCACTAATGCAAGCTTATGCATGCGACTAGGAGGTTATAGTCGCACTAATTCCTTGGAAAGGGAGAAAATGGGGGTAAAATTCATGGAAAATTTAGGTTGGATCAAGGGATGGACACATGGAGGGGTTGGGTTACTCCTAGAGGGGCCTGTGGTACTAGAGGGAAGCCAGTAAGTTTTTTTTGTCGAATCCATTTCCTTAAAGTCACCAAGGAGGTTGAGTCTGGTCATAAATTCCCCTCATCTCATGTTTACCCTAGGTAAGCTGGTGAAATTGGGTAGTTGTGAGGGGAGGTTTTCGTTACAGGTACTATTAGAGTGTGGTTGTGCTCTCTTTCGAGAAAAGTCTGATGTTGTCAAGGTTATTGTCGTCATACATGGTATGGTCGTGCATGATGGTATATGTTGATATGCTGACTATCTAGATATATTTATGATTATACATGTAGATTCTAATGTGGACTGATATTGCAGATGATATAAGCCTCCCCTAAACAAAAATAAAGTATGGATTTTATTTTGGTATATATTTCTTTTTTTGACATGATATACTTGCAGGAAGAAGAGAATAAAGGATGACAAGCAAAATGGTAGACTATAGTTCCTGTGACTCTCCCTATAGATCAATTTGGAAACAAGGAGATGAGTATTCTCTTGGTGTGGCAGATACAATGAGGTTCTTGAGGGCATAGATCAAAATTTGTAAGGAAAATAATGACAGGTTGGTTGAGGCTAAGGAAATACTTGCAAATGCTCAGGAAAAGCAGATAGTGGTTAATGTGATGATTCTTGAAAGCTTGTTAGAGTTGCATAAACAAGGATAAATGAGGATCCAAAAGAGAAGGAGGAAAATACTAATGGAGCTTATGGTAT
Source organism: Pinus albicaulis (assembly GCA_034641835.2). Classification (NCBI taxonomy): domain Eukaryota; kingdom Viridiplantae; phylum Streptophyta; class Pinopsida; order Pinales; family Pinaceae; genus Pinus; species Pinus albicaulis. Next base: position 41,867,839 of record CM076584.1, read on the forward strand.
CAGGTCTCGGTTTAGACACATTTTTTATAGAGGGGACATAATTAGAGGTGGAAGATCATTGGACACACCTGATATGAGGAATGGTATTTATGGGCATCATTCTAGTTTCTCTTTCAGGAGACATCATCATAGTCGTCACTATTACCATCCTTATAGTAGGGGTGAGTACTTTCCTAAGGAATTCAATAAAGTAAAGCCACCTACGTTTGATGGAGAAATGAATATGTCATAATATGTGGAAGCATGATTTCCTTGGATGAATAAATTCTTCAGATTCATAGCTATACAGAGAACATGAAAGCCAAGATAGCCACTTTCCATCTCAAAGGGAAAACATATATCTGGTGGGAGGATGTGAAGAATTTTAAAGGTATTAGGGAGGATGGCTTGCTTTGGGATGAATTTGAGAGGCTCTTCAAGAAGAAGTACCCGTTGGACAAGTACTATGATGCTAGAGATAAGTAGTTCTATGACCTGTAGATTGGTTCCGTGACATATGATGAGTATACTAGCAAGTTCTTGGAGCTGTTGAGATATGTGCCTTACCTCAAGGAGGAGAATGCCAAGGTTCAAAAATTCATTAGTGGGCTGCTAGTAGCATACAAATACCGGATTGAGTTCAATGAGCCTATAGCGCTAGAAGAATCCATTTGAAAGTTGAAGCATTGTTATGAGCAATAAAAGCACAAAATTGAACCTAAGCGTGATTTGAAAGGAAATTAAAAGGATAAAGGAATATGGCTACCAAAGTGGGGAAGACCTCAGATGTAGGTGAGAAATAAAATGTGGTTCCTTACAAGAAGTTCAATATAGTTAAGAAGGGACATGGATCACAGTCGAGAGAGCAAAAAACTAGAGGTGATGGTAGATCACCATTGTAGTGTTGGATATGTGGCAAGGATCATCACAAGAGAGATGGTCTGCAGTATCAGGGTGGTAGACCTCAAATATATAGTGCATAGGAGGAGTAGAATTTTGGGGATGGTGGTCATAGTAAACCTATCATTTATGCAGTTGTGGACAACATGCAGGAGGATCACCAGACATCTATCATTGAGATGGACGGTAAGCTTTGTGATCAAGTTATTTCTATTTTGATTGATCCTAGATCTAATTATAGTTATGTTAATCTTGACCTGGTGGATAATTTTGGATTGAAAAAATAAGTGCATGCAAAATCTTGGTTGGTGCAATTCATTAAAAGTATGAAGAAGAGAGTTCACCATTGGGTAAGAACTTGTGCATTTGAGTTAAATGGTATGCCTACAACAACACATTTGAATGTACTAACATTGGGATCATATAGCATTCTTTTGGGTATCGATTGGATGTATATTCATAGGAACAAAGTATATTTTTATGACAAGGTCATTGAGTGCCTGGACGATAACGAAGAAAATATAATTTTGAAGGAAAGAAGATGTCTGCATCAGTGAGGATGGTCACCACTATGTAGGCTATGCATAGTTGCATAAAAGGTTATGTGATGTTTGCAATGCATGTTTCCAGTGACAAGGGTAATGATGTTGAGGATGCAAAAATCTTCCAAAAGTATCATGTGTTGCAACAATTTAAGCATGTGTTTCCAGCCGAGATTCCAGAGTTACCTCTTCACAGGGAAGTGGACTTTTCTATTGAATTGGTACCGGGGGAAGAACCAACATCAAAGGCACCTTACAATATGAGCACGCCAAAGTTAGTAGAGTTGAAGTTGCAGTTGAATAAAATGCTTGACAAGGGTTACATTAGGCGGAGTGTATCACCTTGGGGTGCACCAGTGTTTTTCATAAAGAATAAGGATGATACTCTCAGGTTATGCATTGATTACTGGTAGCTAGACAAAGTGATGATCAAGAACAAATATCCATTGCCACGGATGGATGAATTGTTTGATCAGTTGAAAGGAGAAATAACATTCTCTAAGATCGAATTGAGATCATAATATCATCGGGTACACATTAAAGAAGAGAACATCTACAAGACCGAATTCAAGACCAGGCATGGGCATTATGATTTTGTTGTAATTCCATTTGGTTTGACTAATTCCCCAATGAAATTTATGAGTTTGAGAATGGTGTGTTGTTTCCTTATCTAGATAAGTTTGTCATTGTATTCATTGACAACATCTTGGTATATTCTAAGAATGAATAAGAGCATGACGAGCATTTAGCAGTAGTGTTAATATTTCCAAGAGAGCATCAGTTATATGCTAACCTTAGCAAGTGTGGTTTCCGCCTGTCAGAGGTACCCGAAAAAGATAAGAGCCATCATCGAGTGGGTAGATCCTAAGAATTTGGAGGAAGTTAGTTCATTTGTGGGATTACCATTACTACAAGAGGTTCATCAGGAACTTCTCATGCATTACATATCCTATTACATATTTTCAGAGGAAAGGTAAGACGTTTGAATGGACTGAAGAATGTGCATCTAGTTTTAAGCTACTGAAGTAGTTGTTGACCAATGCTCCAGTTCTTAAGATTGTAGATTTGGATAAATAATTCATGGTGTATACAAATTATTGCAAAAGAGGACTTGGTGGAGTCCTTATGTCGAAGGGACAATTGTTATGCTATGAGTCCAGGAAATTAAATGAGCATGAATAGAGCTACACGACTCATGATCTAAATTTGGAAGCTAGTATCCATGCCTTGAAGATGTGGAGGCACTATCTTCTTGGTAGGAGATTTTTATTTCTAAGTGATCATAGTGGGTTGAGATATTTGTTTGACCAACCGAATTTGAATGCCAAACAATCCAGATGGTTGGACACCCTTAGGGAGTTTGAATTCAAGTTCAGATACATTAAGGGAAAGGAGAACAGGGTTGTAGATGCTCTCAGTAAGAAATTATAGGTGAACCATATAACAACTATGATTTCCTATGGGATAGATTTATATGAACAAATCTTACAAGTGGGACAAGAGGATCACAAGTATGTGGAGTTTAGGTACAGATTACAATGGAGTACATGTACGGGTGCAGGTACAGGTACAGGTGATCAGGATGCATACTATCATCTCATGACAGATGGTTTGGTGAGATTTAGGGATATGATCTATGTGTGAGATGATAGTGAGCACAAGAATCTTATCTTGAGGGAATTTCATGTCAAGCCATACTTGGGTCACCCAGGATATCAAAATACATTGACGACAGTGAAGAATTTCTACTATTGGCCGAATACGAAGAGAGACGGAGTAGAGTTTGTGGCTAGATGTTTCGATTGTCAGCAGGTGAAGGTAAAATGTAAGCATCCAGGTGGTCTACTACATCTAGTTTTTATTCTGGAATGGAAATGGGAGGTCATTTCCATGGATTTTATTACAGGTATTCCAAGGTCAGTGAGGTATCATGATTCTATCATGGTTATGGTCGATAGATTGAGCAACGTGGGTTACTTCATTCTAGTGAAGACTACATATTCAGCTAGTGAGGTGGCACGGGTCTTCATCAGGGAGATTGTGAGATTACATAGAGTTCTGAGGAATATTGTGCCAAATAGGGATGCCAAGTTCACTTCCAAGTTTTAGAAATATTTGTTTTCTAATTTGGGGACAAATTTTTCCTTCAGTAAAACCTATTATCCACAGAAATATGGACAGACAGAGAGGGCTAACAGGATCTTGGAGGACATACTGAGGATGTATGTGATGCACTAGCAGAAGAAATGGGAGGAGTAACTTCCATTGGTTGAGTTTTAATACAGCAATGGTTATTGGGAGTCATTGAGGATGAGTCCTTTCGAGGCACTATATGGAAGGAGTTGTAATACTCCCATTAGCTAGAGCGATCCAGTGAATAGGGAACTTATTGGACCAGACATGTTGGACGATATGGAATAGGAAATGAATGTTATAAAAAAAGAATCTAAAGTTAGCACAAGATAGAAAGAAAATTTATGCAGACCAACTCATGGCATTTAAGGAGTTTCAGGTTGGGGAGCATGTGTACTTGTGCATCAATCCCAAGAATAACTCCTTGAGGATTGGATCACATGCCAAGTTGGCACCATGGTTATTCGAGAATTTTGAGATCCATGAGAGGATTGGACTAGTGCAATATCGACTTGCACTACCTCCAACAATGAAATTACATGATGTTTTTCATGTTTCATTACTTAAAAGACATATAAAGGATGTTTATAATGTTATTGATTGGTATGTATTGTAGGTGGAGAAACACGGATAATTCCATCTAGAACCTCATTGAATATTGCAGTGGAAACAACTCATGCTCAAGAACAGAGCCATAGAGCAAGTTAAAGTGTAGTTGAAGCACTTTGGGCCCGAAAAAGCTACATGGGAGATTGAGGATCAGATATGGGCTATGTATCCTTCATTTTTTCGCGGTTAAGGAAAAGAATTTTTGGTATATGTACATATTTATGTATGTTTTCTATTGTAAATATCATCACAAGCTAAGTTATAAAGCTCCAATAAGTGGTATGGTTGCTATATTGTCACGTTTTCATGATGGTTTTTTCTTTGAGCAGGTTATTAACTGTAAATACTACATCGAGCTAAGTTATAAGGTTCCATGGGCAATATGTTTTTTTTCAACAGTTTTGTTGAGGTATGTGTGTGGTTTAACACTGAGGATGGTGTTCCCCAAGGAGGAGGGTTCTATAACAAACTCGGGTTAAAATTTCATGTAATAAAAGTTAATAAAGGAAAAGTAAGACCACGGTTAAGGGAGACTCTTCCAAGCTAAATGTTGGGAAAATATATCCTAGTGGAAATCAGTGGATGTTTTTATGGCTAAGGGGAAATTGGAAAAGGAAATGGCTAAGGCATCGAAAAGGAAAAAAGGTATTTTGGCACATTTATTTATGAAAATAAAGGAAATTAGGAAGAAAGGAAGGTGAAAGGTCACAGGTTGCATGTGAGGAGGAAATTGAAGGAAAATAATGCAAAAATGAAGAAATTAGAGGCCTAATCAATAAAAAGACCTCAGAGCATTAGTTGGTAGCCTTTTTTCAGTTCATTTTCAGAATTATACTTAGAGAGGAGAAGAGAATCAAGAGGAGAAACAGATCTATCAAGCAAAGGAACGACAAGGAAAGGAAAGGAAAGAAAATATCAAGCAAGGAAGAGCAGGATCAAGAAGCTTCAACAACAATACTTGCAGGTAACATATTGTATGTATGATTTCCTAGCTAGTTTTGACATGCATGGTATGTGCATGTTGGTATTCGGTTCTTTTGTTGTCGGTGGGATGGTTTTACCGGGTTTTGACAGTGGTTTTCAACCTTTCCTTGCCTTTTTCTGAATAGCTAGGGGGTGATCAGATTATTCTCAATTTGTAGCTTTGGATTTTCCACATGGTTTCGAAATCTGGGGCAGAGGTGGTCTCAGGTTAATTCCAAAAGGCCTAGGAATCCCTTGACTGGTTTTGGCGAGATACATGGTAAAGCATGAGGGTGGTGTCTTAGTAAGGGCCTATTGATCCCATGTGGATTGTTGTAAAGCCTAGAGAAAAGGAGATGAAAATTTCCTGAAGGATAGTGATGAGATCTAAAGGAATTCCAAGCTTAGCTCATTTTTTTTATCTTAGTACCATTTTAGGTGAGATCATAGTAGGATGTTTTTAGATTGGTTTATCCATGAGATCCCACATTCATGCTTGCTATATGGCATGGGGGTATATGGATGTCTTGAACCTGGTTGGATCTTTCCTATATTTAATGAAAGCTAAGTTATCTTGTTTTTGTACTTGTATTTATGTGGCTTTAATGGTTGTTATCTTATGGTTATTTATTTAGTTATATGCTAGTTATAAGCATGGTTATGCGACTGGTTATAGTCATGGTTTATTTCATGTTTCTACTTGTAACTGAAATAATACTGGATGCAAGACCTAATTAATTATAAGACAACTAATGGAAGATGGTGGTGATACTTCTTGATAAGTTTCATACGAATTTCTAGTCCCTTATGCTTATTATTGTATTCATGACCTGTAGATTGCATTGTTTTCAAGTGTTTGACATAATTTTAGTCCTGGTAGGGGATGGTCAAGCCTAGTCCTTATGTTAGTTTTTGGTTTAAAGCAGTTTCCTTGTGTAATTTATGATTTTTGAAAGTTACATGGATTATGGGTAGAGATCCAGCTCCAACCTTGGAATATAGTCTTGAAATTCATAGTCACTGGCACAACACTAAGTGAAAAATGTCATATTTGCATTGATGCAGACTTATGCATGCGGATGGGAGGTTCCAATCGCACTAATTCCTTCCCAAGGGAGCGACTAGGGGTAAAACTCTGGGAAAAGTCAAGTTGGATCAGGGGATGGACACCTTGAGGGGTTGGGTTTCTCCTGGAGGGTCCTGTGGCACCCGATGGAAGCCAATAAGGTTTGTTTTTTTACTCCATTTCCTTAAGGTCACCTAGGAGGTTGATTCCGTTCATAACTGTCGCTCATATCTTGTTTACCCTGGGTAATTCAGTGAAAGTGGGTAGATGTGAGCAGAGGTTCTCGTTACAAATTCCTATTTTATATTATTTCAATATATTACTACGATATGTTTAATATACAAAATCAATGTTTAAAACATATAGGTCTATGTGTAATGTTTTCAATAACTGATTTACAATATATTTGTTTCATGGTTGAGTTTCTACAGGTGTAACAATGAAAAATATGTCTAGTCGCAAAGTAGATAGTGGAAAAGGTGGAAATTAATCTAGTCATATGGAAAGTTGGTTTTATATTTCTAATTCCACAATCAAGAAAAAACCTAAGCCTTCACATTTGCACATTAATTAACTTTTTCTTTTTCTTTTTCCTTTATAGTGTTTTTAAAATAGAAAAAAGATACAAAGTACTAAGAGAATTTATTTATTTTTTTCACAACCAAGAAAAAGAAAAGACAGTGGCATCATCCATAAATGAGAATTGCATGGGAAACTCAAAAATTATTTTTGAAGGAGATGTGTTAGTTTTATATGGTCTTGATTCTATTGCAATATCTTTCTCACAACCGAAATCTCAAGTCGTACATGTTGATCATGTCGATGTATATGGACAACTTACAATAGATTTCAACATAAGTGATAAGATCATTTCTCTTCTCCTATTTGTAGAAATTTTAATACAATTATGTATTTCCTGGATTCTCCTGATCTAACAATTATATGCCACTGTTAAATACAGAATTTCTTCTACAAAAATTCTTGCAGAATTTAAAACATGATCGTCAATTGCAATATCAAGAAGAAAGATCAATCACACATAACATAGATGTTTTTACCAGGAAATCATAAAGCTAAAAACCCCACTATCATATATTATGTATATATCATGGATCACGAAACAATATCATACAAAACTATAATCCAAGCGCTCTCAGTACAATATACAATCGTCTCACACTATCTTGCAGAAATTGGCAAATGCCTTAGCCAAATTTCTGCCTCACAACAGCCTGCCTCCACTGTGCAATCCAAGATGATTAAAAAGACCGAATTCGATGCAATCATGCCCTCCTTGACTGCACAATCCTCATTAAAATATCCAACGTGTGTTTGCCTTGCATGAGTGCAACCCAATATAGTACAATTGATATTCAACTATCCCTTTCACCTACATCTCAACTAGTTCTCCACTGGATCTGAAATGCTTGTAGTTAAGAATAGTAAATCTTCAGTTTTATGTGAGATCACTGATTGTGAATTAATTAATAATTAATTCAATAATCTCTCACTAGTGTATATTTAGTTACAACCAGCACAACTGAGTTTAACTCACTTAACTGAGTTAAACTACTTTACAACTCACATAACTACACATCCAACTCTGTTACAACTTTGAATCACTCAGTTACAACTAAGTCCACTTGCATGTCCCACCAACCAACCTTTGAACTAAAAATTTCTTCAGCTAACTATTTTTCCACTTCAGTTAATTGATTCCAAGTACTCCATGAGAATAGATTAATATTTATTGTCCAACTATTATTAAGGGAGAATAATAGTCGACATGCATCTATAAATAGACATGTGATCTATAAATAGAAGTCGCACATACATATAAAAATAGAACATCAACTATAAATAGAATTTTCTCACCATATATAAATAGACATCATCTATAAATACAATTTTCTCATCCATTCTAAAAATAGGCTTCCACCTAAAAATAGCCTGAGGCTCCATCCTAGTGTAGGTGCTTAATTTTCACTAGGATTTTCTTGTTGAATCTCAACACTATTTCTTTGTCGGGACTAGTGATTGTATAACGAGATTCAATATGATAAAATATATATATATATATATATATATATATATATATATATAATGGGTGATGATAATCACGACATCTCCTTGACTCAAACATTTATTTGTCAGATAATACCAATGTTTTATTCTGAACATTGTCTTACTCTAGATGCTACGATTGTTTCCCTTTTAGAAGTGAATACATAATATTCAGTTGGAAGCTTTGCAACACTTGTTATAGGATGCTAACAAAAAAATCATCAATTTGAAATATATGTCCGATATGGTGAAACAAAAAATGACAATGGCACTATATTATGTCCAACCTTATGTCTTGTTATCCTTTTCTTTTTAACTGTCCATTCCCCCCTCCCCCCACCCACCTTTTTTTTTGCACTTGTTACTAAAATAATTCATGTTTTCATGCTCTCTTCGTTTATACTATAATTTTCACTTCGATTTTTACCAGGTGCATTTGGATGAACAATATAAAAAAAATTTATTGAAATAATAAAAGATATAGGAAGTGAAAAGACAATCATCCTTTTGTTCAAAAACATGGTTTGAAGCAGTCCATAAGGATCACATAGCATATGTACATGTTTATAAAGTTTCTTTGATCAAGTTAACTATGAATCCACAAAATATTATTTACAAACACTCACAAAAAAAAATGACTAGGAAAGTTTTCAATTACATTTTGAGTTTTTACAAGCTTAGATCTTATTTACAAACCGCCAAAAACAAATCTTCAGGAAAATATTCAATTGCATTTTAAATTTTTATAAGGTTTCTTCTATTCCTAATTTTTTTTCTCAATTATTTGAGATTTATCTTGATATTTTTTCTTTTCCTTATATTTTTTATCTACCATAAATCTAACAAAAAAGTATTTGTATTCACAAACAAATTACTACAAATTACTGGAATCCTCAAACTAGTTGACACGTTTTTCCTATCATACAAGCCATATTGTGTTAGGTCCCTAGAATACTAATGTGCCCCCCTTATTATTATTGTTAGTGTAACCCCCTATTGTAATTTGTATGCCCGTGTATCCCCCATATTGTTATTGTTGTGCCCCATAGAAGCCCACTATTGTTATTGTTGTGCCTTTACATTACTATTTTTATGTAGGCTCTAATTATATGGTGACCCCTTGGACTCCTATATATACCAAGGAGGTCTTATCATTTGTATCATCCAATAATTGTTCATTTATGTGATATAAAGGAGGTTTCCCCCTCGAAGAGGCTATTTCTCAAGTCGTTGATCTATATTCTATTTGTATTTTGTGAGATGGTTGCATAAAATTTGGTATTTTGGTATCAGAGCTTTGGATTGTAGGGTTTCGCTGCTTCAAACATGTCATATTGGAATTTTCACTACAATTTCTTTTCCTGGGAGGTTTCATAAGCTAAAATTTTAACCACGTGGACCTGAAATCCTGATGAAATTCATGTAAACATTTCAAATCTTGGTTCGTTATATTTTGTGAGATATGGTCCGAGGAAGTTAGGGACTTTGTAGGCTCCAGAAGTAAGTTTCAAACAGGTGACTTAGGGAAAATCGTCAGAAATTTATCTATGAACACTCGAATTAATTTTTTTTTAAAGTGGATTAAAGTGCACTAAATGTATTTTTCCATGTATCATTTTCAAGGCCGAAGTTTGAAATAATGACATGTAGAATTAGATACAAGTTCGCTCTACTGAACCCATCCATAGCTAAGACATCATGGGATATTTGGCATAAATTTATGATGAATAATCAAATCTTGGTATGAATTGTGGCATTGGAATCAATACTCAGAGGGACACCATAGGAAGAAATTTTAGACCTTGGAGAGCTGAAATTATAGAGATACAACAATTTAAATATCGAGCTCCTAAAAAGAAAGAAAAAGGTGTGTGTGTTTTTTAGATTTTGCATAACTTTTGTTTGAAAAGCCAGTTTGAAGTAATTCAAAGGGAATAGTGAAGCATACATATCATTATTTGATTCCAAAATTCCTCGAATTAAAATGGACACATCTATTAAGAAATCAAAAATATCTACTATGACGCATGAAGAAGAGGAAGAAATGCAACATGATATATCAAAATTACGAGACCAAGTGCAACAAATTTCGCTCTTGCAAAGAGTAACCAAAAATTAAATAGAAGCTAAGATGGATGGCTTGATGAATGGTTTAAAAGAAAAAATTTAATATTTGAAGCATGGAATGAATGTTAATATCGATGGTTTAGAATACAAAATAAAATTATATATGGAAGGTTTCAAGGCAGATATGGAAGGATTGAAGGAAGGTTTGACAAAGTTTCTACAATAAAAGCTTCCTATGACGACAAGGTATTCCATGAAACTCTTGATGAGAATAAAAGGAATATTAAGCAGGACTTTAGAGACTCTAAATTTGGGTTGAATACTAACCACATTCCATATATCAATATGAGGAAGTTTGATGGCAAGGATCTTGTAACATGGATACTACAAATGGAGCAATATTTTGGTCTATGTGATGTGCAACACACACAAAAGGTACACATTACATATTGAAATTTAGAACCCAATTAGTTTGTATGGTATTGATACTGGAGTCTAGGTTAGAATATTATAATCACTAATGCTACCAATCCAAGTATCACAACAAACTACTTTGCACAGTGGAACAATATACAACAGTAAATCTAATAGTGCACAAAATATACACAAAATTTTACAGTTTTTACAACAAACCAACTTGGTTATATTAAAAAACTGATAATAAAACTATATAGGTCTCTCATACCAGGGATAATGTCCCCCATACATCCACTAGTACAAGAATATAAGTCTAAGATACACTGACAATCTAGTTGATGTAGTCGACAATCATAGTTTCTTTGGCATACCCTTAACACACTGCAAGTAGCTCCTTTAGGTCACTGAAATCGACTCTTAAATATACCCTCTTGATGATCATAATTCCATATAAAACCAATACATAGGGTCTTTACACTCACTAGTTGTTGCTTTGTCCTTCAAAGGCCACAACACTTTGAGTCTTCTTACCCATTGGTGCTCCTAAGCTACTTATGGAATTCTTCCCACTATTGTCTTCTTGCATTGCTCCAATGAAGAAAAACATAGGGTAGGAGGGCTGCCACCTATCATTTCAAGATTTCTTGCTCCCACAATGAATTTGGGTTGTACAACTGCTCTTCCAATATGATCAGACCTTGAGCTCCATCAATCTCTTGCTCGTCTAGAAATTACCTTATTACTCCAAGGTTCCGCACTTAGGGCCAACCTGGTCCACTCTCACACTTCCATCCAATAGTACATGAGTGTCCAATACCAATATCCATTCCAGACCTCTACATCCACTATTAAATCACCACCAACATGAGAATACACATACCTTTCTCTCCAACGCACTGCTAGTTCTGTTGTCCTATGGATATTTTCTACTTGAGGTCAGGTTAGCGCATACTAGCTTCCCTAAAACACTACTCCAAATCCCATGTTACCCTTTGAAACTTGTTGCCCTTCTTTTCTACCTCTTCTAAGGCTTGCACACATTGTTCTAGGCTTAAGGATTCTCCTCAAACTACTCTATAGTACACCAACCTATTACAGCAAGAGGGATCTACCTTATTTTAATGTTTAAAACCCTTATTCCCCCTTTGATACCCTATATACCTACGACTAGCTTCATATTTACTACAGCAAAGGGAGAAGGCCCTAAACTAGGCCTCTCGACCATCAAATAGTCTTCCATTCACTATTGTAGGTGCAACTCCTACCCGCAACCCAGAATATAATATAAACCACACTATAATATATGCACCTACTTCCCAAACTTACCTCAAGCCTACATACCTGACCTACAAGGATATACACACCCAAACACAAGATAAAATCCTCTACAACCTGTACCAAACTCATCCTCCTTACTGCCTTATACTCACTGTTCATTTCAAAGATAATATTTGATATGATTGCACTTCGGATGTGATCTCTTAGCCTCCAATGAACCTTTATTTATATGCTATGTGTTGTATTAAACAACCCATATGGCACTCTAACACACCAATTTGACCTACTCTAGGTGCCACAAAACCCACCACCAACATATAAAAATTAATAACTTCATTTGTAGACATTTCATTTGAATGATTTTTCTTGCTCCTAGTTCTTCTAGAGGTCCTGTATCATCTCCATCAGTCAACCATCAAAATATCCTTGTGGTTTCACACCCACAAGCTTGGGTGCAAATTTCACACCTTGGGTTTTAAGCCCACAAACCATTTTTGTGGCACTCCTTCCTCCAAACCCTAAACCCTAGGGATTGAAGTACCTCCCAAGCTACCAAATACCAACACTCCCTCTAAGAAACGGAGATACTTATAAGACTAGGAAGTAACTCGTCATCACTGTCACTACTCACAAGACTCGCCTAACTCCTGGCACCCATAACTATAAAAAACCCTGTAGTATGACCTACACCTCTCGCAGAAGTGTCACTATCATTGGAATATTCAAGCTTCTTATTATTCTCCTGAAATTATTTCAGGTCTTCCATGATTCCTTCTTTCCAAATGTGGAATCACCCTTGCTTCCCACTGACAACACACTCTTCTTGGGTTGCACATTAAACCTATAAACTTGCAAACCACCTCTACAGCTTGACTCCCTCTAAGCCTTTGGAACCTGGGCCTTCTTCTCTAGAACTTGTACCTACTCCTCTTAAACCTGCACCTACTTCTCTGAAACTTGTACATGGTTTTTGTGCTTCTTCTTCTCATGATCTAGAGGCTTGCCTGTCATCTTGTATAGACCATGCTCTCTAACTCCACTCATGACACCTGTGGAACTAGAGCCTTTGGGCCTAAGTATCACCTTCCCACTTTGGAACAATAATTCAAACCCCTTCTTCTAGATCATTGAGACTCACATCATGTTGTATCTTAGTCCTGGTGCAACTAATACATCTTGAACTCACATCAGCTGAATTGACTCCATCCTGAAGGGTGCAAACCTTGATCCTTTTATATATTTCTAAATATTGTTGCCCAACACCATGTGAAGCTTCAAGTCCCACTCACTAGAGTCTTGAACACCTCTTGAGACCCTCTCATATGCTTCAATGCTCCTGTTGAAGTCCTGAAGTGTCTTCCTTTTTATGACCTTTTTATTTTCTTTTTCATAATTTTCACCATAGTTTTGCTACATTTAAGGTTGAAATGTCACCTCAAATATGATCAAACATCATAAAATTTATCATTCATTCATGGTGTATATTCTATTTTTTATTTATGAAATTTAATCAAAACATTCCTATAGCTATCGAATTGCACCCATTCTATAGCTAACAAAAGATTATGCAGCTACATTCATGGTTAGACAAGTTCCAACATAGTTGAGGAGGAAAAAATTATATAGTTAGATGTCATTGATGTTCAAAATATGGAAATACACTTATCACATTGATCTAACAACTCACCTGGTTTGAGAAATCTAATGGTCAAATCAGAAATCAACGCTGGTTATAATACTCCAACTATGCGTAGAATTTGAAGGAGGATCCTGGCATCATCAAGTGAGCATGGAATTGGATGAGAAGAGTTGGAATCAAAATCTACGATATGTCAAATTGAAATATTCTCGTGATTTTCTCTTTTGTAGCAAATCATGAGAATATTGATTCCTATATGGATTTAATCTCTTAGTTTGCAAGTAAAAAATAGCTTCTCGGATTATAACTCTTAAGACTATTATTCAACAGAGGATTATAAAAATCCTTGGAGTGAAGAAATGAACATATTTTTACTCTTCTTAAGTATGTAACCATTTTCTATTGAATACTTCTGCATTTAATACAAGTTACTATGTTCTTTTGATGATTAATGTGTGGGTAAATATCTTGAAAATTGATTTCATGTTTATGCTTAACATGAGACCCCCCTAAAGAGGTGTACCTTAGTTTATTAATTGGTTATATTAGTTTTTGGTTTATTTCATGAGTAGTTTCTTTTAATAGTTTACATAGGTCGAGTTCTCATACATGTTAAAAGACAAGAAATATTTCCTTTCACGGTTTTCTTCTTTTCATGTTTCATTTTATATTCATGAATTAAAGGCCATATCGACTCTAAACTTTGCATGCTAGTAGCTTCTCAAAATTGTATTTTGGATTGTCATTTTCAAGTTCTGTTTTTGAAGCACTTAAATCAAAAATTTATCTTATGTTGAATAGAGTACTGTTAGGTCTCCATATTACAAGTGTATTCCCTTATTTTTATTAGTGTAACCCCCCTATTGTTATTTTTTTTCCCTTGTAACCCACATATTGTTATTATTATTCCCTTCCATTATTATTATTGTTAGGTCAACTAGGATTATATTGTGACCCCATGGACCCCTATATATAGAAGGAGGTTTTGTCATTTGCATCATCCAAGAATTGTTCATTTATGTAATGTATTGGACGTTTCCCCCTCAAAGTGTCTGATTTCTAAGGCATCTATCTCTCTTCTCTTCTATTTTGGAGCTGGTTTCATAACATTTGGTATCAGAGCTTTGGATTCTAGGGTTTCGCTGCTCCAAACAGGTCATCGTGGAATTTTCGCTATAAATTTTTTTCTATGAAGGTTCAGAAGCTAAAAGTTTTACAACATGAAGCCAAAACCTGAGGAACGTCATGGAAAATTTTCAGATCTTGTTTCGCAACATTTGCAGAGATATGATCTATGGAAGTTATGGCTTTATGTAGGCTCTTGAATTTAACCTAAACAGGTCATCGTGGAATTTTCGCAATCACCTTTTTTCTAAGAGGGTTTAGAAGATGAAATGTTTACAGAGCGAAGCCGAAATCATGAGGACCATCGTGGAAAAATTTCAGAGCTTTATTCACAATATTGTCGGAGATATGATCTCTGGAAGTTAGTGTTGTTTCATGCTTCCGAATTTTATCTCAAAGAGGTGACCCTGGTAAAATTGTCATAACTCGCACTCTAAGCATCAAATTGGAATTCTGTAAAAATTGGCTGCAAGTACATGGAATTTAGTTTCCTTTTTATCAATTTTAGAGCTGAAGGAGGAAACAATGACACGTGTCACGTCATCCAAGTTCGCTCTACTAAACCAATCTATAATTAGGTCATTATGGGAGATTGGGCATAATTTTTCCTTGAAGAATCCAAATCAGGTGAGACCTGTGGCAATTGAAAGAAGCTTCAGAGGGCTACTATAGGGCCTAATTTCAGATATTGAAGATCTAAAATCATAGATATAATTTAGTTTCAATATCAAGCTCCTCAAAATCAATAAAAAGGTGTGCATTTGTTTTTCAATTGCAGAAGTCTTGTGTGAAAAACCAGTTTGAATTTATTCCAAGGGCATATTGTAGAATAGATATCAATATTCGGTTATAAAATTCCTTCTAAAAATAATTCAACAACCATTAAGCCTTTATAAGGCTATACTTTGACTCATGAAGGTGAAGAATTGCAACATGACATATCAAAATTACAAGAGAAAGTGCACCAAATATCGCCCTCGCAAAGAGCAACAAAAAATGAAATGGAAGCTTTGAAGAAAGGTGTGGAAGCTAAGATGGATGGCATGGAAGATGACATGGAAGCTAAGATATATTACATGAAAGACATCATGGAAAACATGAAAGAGAATATGGAAAACATGAATAATGATCTAAATGGACACATGGAAGGTTTGACAAAGTTGATACAAGAAATGTTTCCTAATGCCGAAAAGATATTAGAGGAAATTCATGATGAGAAAAAAATAAATGTTAATAGTGATTTCATAAACTCTAATATTGGATGGAAGAACCACCATATTCCAAAGATGGATATGAGGAATTTTGATGGCAAGGATCCCGTAACATGGATACTACAGATGGAGCAATATTTTAATCTCAATAATGTGCAAAACACACAAAAGGTATGCATTGAAACTTTACATTTAGAGAAAAATACATTTGTATGGTATCGATGGATTTGCTCCAGTAAAAAAATTGTCACTTGGTCAAATTTTACGGAGGAAATGATAGCACATTATGAGGATATTAAGAGCAACACCTTCTTTAGCCAATTGATAAATCTCAAACAAAAGGGTTCAGTGACGGAGCACATTGAGGACTTCCAAAAATTGACTATAAGGGTAACTAATATTCCAGAGGAACACAAGATTGATGTCTTCAAAGGAACTTTAAAGGATAACATCCAACATGAAGTTCGTGTTTGGGAACCTGATTCATTGGAGAAGGCATTCAAGTTAGTAAGAAAAATTGAATGTAAAATTATAGCGACAAGGAAGCATACCACTCACATCTATAAAGATGAAAGTATTGCTACTCCTAGACTTCCACAACCTACAAGGTTGACACCACAACAATTGGAAGAAAAAGGAGAAAAAGGGCTTTGCTATAGTTGTGATAGAAAATACACTAAAGGTCATAAGTGTGTTGGGAAGAAATTATTTTACATAGATTGTGAATAGGAGGAAGAAAATGAACAGAAACTTCAAAAAGAAGAGGATATACGGGAACCAACCTAAAAGAAGAAGAATTGAGTCCAACCATATCGTGTAATGCATTGGTAGGAATTACCACTCCTCAAACTCTCAAGATAGAAGGACAAATCAAGAAGAAAAAGGTAATAGTTTTGATTGATTCAGGTAGAACCCATAATTTTATTCATTGTAAGGTAGCCAAGGAATTGAATTTCTTCCTATACCCAGCACCAAAGTGTCAAGTGATGGTTGCAAATGGAGGAATTATAAATTTCTCTAGAAAATGCCATAATATCAAGCTAACCATGGGGGAATATGTATTGAATAGTCCAATGATTTCCATTTCAATTGGAGGTGTTGATTTTGTATTGGGAGTACAATGGTTACAATCTTTCAGGAAGGTAGATTTTATTTTCAAGAAATTTTCTTGAAATTTTTTTCGGAAGGAAAGGAAATCGAATTACAGGGTATCGTAGGGAAGTCGGAAAATATAATAAGCTCTAATGTCATGACAAAGCTTCTGAAGAAAGAACAACGAGGCATAATTGCACAATTATGCTCACTAGAAGTTCCAACATCAAAATCATCTATTTCTCCAGATCTCCAAAAAGCCTTGGAAAATCATTCGAAGGTGTTTGATACTCCCAAAGGACTCCCACCTATTGAAGATCATGATCATACTATTCATTTGATTCCAGGAAGTGTTCCTCTAAACATCAGGCCTTACAGATATCCTTATGTCCAAAAGAGAAAAATTGAACGTATGATTACAGAAATGTTAGAAGTTGGTATAATTCAACCTAGTCAAAGCTCTTTCTCCGCTCCAGTAGTATTGGTGCACAAGAAGAATTAATCATGGCGCATGTGTCTGGATTATAGGGAGCTCAATAAGCTCACTATTAAAGATCAATTTCCCATTCCTGTGATTGATGAATTATAGGATGAATTACATGGCACCTTTTATTTTACCAAGTTGGATTTTCGTTCAGGATATCATCAAATTAGAATGAAGACTGAAGATGTTCCGAAAAAAACATTTCGAACTCATGAGGGTCATTATGAATTTTTGGCCATGCCTTTTGGCCTTACTAATGCACCTTCTACATTTCAAGGGTTTATGAATTCTATTTTCAAACCCTTCCTTGGAAAAAATTTGCTGGTATTTTTTGATGACATACTAATCCACAGCAGGTATTGGAAGGATCGTGTTCAACATGTTGACAGAGTGCTCAAACTATTGGAGGAGAGACAATTATATGCAAAAACATCCAAATGTTTTGTTGCAATACAAGAGGTGGAATATCTTGGTCATATTGTATCTCACAAGGGTGTTAAGGTAGACCCTAACAAAATTAAATCCATTAAGGAATGGAAATTCCCCACAACCATAAAGCAGTTGCGAAGATTTCTCAGGTTAACAGGGTATTATTGCAAGTTTGTTAAGAATTATGGGAGAATAGTAGTACCTCTAACAACATTATTGAAGAAAGATGCATTTCATGTACTCATGAAGCAACTAAGGCCTTTCAACATCTTAAAGAGGAAATGTGCCTAACACCGGTCTTAGCTGCGCTAGACTTCACAAAAACCTTTATTATGGAATGTGATGCCTCAGGAAATGGTATTGGTGTTGTTTTAATGCAATAAGGAAGACCCATTGCTTTTGAAAGTCATCAAATCAAAGGAAATTATTTACAGAAAGCTATTTATGAGAAGGAAATGTTAGCAATACTACATGCACTAAAGAAATGGTGACCTTACCTAATGGGAAGACACTTCAAGGTAAAAATTGATCATGATAGTCTTAAACACTTTTTGGAACAAAGACTATCTTCAGAAGAGTAGCAAAAATGGGTCACAAAGATGTTGCGTTATGACTTTGAAATAATCTACAAAAAAGGGAAGCTAAATGTTGTTGCAGATGCACTCTCAAGAAAGAATGAAGAGGTGAAAGCATTGCTTTATGCCATTTCTATTATCCAACCAGATTAGATAACCGAAGCAAGAGATGAATGGAAGAAAAAAAAAGAAGAGTGGACACTCATTCAAAAGTTGAAGCAATATCCTAGTACATCTGATACGATTAGTTGGAAAAATGATTCCTTATGGTACAAAGATAGCTTATATATTTGTAATAATTCCCAAATAAAATAAAAGATTCTTTTGGAATTTGCACTTCTCGTTTGAGACATTAAAGAGATTTTAAACACCTGCACAAGGTGAAGAAAAAGAATTTTCTCAGGATGCGGATGTATGTGAATGTGTGGTTTGATGGTACATGGGTCCCTCGTGTCTCAGGAAGGAGCTTCCGCGTGGGGTGGCCATATGGCCCTCTGTACAGGCATTTATGGAAACTTAAATTCGCCAGCTCGCGCAGACGTTAATTCTCCTGCTCGGATGCTCATTCAATTTCATATGGAGGTTCACTCGGCTATGGAGATCGTTCTGGATGGTTCGAATGGTTGTGATTGCAGTGGTGGCTCACCGCTTCCTCTTAGTGGTGTTTGCCCTCCAGGCTTTGCTGAATCCAGTGCACGAACGCACACTGGCCGTCATTGCACCTTGCTTGCTTGTTTTGAGTCGCTTCCTGGGCATCATTTCACCCACAGTCCCTTCTGTGGTGCCAATTCTCCTTATTATGCTTGGGCAACTAATCTCGGTGGTGTTGTTTCTCCTCGCTGTGCTCGGTCGGCATTCTTGGGCGGTGTCAACTCCCCTCTCTGGGCTCCTGAGTTCTCTGTCTGCCCCTTCTGCTGTAGATTTCATCACCCCGCCTCTGCCTCCATGCCGCGCCTCCGCCACAGAATGCGGTGTCGGCGAGGCACTAGTCGGGGCTATGTTGCTCATTACTTCCCTTCTACCAGTTCCGCCTCGGGGTCTTCCTCAACTGATGAGGCGCATGACCAGCCTCAGGCCATGCGAAGCTACAGAGGACGAGGCCGCGATAGTGACTCTGTTCGTTTTGCTAGGAATATCCATCCCCCTACAACTGACCCTCCCAATAGTGCAATCCCTCATGTCTCTCATGAACCTGCTAGTCTCCCCATTCGTCAATCTTCCCAGTGTGCAAATTTTCGCTTTGAATTCTCCTTAGACCGACCCATTGTTACAGCCTTCATCATTGTAACTATCCGAGAAGAGTCTCCCCTCCTTGCTCCAGCCCGTGTAGCCTCTCCCCTGCCCCTTCCTGTCTCTAGCTTCCCCAGAAGCTCGGTCTTGCCTGCAGATTCTACTCATCCTTCCAAGGACGCGTTGCGCAAGGTGGATGTAGTCACCGACAAAGAGGGCGCTCTCAAAGGCATAATGGATGACAACATCGATGAATATGGGTGCAGGATTGTGGAAGAACCTCCATCTCCGACTCATGAACCGTGATCCTCACAGCTCTCAAACTCTTCTGGTATTTTTGTCCAATTACTGTTGGAATTTTCTGTTCTCTTGCCTCAAGGCTCAGCTGGAAAAGTTGATTGTTACTTTCAGTATATTTTTCTTTGTTACATTGCTATGAATGAACTATAGGCCGGTTTCCCTTCCAAGAAGTAAGGGATAATAATTTTTGTTAAAGAATTTGGTTCCCTACCGGGGGCGATCCAGACTCTTTGACTTATGGTCATCAAGCCCGGTGTTCGGGCTCTCACAGTTGTAACGTGGCGAGTTTGTACGATAACCTTTATACATAATAGAATTAGTTTCACGTAGAAAAAAAAAAAATTGGAATAGCCTTAAATGATATTAAAAATTTGTGTGAGATGTTTGGATTTATGAATAAAGTTGAGACAATTAAGACCTAGGGTCTTCTGAGGCCTTGAACTCCATTCAAGTCAACATTGGGAGGAAATTTCATTGGATTTTATCCTGATTTACCTAAGTCAGAAGGAAAGAGTGTCATCATGGTGGTAGTTGATAGACTTATCAAGTATGCACACTTTTGTGCATTATCTCATCCATTTAAAGCAAGTACAGTTTCTACTGCATTTATGGAAACAATTCAAAAGCTACATGGAAACCCAAAGATTATGGTAAGCAACAGAGATCCCATTTTTACTGGAAATTTTTGGATGGAATTATTTTCTTGTTTGGGTGCTCAACTAGCTCATAGCTCATCTTATCATCCTCAATCTGATGGTCAAACTGAGATAGTGAAGAAATGTTTGGAAGGATATCTTCGTTGTTTTGTATCTGATAAACAAACACAATGGGTCAAGTGGTTACCTCTGGCGGAATGGTGGTATAAAACTTCCTTCCATACTGCAGCAAAAATGACCCCATTTATGGCACTTTATGGATATCATCCACCGTCCATCACATCATCTTTAAGAGAAAATTCTAAGGTGCAAGAAGTGGAATATCACATTGAGCATGAACAAGAATTTCTCCAACTCTTAAAGGATAACCTCAATTTGGCACAAAATCGAATGAAACAACAGGCAGATCAACATCGCAGCGAGAGAAGTTTTGATGTAGGAGACTGGGTATTTTTATGGCTACAACCATGAAAAAAAATGTCCCTCAGGCAAGCTAAGAAGGATAATAAATTATTGCCAAAATATTATGGTCCTTGCAAGGTGTTGCAAAATATTGGTACTATGGAATACAAATTGGAGCTTCCTTCTTCTTCACGAGTGCATCCATTTTTCCATGTTTCATGCTTAAAGAAGGTTATAGGTGACAAACTTCCAGTTCAAACAATATTTATATAGCTTGATGAGGAAGGAAAAAACATATTGGAACCTGAAACAGTCACGGAAACAAGAACTCGACAGCTATGAATTGATCAATTTCAGAGTATCTCATCAAGTGGAAGAACTTACCCACTGAATATTCTACATGGGAGGATGAGAATTTTATACAAAAGCATCCAAAGCTACTCAAGCATTGAGGACAACACTTTTTTGAAGGAGAGGGGAATGTTAGGTCCCCATATTACTAGTGTAGTCCCTTATTTTTATTAGTGTAGCCCCCATATTGTTATTGTTGTGCCCCTGTAACCCCCATATTGTTATTATTGTTCCCTTACATTATTATTGTTAGGTCGGCTAGGATTATATTGTGACCCCATGGACCCCTATATATAGAAGGAGGTTTTTTCATTTGCATCATCCAAGAATTATTCATTTATGTAATGTATTGTAGGTTTCCCCCTCGAAGTGGCTGATTTCTAAGGCGTTGATCTCTCTTCTCTTCTATTTTGGAGCTGGTTTCATAACAAGTAGAGATTTTGGTTTCCAAGTATTTGGAATAACATTTCAATTTGATACATGTAGAATAATATTTCAATTATGCTCATTAGAATAATTTCTTCAATTCAATTCAAATAGAGTAAATTTTAATTATTGTCAAATTAGGTTAAGTTTCAATTCAGTTTGATAGTTTAGAACTCTCAATTGATTTCACCTTGAAGATTAGTTTTATTTCAAAGGAATAATTTTTATGAAAAGAACATATGTGTAGGAATGATATGAGTTAATCTAGTTACATTTACATTTTATCTCAATCTCATCTTTTAAAATAAAAAATATAACTCCTACCATTTATTGTGAAGATGCACTTCATAAGTACATATACCTTGGTTGACAATTAATGAAGTAATTTAACCATCAATTAAATTACCCAACATTTTGGCACCATTTCAGTGGAAGTGTATATGGGACATCATTTTTGGTTTGCATATCATACTATATGCATAGTTAAAACCATATTAAAATCACTTAGGATGCATGTATACAGAACGAGATTCTTGGGGTATATTTATAAGTAGAGTTAGAGGACATAGTTCAATACCAACATCATCAACCACCCTTGCTAGACCACGTAGTGCCACACCATCCACTGAAACCCAAATTCCATCCATAGAATGTAGAAAACAACTTCTTGAGGTACATATATATGAAATCTAACCTAGGGACTCACCAACTTCATCTACGGAAGTTGTAGTTGAAGAACCTACATCTCCTACCAAAGGATTTGTATTTATCTCTTCAACAGGAGAACGAATCTTATCATAGGAATTAGAACTACTTGGTGAGGAAGAGGAAGGAATTTTTTATAAGATACCATTAGTAGAAGAACCAAAGGAATAAGTAGAAAATACTATCGTTGAACCTTATATTAGCTCTGAAGAATCTACAATGGTAGGAGAAGGGGAAGGAGAAGTAAAATATTTAAATGATGAACTTAGGATTGGTGGAGGAAGAGGTGGTGAGGTAGAGGAGTAAGGGGAGAACAATATCCCTATGGATTACCTATCTTTGATGAAGATACCACAACCCTAATGAAAAATATTCACCTTCTATTCTTCCCAATTTTCATGGCTTAAAAACTATGGATCCCAAGACTTTTATTTTTTATTTTGACATATTATGTAGATCCTATGACAATTTACTTGATACTAAAAGAATGAAATGGTTTTCCAGCTACTTTAAAAAATGGATCCCTTAAATGGTTTACGGGTCGGGAACATATACTATCAGAACATGGGATGAAATGAAGAGTGTATTCCTAGGAAAATACAAAGATTATTATATGCCCCATAACCTTAAGGATGAAGTATTTAAGATGATGCAAAAGGAGGATGAATTCCTTGAAGACCTAGTGGAAATATTTTCCTCTAATATCAAAAGGACTAAGATGCACAATTTATATGAGGAGACATTCAAAAAACTTTTGCTAAAAGCTATAAGAGATGAGTGGATTGATATTATCAATTTAATTTCCAAAGGATATGTTTCCAAATTATAATTTGAAGAAATATGTGAGTTGTGAAAATATATTCGAGAGGTAAATCTAAATATGGAAAGATTCCAAGAGATCGAACCATATAGAGAGTGAGTAATTTTGCATCTGGAACAATAAGTAGAGCGGAGTTAAGAAATTTTCTTGGAAATTTCAAAATGGATATCCTTGGGAATATTAGTGAACAACTAGATACTCTAAATATATAGAGCAAGTAAAAATATGGAATGTTTCATTATCTATCTTCTATTCTAGGTGCAGGAAATAAAATGCCCAAAGAGAATATCATGTTGATATTATAGAGATCTGTGTCATATATGTTGAAAAACATGATAAAAAATATTTTTTTTCAATATATGGGCTTAAGGTTTTCTTTCAAGATGAAGTAGGATCAATCCAATGAATCAGTTTGCTTTATTTCCAAAATACCATGGTAGTCCGAAAAACCAAGTATGGCACAAGGTCTTAATACTCAATATTAATCATATGCACAACCACAGAGAAATTGGAATGCACCTATGCCTTGGAAACCTTGGCCACCTCAACCTAAAAACCCATATTGGGCACAAGGTTGGCTAAATTAGAAAAATTCCTCACTATCCTCAATTCCAATAACCATACTCCCCATATCAAACTCAATACTACCCTCCTCAAACAAATAAACCAATTCAAGCACAACCATCAAATCAACCACTTCCATTACCATCCACTCCATTCCTCATAAATCCAACCAACTACTTGCTCAACCACTCCCAAATATAGATAATAAAAATCAACAACCTATCTACAATGTATAGGGTCAAAATTTTAAAGCCTATATGATAGCCCCATTAGGTCTAAATGATGTCCAACTTAGATATGGTAGGGTTTCTCAAAATAATTCACCACCAGTTGTGATCCAATAATTTAAAGAGGATAAAATTCCTGAAAAAGAAACACTTCTTGATCAAGAAAATATTCCTCCAAAGGAAGATTTTCCTATACAATTAGATGACAACCAAATAAAGCCAACTTCTATAATTAGTCTAGTAGAAAAAACTTAAGTTTCCCTACAAAACCCTCCTTTTCTTAAAAGTCTTAAAATTGATATGGGAATAGAAAGGAAATTATTTTACCAGAATATGATACGCTAGATGAATTGAAAAATATTTGCATCAAAATTCCTTTAATCCAAGATATAAAGGAAATACCTATATCTGCAAAATTAAGGAGTCGTGCATTAAAAAACCAAGAAGAAAAATAAAAGATTCCAAGAAAATTCAATTTCTAGGAAAGATTGTAGATATTAAGATGGGGAAACCAATAGTCCACAAATATCCAGATCTTGGTAGCCCTATTTTAAAAATCCACATTAATTGTTTTGAAATTCCAAACACCTTGATTGATTTTGGAGAAGCCATTAATATCATGAGAAAACAAACTATCGATCAATTGAAGTTTTCTAATCTTCAATATACCCAAACTTTACTGCAATTAGTAGATAGATCTATTATCAAACCATATGGTATATTGGAAGATGTGTCTATGCATGTAGATTCATGGGAGTATCCTATTGATTTTATGATCATAACTCCCAAGAATAATTTAGGAGGTCGTCTATTAATCCTTGGTAGAACTTGGCTAGATATATTTGATGCATTTATAATTTGTAAATATGGTGACATGTATATCTATGATGGTAGCTCTACTAAGAAATTCACATTGTATCCCCCTACAAAAACAATAACTGAAATATAAAGTTAACTTTGGATAGATGATTATAATGAGGACTTTCATGACATTCAACCAATACTTACTCTTTCACAAAAAGATAAGGAAGATCAATTAATAAATTTGATGAATAATAATGATTCTTATTCATATTGTGAGCAAGATCAAAGTTTTTAAGAGAAATGTAAAATTGAATATTTATCATCTCATCAAATGCCTTTACATTCTATGGGAAAGTTTGGAAATTTCTTAGTAGAAAAATTTCCATGGAAAACATTAAACATTAATAATAACTTGGAAGAATCTCAAAAGAGAAAATTGATAAAGATGTTACAAAAAAATTGTTCTGCATATGCATGGGAATATACTGATCTGAAGGGAATTAATCATAACACATGTATGCATCACATTTACATTAAAGAAAATGCCTAATCAATTAGACAACCTCATAGGAGGATGAATCCCAATCTAAGAGAAATTGTTAAGGAAGAATTACAAAAGATGCTTAATGTGAATTTCAATTATCCAATATCATATAGTCAATGGGTTTCATCTTTAGTGATTGTTCCAAAGAAGAATGTAAACTAGAGAGTGTGCGTTGATTATAGGGAATTGAATAAAGATACTTTAAAAGATCATTTTCCACTACCTTTCATAGATCTAATACTAGATACCTTAGTAGGGAAGAATTTTATTTCATTTCTTGATGGTTCTACTAGATATAACCAAATCCAATTAGCACTATAAGATCAAGAAAAAATAACCTTTCCATGCCCATGTGGTACATATGCCTATAAGGTACTTCCTTTTAAGTTATGTAATGCACCTGCAACATTTCAAAGAGCAGTATTAGGTATTTTGTTTTATCTGATTAATGATTGTGTGGAATTTTACATGGATGATTTTAGGTTCCTATAATACTAGTGTATCCCCTTATCATTATTGTTAGTGTATCCCCCTTATTGTTATTGTTGTGCCCATGTAGTACCCACATTGTTATTATTGTGCCCCATATAAGCCCACTATTGTTATTGTTGCGCCCTTACATTATTATTGTTATGTAGGCTATGATTATATTGTGACCCCTTAGACTCCTATATATAGAAAGGAGGTTTTGTCATTTGAATCATCCAAGAATTGTTCATTTATGTAATGTAAAGGAGATTTCCCCCTCGAAGAGGTTATTTTTTAAGTCATTGATCTATATTTTTTTCTATTTGTGAGTTAGTTTCATAAAATTGGGTATCAGAGCTTTGGATTCTAGGGTTTCGCTTCTTCAAATAGGTCATATTGGAATTTTAGCTATATTTTATTTATTTATTTATTCTTCTTTGTGGTAAGTGCTCAAAAATCCTAAGTGACCTCCTAAGGGAGAGGTGTACAATTCCAAAAGGATATTTTATTTAAGCTGGGAATTCTTACAAATATATAAGCAATATTTGTACCATAATGAATCATTTTTCCATCTCAATGTATCTGATGTACTGGGATCTTGTTGCAACTTTTGAATGAGTATACACACTTCTTCATCATTATTCCATTCATCCCTTGCTTAAGTTATCTAATCTAGTTGGATAATATAAATGGCACAAAGACATGCTTCCACATTCGATCTTGAAATGGTTGTAACTCTGTAATTTCAGATCTCCAAGGTCTAAAATTTGGTCCTTTTTTAGCCCTTTGAATCTACTTTCTAACCCCACAAGTTAGATTGAGATAGTGAACAAATGTTTGGAAGGATATCTTCATTTCTTTGTATCTAATAATAAAACACAATGGGTCAAGTGGTTACCTCTAGTTTAATGGTGGTATAACACTTCCTACCATACTGCAGCAAAAATGACCCTATTTACGGCACTTTATGGATATCATCCACCACCATCACATTATATTTAAGAGAAAAACCTAAGTTAAAGAAGTGGAAGATCACTGTTGAGCCCTAAAAGTGTCTTCTCCTTTGCCAAAATCCTCTTTATCTTATCATTCCTTTTGTCATTTATATACCTAAAAGATCAATAAGAATTATTAAAATCACTTAAGGAATACATGCAATGACTAACTTGTTTTACTTTTGTGTTTTTGTTGTCTTAATGATTTCTGAGCAGTTTTAGCTACATAATGCAGTCATTTTGTAGCCAGTTACACATTCCATAGCCATTTTGGTGTTTGAACATATTTCAGGTGTCATATGAAGAAAAGGAGTATATGGTTAGATTCTAAATCTTTCCTACATTGTTCCTTGTCATCCACGAAGGCTGAATCAAAATCTGGAGATGCCTGTGCACGTGGTTAAACCAAGAGTTCGAGAAGCAGATTTCTATAAGGATAAGGACTCTTGATTTTCTTTCAGCAAATCACGAGTCCTATCAAAGAGTTTTAGTTTGATTTTGACTTTAGAAAACACCTGTGCCTACTTTTATTCAATTTCAGTTATGTAATTGCCTATAAATTTTAGCTAGGTCATACTAAGAAAACAAGTTAACTGTTATTTTTCCAAAACTGTGATACTTTGTTTCGAAGTATTTTCGATAATAAGAAGGAGCATAACTTTGATGTTGTGTTGAAGACAATCTTAAGGAGTTAAGGATTTTCATGCTAACTTGATAGCAGAGGGCCCCTACTATCTAAGGAGGCTTCCATGTGCTTTCTAGATAAGTAACTTTTAATTTTGTATTGTTGTATTTCTGACTTAGACAGTTTTCTGAGTTTGTATCTTCCAGTATCATGTCTTGCTTTGTTTGTTCAGCTAACAGATCCTCATGATGTTATAATTAGTCCTTTCTTATAAGTTTTCCAATATATCACTATTCATTGAATTTATTTCGCTGTGACATCTTGAGTTACCAGCACTTTAAGTTTCTGTCATTTAGATTAAAATATTTTCATTATCCTACAGCCACTCTTTTTCTTAAAAGCTTTTCCAACATATCACTATTGGCTGAATGAGATTTGGTTGTTGTATTATTAAGTTAATTAAGTTGCATTGAAGATCCTCATATTATTACAAGCAGTCTTCTCAAAACTGTCCCAATAAATCTCTAAATCGTAGAAAGACCTAATTGTAATACTGTAGGTTACTTGTTGTGTAGAAGATCTTTATTTTGTTATATCACGTCTCCTTCAATGAACTATTCCAATACATCTCTAACTAATGAATGAGACCTAGCTGTAATAACTTAAGAAGTTTAAATGTTCATAGAGATCCTTAGCATATTGTGACAATTCTCTTCTCAAGCTGTTCCAAAATATCACTAATATATGAATAGGATTGCACTACAATATTCTAAGTCACTGTCTATTTTTAGGAAGATCCTCATCACATTGGAGTTCAATCTCTTCTAAAAACTATTCCAACAAACATCTAACCAAAGTATTAGGTTGAATTATAATGTCTTGAGTTACATTTCATGTTCAATTGCAAGATAGGACATCCATGGATTACAATGCTCTGTTTTTTCATCATTAGGACAGAATTTAAAATTACACTTTGTTGTGAGTTTAAGGTTCTCTTTTCTTTCCTTTTTGTCATAGATTTGATATCACATTTTGAACATAGATTAGCATACTAAAACCTAAACAAAAAAAAACTCAAAAACATCAACAAAATATTTAAAACAATGAAATAAGAATAAGGATATTTAGGCATATATAGTGCAACTATACCTCATCAGTTTACAAGCCCTAGTCGATAATTTATGCTATCAATTCAGGACACTGAATTGACTAAACATTTTGGCGCCATTTCCGGGGAGGTATAACTAGGTAGCCTTATTTCCTATTTCCCAAAAACAATGATATGCATAGAGAAAGAGATTCTAGGGGTATATTTAATAAAAGGCAGAAGTTTAATACCCACAACTCCACTCACTCCACCTAGACCAAGAAGTAGCACACCTCCAACCAAAACTCACTTTCCATACTATACTGGTCATAGGCTTCTGGAAGTCTCAAGATCAGATATCCCATCAGGAAGATCTCCCACTTCATCCACTGAAGAAATTCTAGAGGAAGAAGATCCAAGGACTCCTACAGAAGGGTTAACCTTTTTCACTTCCACAGGAGAATACTTTCCAGCAGAAGAATTACAAATCCCTAGTGAAGAGGAAGAAGAGGACTATTTATTCAATATACCCTTAATAGAAGAACCAGTAGAACAACTAGCTCTTCCAACTGAACCCTATATCAATTTAGAAGAGTCTATCATGGTAGAAGAAGGGGAAGGAGAAGTTTTTGATGGAGAACATACAATATTTGGAGGAGGTAGAGGAAGAGGAGGAGATAGAGGAGAAGATAGAGGAAGAGGTAGAGGAAATGTATAAGGAAGAGGAAATGCAGAAGGAGGTAGAGGTAGAAGGGGAACTGGAAGTCCTTTTGGATTCCCTATAGTAGATGAAGAGACTAATGCAACTATGAAAAAAATCTCACCATCTATTCTTCCAAACTTTCATGGACTGAAAAGTGAGGATCCTGAAACCTTCTTATTTGAATTTGAAGTTCTATGTAGAACCTATGATTATCTACAAGATGCTCAGAAACTTAAACTGTTCCCTTCAACATTGAAAGGAGCAGCATTAAAATGGTTTATGAGTTTAATAAACAGGTCTATTAAGACATGGGAAGACATGATGAAATCATTTCTAGATAGATACTTGGATTACTGTATACCAGTCAATCATAAGGAAGAAGTGTTCAAGATGATGCAAAAAGAGGATGAAAATCTAGAAGATTTGCTGGAAAGATTCAATTATAACATTAAGAGGGAAAAAATGGAAACCTTAGATCAAGAAACTTTGAAGGATTTCTTGTTGAAAACAATTAGGGATGAATGGATAGATATCCTTAATATGATATCTCAGCTTCCACTACCTGATATAGCTTAGTTATGTATCAATATTTCAAGAGGAAAATCTAAAACTCTAAAAGGACCAAGAGACCCTGCTCTTGCAAGGGCAAGTAAATCTGCAGCTGAAACAGTAAGTAGGGTAGAAATAGGTAATATGCTTGATGAATTCAAATCTGACATTCTAGGGAGTCTTAGTGAACAAATAGACACCCTTAAGTTACAAAACAAGCAAAAATCTAAAACTGATGCCTTAGCAATATTTTGTCCCAAATGTAGGAAGAAGCATACCTTGAGAGAGTGTCCTTTAGATGCAAAAGTAATAGAGACTTGTGCAATTTGTTCAGAAAAATATGAGACCAAAAGTTTTCCTTCACTCCCTGGTCTTAAGGCAGTCTTTCAAGAAGAAACGCCCACAAATTTCACAGAATATCTTAACTTTGTCTCTAGAAGACCTTGGCAGGGACCTCAAACACAAGGGTTTAATAATCAAATGAACAATCAACCCCCACCAAATTGGAACTCTTGGAAACAGCCTTGGCCCCAATTTCAAAATCAATCTCAACCTTGGGCACAAGGAGCATAAAATCCTTATGGAAGGTTATCCCAGTATTATCAATATCCACCTTCTCATCCCTCATATCCAACATATTCAAACTTTCCCCCACAACAAAATCCTCAACAGAATCCACAACATCAAAACCAAAATCAAAATTGACCACTTCTATTACCATTTCCTCAAAAATCAAATCAATTTCCTTCCCAACCAATACCAAACCCTAATAATAAAAACCCTCAGAATACATATATTATAGAATGTCAAAAATTCCCAACCTATTTGATTACTCCTTTAGACCTTAATGATGTTCAACTTAGGTCTGGAATAATACTTGAAAAGAAGAAACCTTCTGTAATTATACAAGAGAAAAACAATTCTGAAGCCTCTCTACGGGTAAATAAAAGTCTTGAGGAAAGCACATCTTCTCAAGACCAAAACATTGAAAAATCAAAGCAGAAAGAACCAATAATTTCAACTCCTATATTAGAGCAACCATCAACATCTACTTCTACACCTCTTTTTCCAGAAATATTACAAATTGATAGGGGTGTAGAGAAACAAATTATGATGCCTAACTATGATTTCCTAGATGAGTTAAGAAATGTATGTATTAAGATTCCATTATTAAAAGCTATCAAGAAAGTCCCAATTTTAGCAAAAACAATAAAGGAGTTGAGTATGAAAAAAACAGAAAAAAAGAATAAAAGAGACAAAGAAAATACAACTTGTAGGAAAAATAGCAGATATAATGATGGTAAGATTGCCATTCCAAAGTATCTAGACCCAGGAAATCCAGCTGTCATAATACACATCAATGGAATTGAAATTCAGAATACACTCATTGATTTAGGAGCAACAATCAATATCATGAGTAGACAAATCATGGAAAAACTAAAACTTCCTAATCTTATTTTTACGCCCACACTGCTACAATAAGTAGATAGATCTGTGATCAAACCATATGGGATAATAGAAGAAATTCCATTGTCCTTAGATTCTTGGGAGTACCCTGTGGATTTCATGATCCTAACTACTAAAAATTATCTAGGAGGACATCCTATTATATTAGGAAGACCTTGGTTAGCTATAGCTAATGCTTTCATTAGCTGTAGATCTAGTGATATGTACATCTCTGATGGAAATTCAACCAAGAAATTCACCTTGTATCCTCCAGCAAGAACAATCACAAAATTAGATGATGCTTAATGGATTGATGATGAAGAAGATATACAACCTCTCTTCACTGTTTCAGAAATTACTGAAGATAGTCAGATTCTGAATAGTTTGGAAAATTATGAATCTTCTTCAGAATTTAAATATGAACAATTTCAATAAGAATATAAAATTGAGTTCTTATCATCAAGATAGATGTCTCTTTACTCCATGGAAGAATTTGGCAGCTCTGCAATTGAAATATTCCCAGGAAAAACCTTAAACAGAAACAAAAACCTAAAGAAGTTTCAACAAGAAAAGCTAGTCAAAACATTACAGAGACATTCTTCTGCATATCCTTGGGAGTACACTGACATGAAAGGGATCAATCGTAAGACTTGCACTCATCATATCTATATAGATGAAAATTGTAAACCAATCAGACAACCTCAGAGAAGGATGAATCCAAACCTTAGGGAGATTGTTAAAGAAGAATTGCATAAATTGTTGAATGTCAATTTTATTTATCCCATTTTAGATAGTCAGTGGGTCTCTCCTTTGGTGATTGTACCCAAGAAGAATGGAAAATGGAGGGTATGTTTTTATTACCGAGAATTCAACAAAGCTACTCTTAAAGACCATTTTCCCTTACTTTTCATAGATCAGGTGTTAGACACATTAGTAGGCAAGAAGTACTTTTCATTTTTAGATGGGTTCAGTGGCTATAGTCAAATTCAAGTAGCTCTTAAGGATCAATACAAGACCACATTTACCTGTCCATGGGGTACCTATGCCTACCGATTATTGCCATTTGGATTATGCAATGCACCTGCAACATTCTGAAGGGCAGTATTAGGAATATTTTCAGATCTAATACATGACTGTGTAGAGGTATACATGGATGACTTCACAGTCTATGGAAACAAATTTGAAGAAGCCTTAGCAAACTTGGAATTTTTTTTAAAGAGATGTAAAGAAGAAAATATTTCATTAATTCATGAAAAGTTTTTTATGATGTTTACTAAAGGGATTGTTCTAGGACATCACATTTTAGGAGAGGGGATCAAAGTTGATAAGTAAAAAGTTGAGGTCATCTCCAGACTACTAGTTCCAAGTGTCAAAAAGATGTTAGGAGTTTTCTAGGATTTACAGGGTATTATAGGAGATTCATAGAAAACTTCACCAAGATATCATCTCCACTTTTTAAATTACTTACCAAGGACTGTGAATTCAATTGGACTTCTGACTGCTAGTTAGCCTTTGAAACCTTGAAAAAAAAAATCTCTAAAGCACCTATTTTAAGGGGACCTAACTGGAAATTACCCTTGCATATTTCAACAGATGCCTCAGATACAGCCTTAGGGGATGTATTGGGACAAAAATACCTGATTCCTTATGTCATCTACTATACAAGTAAAAATTTAACTCCTGTAGTGTTGAATTATACTGTAACTGAAAAAGAGTTCTTAGCTATTGTTCATGCCATAAATAAATTTAGACACTATATAACAGGCTATGAAAATTTTATTCACACAGACCATTCTGCAATTAGATACTTAATGAACAAATCAATTAGTAATGGCAGAGTCACAAGATGGTTATTGCTTTTACAAGAGTGTAACATCACCATTCTATATAGGCCTGGAAAACAAAATACAGTAGCTGATTTCCTATCTAGACTCCAAAACATTAAAGACAATACTCCAGTTGAAGATAATTTCCCTGATGAATACATCTTTGCAATTACCACTCAAACTCCTTAGTTTTCTGATATTGCTAACTATCTAGTTTCAGGAAAATTTCCTTCAATTATGAATACAAGAGATAAAAGAAAGATCATTTATGACAGTGAAAAATATTCATGGGTTGCTAATGAGTTATACAAAACAAGTCTAGATTTCATCATTAGAAGATGTGTTCAAGATGAGATGCCTGAGATCCTCAAGGCATGTCATGATGAACCATGTGGTGGACACTTTGCTGATAAGAGGATAGCTTATAAGATCCTGCACTTAGGATATTATTGGCCATCCCTCTTTAAAGATGCTAAAGAGTATGTTAAAAAGTGTGATAGTTGCCAAAGGGTAGGGAAACCTTCTCCTTCAGGTGAGATGCCACTACAACCTCAGGAACACATTGAACCCTTTAACAAATGGGATTTGGATTTTGTAGGACCTATTAATCCTCCATCAAGACAAAAGAAATATATATTAGTTTGCACTGATTATGTTACCAAATGGGTAGAGGCCAAACCATTACTTTCTGCTACTGAATCATCTGTAGTCAATTTTATTTTTGAGGATATTTTTACTCGTTTTTTTGTTCCAAGAGAAATTGTTACAAATCAAGGAGCTTAATTTACATCAAATCTAGTGAAGCAAATGGTAGAAAAGTACAAAATAAGACAGAGGAAATCTACTCCCTACCATCCACAAGAAAATGGGAAAGTGGAATCTACCAATAAAGTCATTGAAGGGATCATAACAAAGACTGTTCATTTACACAGGAGAGATTGGGCAGAAAGGCTTCCTGAAGCCTTGTGGGCCTACAAAACTACATGGAGAAACACAATAGGTCACACTCCTTATGAAATTGTTTATGGAAAACAAGTCTTGTTTCCTGTAGAGTTTCAGATCCAAACTTTAAAAATGGCAGTTCAGTTGGGACTTGATCTAACAGAAGCACAGAAGCACAGACTGGAGAAAATTAATGAATTGGATGAGATCAGACAAGATGCAATCCAGAGAACAAGCATAGTCTAACAACAAAGGACTAGATGGCATGATAAATACATCAAGAAAAATAAATTTAAAGAAGGTGACTGGGCTCTCTTATTTGATTCAAAGTTCAAAGATTTTTCAGGTAAATTTCAGACTCATTGGCTTGGGTCATATCAGATTGTGAAAATATTTGAAAATGGAGCAATAAAAATCAGGACAATAGATGAAGGAAAGGTAGCCTTTGTTGTAAATGGACACAGACTAAAATTGTATCATAAGCCACTTTCAAGAGAGGAATTTTTCAAGAAATTTCAAGATAACATTAATATGAAGTTAGTGAAGAAGAATCCTTCTTCTTCACTAAATTAAATGTATTCTTCTTCTTCAATATATATATATATATATATATATATATATATATATATATATAATAAAAATAAATATAAATAAATAAAAGGTATAAACATGAAAACCAATCATTGATTGACATGTTTATATAGAAAATCTAAGGTGAAAATCATAGTTCTTCTGACACTTTAGATTTTCAAAAATTGTTCTTTTCTGCAATTAAGTATTATAAAATCATAAGCTGCAGATTCACTTTACATATTCATGATCCATTTCATTGCATTCCATCTCATACTTCACTCCATCCACATTTTTATTTCATTCCATAATCCATCTGTTCCATTCCATACTTCATTCCATCCACAATTCACTTCATTCCATTTCAGTTAGGTTTTACAAGTACATTTTGTAGCTTCTGTTCTATAGCCAGTGCAAATTTACTCGACTTAAATGAGATAAGTCAAAGAAGGTTATAAATTCTAAGGAGATCAATATTTTTTTAGATGAAAGACAAAGCACATCAAAGCGACCAAAAATTCAAAAAGGGCCAAGGTAAGTGCATGAAATTATTTTGATAGCAAAGTCATTAAAGGTATAATATGGTTAGGTCTCGCATTAGTGTCGGTATCTTCATCCCTCCGTTAGTGATCAAATTCTCTTGTTGCATTGCATGTTAGGTTTCTCACTCAGTCAACTGCATTCCATTAGGATCATGGATCATCTGAAGGTAGTGGCTTGTTGTACATTTTCCGTCATGCCCTTTACCTACTGGCACATTTCCATTCATCTAGATCATCTGCAAGAGTCATTTTTAGAGTTTCCGCTTTATTAGGTCTAGGGTTTTGTCAAAAAGGTCTTCAAAATGTTCAATAATAGTCAACAGGCGCATGAGGTGATCGAATAAAGTTTCAGTACCAATAAATTCCATAATCACATGCTCAGAGACTTATTTTTCCTCAAAACCCTGTTTTGAGGAAAAATAGAGTATTCTATGTTTTCATGTATAAAATTTGATGTAATTTCAATTTTTCCTATGTAAGCAACTTCAGTGGCAACACTGGTCACCTTACCAAGCTTCAGAAACTCCATCCCCTACAAGGAAAACCAAAAAATCAAATCATTCAGTTCATCAAAGGTAAAAATGAAGTAAACTTCCCAAAAACAGAGTTGAAAAAGTAAGTTACAATGTAAATATTATAAAAGTGGGTTTTATGAGTGAAAAATCAAAAGCTCTTGTATATAAACTCATTGGTCATGTTCAAAGAGCTCATTTGCATTCAAAGGAGAAAAATTGAGCAAGAGAAGGTCGTGTTGGAGAAAGGGAGCAAGTTTGAAGCAAAGCTGTGCAATTTCAAAGGCGCGGCGCGTTGGGTTTGTGGCGCGGCACATAGAGAAGGCGCGGCGCATTGGGCTGCCCTCCACAATGTAAAAAATACACTGGCACGGCGCATATAGAAGGCGCGACACGTTGAGTTTGTGGTGCGGCGCATAGAGCTGCAAGCCCGATTTCACCATAAACTCCCTCAAATTTCCAAATTTGCTCAATCCCATGGTGTGCAAGTAAGTCAAGATTCCTTCCATTGCTAGTGAAAAAGTTTTTCTTAAAATTTATGGTGGTTTAGTGTGATAAAACTCAAACCCTACCTCTTTGCAATTTTGGCTCAAAAACAATTTCCTAGGGTTTGCATTTGTGTTTTTGCTACCAAGTCCACTCCATCACTCCCTCACTCTTTGAATCCTCCATTCATTTTTCACTTTCATCCACTCATTCCCTAATTCCCATATTCCAAAAATTCCCTAATTCCCATATCCCTAACTCCCACTATCCTAAACCCTAGTTACAAATCCTAAACCCTAATTTTTTTCCCTAAGCTTACATACTATTCGCTAAACCCCCTATTCCCAAAAAAAAACTTTTCCATATCATTCCCAAAACCCCTCATACCCTTTCCCTCCACAATCCCTCATACATTCTCATCCTTGGTAGCAGAAAACTACAAACACCATAAATCTCTTCATACTCATCAAGAAAACTCACACATTAGCAAACATGGAGTCTGATCCCTCCTAGACCGAGATTAAGAGACACACAATGATTCTCCTACAGAAATGCATGCACCAAGGAGACCTCACAAGGGTGGTAAACATATACGAGAGGAGCCTACTTCACTTGCCGAGCTACAGGCCTGCCCTCTTGTTGCCACATGCTTTCAACACCAATCTTGTTATCAGTTCTGTGAGATGGTAGAGAGAGTTCAATACCATCATGAGTTGGCCAGGTTTTTTGTGCTCCATCTTCAAAATGGCCAAGTCACTCTAGCAGGTGTGACATTTACCTTGACACCAGAGTCCATTTCTCTAGCAACTGGCATTCTGAGTGTCGGTGAGCAGTGGAATAAAAGGCAGTAGATTGACAGAGAATAGTATGAGCCTTACATCAAGGATGGTTATTAGAGACATCTTAGCAGAGTTTTTCCTTTTTGGTATCTGAAAAACTCATATGCTCCCTTGATGAAACTCATAATTAAGTATTTCAGCTGTGAGGGCCGGTTTTCTCACCTATATGCTTATCACATCAAATTGTTGATGCACTTTACTAGGGTGAGAATGATGAATCTCCCCTACTTTATTTGCCGAAACATTGAGAAGATGACCACCTTAGTGCACAAGAAGACTCCCCAACAGCAATATAACAACATATATCATTTTGCACTAATCAAGGTTGTGGTCATGCATTAGCTTGGTTTACAGAACATCTCATGGGAGGATTTCATTTCACATGAGGTCTTCACCGCTCCTCAAGTACCTCCAGCAGCTTTTCATGAGACAGTTGGGCCTTCACATCAGTAGGAGCTTCATGAGACACAAACTGCTAGTGTGCCAGTATCTGTCACCTACCAAAAGGGCACTAGAAGGTTGTTTGCAGCAACAAAGTGAGTATTATATCCACCCGGGGTGGAAGGGGTCTCACTTCCTCCATCGGAAGAGCAGGTATAGGAAAAGGGCAAGTAGCCATTACATGATGAGGGGCCTTCAGGAGGGCAAGAGACATATTTCATTCTTATTCAGGATGATGACACCAATTTGGGCTCACAAGCTCAAAGCTTAAAGAGATCATTCAGGAGCAGCAAGAGGACATCCATGGTTTGTCTCTCAACCTAGAAAGAGCCAAATGGATAATTAACTATCTGGAGCAAATAAACAAGTAGCTATAGGATCAGCAAACCATTATGGAGCTGCAAAACATACGAGAAAATCGGCAAGCTGCCAAGAGGAGGAAAACCAAGTTGACACCACTTGAACAAGAAATTGAAGCTGATCGTGAATTTTGGCTCAAAAGGATAAACATACATTTGGAAAATATGTTGGAGAAGGCCAACAAAGAGAAAAACATGTTGAGGCACATGGCCTACCACTACTTGACGAGAAACAAGGTGTGCAAAATAAGAATCAGGAACTTGAAGGCCAAGTTGAAGAAGGTATCAAAGAGGTGAAAAGAGCATGATAGACTTCAGATATTGGCTGAGGCTTCCTTGGCCCAACATAGCTCTTAAGGGAGGACACTTAGCCCAAATTTCAAAAAAAAAATTGGGACACTTTTTGTAGTTTTTGAATTTTTGGCTCAAAAAACAGACTTTTCTGCACAATGCGTCGCGCCACCTAGCGCTCGCTTTTGATGGAGGCATCCTTTTGAGGAAAACTCGGCGTATTTGGATTTTTCATGAAAAAATATGCATGCTCACAAATGGCCAAGAAATTTTGACAGGTTTTGGGCTTCCAAAAAGGTCAAAAACACCCTAAAATGACCTTTCTGCCCTTTTTTTGACACACAGGAAGCAGTCTTGGGAGAACTCAGTTTTGGAGGGAAAATGGAGGCCAAATTCAAAAATTCCACTTGGTATAGAAATTAGACAGGTAGACCTTTCCAACAAGACCACTTGGAGCAAATTTGGACACCGGGAAGGCCTCCAAAATCAGCTGCAAAAAGGCGCTACGCATAGGCAAATCAGCGCGGCGCATTCGAGGAAATTTGCTCAGTTTGACCAAAAATACTCTATTTTTCGCCTAGTTTCTTGACAGTTTGACTTTTCTCCTTCTAATTGTCAAAATTATGATGTAATTTAATGTGGATTGATGGATTTTGATGTAATTATGCTGAATTTTCACTCATAGAGGAAGATTCATCCATGAAAAGGTAGTTTACAACTGAATGAATCAATTCCCTAGTTTTTAGAGGCAAGTTGTTCCACTGCCTACTTTTTAGTTTCTCAGTTTAGAATTTGTTGGAACAGCTCCTAAACTCATGAGCTTGACCCCTAGAGGCTACGATGAGTTGTTGTTTGCCTATATCTTATGTTTTTTCAGTCATTAGCATGGTTGGATTTTTGGGAAAGCTTGCAGCTTATTATATACTCATTTTAGCAGTTTGGCTAAGGAATAGACCAGTGGTTTGCAGCACTTTATGGGATTCATGTGGCATCTTGCTTTGGTATTGTGTTTTCTTCTGTAATTGTAAGTCTACATGTGTTTTATGTATGCCATATCTCTCTTTATTTCATCTTAACTAAATCAAACAAATATAAAGGTAGAATACATTGAAAGTGCGGTGCTCTACTTAGGGTTTTCTTAGTTATCTATGTTTTCAGCTGATTGAAAAGGATCCCTGAGTTCTTCATGCCCTTTTCAACTCCTCATCTGTCTAAAACCTCTCCATCTCACTCAATTTTAAGTACCAAATCACTTGCCTACCTTGCCCCATAGAGATCTCATGGCAGGCCTCATTCCACGGGCCCAAATACGCAGCCTGCATTTGAGCCAAAGAAGCATCATAAAATTCAATCAAACACCTTTGTGTACATACCTAGCCTAAAATTGGTCATCACATCGGTCATCTCAGCTTTCATTGGCCATGCTTTTAAAGTTGACAAGGAGATAGCCTCTCGGGCACGATGGGCTAGCTACCCCGGAGTAAGCGTGTTATGATGTTATCCTAGATCCTACCTTTCCAGCTTGGTATATTTGGGCCCTACTTGGGTCATATGTTTTCTAAATATATTTTGATTCGAATTGATCAAACCCCTACCATAAACATTCCTTGACCAAATCCCTTTCAACCCGCTCCACAACAAATCATCATTAATTAGAAGTTAATTTTCAGAACCTAGAAGTGACCTATTAGGTCACGTCATCAGAACACGACATTCATTGATGATTTTTGAAATCTTCATAAATATTTCTTCGTGGTAATTCATTCCATGACAAACTCTTATACCCGATTATCCTTTATGATTTACCACTACCCTATTCCATTCACTCCCACTCACTACTATTTCTTCCGTAGCCAAACCCTCATCTACAGAGAAGTCACTTTAGGGCAAGACAACCCTTCACAGTTGCTTTTGCTTTAAGAACAGGAACAGAGTAGTGAATTGAAGCCAGAGAAAGGAAGAAATTTTCATCAAGAAGAAATGGGGCTTATTGTAAGGTCAGAACCAATTGGAACTAAATATTTGGAAGGATACCCTTAGATTAAAGGGTTATCGCAACAGGCTGGATGGCTGAATTTAATAGAGAAGTTTAATGGGTTTGATAAAGAAATCACAAAGTCATTTGCCAGATCATTCAATGGAGAAGAAGTGGAGATTGGGGATATAAAATTCTCCATCACAGAGTCTTTCATATCAGAAGCAACAAAGCTGCCAAGACAGGAAGAACGATGGTTTAAAAACAAATAATTTCACAATGAGGCTTGGAGACAAATGTTGAAAAACCCAGGTATGGACACTACAGTGTTTAAGAAAGGTATTCCTAGTTCAGCTTTGAAGAATAAATGGAGGAATATGCTATTAATCTTACAAAAGTTCATAACATGTGAAGGCATATTTGGTACTTTGTATGTTTATCACATTAGGCTCATGATGAATTTTCTAGATGAAGAAATAAATTTTCCCTTTTTCCTACTTAATGGTTTGAAAAGAATGTCTTCAAATGTCTAGAATAGGCTTCAATTCTTAGAGACTACCCTATATCATCATGGCTTAATAAAAATGTTAATTGAGTTTCATTTGAGGAAGATAGGGGATAATTGGGATGAATTCCTCCTAAGGAATCATTTTGAAGAACCTAAAGAAACATTGTCTAAAGAAAAACCTGTGAGAAGAAGTAGGAGAGGAAAAGATGCTAAAAATATTGAAGTCAAGAATAATGTATCTACATAGGAAGGCAGTGATGAAATCATCTCTAATAAATTGATAAAAATCAGGAAACAAATCAAGAACAAGAGGAAGGAGGAATTAACAGATGTATATGTTGAAGAAGATGACGTAAAAGATGAAAATCCACCTAAATTAAGAAGAAGTTCCAGGCTTAAGGGCATGGTGAAAAATACATGCATTAAGGGAACTGAAATCATCAACATTGAAGAAGACCCAATTCAGACCTCAGTTGACAAATCTCTTGTATACCAATATGAAGAAAGCTCTGGTAGAAGAACCCCAGATGTAGATCCGGCTCAGCAACAGTTTTATGACCATGTGGAATCATTAGAGAGAAAAGCCTTAGAGAACAGAGAAAGGTCCCCCAGTCCACAAGAACCTCCAATTGAAAAATTAAAAAGAGACAACTATGAATTGGAGATACTGAATAACCATATTAAGGATGAAAATAAAATTCTAAGGGAGCAAGTTAAATTGAAAGGTAGCATTAACAATATTCTCTCTCAGAAAATGGAAGGATTATATAAAGCAAACAAGAAGTTGAAGAAAAGAAATAGGAAATTGAACAAGGCACTTATTAATCTGAAGTTCAAAAAACTCATGAGGAAACCTAGGATGGCATTAACTACTAGAAGAAGCAGAAAAATAAGGTTAGATGTCCTTGCAAAGGTATCAGTA
The DNA here is from genome assembly GCA_034641835.2 of Pinus albicaulis. Lineage (NCBI taxonomy): Eukaryota > Viridiplantae > Streptophyta > Pinopsida > Pinales > Pinaceae > Pinus > Pinus albicaulis. The sequence goes on from CM076584.1 coordinate 41,909,527, forward strand.
CAAATGGAATGAATTTGCATGAGGACATGCAAAAGTTTTGTAGTGGGGGTATGTTGAGCCCTAAAAGTGTCTTCTCCTTTGCCAAAATCCTCTTTTTCTTATCATTCCTTTTGTCATTTATATACCTAAAAGATCAATAAGAATGATTAAAATCACTTTAAGGAATACATGCAATGACTAACTTGTTGTACTTTTGTGGTTTTGTTGTCTTAATTATTTCTAAGCAGTTTTACCTACAAAATGCAGTCATTCTGTAGCCAGTTACACATTCCGTATCCATTTTGGTGTTTGAACATATTACAGGTGTCATATGAATAAAATGAGTATATGGTTACATTCTAAATCTTTCCTACATTGTTCCTTGTCATCCACGAAGGCTGAATCAAAATCTGGAAATGCTTGTGCACGTAGTCAAACCAAGAGTCCGAGAAGCAGATTTCTATAAGGATAAGGACTCTTGATTTGATTTCAGCAAATCATGAGTCCTATCAAATATTTTTAGTTTGATTTTGAATTTAGAAAAAACCTGTGCCTACTTTCATTCAATTTCGGTTATGTAATTTCCTATAAATTTAGCTCGGTCATACCGAGAAAACAAGTTAACTATTATTTGCCAAAAATTGTGATACTCTGTTTCGAAGTATTTTTGATAATAAGAAGGAGCATAACTTTGATGATGTTTTGAAGGCAAGCTTAAGGATTTAATGATTTTCATGCTAACTTGATAGCAGAGGGCCCCTGCTATCTAAGGAGGCTTCCATGTGCTTTCTAGATAAGGAACTTTTAATTATGTGTCGTTGTATTTCTCACTTAAACAGTTTTCTGAGTCTGTATCTTCTAGTATCATGTCTTGCTTTGTTTGTTCAGCTAACAGATCCTCATGATGTTATAATTAGTCCTTTCTTAAAAATTTTCCAATATATCACTATTCATTGAATGGATTCGTTGTGACATCTTGAGTTACCAACACTTTAAGTTTCTGTCATTTAGATTAAAATATTTTCATTATCCTACAGCCACTCTTTTTCTTAAAATATTTTCCAACATTTCACTATTGACTGAATGAGATTTGGTAGTATGATTATTAAGTTAATTAGGTTGGATTGAAGATCCTCATATTGTTACAAGCAATATTCTCTCAAAACTGTCCCAATAAATCTCTAAATCACAGAAAGACCTAATTGTAATACTGTGGGTTACTTGTTGTTTAGAAGATCCTTATTTTGTTATATCAAGTCTCCTTCAATGAACTATTCCAATACATCTCTAACTGATGAATGAGACCTAGCTATAACAACATAAGAATTTTAAATGTTCATAGAGATCCTTAGCATATTGTGGCAATTATCTTCTCAAGCTGTTCCAAAATATCACTAATATATGAATAGGATTGCACTACAATATTCTAAGTCACTGTCTGTTTTTAGGAAGATCCTCATCACATTGGAGTTCAATCTCTTCTACAAACTATTCCAATAAACCTCTAATCAAAAGGATTAGATTGAAACATAATGTCTTGAGTTACATTTCATGTTCATTTGCAACCTAGGACATCCATGGATTAAAATACTTTGTTTTTCATCATTAGGACAGAATTTACAATTACACTTTGTTGTGAGTTTAAGGTTCTCTTTTCTTCCCTTTTTGTCATAGATTTGATATCACCTTTTGAACATAGATTAGCATACTAAAACATAAACATAACAAAACTCAAAAACATCAAAAAAATATTGAAAAAAATGAAATAAGAATAAGGATATTTAGGCATATATAGTGCAACTATACCTCATCAGTTTACAAACCCTGGTCGATAATTTATGCTATCAATTTAGGACACTGAATTGACTGAACACATAGTAGACCGGAAATACCGGTAGCAGTTAACCCTCCTTCACTTGAGATAAAAATTTCTCACCAGCTGACCCCTGTTTTCAATTTCGAGAATGAGAGACAAAAGATAAATATTCCTGTTCCTCATGTAGAGTTCATGAAAACTGATGATTTCCAAAAGACCTTTATGAAAGCTCTTCATCCTCCAACTACCGAAGTAGCTTCTAATTTTGTTAACATTCAAGTTGAAAAACCCACTGTTATTTTAGGTCCATTGGTAGAATATGGAGATGAATCTACCCCTCCTTTTTATCTATCTCTGAATATTAATGATAAGATCTTGCATAATTTCCTTATGGACTCTAGAGCCTTAGATAATTTAATGTCCAAGGTAGTCATCGATGAACTAGGTCTTTAAGTAACTAGAGAATACCAAGATCTCTACTCCTTTGATTCCTGGAAAGTTCAATGCCTTGGTGTCATCAAAAACCTTGCAATGAGCCTTTTTCAGTTACCCATGAGAGGGATGGTGATGGATATTGTTGTAGCTGACATTCCTCCTAAATTTGGCATGTTACTTTCTGGGTCATGGATTAAAAGGTTGGGAGGAAATTTGCAAATGGATTTCACTTATGCTATTGTCCTTGTTTTTTGAGAAGAACAAACAAGACTTTATAGAGAAGCTCAACTTGCATATATCATTAGTGACAACAAAGACCCCAGTAATCATCCAATTTATGCTATAAAAACTGATGTTGGTTGTTACAGATCAAAATACCTCCTCATCAGCTCAGAGGAGAAGACAAATATGGAAGGAATAGAAAGACCTAAATTAAACCTATTTTTGCCAAGGTAACGCCTTTCTATAACAAAACAAGAGCGTTATAATGCATGAGACCAGTAAATGTGCCGCGTTAGTGGCTAGGGAAACACTCTGTTTACACTGGAGGGCAGCATTACCCGTGTTTTGAGTTTGAAATGGAAAAAACGCGTGGAGAATGATTTTAATCTCTAGCTTTCCCTCACAAGAGAGTCAGTTCACAAAGGAAACTGCAAAGCACCAATTCATTAATGGTCACTGCCATAAAATACTGAACTCCCAAGGAGGAAAAAGCATAGAGATTAAAGAAACATCTTAGTTTTTTCTATTCCAAACTAGTGAAAAGAGAAAGGCAACAATCACTTCCTCCCTCTCCTATAAAAAGGAGTTGAAGGCTCTTAGTTGAAGGTCGAAGGATTGCCAATGTTCTGAATACTTGCGAAGTAGAGAATAGTGTTAAAGTGCGAAGGCCAAGAGTCAAAGAGGTTCCTAGAGAGCTTGTTGACTAAGACTTCACTACTTGAGGGATAGAGAGATTGGAAGGCTGAGGAGGGCTTGGTACAACCAACGGTTGTAATCCTCCTTCTTTTAAAATCAATGGATTTGTATCTGTTTTGTCCATTCGATGCTTAATATTGTCATTATTGTTTGAATATTTACATAGTATGATATGAATGGCTAAGATGAGTATAATTTAGATGTTCATTATATATTGGCTTAATTGATAGGATATATGTTGTGTTATAAATTACACGAGTGCTTTGATTGATTGCAGGACTAAGATTTGGAGCCGGTGAAGAAGGATTCTAGCCTCGCTGCCTACTGCTCTCTAAGGGACTCTCAGATCATCAAAGAGGTAATTTTCTATCGCATTCTGTCAAGTTGTTTTAAGTTAATATGAACATATATATGTCATCTTTGTGAACTATACAGCTAATCTTACCGTCTGCCTCAGGCACCGGAAAGCTCTGAGAGGGATATACGATAACCAAAAACCCAATAATTTTACCCTATAGCAGAATTGGCAACTCCGCTGGGGAGTTTCCCCATAGTTTCCGAACTATTTATTTCCTCCTTTCTTCTCTCCTCTATTCACAGATACTTCCGACCAGTACTTATGCCCAGTAGACATTTCAAAAGCTCGCAAAGTTCAATCCTCTTTCTGTTTGACCATTTGAAGAATTTTTCCCTGGCTAACGCTACCCCTGTAGGTTTTCCAGTGCATTATAATGTTGAATCTGCTTAAATACAGTGCGTTAGTCTCTGGATTAACACTGTCTTTACTCAGAGACAGTGCGTTACTCAGCCAAAACTTGTTGTTCACTGCTATGATTGTGTTTTAGCTATAGAATTTTTGGCCATCAGTATATCTCCTTGACTGAATCCCTCTGCTTGTTTACTAAGCTGGAATTTCTGTTTGTTTGCTCTTGTTTGAAAATTTAGTGTCAAAAGCATTTACTTTTTAGAGAAGAATTTTTTTTTTTAGTTTTTTCTGTACCTAGCTGAGTTAATTCTAAAATTTTTGATTCATAGACTGTTAAGAAGAGGTAGATAGAAGTCTGAATCTTTAAAGTCGAACTGTGTTATTTGAATTTTAGTGCATGGATGTTGAAAAGAAACCTCTCCTTGTAGAAATACTCTTCATCGAATTAAACATTTAGAGCATGTTTTGCATGGTTTCTTGAGTCAGAGTCTCATTACATTTCATACGTCCACTCCCCCTCCGCAAGACTAATAATCAAGTACACTAAGAATCAAGCGATAATAAATCAATCACATTAATATTTTTTGAGCTCACACAAACAGTAGTTCAGACTAGGATCTTGGGTTAGGAACAGTGAGAAAATCACCGAAGATCTCAAAACTTGAAACTAGAGTCATTAACAAGCGAAATCCTACTGCACTCATATTATCGGGACCGTTCCTTTACCGGAGCTCAGCGCAAGACAACACTTGGGTGCACAAGAAGGTAGCTCGCCTTCGACTGCATCCGGTGGGTGTGTTATATATTGGGGTTCCCTTCGGGGATGTCGAAACTAGATCGGGGATCTAGGTATTCTGCCCATATAGCACATTGTCCTTGATCGTGGACCCCCCTGATGATGTCTGTGATTTGAGGTATCTTTAGTGGCCATACTTTTTAGGGACTTACACAAGGTGACTGGGACGGGCTGTCCTGGTACCTAAAACAGACAGACCCACTCTGTCTTCGGTCTTTAGGAGGGTACTCGTCTTCACGAGAGTGCTTACACCTATCGTCTGAGGTTCGAGCGAAGCTCTAGAGTGACCGTAATTATACTTTTGACCAACCCTCTCTGTATACTATTGTGATACTGGATTTCATCACCAGCAAATGGTAGTACTCAGACGGGGCACCCTATTCTGGTTGCTTGCTGATTGATTTTAGAGAGTCCTTTTTTCTTTTTTAGGTGTGTGGTTACTGTCATTAAGACTTCATAATACATCACAATTTATTAAAATTTGTTAAAATTAAGCTGGTCACCGTGGCGTCCTCCGACCCATGTCGTCTGTCCCGATGATAGCAAGGTCTACCTCCTCTCACTATTGAGGAAGAATTGAACCTTGGTGAACCCGTGCCTTCTACGGAAGAGCAGTCTCCTCTGACTAATCTTGATTTTCACATAGCCTCATATCATCCGGAATTTCCAGAGGACCCTTTCACTGAAGGGGTTGTACCTCATTACAATCCTCCGCTCACTGATCCATCGAGGCCTGTGATAATTCAGATTCCATCATGCCAAGATATGTCTTCGGCTGCACAAACATCCATTTCACCACCAGCATCCACTGGGTCGATGCCAATGGCAACCATCCCATGTTCACCACCATCCTCCCGTCGGTGGTCAGTTCTATGCCATCACTGGGTAACCCCAGTAGTCAAAATATACCTACTCCCAACCCTACGGTCATCACAACTGTCAGTAGCTTGCCGAATTTTTCGGCATCTACTTCTACCGTGACCACGTTGGGACCCACGGTAGCTCCTCCCACGAGTATGACTACTTTGGTACCTTTTAGCAACCTTTTCGATTGGAACCCTCTACTGAGTTCAAACCCCTTGGCCACTATACCAGGGGGTAGTGTTACTAGCACGCAGGTAGCAGGGAACATTTCGCTTCCCCTGCAATCCTTAGGACAAATGGGACAACCTATTGTCAATAATTTTCCCTTAAGTGGTGCAAATATAGGTTTAGGGTCTATGTTGTTGCCAAACTATGCAAGTAGTAGCATGCCTCCAGGTAACTCTATTGCATCCATTTGGACTAACCAACCCCAACCTCCATCTAGAATGGGAGGGCACTTTTATACTGGGGGCAACCAACCGGTTGCCCTGCAATACAATATGCCCTATGGACAGCAACAATATTTCCCTACTCCTCCACCTATAGGAATTTTTTATCAAAGTCCCACTTATCCTTCTGGTAACACGTTGATGGGTGGACCCTATGGTCTAAGTAGTCAGCCCATACTGCCTTGGTTAGATTCGGGGGGAAATCCACAATTGTCGTTTTTGGCAGCTTTGGACATTCCTGATATCCATAAACTGACTAACGACCCCATCAATCACAACTCGCTTTGGCCTCCAGTACTGCATAAGATTCCTTCTGACATCTCGAAGTTCGATGGGAAACAAGGGGACGACCCAGCCGCACACATCACTACCTTTCATCTATGGTCTATATCCAATTCCATGGTGGATGATAGTGTGCGGCTTCGACTGTTTCCCCGCACCCTTACAGGCAATGCCGCCAAGTGGTACTTTGAATTTCCATGCGCTGCCATCAATACTTTTGGCGCTTTTGCGATGGAGTTCCTAAAGAACTTCCAATTACCAATTAGATTTGAAACCGGAATGGAATTGTTAACCTCGCTGCGCCAAGACACCGCCACGCACATCTCCGATCATATTCATGAATGGAGACGTAGGAGGAGGCTAGTCAAAGCGCCAATCCCGGATCATCTCTTAGCCAATTGGTTTTGCAAGTCTCTTTTACCCCACATCTCTAAAGACATTGGCCTTTCTAGTGTGGTTACAGAAGTTCAATGTATTATTCGTGCCCAGCATTTGGATTTAAGCTATTCACAATCCAGCACGCTATATGATCTACTCCCCCATGCCCCTGGTAACCCAAATCCTCCGGCCACTCAGAAAACCGGAGCACATGCCGACGGCCTCGTTGGCACAATCTCTGGTGTGGCCACAACGCAGTCTCGGGGGCAAACCTCCCAGCCATCTTCGGCTACAATCACCCCTCACCAAACGACTACTCTTCCTACCGCCGAGGTGAGTTCTGTGAAAACCTCACAAAAACCTAGCGGGAAAAATAAGAAGAACAAGAAAAAGACGTCTTCTTCGGAAGAGCAGTCGGATAATCAAAATAACCCTAATCAGAAAAACGCTGCCAAAAATGACAAAGGGAAGGATAAACCCATGAAATTTCCTTGCAAGATCTGTGAAGAGGACCACTTGACATACAAATTTCCTCGGCTGCAGGAATGCACCGATTTTATTGCCAACAAGGATTCTGGGTGAACACCTATTGTTTTTCATAATCCTTTCCCAAATCAACAACAGCAGCATCAACACATGGTTGACAATCCGCCACAACCCCATCAACGGGGCAATGGTGGTTCGCATCCTTCCAGCAAAGGACCATCTACCATTTATGGCATTGAGAATGTTGAACTTCAAACTCAAGCCAAGCTTTACGGAAATCCTACCATAGATGCTCAAGAACCTGGAACTAGTTCAAATCCACTGCCGCCCAATGATTTGTATATCGAACGGCCTACTACTGAACTTGTGATTCGTCCCCCCAAAGGGACACTTCGACGCACGACTCATAACACCTCTGCACGTGCAGCCCAAAAATACAACATTGTAGAAGATTTGGTGCAGGCACCGTCAACCATGTGTGCTCTCGAAGTATTACAAACCTGTCCAGCACAAAGGAAAGCCTTGCTTTCGGCCATTGGTGGAATAGACCCCTAGGATTCCATGCTAGCTATCTTTTATATGGAAAAGGCTAAACCTCACCTTTCACACCAACTCGCATTCCAGGTGCAGGTTGTGTCGAAAGGGAGACCAATCCATCGCACTTTCATAGACGAAGGTGCTTCGACCTGCGTTATGTCACAAGCTTGCTGGCTTGCTTTAGGTTCTCCTACCTTAACACCACCGTCGAATTCCCTCAAAGCTTTCAATGGCCATGCATTCCTCCCAAAAGGATACCTTGCTAGCTTTCCCATCACTCTGAGTGGGAAAACGGTAACCGTGGACGTTGAATTCGTAGATCTCCATCTTGACTATAATATATTGCTCAGTTGCAGTTGGTTTTATGCCATGACTGCCATTGTTTCTTCGGTCTTTTGACTCGTCCTATTTCCATTGGATGGGAAAATAGTCACAGTGGATCAGTTATCCTTCTGCACCCCTGATTATTCCACGTTACCAAGTAGCACTGTACCCCTAATAGGAGGCAGTTCTGACTCTTACGTCAGTACTGGTACCGATCTTCTGAAGGCATCTTCCCTACTGGGTTGTTTTCCTCCCCCGCCACCAGAGATCCCACATACAGTTGCAATGATATCCACCACTTTGGATTGTTCTATCGACCCTTGGATCATCTCGGCACCTTCATACATTGATTCCTACGGAGATCAGATGCCGCTCTCACCAGCTGAGTTGGCCTACCAAGCCATCCAAATTACATCTGAACCCTCCACTGCTATGGTTTCGACCAATGGTACAAACCTCCCACCCATCACAGTTCTCTCTAAGGATCTCCTCAATGAAGTCTTGCCTACAGACGAAGCTATTCGAGAGATCATGTCTCTAGAATAACGACCTTGGGGAGAGTTTCACCATTGCGCTTCGATGATTGACTCGGAGGCGATAAAAACTGAGATCCCATCCTTTGACCAACCTGAGATAGTTCCCTTCCCTTATACGACTATTCAAACTATCGATTCAGAAGGGAACATGGGTAATCTTTCTAAGACAATGCTCATTGATATCTCGGTCAAAATGGGTATCGTGGAAAATATTCAGATTGGAGCTGACTGCAATCCTGAAGAAATTGCGGGCTTCACATCCCTTTTCAAGGAATTCCGCGATGTGTTTGCTTGGTCTTATGACGAAATGCCTGGCATAGACCCTTCTATTGTCGAGCATGAAATCAAGATTTATATGCAGACATACTCATGTTATTTCGAGCGTTCTTTTTATGGTATTTTTCTTGCTCGTTAATCCGAAAAACCTCGAGTTCCCTTCTTCGGACTCGTTAAACTTATATGAAGTTGATATCGAGCGTTCTTTTTACGGTATTTTTCTTGCTCGTTAATCCGAAAAACCTCAAGTTCCCTTCTTCGGACTCGTTAAACTTATATGAAGTTGATATCGAGCGTTCTTTTTGTATGGTCTTTTTCTTGCTCGTTAATCCGAAAAACCTAGATTTTTCTTCTTCAGACTCGTTAAAACTATGAAGACACACTGAGATTTATTTTCAGGAATCTTTTTCTCACTCATAAAACTGAAAAAACCCCAAGTCGCCTTTTTCGGGCTCGTTAAACTACCACGACAGAAAGTAAGGAGCCATTCTTTTCTCTTTTTCAAAGCCCTTTAAACTGAAAAAGTAACCAATTTTTCTCTGCGTGACTTGTTAAAATTTCACGGAGGGCACCGAGTTTTTCTTTGTCAGGCTCGTTAAAATTTCACAAAGAGTATTGAGTTTACTCCGTCTCCTCGTACTCATAACAAAATGAGGTAGACGTCCATCGAACATAGATTTCTCACTTTTCCAGCTTCAATGGACTAACTCACGGAAAATGAACTGTTTCGGGGTTACTATTATCCCTTTGCCGTGCTCGGATATCAAGACATGACAAAGGTACCCCAATGGAGTTGTCTTTTATGATATTTTTCAGACTCTCTAAACATGAAAAATTCACGGAGTTTACTCGTCTGGACTCGTTAAACCTAGTCAGACGGGGCACAGAGTTGTCTTTTCTGACATTTTTCAGACTCTCTAAATATGAAAAATTCACCAAGTTTCTCATCTGGACTCGTTAAACTTAATCATACGGGGGAAAATTTGGAAAATATGGATACTACCTCTGTTACATTTCAGAAAAGGTCGATTTGGCAGCAAAATTCTTGAACATGGCACTTCCTAGAAAACTCTTTCGCAGTTAGCCGAACCCTACCATCTATCAGTATTAGCCTTCATTTCCCAATGTTCATCAAGCTTCAGCTGCCTAGTACCCTGCTAGAGTGCCTTCTATTGTTCAAGCAGATCTCGCTGTCTACTTCTCCTGTTATCAACCAAACCGCTCATTATGCTAGAAATTATTTGTCGTACGACATCCCCATTTCCTCTTCATTATCTCAAATCATAAACAACATCAGTTGGTTTCCGTTTCGTGTTGACTGATGTAGGACGCCTCAGTGCCTACCTTTCAACAGATCTCTTCCTATCGACTTCAACATCTTATCTAGGAAGCTGATCCAGAAACCCATCAGTACCTGGATACTTGCAGACATCAGTGGCAGGTAGTCTTGTGTTTGATCAGGGGTCTTCATCATTGGCTCCTGGTCGAATTATTCTACGAGTGTTCGACTTCAACTCATTTTTCACACTCGCTAGATTGTACTGTGCATCTTAGGGACGATCATCATCATCAGTGGCCGCCTTCACGTCTGTTAACAATTTTCATTATCGACTGGTAATCAAATGATTTCTCACATGTTCGACGACAACTCCTTCATTCACATGTTGAGGAATATGCAGTTTAAGTGAATCGGCGGTCAAGACCTTGGGGCAAAGGCTACATCATTAAATTTGTGTTTCCTTCCCCAAGTTGCGATATTTTTTATGGAGACAGCTTCTTCAGCCTGATCCTATTATGATAGACACTTCCACATTGTGCTTATCGGTGGAAAGATTCTTCATATCTCTATTCTAGAGAAATCATGTTGTTTAAGCTACTGAACATGGGAATGCCCGACTCAAGGCAGATACTATATTTTCTGACATATGTTGTTGTTTCAGGTTTTCCTCAGTCTTTCAATCTCTTTATCTCTACACAAATTATAAAGTATTTCGGCCATCATCTTCATCTCTGACCTCACACTTTAGGGGGCATCTGTTACAGGTCAAAATACCTCCTCATCAGCTCAGAGGAGAAGACAAATATGGAAGGAATACAAAGACCTAAATTAAACCTATTTCTTCCAAGGTAACGCCTTTCTATAACAAAACAAGAGCGTTATAACGCATGAGACCAGTAAATGTGCTGCGTTAGTGGCTAGGGAAACGCTCTGTTTACACTAGAGGGCAGTGTTACCCGTGCTTTGAGTTTGAAATGGGAAAAACGCGCGGAGAATGATTTGAATCTCCAGCTTTCCCTCACAAGAGAGTCAGTTCACAAAGTAAACTGAAAAGCACCAATTCATTATTGGTCACTGCCATAAAAGACTGAACTCCCAAGGAGGAAAAAGCATAAATATTAAAGAAACATATTATTTTTTTCTATTCCAAACTAGTGGAAAGAGAAAGGAAACAATGGCTTTCTCCCTCTCCTATAAAAAGGAGTTGAAGGCTCTTAGTTGAAGGTCGAAGGATTTCCAATGTTCTGAATACTTATGAAGTAGAGAATAGTGTTATAGTGTGAAGGCCAAGAGTCAAAGAGGTTCCTAGAGAGATTTTTGACTAAGACTTCACTACTTGAGGGATAGAGATATTGGAAGGCTGAGGAGGGCTTGGTACAACCGACAGTTGTAATCCTCCTTCTTTTAAAATAAATAGAACTGTATCTGTTTTGTCCATTCGATGCTTAATATTGTCATTATTGTTTGAGTATTTACATAGTATGATATGAATGGCTCAGATGAGTATAATTTAGATGTTCATTATATATTGGCTTAATTGATAGGATATATGTTGTGTTAGAAATTACACGAGTGCTTTGATTGATTGCAGGACTAAGATTTGGAGCCGGTGAAGAAGGATTCTAGCTTCGCTGCCTAGTGCTCTCCAAAGGACTCGAGATCGTCAAAGAGGTAATTTTCTATCGCATTCCATCAAGTTGTTTTAAGTTAATATGAACATATATATGCCATGTTTGTGAACTGTACAGCTAATCTTACCGTCTTCCTCGGGCACCGGAAAGCCCTGAGAGGGATATACAATAACCAACAACCCAAGCATTTTACCCTATAGCAGAATTGGCGACTCTGCTGGGGAGTTTCCCCATAGTTTCCGGACTATTTCTTTCCTCCTTTCTTCTCTCCTCTGTTCATAGATCCTTCTGACCAGTACTTATGTCCAGTAGACATTTCAAAAGCTCGCAGAGTTCAATCCTATTTCTGTTTGACCATCTGAATATTTTTTCCCTGGCTAACGCTACCCCTGTAGGTTTTCCAGTGCGTTATAACATTGACTCTACTTAACTACAGTGTGTTAGTCTCTGGATTAACGTTGTCTTTACTCAGAGACAGTGCGTTACTCAGCCAAAACTTGTTGTTCACTGCTATGATTGTGTTTTAGCTACAGAATTTTTTGGCCATTAGTATATCTCCTTGACTGAATCCCTCTGCTTGTTTACTAAGCTGGCATTTCTGTTTGTTTTCTCTTGTTTGAAAATTTAGTGTCAAAAGCATTTACTTTTTAGAGAAGAAATTTTTTTTTTTAGTTTTTTCTGTATCTAGCTGAGTTAATTCTGAAATTTTCGGTTCATAGACTGTTAAGAAGAGGTAGATAGAAGTCTGAATCTTTAAATTCGAACTGTGTTATTTGAATGTTAGTGCATGGATGTTGAAAAGAAACCTCTCCTTGTAGAAATAATCTTGATCGAATTAAACATTTAGAGCATGTTTTGCATGGTTTCTTGAGTCAAAGTCTCATTACATTTCATACGTCCACTCCCCCTCCGCAAGACTAATAATCAAGTACACTAAGAATCAAGTGATAATAAAATCAATCACATTACTCTTTTTTGAGCTCACACAAACAGTAGTTCAGGCTAGGATCTTGGGTTAGGAACAGTGAGAAAATCACCCAAGATCTCAAAACTTGAAACTAGAGTCATTAACGAGCGAGATCCTACTGCACTCATATTATCGGGACCGTTCCTTTACCGGAGCTCAGCGCAAGACAACACTTGGGTGCACAAGAAGGTAGCCCGCCTTCGACTGCATCCGGCGGGTGTGTTATATATTGGGGTTCCCTTTGGGGATGTCGAAAGTAGATCGGGGATCTAGGTATTCTGCCCATATAGCACACTATCCTTGACCGTGGACCCCCCTGATGATGTCTGTGATTTGAGGTATCTTTAGTGGCCATACTTTTTAGGGACTTACACTAGGTGACTGGGACGGGCTGTCCTGGTACCTGAAACAGACGGACCCACTCTGTCTTCAGTCTTTAGGAGGGTACTCGTCTTCACGAGAGTGCTTACACCTATCGTCTGAGGTTCGGGTGAAGCTCTAGAGTGACCGTAACTGTACTTTCAACCAACCCTCTCTGTATACTATTGTGATACTGGATTTCATCACCAACAAACGGTAGTACTCAGACAGGGCACCCTATTCTGGCTACTTGCTGATTGATTTTAGAGAGTCCTTTTTTCTTTTTTAGGTGTGTGGTTACTGTCATTGAGACTTCATAATACATCACAATTTATTAAAATTTTTTAAAATTAAGCTGGTCATCGTGGTGTCCTCCGACCCACGCCGTCTGTCCCAACGACAGCAAGGTCTACCTCCTCTCACTATTGAGGAAGAATTGAACCTTGGTGAACCCGTGCCTTCTACGGAAGAGCAGTCTCCTCTGACTAATCTTGATTTTCACATAGCCTCATATCATCCGGAATTTCCGAAGGACCCTTTCACTGAAGGGGTTGTACCTCATTACAATCCTCCGCTCACTGATCCATCGAGGCTTGTGATAATTCAGATTCCATCACGCCAAGATATGTCTTCGGCCGCACAAACATCCATTTCACCACCAGCATCCACTAGGTCGATTCCAATGGCAACCATCCCAGGTTCTCCACCATCCTCCCCGCCGGTGGTTAGTTCTATGCCATCACTGGGTAACCCTAGTAGTCAACATATACCTACTCCCAACCCTACGATCATCACAACTGTTAGTAGCTTACCGAATCCTTCGACATCTACTTCTATCGTAACCACGTTGGGACCCACAGCAGCTCCTCCCACGAGTATGACTACTGCGGTGCCTTTTAGCAACCCTTTCGGTTGGAACCCTCTGCTGAGTTCAAACCCTTTGGCCACTATACCAGGGGGCAGTGTTACCAGCACGCAGGTAGCAGGGAACATTTCACTTCCCCTGCAATCCTTAGGACAAATGGGACAACCTATTGTCAATAATTTTCCCTTAAGTGGTGCAAATATAGGTGTAGGGTCTATTCCGTTGCCAAACTATGCAAGTAGTAGCATGCCTCCAAGTAACTCTATTGCATCCATTTGGACTAACCAAACCCAACCTCCATCTGGAATGGGAGGGCACTTTTATACTGGGGGAAACCAACCAGTTGCCTTGCAATACAATATGCCCTATGGACAGCAACAGTATTTCCCTACTCTTCCACCTATAGGAAGTTTTTCTCAAAGTCCCACTTATCCTCCTGGTAACACGTTGATGGGTGGACCCTATGGTCTAAGTAGTCAGCCCATACTGCCTTGGTTAGATTCGGGGGAAAATCCACAATTTTCGTTTTTGGCAGCTTTGGAAATTCCCGATATCCATAAACTGACTAATGACCCCATCAATCACAACTCGCTTTGGCCTCCAGTACCGCATAATATTCCTTCTAACATCCCGAAGTTCGACGGGAAACAAGGGGATGACCCAGCCGCACACATCACTACCTTTCATCTATGGCCTATATCCAATTCCATGGTGGATGATAGTGTCCGGCTTCGACTGTTTCCCTGCACCCTTACAGGCAATGCCACCAAGTGGTACATTGAATTTGCACGTGCCGCCATCAATACTTTTGGCGCTTTAGCGACGGAGTTCCTAAAGAACTTCCAATTACCAATTAGATTTGAAACCGGAATGGAATTGTTAACCTCGCTGCGCCAAGACACTGCCACCCACATCTCCGATCATATTCATGAATGGATACGTAGGAGAATGATTTGAATCTCTGGCTTTCCCTCACAAGAGAGTCAGTTCACAAAGGAAACTGCAAAGCACCAATTCATTATTGGTCACTGCCATAAAATACTGAACTCCCAAGGAGGCAAAAGCATAGAGATTAAAGAAACATCTTAGTTTTTTCTATTCCAAACTAGTGGAAAGAGAAAGGCAACAATGGCTTTCTCCCTCTCCTATAAAAAGGAGCTGAAGGCTCTTAGTTGAAGGTCGAAGGATTGCCAATGTTCTGAATACTTGTGAAGTAGAGAATAGTGTTATAGTGTGAAGGCCAAGAGTCAAAGAGGTTCCTAGAGAGCTTGTTGACTAAGAATTCACTACTTGAGGGATAGAGAGATTGGAAGGCTAAGGAGTGCTTGGTACAACCAACGGTTGTAATCCTCCTTCTTTTAAAATCAATAGAATTGTATCTGTTTTGTCCATTCCATGCTTAATATTGTCATTATTGTTTGAATATTTACATAGTACGATATGAATGGCTCAGATGAGTATAATTTATATGTTCATTATATATTGGCTTAATTGATAGGATATATGTTGTGTTATAAATTACACGAGTGCTTTGATTGATTGTAGGACTAAGATTTGGAGCCGGTGAAGAAGGATTCTAGCTTCGCTGCCTAGTGCTCTCCAAGGGACTCCGAGATCGTCAAAGAGGTAATTTTCTATCGCATTCTGTCAAGTTGTTTTAAGTTAATATGAACATATATATGCCATCTTTGTGAACTGTACAGCTAATCTTACCGTCTGCCTCGGGCACTAGAAAGCCCTGAGAGGGATATACGATAACCAACAACCCAAGCATTTTACCCTATAGCATAGGTTCAAGCATTTAACATATGTATAATGTTGTCATATCTGCAGAAAATTTTCATATTTTGAAGCCTGTTGAAAAACATATCAGTCATGAAGGTTCTAAGTTGTGGAAAATGTATTTTGATGGTTCATGTTCTAAAGAAGGAGCTAGTGCAGGGATAGTTCTAATTTCCCCTTTGAAAGAGAGCTCCACTTTTTCTTTCAAGCTTGAGTTTGAAGCAACTAACAATGTGGTTGAATATGAAGCTCTGTTGATTGTTTTAAAAACAAAAAAATACATTACAAAATAATCAGCATGAAGCTCTGCAGAATATGAAGCTCTATTGAAATTACCGGAATGCAGTATTGATTATTGTAGAAGACTCATTTCTGGCTTTTAATATTTCTTTTGTTCCAAGAGAAAGTAATATTTTGGCTTACTCACTTTCTATTTCAGCAAGCTCATTCAAGATTCCAATACCTATAAATATGAAATATGATGTGGAAGTTAGGTTCAGACCTAGCATTCTTGATAATGTCAAGCATTGGAAAGTTTTTTAAGATGATCGGGAGATTAGAAGATTCATTGAAGCTCCTGAATAATTTGTTGTCCTAAACATTGATCATGATGAAGATCTCAAAAAAGATGATGCTTATTTTCAAGACACCAAAAATCTACAAAAATAGATTGCTGATCAGCCTATCATTCAATTGCCTACCAATCACATTCCCAAAGGGTTAATCCCACTTGAGAAGCTCTCTCATCACAATGATGTCTCATTCAAACCACAGTCTACTGAAACAGAAGCAGAATTGGAAGATTTTAATTTGGGCACAGAAAAAGAACCGAGGTATGTTAAGTTGTTAAAAGATTTATCATAAGAAATAAAGACTGAATAAAAGATGTTTTGTCAATTTGTTGATGTTTTTTCCTAGAAATATAAGGATATTAAGACATATGATACAACCATCATTGAGCATAGGATGCCATTGAAAGATGGTACTAAGCCATTCCGACAGAATTTAAGAAAAAACAATCCATTAATGTTACCAGTGATGGAGAAGGAAGTGAAGAAACTTTTGGATGCCAAAATCATCATTCCATTGAGATACTCAGATTGGGTTGCTAATCTAGTTCCAGTAAGAAAGATGAGGGTTGAAGTCAGTCTATGTGTAAATTTCATAAATCTTAATAAATGCTCCAAGAAAGATAATTATCCATTGCCAAAGATGGAGCATATTCTTCAAAAGATAATTGGTTCAGACAGAATTTCCATGTTAGATGGGTTTTCCGGGTACAATCAAGTTTTTGTTTGGCCAGAAGACCGGGAGAAGACAAAATTCACTACTCCCTAGGGAACATTCATGTATGCAAATATGCCATTTGGGCTTATGAATGCCAGAGCTACTTTTCAGCGTGCAATGGACTTTGCATTAAGTCGAGAAAAAGATAAATTCTTGGTCATCTATTTGGATGATATTACTGTTTTTTCAGCTTCATATCAAGAACACTTTCAACACTTGAGACAAGTATTTGTTAAATGCAGAAAACATGGTATATCATTGAATCCAAAAAATTGTCATTTTGCTCTCAAATAAGGTAAGATGTTGGGTCACATAGTTTCTAAAGATGGAGTAAAAATTGATCCTAAAAGATTGATTGCAATTCAGGATTTAACACTTCCAAGATCCAAGAAAGAGATTCAATATTTCCTTGGTAAGATCAATTTCTTAAGAAGATTCATTCCAAAATTTTCTATCAGAAATTTTGGAAGCAGAAATTCAATAGAAAATGCAGAAAGAGTATTAGCCCATCAATTCTGATGAAAAACTCCTCAAAGATGCAGGGTATGATATCAATAGTAAGAAGAAGAAATAAGAAGCCAAAATTGTTGCTAGTACCAGAAAAAAACATATCAGAGACAACAACAAGTTCATGCTTAAGTCTAAGGCTCTACACAATATGATTTTACTAACAGAGGTAATTGATATATAAGGAAAATATGAAGGGTTAAAGACAAAGGAATTCAAGAAGAAAGATAAAAACAAAACCCCTTTAGAGCAGCACTCAGAACACTCAAAAAGAAGAAAGATCCAAAAGGTTTTAAAGGAAGAGAAGGCCACTGTCAAAGAAGCAGCCACAAGAACAACTAGATAAATATCATATTGGCAACAATTCAAACTTGGACAAGCTTGCTAAAGCTGCAACTCACATGGAAGGAAGGTAACAAGGTTTTTTTATACAAACACCTTTTTGGTTATCAATTGCAATTTTGAACAACTCAGATGTCACAGAATGTAAGTTTGCAAATGTTTTTCAAATTTTTCTATGCATTTTTTAAAAATAAACAGAGTGCTACCGGAAATTCTGGTAGCGTTACATTTTTTGCCCAGTTACAGGTTTTTACAGGAATTTCCGGTAGCACCTGTTTTAACTGAATTTTGACACCTGCCAGCAAAATTTCTGAGCCAGTTCAGGAAGGATAAAGACTCATAACCAAATGGATATAACAAGTGATGGAGATAAGTGGTTATGAATTTGTTGGAGATCATATTAAATGAAGATACATGGTTATTTAAGAACCAAAGACATAAGGAGACAAATCAATAGAAAAAGGGGCAGCATAGCAGCATACTCAGCAGTTCGGCCAAAATTTCTTGTCTTCTTTCATCTACATCTGTCCTTTCAATTAGATTTTAGTGGGATATGGTTTCAATGTCCTATGACACATATGTAATGTTAGGAGTAGTGTTTCCTTCCTTTTAGAAGAGATGGAGTTGGTGCCTCTCCTTCTATATATACCATTTGTCAATACCATTTCCAGGTTGGATGTTGGTCTACCTAAAGACTTAATATAATAAAGAAAAGCCTTGTTTCACTTCATGCTGGAGGATTTTGTGACTCAAGAACTATCTAATGTATGGTTTGTTTTCTCTCTTTGTTAATTTCTTTAATTTATAAGTTGCAACAACTAGTAAGGTGTGAGTGAGAAAATGTTAAAGGATTTAATAGTATATTATATGCTTTCCATCTTTCTGCAAATCATATATGTGTTGTAGAACATGTTAGTGAATATTTCATAAAGGACCTGTGAAATAATTTATGCATGCAATCTACTTTCTAAATATTGTTTACTTTTCATAAACCGAGTTTGTGTAAAGAGTCATCATTATGCTGTGTGACTGATTTAGGATATGAATATTTCCTAGAATAAGTACCAACTATCCATCTCTTTTCATTTTTTACACTCTGGTCCCTATACTACCAATTTACCCATACAATTTATACTTTCCACAGCTTGCAAAATGCATGAAAGTCTTAAAGAATATAAAATTCATTTCAAACTCTTGGAGAAGCCATCCCACCACTCAAAAAACCTTTAAAATTTGAAATGAACAATGATGTGTAAGGCTTACTCCTTTTGCAGTCAAGGAGTGACTCCTTGTGCTAACAGCTAGCATGCAAAGGGATGAGAGATCAGACAAGTCTAACAATGATCAACCAAGCTATAAACTTAGGGGAATGAGGGATTTGAATTTATAGGAAGGGAGAAGAGGTTGGGAGCCCATAAAAGGAGGAGGAAGACCCACTTTCTAAGGGATGAACCCCCATGGATGAGATCAAGGCTCTAAAATCATATAGCTCGACCTCATCACCATCGTTTAACGACCAACTCACCACCCTTTAGCTTCTAGAGGTCAGAGATTCTCCTCCATTTGAGGAATCACTTCCAGAAAGGGGATCAATGCAGTTTTCCAATAAATTAGGGTGCTGACAGTTCTAAGCCATAACTGTAAAAAGGACATCAGCGCGTTCATGGAACTAGGAAGGGCACTGACCTAGAAAACTAGGAATTTAACCAAGTTTCTTCAGTAATCTTCCAAGGCAGTCTTCTTTGGATCTTCAAGGGGGTATGCTAACATATTTCTTGATGGTGGAAACATTGCACATGATCTGTCACAGGGCATCTCAGGATCAAGGACGGGAAAATGAGCATAGTGAAAAATTACTGTGTAACATACATTCTGCCATTGAAATTCTCACCGATACTAAGCCCTAAGAGAAAAGGTTGGCACAGTTAGAACTCATTGAAAAAAGTCGACATGAGTCTCTGGAACATAACAAAGCCCACAAGAAGATGGTCAAAGCGTAATTTGATCACAACATCACCCCTCGCTCATTCACTGAGGGAGAACTAGTCCTATGCTATGATGTCAGACAAGAAGATTTAGGACCCAGGAAGTTCGTAACATTGTGGAAGGGTCCATACATCGTCAAACATTGTCTCCTCAAAGGAGCATACATTTTTTGGAGCCTGACAATGCATTTCTAAAAACCCCTTCAATGGGATCTATCTCAAAAAAATTCACCCATAAAGGAAGGGCCTCAGTACCCTCGAATGAATATGTATGCACCATAATTTTGTATGATGATCTCATCATCATGGGATTATTATAAAAATGCGCTCTTGTGTCACAGATGGATCGTTCGCCCATATATTATTTTGGATTCGTCGATGGAGCCTCTCAATGGTCGCAAAATATAGTTGCTTCCTCCTGGGCCATATATTCCCCTAAGGGGTCACCATACCTTGCAAATGGATTGTGTATTGGGTCAGCCATAAATAATCAAGCACAATATGACATTGTCATGGGAATGTTAAGCAACGCCTCCCTCCAAGGCATCTGTCATTTACATGTCTTCCTCGATTCCCAGTTGATGGTATCGCAGTTAAACCAATCCTTTCAAGTACGAGCTTCACGCCTCTTTAGGAAGTACCTACATGCACAAATATTAGCCTGCAATTTTGATCAAATTACATTTACACATATACCAAGAGATCAAAATCATGTAGCTGATCGCATAGCTAACCATATCCTAGATTGGAATGCATCACGTATATACTATCGACCATAAGCAGCATAAAATACCATCATGATCATAACATCTATCATAAACATACAAAACATCATAAAAATAGCCATAGAGACATCATCAGAGCCTTCAAAATACATCTCGCATATATATATATATATATATATATATCAAAAAATATATGTGTCCCAATGCATCACGTATGTACTATCAACCATAAGCAGCATAAAATACCATCATAGAATCCGTCATGAGCATAACATCAATCATAAACATACAAAACATTATAAAAATAGCCATAGAGACATCATCGAAGCCGTCATAATACATCTTGCATATATATATATATATATATATATATCAAAAAATACATGTGTCCCAATATACAAGAAATAAGTCCTCTTGCCCATCGCCAGGAAAAAACTATATGTCGTTAAAATATAGGGGAGCATCATCATAATGGGTGCTTGCCCTAATACATACATAATTAAATCTAGGGTTGAAGCCCTCCAGGTGGGTCCTATAGATCCATTTCCACACCAGGAGAAATAACCAGAGCAACAATAGCCATAGTAAGTGCTGCCCAGTGCAATGCCAGGCGATGAGCCTGCTCACGGGCCATCCCTGTCTCTAGCCATACATCTGCTAAATCATCAAAGTCCCTCATGGGCATACCCCAGCTAAGGCTCTCCAGCCTTCCCCAAGAATCACCAAAACCATGCAACTGAGTCTCCAAAGCCTGTGCATGAGCTTCGATGGCCTCTACACACGCAAGTAGCACTGTAGCATCTCCAGCTGCAGTAGTGCTAGTGCCCTCTGTTATAGCATCATTTCTCACCTTGACATGATTCATGATTGCTTCATGGCTTTTGGGCACCCATTCCTACAGACTTGGAAAAATTCACTTAAAAACAGTGTAAAATCCCCCATACACGACTATGCCCGTACTTTTCCGCGTGTATACGCGAGTCCAGCTAGACTTTTCCGCGTATGCCATTAAAATGATTAAAAAATATATAAAAAATCCCTAATTTTGCGCTGGGTTGATGGTTACTCAGGTAGTTCAACCACCCCAGCCCGTGGCCAACTGTTTCCAACTGCTGAAACTACTTGGAGGGACTATAAAAAGCCCTCATGTGTATGGCCTAAGGGAGAGAGAGAATTATTGATATTATACTCCGTTGGTATTCCCTATCCAAGTCTGATTCCCCGTGCCTCCTGCACTTTCCCAGTTCATTGTAGGAAACCCTTGTTTCCTTGAGATACACATCCCTTTATATGTTATCCCGTATGCACCAGTTTGGAAGGAGTCTTAGCGAGGCAAGGGCTGGACGGATCCGGACGACGGTCTGCGAAGGCCTTGGAAGGATCAGGTGATCTCTCCACTTGATTACTTTTGTACGTGCTATTTATAATACAGAAGTATCATGCTGTTCCCAAAATAAACGTGTTAGTGTATGCTTTTATGTATGAGAATATTTGTTATACAAGCATTCATTATGATTTATTTAATGTTTTATATGAATCTCACTGACATTTAGAGTAGATATATGTTGTACAACTTGTCCCTTGTGCTGGTTTCTTCTTGTATTTCAGGTTAAGAAGGAAGGACGGTTGCTGGGGGTTTGGACCCCACGTGGATCTACTTCAAACGTAGAACCAACGGGTAAACCTCTCGTTCTGCTATATCTGGGTTTTTCTCGAACGTGCATGGTTGTGTGAGTCTCTGCTACAGTACGCCCTCAGCCTCCGTGGAGGTTGTATTTGAATCCCAACCTCTAGGGTGTTATTTCCAAATGAATCGGCGACTCCACCGGGGATCTAAGTTGCCTCGTGGAGAGGAGATGATCTATGATGAGTCCTTTCCGGACGAACACTTGTTTCTAATCTCTCCACAAGATCCTTGGTATGGGGATATCATTGTGTATCTCCAGACTGCGAAGTTTCCCTCTACTTTTTCGAAAGATGAGCGTCGTAAACTGCGTCACTTGGCCAAGAATTATCTGATTATTGGTGATGCTTTGTACCATCGAGGGGTTGATTCAATCCTAAGACGCTACTTAAATTTCGAAGAAGTTGAGGCTGTGCTCAATGATTCTCACAAGGGAGCTTGTGGGGGTCATTTATCTGGGCTTGCTACAGCCCAAAAGATTTTGCATGCTGGATACTTTTGGCCCTCGATTTTCAAAGATTGTATTGAATCGGTCAAAAGGTGTCATCCGTGTCAGGTATATACTCGAAAAATGCGCGCTCATCCAGCTCTGCTTTTTCCAGTCGTTATTGTCAGACCCTTTACAAAGTGGGGTATTGATTATACTACTTGTAACCCGCCTCTGGCAAAAGGTCACAAGTACATTATCGTAGCAGTAGACTACTTTACGAAGTGGGTCGAGGTTATGCCTACTTTTGGGAACGATGGTGAGACTGCAGCTTTGTTCCTTTTAAACCAAGTTATCGCTCGTTTCGGTATTCCTAGAGAGATTTTCACTGACCATGGCAGTCATTTTCAGAATAGTATGATGGCCTGAGTTGTCCTCAAATTGGGTTTCCTACAGGAGCATTCATCTCCATATTATCCTCAAGCCAATGGGCAAGTGGAAGCCGTGAATAAATCCTTGAAGACAATTCTTCAGAGGACAATTGATAAACATAGATCCAACTGGCATATTATGCTATATCCCGCACTTTGGGCATACAGGACGTCAGTTAAAACTGCAACTGGCTTTACTCCGTTTCAGTTAGTCCACGGGGTGGAATCTGTATTTCCCATTGAATGCGAGATTCCTTCCCTTAAATTAGTTGTTGAGCTTATTCCTGACACTTCTAGTCTAGTAGAGCGGCTTCTTCATCTGGAACATCTCGATGAGCAGCGTCGGGATGCTGCCACAATGAATGAAGCGCATAAAAACCGAGTCAAAGTTCAGTACGATAAGGCAGTTAAGCCTAGGGTCTTTTCCGAAGGTGACCTTGTTTTGGTCTATGCCCAAGAGAAAGATGCCTTGGGGGCAGGAAAGTTTAAATCGATGTGGTATGTCCCCTATATCGTTAAAAAAGTCCTTAAGAAAGGAGCTTATACCTTGGTTGACTTCGAAGGGAACGAGTTGCCCTAGCCCCGAAATGGGCTCTATCTTAAAAAGTATTATGCCTAGGCTTTGGCCTGGCATCTTGCTTTTGTATATATTTGTGGTTTTTGCTTTGTACATATCTGATTGATTTTCGATCTTTGATGAGTTGGTGATTTTTTTTGATCTGCTTTGGCAGGTTGTGTTGCATGTCATGAGTCATTTCGGTTTCGCCGATGGTGCTAGTAGACACACCCGGAACTTAGCTTCCGCGGCTTGGGTGCTTCATTATCCTTCCGGTCAGCTGTTGGTATCAAGAGGGGTCTGCATTGGTCCTGCTTCCAATAACGTAGCAGAATACACTGCAGTCATTCATCTACTCTCGGAGGCAATATCTTTGGGTGTTGATTCGTTGGTAGTTTTTTTGGACTCCCAGCTGGTGGTGTCGCAGTTGAACAACACTTATCGGGTACGAGATCCAATTTTATTACGATTGTTCTTGAGGGTACGTTTGTTACAAAGGTCATTTCAATTTTTAACATTCATTCATATTCCTCGAGCTGACAATTGGTTTGCTGACTCATTAGCTAATCAAGCTTTAGATTGGCATATTAATCATTCAATACAATAAATTTTTAATCATCAAAAACATCATACATTTGATACATTTATCTCATCACATCAAATATCGCTGTATATATATCATTGGAGTGTCAAAAAACTTTACAAAATTTGGATCCATAATCTCGTACAAAATTTGGGCTTATGCCCCATCATGTTCAGTCTCAAAAAATAATATACAATCATCTAATATGTAAAATCTGTCTACTCCTGAGGACCCTGCCCAGAAGTCGTGTTCCTATAGAACATAACTGCAGTGGCCACTCGGCGGAATAATCTAACCCAGTCTCGAGGTACTCCTACAACCTGTCTCTGGACGGCTTCCGGCAAGTCCTCCACGGCAGCCATAGGGATTTGGCGGGTCAGTCCCTCCAAGTTTCTCTGCACGGCCTGGAGAGTTCGGTAGGCCCCTGTGATCAGTTGTCCAACATCTGAAACATGATCATTTTTAATTTTCAGTCACTATGAATCCAATCAAAAACATGTTTGTTTTCATTTTTTCATACATATTTGAAAAAATCCAAAAAAATCATATAAGTCAAAAAAATTTGCAAAAACTTACCGACTGCTCCCCATGCTGCGCCGGGTGGAAGTACTAGATCTGGATTCTCCTCGGAAGTCCATCCCAGCATAGGGATAGTCGTCCACTACGATGATCTGTTCTCTCCACCACAGGAAGAACTCATCGTCCCACGTGGTCCGGGGTACCTCGCTGCCCCCCAGTCTCTTCATCATGTCTGCCCAACGGGCAATTCTTGGGTCCTGCGGGCTGCTGATAGTCGAGATGACTCTGGGTCTCAAAGCTGGAACCCTCTCAAAGAAGAATGTTGTCAAAATGGTACCATAGCCAAAGTGTTTAGTTTTTTCCTGGCGAATAGAAGTCAGCTGTTGTTTCATGTTTTGTAGCAGGGCTGTGCACCAATCGTAGACGTGAATCAAACACTCTACATCTATACTCATTTGTGTCCTAGACGCCTGATGCAGTGAGGCAGATCCTGCCACTCTGCCGATGGTGAAAAGGAGGATCTTCATGTGCAAATCCTTGATATCTCTAATTGCAATCTGCGTTCCAACCTTTTGGAATTATCTACGCAATATAATTGGACATAATCTTCCACAGTTAACCCTCCCAGGGGTTTTCCGTGAAGATCTACTGGGTCTCCCCTCCTGGAGAGTCCAGTGATGAAATATATATCCTCCACTTCTATGCGTAGTGGCATCTGATCAATTATGAAGCAATCCTGATCTGGTTCCCGGTAATTTACGAGCATTTCAAGCAATCGCACATTACTTTTCATATTGGGCATTTTAAAGAATTTCAACAATCCGCAGTTTCGGAGGATGTTTTGCGCTGCGCGGTCCTGCATGACCTCTTGGTCTACTGCGCTATGCTCACGTTCCCTCCATGAGATGGTCATCCTGAGAAATTTCAACAAAATTTGCATTAGCCACGCTTTTTTGGTTACGGCCCTGCGCATACGCGGTTTTCCCTGTACGCAGTCGTGTGTATACGCGGGTTTCCTTCATTAAACCCGCATATGCGCAGATACGCAATTTTTAGCAAGGGTTTCTAAGAGAAAAATCACTTAATTTTAATTTTCAAACGGAAAAAATGAATAAACAGGATGATTAAGGAGCCTACCTGAAGTTTCGCTGAATTCCGACGGTCGGTTGTTCCTGATTTGACGAAACAAGTTTTTAGCTCCAGAGCTCTTTTTCCAAATCAGCTATGCACTAATGAACCAATTGAGAGGTAATTTGTGTATTTATGGCTAAAAATTGAAAATTTTCGCAAAAAATTCCTTATGCTTATTTTTTCGATCTATCTTATGCTGTATAACTTGATTTCTTGGAAGTGCCCAGTTTGGTATGTTTTCAGGTACATTTTGACGATTTTGAGATTTTTCCCGGTTTTTGATCCATGATTTTCGGCTCTTCACGGCAGGTATATGATCTTCACTGGCATATAGGTTAGGGAATCACTTTCTGTTGCATCTTGCATACTAGCCTCCATACTGATCACTTGCTTTAGGGTCGATCCCATCAGGTCATGAGTATTACACCCATTTCACTCGCCGATTTTTAATCATGACTTGATGGTAGAGCCTTCCTTTACATGGGCTTCCTAGTTAGTTCCTCGCTATCACTTGTTGCCCATGCTGCTTTTTATGTAGGCTCAGGAGTCCTCTTTAGTCCCGCCATGTCTTCTGTGTTGAAGCTTCATTCTTCTCCTTCATCACTTATCATTTTTCTGGCTTATACCCTAGAGGCTCCCTGGTGTCATTAAGTTGTATTACTGCATTGCATATTGGCTACTTGTTTATCCTGGCCTTTAGTCGGCTTCATTTGGACTCGATGTTTAAGCCAACTTTTGACCTTGACTTTCTGTACAAGTTAACCATTGCATGCACTTAGCTATCACGACTTGACACCTTTGTACCCATGGATGGAACGTTCCTCTGAGTATCACTGACCTGTTTTCGCCACCTTGCATTGAGCATAGGATTGTTCCAATCCCAGGAACTAGTGCATCTGCTTTATTGATACTCGTTCTATCCATTGTACCATAGCATTCTTTTATTCTTTTTCAGGCTTATTATGAAAAAGACAAAAAAATTAAATATAACAAAAAGAGCGGGAACGGGATGTATCTTCGTTATTTTGATGACAGTACAGAGTCAGTTTGTCGCCCTTGAACAAAGCACATATACTTATATATATTTCCTTCATTTGGGATGGTTCTAGTTTTGACCTAGGTTCAGCCTTTACCATGTTTCACTTGTCAGTTCTCCCCCGGTTGGTTATCTCTTCCAATCATATGGAGAGTTTGTTTTGCCTCCTGCATGACAGACTTATACAGTGTCACTTTTTACTACCATGGTCATCACAGAGTCGTGCTTTTGTTCAAGGGAAGTCTAGCCTGAGTCGGCCATTCTGCGGTGTCTCTTGACTCATTATTCGGTCGACCTTCCCGGTCTTGTCAGTATCATGTTCTATCACATCAGATGTTTTGGTCTTCTGCTCGTGCTGGTTTGAGAAGGTCCCCATTGATTTCTTGCCGGCGGGTTTGTCTCTTATCGACTACGACACATTGCTCTGAGAGCAAACCTAGAGCCGCACCTTGGGCCTATTTCCATCATTGATAGGTGACCTCGTGCTCGGCATTTGATCATCATCATGGGTCTTTGACTGAGTGGTTTCCCCTGTGTTCGACGTCAGCACACATTATCACACTTGGGATTCGTGCAGTACCTAGATTTCCATTTGACCCTATCGGTGGATTTCTCGCCTCTGTGTCAGCTTTCATTATTGGTTGGTTCAGAGGGTTTCTTCCGTGCGCTAGCTTCATCTTGTGCACGTCGGAAACGTACTTCGGTTTTGGTTCCATCACTCTCCTTCGTCAGATTCCTTCCAAATCTTGGCCTGCGGGTTACACTCGCGCTGGACTGATGTGGGATGCCTTAATGCCTTCCTTCCAGCAGATCTTTTCCCATCGACTCCGACTCATTGCTCTGGGAATAAGGTCTAGAGTCTTTTGTCAGTACCTTAGGGTTTGCAGTCATCAGTGGCAGACTCTTCGCTATCGACAGTGGGGATTCATCATTGCCTCTTGATTGGTAGATTCTTTCAAGTGTTCGACTTCAACTCATTCATTCACACTTGTCAGATTGTACTGGGGCACCTTGACACTCATTATCATTATCGGTGGGTTGTCTCGTGTTGGTTAACGGGATACATCAATGCCCGGTAATCCAACGATTTCTCACATGGTCGACTTCAGCGCATTTATTCCCAGTGTGTAGAATTGTGCCATAGTGATCGGTGAAGACCTCGGGTGGCATCAGCATGTTTCGGTTCACTTTTGACAGTCCTTTCAGTATCTGCCAGTGATGTTGTCCACCCTTATATGTTGCAGTTCAGCACAGCAGCATCTTATATGTTGATCCCCGAGTTGCGTGATTGTACCATTTGATCCACCTCTTATGATCCGGTACTTGGAGATTCAGTTACTTATTTGATCAGACATCCAGTTGCACCATCTTTGATCAGCTTTCTATATGTGATACTTGGACATTGATTCAGACTTGTATTTCCGGGCCATGCTCAGATGATTCATTGTGTACTTTCAGTTCAGCTATACTTGTATACATGTTGGATCTATTCATTACTTTATATATATATGATGTATTTTTTACTGAGCATGGGTATGCCCGCCTCAGCATGAGTTGACTCTCTGGTTTCTTTCATTGGTTTTTGGCAGGCTGAAATCTAGTGAAGTCCTCTCTTGTCCTTGCGAAGTTCTTTCTATGTGCATAATACATTTCGGCCATCATGTACCCCTTCTGACATCATATCTTAGGGGGCATCTGTTATAGCATCATTTCTCACCTTGACATGATTCATGATTGCTTCATGGCTTTT
The DNA here is from genome assembly GCA_034641835.2 of Pinus albicaulis. Taxonomy (NCBI): domain Eukaryota; kingdom Viridiplantae; phylum Streptophyta; class Pinopsida; order Pinales; family Pinaceae; genus Pinus; species Pinus albicaulis. The sequence goes on from CM076584.1 coordinate 41,938,156, forward strand.
GGGCACCCATTCCTACAGACTTGGACAAATTCACTTAAAAACAGTGTAAAATCCCCCATACGCGACTATGCTCGTACTTTTCCGCGTGTATACGCGAGTCCAGCTAGACTTTTCCGCGTATGCCATTAAAATGATTAAAAAATATATAAAAAATCCCTAATTTCGCACTGGGTTGATGGTTACTCAGGTAGTTCAACCACCCCAGCCTGTGGCCAACTGTTTCCAACTGTTGAAACTACTTGGAGGGACTATAAAAAGCTCTCATGTGTATGGCCTAAGGGGGAGAGAGAATTATTGATATTATACTCTGTTGGTATTCCCTATCCAAGTCTGATTCCCCGTGCCTCCTGCACTTTCCCAGTTCATTATAGGAAACCCTTGTTTCCTTGAGATACACATCCCTTTATATGTTATCTCGTATGCACCAGTTTTGAAGGAGTCTTAGCGAGGCAAGGGCTGGACGGATCCGGACGACGGTCTGCGAAGGCCTTGGAAGGATCAGGTGATCTCTCCACTTGATTACTTTTGTACATGCTATTTATAATACAGAAGTATCATGTTGTTCCCGAAATAAACGTGTTAGTGTATGCTTTTATGTATGAGAATATTTGTTATACAAGCATTCATTATGATTTATTTAATGTTTTATATGAATCTCACTGACATTTAGAGTAGATATATGCTATACAACTTGTCCTTTGTGCTGGTTTCTTCTTGTATTTCAGGTTAAGAAGGAAGGACGGTTGCTGGGGGTTTGGACCCCACGTGGATCTACTTCAAACATAGGACCAACGAGTAAATCTCTCATTCTGCTCTATTCAGTTTTTCTGAACGTGCATGGTTGTGTGAGTCTTTGTTAAGTAGTACGCCCCTGCTCTGTGGAGGTTGTATCCCAACCAACCTCTAGGGTGTTATTTCCCCGAAACACCCTCCCATGAGGGACCACCCATCTCAATTTGTGGTGGCACCGGTGGTCTAGTCCGACAAAGAGGCCTACCTCCTCGAGGCCTCCGTGGGGCCTGGGCCTCCCCTAGAACACCCATCCCTCTCAGATCATGGCCCACGAGGAAAGCTAACGGTTGGCCCGTAGGACATGCATCTGGAAGTAAATAAAGCATAATATCAATGTCATCATAAAAAACCACATTCATATATACATGAAAACAATACTCAAATGCAAAATACATAAAGGTCATACCTACACGCCCCAAAACATAACCCGGAGGAATATCCATGTCTAGATCACCCTAGAAGTCCACTCCAGAGTATAGAAACTCCAGGACTAGTTGAGTGTTCAACTCGAACCACTTCTCTATAGTGTCGTTCCAATACTTTCCAACAGTACCCCCTCCATGACGGGGCATAATATGCGCCCTTCTACGAATCTAAGGATCCCTCAGAGGGCCAAGAGACATTGCAATATAAGGTCATAACATAACGGCCCACTCGTACATAATACAACATAATATTCTGGCATAAAAAAATTTCTTAGCTTGACCACACTACACCTTGTTGAGTTGAGAAACCATGCCATGGTACACCACATGAGCCCAGTCAAAAAATTTCCCTGCACGAAGTTGCTGCAGGACTGCTATATATGGCCCCGATACCTTTTTGGGTGGGGATGACCCCACCAAATGTACTATCATAGACAGAGTCGCACGCTCTGTCAAATCCAGAGCCTGAGCAACATCAATGCACCCCTCGGTGATGGCATTGGGCCCACAGTGACCCTCCTCCTCAACTCAATGTCTGATGTTTACTGCCCCATCTGGAAGTGGAAGGGGTAGCGCCTCCCCACGAGGCAAGAGACCAGTAGCAAAATACACATCCATCTGAGTGGATATAGTTAGCTTAGCACGATGAACAACCATGATCTACCTCTCCCGGTCCCAATAACGAACCAGGAAGCGTAAAAATTGATCATGGGATCTAAGGATAGGGTTCTCAAGAAACTTGAGTAACACCCATCTGGCCAAAGTCTCATGAGCACTAGGATATCGGGCCACCTGAGTATAGAGAACATGCCAATCTCTCCCACACCTCAACGTCCTTCCATAAAAAAAACCAAAATATTAGTTTTTGGGCCCTAAGAAGCTTAAAAACGAAATTTAAAACATTTTAGTAGGACTGTGCATTGTTTAGCTACACAGACGTGCGTACAACATGACTGTGAGACATTCTTATGTTCATTCTACGTTCTTGTTCGTCTCATAGATGCATCTGCTGCCATGACCAAATGATGCGCCTATTTTCTAATAGGTGTGTTTCCTCCGCGTCTGTATCTCAAACAGAGGTTGAGGTTGACACATCTGTAATGGCTATTTGCGCGGAGTCGTCACGAAAATCCCAAAGTTTTGCATGTCGACCATACGACTCTTTCTGAGTCACCTGCGTGGTCCTCCTAAGAGTAACTTAAAAAGGTTGTACAAGGCACCCCTGTATGGAACATCTACCATGAAAATAACAAAATTGAAAAGGATGAAGTTTTAGCTCCTACCTGACACTCTTTGCGCGTATCCCGGGTGCTCTAGCTGACCACAACGACAAGAAACACTCCAATCACAACCTCTAACCACTCAATCTCAATGAAAAATGAATTTAAATTGGGACATTCTCGCCTATATATCGCCCTTTTTCGCCATATTCAGGAGCCCATAACCAGAGCCCGAGACATCCATTCTCAAAACCGCGAGAAGCGTAGCAACCAATACTTCATCATCTTCAACTTGGACCCCTTCGTTCCAGTTACCAGAAAAACTCATTTTCAAGCCCATCGCTCATCTCCATAATGCATCTCAGGTACACCCTCTCTTTTTTTTAAATTCATGTTATTCCAAAATATTATATGTGTGAAAAAGATACTTTTACTTGGGGTATTGGCTAGAGATATTGCAAATGCATCCGAATCACCATATTTTCAATCAAACTCCAAGGCAGTAAAAGTACAAGAGCACGTATAATCCCATTCTGAGCATGATAGGATTCCCTCTAAAGCTTTTCATATCCTAACATCATTTCTCCAAAAATAAACCATAGGCTTCATTCACTTGACCATGTTTATCATCACCTCACCTTGCACATAATAAACACCCTCGCAGGTCAATATAGCCTCACCTCCCATGGCTTCCATCATATTCATAAACCATCACTCACTATCAGGAGCCATGACCACCTACGCCGGTCCAGGAACCATCTCATTTCTATGCATTGATTATCAACATCATTTTGTTTTACTTATCACATATCAAAACCCCACTCTCAGGCCACCATTTTTACAATGGATCAACAAAAACGCATTACCGTGTTTCACATTTGGCCTATCACGCCCTAACAAATATATCTCATCTATGTCATTTCATTCGTATCATCACCCCCACACTGAGACCAACCAATGGGCCAACCACCCTTAGAAAACACTCTCCTCGCATCATCATGTAGGATCACACATGTTAATGGGGCACATGTCTCTGTGTTTATAGATCCAAACGACTTTCACATTCTTTTGGCAAGTGTATAAATATTCTTTAGGAGAAATAATTCCACCCATATTTTTATGTTTCATACCTGGCGGCAGTCCCTAGTCACCCTCAGTCAGAGTTTCACATTCTTTACCACACCCAATCATGTTAGCCATAACATACGTACACCCGCCCTAGATGTCCTACTAACCCCAGGGCTACCCTTATTAGAAATTGTTGTGATTTCCGCCACTCGCATTAACAACTTTGACCTTGAGCCAGTTGTCCATCACCATCATTTTTATCCAGCTCTCGTCATCATGTCTTTTTAACTCACCATATTACACCGTTCTTCACCGGAAACCCAGATCCCTTGTGTCAACACTTGTTTCGAATGATTGATGCTTCCTTCCTATCTAGTTCAACAAACATTTTGTAGGACGAAAGTAGTACCTTGGATGATTCCCCACCATTTTGGGAACATCCTCAGATGGCATAATGATAATTAACATTTCCCATTGATTTCATCGATCCCCTTGACATTTGAAATCAACACCAATTTTTATGTCAAGGTGGTATCGTACTTCATAACCATTGCACTCTGTCAATTAGTCGAAGACTCGTGTATCAGTAAGCATCTCTTTCAGTAATGCTTAAATCATTATGCACGGAAAGGTTCCTAGAAGCAAAAGACCCATGCATATATTCAACCTCACCCAAAAGTGTTTTACTTAGACAACGCATGTGGGTGCCACATTCAACCTATTTGTTCAAAGAAAAAACAAACTTGAGAGCGTCAGCAATCGTCATTGTCAACCAACAGCAGGTCACCTACCACAATGTGACTTGACATAACCAATATATGTCCAATTGTATTAAATAGACATCATAACGAGCATGGTACATGCTCATCTCGTAAAAACATTTCTTATTTTATCACTTACAGGTTTCCTACAGAGCATGGTTACTTTTTAACTTCAGACAAGGGGTTACCCTACTTATCTCCCCAGCAATTTACTCTCTCTCTCTCTCTCTCAAAAGGGTTACATGGACTCTTAGTCAAAACAGAAAATGTGATGTATTTCAACTATACATTTCCTCCTAGACCTCATACATTAGGGGGCAACTGTTAACACCAGAAAATCGTATAGAAAAAGACATTGGAAAATTTTCAAACAGAAGTTACAAACGAATATTTTCCAGGAGAAATACATCATGAAGGACAAATTAAAAATTCCTAAGGTTATGTCAGAAATTTTTGGACTACACACCAACAAAAAAGGGTTTTAGCGCGGAACGCACGCCTAATTCTTTGATATCCGCATGGTCCTGAGGATAGCGAAAATTCACTATTTAAGATGACTTCCCACACTTTTGGAGTTGATTCTCTATCATGAACAATCAATGAAAGCCGACTTTGGGTCGCCCAAAAGATATGAATCCCTCAAAGGAATCTCTTGTCCTACTCTTGGGTCCTATAAGTAAAAGACCCATGCATATATTCAACACCTCACCCAAAAGTGTTTTACCTAGACAACGCATGTGGGTGCCACATTCAACCTATTTTTTCAAAGAAAAAATGAACTTGAGAGCGTCAACAGTCATCATTTTCAACCAACAGCAAGTCACCTACCACAATGTGACTTGACATAACCAATATATGTCCAATTGTATTGAATAGACATCATAACAAGCATGGTACATGCTCATCTCGTAAAAACATTTCTTATTTTATCACTTACAGGTTTCCTACAAAGCATGGTTACTTTTTAACTTCAGACAAGGGGTTACCCTACTTATCTCCCCAGCAAGTTACTCTCTCTCTCTCTCTCAAAAGGGTTACACAGACTCTTAGTTAAAACAGAAAACATGATGTATTTCGGCTATACATTTCCTCCTAGACTCATACATCAGGTGGCAACTGTTAACACCAGAAAATCGTATAGCAAAATACATTGGAAAATTTTCAAACATAAGGTACAAACGAATATTTTCCAGGAGAAATACATCATGAAGGAAAAATTAAAAATTCCTAAGGTTATGTGAGAAATTTTTGAACTATGCACCAACAACAAAGGGTTTTAGCGTGGAACACACGCCTAATTATTTGATATCCGTGTGGTCCTGAGGATAGCAAAAATTCACTATCTAGGACCACTTCCCACACTTTGGGAGTTGATTCTATGTCATGAACAGTCAATGAAAGTCGACTTTGGGTCGCCCTAAAGATATGAATCCCTCAAAGGAATCTCTTGTCCTACTCTTGGGTCACCATCACTCTTGGGCCAAGAGATGGAAGAGGAGTTCAAAAAATTTCTATATAAACAAGCCATGGGAAGAGAACAAGTATGAGACATTGTTATACTAGTCAAATTGCTACCATAACAACACAAAATTGAAATTCTTGAAGTAATAGGAGTGAAGACACTGGCTTGTTGGCCATATTGCTTCTAAGCAATCCAACATCCTAGTGAGGAAGATGACACCACCATTGGAGAGTCATCACATTCCTTTTGAGAGAGGGAGGAGAAGGTTGCAAGGAAAACAAGGAAAGGGACCGCCTTGCTGAGAGTAATTGAGCTCCATAGCTCAAACGACTCATCGCAAGTGTGTTAGCATTGTATTCTTCTACTACCAACAACCAATAAAGGTAGTTTTATCCATTGTTGTATTGTCTTGTTTGTTTCTTTTTGAGCTTATGTTATTATATGCTTTACTTCCAATACTAGTTTTATTTTACTTTGTTTCTAGTCTGTCCATTAACAACACCATAATATTCTATGTGATCGTTTTAGGAAACAACCTACTACTAAAGAAGTGTCATTTGGTACACTAGTGTGACAAAAACACTACCACAACGATAGTATTGAAATGAATCCTTGATGGTTCTAAATGTTTCAAGATGACACTTTTCTTGAACAATGATATAGTCATTGCACAAGAACTTGATCTCATGCAATTTAGGAAGATTTGTGAGATCACTTGCACATTCGTTGTTCTATAGTGTGGAGTTTTTGGATTATGGCTCAAAGGCATAATAAATCCTGAACCAAGTGTGCGTTCCAGAAACATATAGTGAGAATGTTTGGCATACTGAAATCATATTAGATTGAAGGGATATTTCCTTTGGTTATTATACACTATATGTGTTCAAAGGCAAAAGTATTGAAGTTTCTAAGATATAATCCTATAATTCCACATGTATCTTGTATGACTGAAAAATATTTCCAAAAAGTAGTTGTGGCTTCAACTGTTTTTACAAGCATTGGATGATTGTCTGTAAGGATCATAAAATTATGGAAGATGTTGTTTCTCTACAATTCCAGAATGAAAGACTTTTATCAAGATGAAGAATTCCTTGAACGATCTCTAACAAAATTTGAGTTGCAGTGCTAGGTTTAAAATCAAAACTCACATTTAGACTTGTTTGGGCAACTTCAAAGAATTGTGTTGAATATTGTATAAGGTAAGATAAGACCTAAAATAAGAATGTTGTCATTATAGAAATATAGTTCTTGAAAAGTATGTCATGTATTCACTGCTAGAATTATCCATAAAGAAGATGTAATGAAAGGCTCTCTCATTCTTGGAAGACCTAATAAACATAGGGTTTTGTAAAACTCTAGAAGATCTGGGAGATATGAGACTAAGGAAAACTATGCAAAAGATGTATTGCACATGATACTAGTATTGTACTATTGAGGTTATGATTGTATTGAGATATATTTTTGGATGCCATTAATTGAGTCTAGTTGTTGTTAGAACAAATTATTAGATGGAAAATTTCTCCTTCAAGTATCTGAGACATGATCAATTTTGAAGTTACTTCAAGAAAGTTGCTCCACAAGCAGAGGCAACTGAGAAGAGAAATCTATACACTTGTACTATGTGCCCTCCTTGGAAGATATGATAGCCCTAGGGTTTGAAAATACTAGATTAATCTTGAAGGATAAGGAAGACTTAGGCTTTGGGATAAAACCCTAGAGCTGAACCTAGATAAATTCTTTCCACTGAAAGAAGAAACCTTGCCTCTTGCAAGGAAGGAATTTGACGATGAGGACAAGGTTGATGTAGTTGCAAATGGATTTCAATGATTTCTACAAGTAAGCAAGGATAAAGAGGGAGCTATCAAACTCTAATCATTCCTCAAAAGATATTTACTTTATATATTTCCTCCTTGATTGTTATTATTTTATTTTTGTTCAATATGTTTGTCTTTGTTTCTGTTGTTGGGTTATAATTGTCCTTCCATGGCTTCCTAATGACATTTGCATTTACATTGTGAAGCCTACTAAGACCCTAGCAGTAGATGGAAGCATTGGGAAGAATGAATAAAATTTTATGAAAAGAGGATTATCCCAACACTTCCAAGCTCATCTCAACATTGAGTGAACTTTTCCAAGTATGTTGGTACCGTCTCGCCCTCCTCCTTCTTGATTTTCCTGAGCTTGTCCTTCAACGCCAACTTCCTTTGGTTGCTACTATTCAGAAACAGATCTATCAAAGCCTTCCACATTGCATATGGAGTCGCTTTTCCATGGATACTTGAGACAATGTGGTCTCGTACTCCCTCTAATAAGATCCTCCTTGCCCTTGCTATCTTCTTTTGTCAAGCATCAAGAAGAGTGGCGTCTGCTGCTGCGGGATTGGGAATGTCATTATCAATGAATTCTTTCAACCTGTTGTCCTATAGCACTGCCTCCATTCTATATTTCCATGCAATATAATTAGAACTTCCCTTGAGTGCATATTTCAATCTTAAGCCATTGAAATCCATATTGATCCGCTTTTCACACCAACAAAAGTATCTGCAAGTTTGAATATTGTTCAACACAAACTCAATTTCTTCTCCGCTATTGTGATTTCTGGCACTCTAATACCATGTAGAAATTATACAAAAAATATGTATACACCAATAGATTCAATCTGATCATGCAATATACTAAAGAAAAATAATAAATCCTTCTACAATTAATTTTGCGAAAATTATACACGATCGCACAATCACACCAAGTAAAAGAAAGAAAAAAATCAATCCACAACACATATATTTTTCCTGGGGAAAGCAACCTGCTCAAAACCCCTCTATCTATATTGTATAATGAACCAAGGAATCATGAAACAATTACAATGCACTCTTCTCACAAGAGTCTCTTGCACTCTACTAATCGTCTCACACTGATCCAGACAAAATCGGGCCAACACTTAGCCAATTCTCATCTTGTCTTGAGCCTGCCTTGCTCACGCAATTCATGAGGAATGCAATCCCTATTCCTTATAAATTTCAACCTTTCTCAATTGCACAAGTATCATGGGAAATCTTGTGGTGTTTAAACTGAAATTGGGCAGTTTTCTAAAAATACAACTGATAGTCAACTTCCCTTTAACCTTTGTCTCAACTGGGTCTCCACTAGAACTGACATGCATGCAACTATTAATAGTAAATCATCAGTCACTTGAAAAATCACTGCATGTTAATTAAGTCTGATTTAATTCACTTGACCTCTCATGACTAGTGCGACAATCAGTTACAACTAGTTAGACTAACTTTAACTCGCTTAACTAAGTTAATTGTTTTCTCATGCATTAAACTAATGCACTAACTGCAACTTGAACTCTAAAACACATAGAATCACTCCGCATGCCTCACCAGCCACCCTCAACTCGAATTTCATGAGCTAAATGAGTCTATCACACTCAGTTAATTATTATAAGTGTTTATGAAATAAGATTACAATTTATTGTCCAATTTAATTAAGGGAAAATTAAATTAGACACATTTCCAATTTATTAAATAAATTGGCTTGCACACTAATGTATCGCTAGGACCCATCACTACATGACCTGTGGTACCACACTAGTGTGTGTGTTGTCATGTTGTTTCTGGATGCCAATTTCACTATTTATTGTTGCAAATTTCAACACATAGAGCTACCTTAGGGTTTTGAGGTACATGGAGTCTCTTGCTTACAAATAGAAGAAGGATTTGTATAGGCTACTCAGATTTGGTATTCTTGGTCCTTGGATTAATGGATCAAGATTGATTTTTTTATCATATGACTTGTTACTAACAATTGTCAAAAGGGATCACGTGATAGAGGGAGTGGTCAAACCCTTTCCAATGACAGACCTCTAGATTCAAAATGAAGGATCTTGATCGTTAGACTAGGTAGTTGATGCGTTTTAATGGCTAGATGGCAACAATGGTAGAGGAGGAAACCAGGGTCGCCACGACATGATATTTTTCAAAGTGAACACCCAATTATGGTGACTAAAAATCAGTCATGATGATGGCTCCAGCAAAGCAAGTCAATTAGTTTATGGTTGAGCCAAGACATGCAACTCAACATGTATTGAAGTACCTACATGGTACAATTGGAAACAGATTGAAGTGATGAAGTACAACTGCATGGATACACAAATTTTGATTGGGAAATGAGTGTAGAAGATAGAAAGAGTTCATCAGGATATTTCTTCTGTTTGGGCTATGTTATGATTTCTTATATTATCAAGAAGTAGACATTTGTCGCACTCAATACTACAGAGGCCGAGTATATTGCAGCTTGCATTACATAAATTTTGAGGTAAACAATGGGTCTCAAAACAGAAATGTACAACAAAGATGAACTTTATAAGAACCAATAGGATTTAATATGATGATGTTAAACATGGGAGATGATTCACCATTTTTGGAGAAAAAAAGTAAAAAGATAAAAAAATTAAAAATTAAAAACTATTTTTCAACTTATCTCCCTATGATTTTACTCAAATTGCAAGCAAGAACACTCATTGGATGTAGAATTTAATTTTGCATCCAAGGTGCACCAATGTTGCAATCACATTTTTTCTTGTATTTCACATTTTTCGTGTAGTAGGTTCCATTGAAAGATGCAACATGGGTACCCCTTGGATGAAAAATTAAATTTTGCATCCAACGAGTGCTCTCACTTGAAATTTGAGTAAAATCATAAAGAGATAAGTTGAAAATACGAGTTGAAAAAGTAGTTTTTTTTCCTCCAAAACTTGATGAGGTAATCTAATCTTATTTTATTATTTCCACTATTATTTTATAATATTCCTTTGGAGGCCCCTTTTAGACTTCAAAATTTCTTAATGGTGGGCGAGTTGAGAAACAATATGGCTTCGGAAAATACTTGTAGGTTTGTTTGATCAAGTGCATGTGACGACAATGATGACAGGTCAAAGCACAGTGAGATATAGTACCAAGACATGGTACAAAAGGAAGCGGTGTGGCTCCATTACTATTCTATAGTGAAGTTGATTGTTGAAAATTCCTTTATCCTAGGATGAAGTTTGTATACTTCGAGGACAAGCTTAGAGTGATTGAGCATGTCTCTCTCAGCAAGAGGGAGTAATGAAATTCCAACATCAAGGACATTCATTTTCCATGGGTCAGGTTGACTACGATTAGGGAGAATGGTCCAGAGTGTTGATGTGACAACATCACAAACATATATTCTCCTTGGGTCAAGTATTTTGACCAAGATTAGGGAGAATGGTCTGACATAGGACAATCATTCTTCTTGGGTCAAGAGATGTTGAACAGGATTAGGAAGAATGATCCTAGATGCCCATGATTACTTAGTTGAGTAGGCGCCTTTCAGCATCAGGCTTAGGATTACTCTCTAGATAGGTTGAGTGAGCCCATTTAACATCATGGCCTAAAATGAGGCCTTTGAAATTAGGACCAAGATTTCTCAAATGGATTCAATATGTCCCTAGGGGTTTCACCATGGGTCAAAGAGATTGACGAGGATGATGGTGAACTAGGAATAGTATGTATACCATTGGTCAAAGGTACTCACTAGGATCATGCTGACTAATTGATGCTAATGATGTACCATGGGTTAGAGATGCTAACAAGAATTATGGTACTAGTTGATGGTATTGATTTTACCATGGGTCAAAGTTGTTGACCAGGAACATGGTAATCGAATAATGTTAATGCTGATAATAATTATGAACCTTTTCTTAGAGAAATTTGTCTGCAAGAGAACATCTAGAATGTCATTATGAATACCTCCCTAAATAAGAGAGAGTCTTGAATTTTGTAGCTACAATCAGTCTTAATAATTAAATATTTTAGCCCTTTCAAATAAATGTAAGACATGTTCTTCATGTCAACTTCAAAAGAGAGGGAATTTTGAAATTCTAAATTTTAATTATTGGCTTTGTTATCACACATAAAATTTCAACTTTTGATTGATAGGGTCATTAGCATAGGTGTCATTTGTCTCACAAAATTGGTTCATGAAATTGATGAAAACTCATGAATTGATCACTATCCTAAGTTTAGAAAGTCCATTTGTCATGCCCATTACAATCAAATCTATAAAAATCCACCTTAAGTTCACATGCATTAGTTTAAAATTCGTTTTTAGCCACATGTTTGTTTTGTCACAATTCTGCAACGAATATAACTACAAACAGGCAGATTTCGCTACAGAATCACCTGACCATTTCATAGCGAATATGCTAGGTTTATAACTGAATACATTGCGGAATCATGTTTTTCTGCACCAAAATAGAGGATGATGAGCTGTCAATTTCCTAGTGGTTTAGGATAAATGTGAGATCATATAATTGGTTATCATAGTCATCCAAGCATGCAAAAGTGTAAATACCGCCCATCATTACTTTTCACTCCCTCATTTGTCATCATTCTCTCTAGATTCAAATTTCATTTTTAAGACTAATCTCCAAATCTCCTCTCTGTCATCTTCATTTCGATCTCTGCATGCATCAGTTGATTAGCATCCTTGAAGAGTCCAACTCCACCGCAAGCTGCTTGCTATGCAATTAGGTTCTTTACAGGTGTCGTAGTATCAAGGAGGCCAACACAGTGTTAAAAGAGATGGTCATGCAGAAAAAGACTAATAAGGGAGTTTCATTGGTAAAGTATGAACCTATGGACTTAAATTTGGTCATGGAAGACCTAGTGTTGCAGAGGACTTCATTAAATTTGGTTACATGCATTTTTGCCAGAAGAAACAAAGGAATTTATGTGTTTTTTTATTGTCCAAGTAGTAAACATCAAGGGAATTTTATGGGCAAACAGAGAGGAATTATACAAATATGAGAGAGGTTATTGTCAATAACCTATCAAATAACATTAACCTCTTTCACTTTTATTACAGGTGCTATGAATTGGGAGATTCAAAGATGTATTTGGGCTCTATTTTCAGAAAGCGTTTTTTCCTGGTTTAGACATGTTTTTCAAACGCAGTTTCCAGACACCTGGAGATGTTTTTTAAAAAACAAAGAGACAATTTTCTTCAACACGAATTGATTTACAAAAACCTCCCTCCCATTTTGCAACAACTATCAAGGATCTAGAAATAAGAGATCATTTCTGAGCCCTAATGTTTGGAAAAAACAACTCTAATTTATTTGTAGATAAACTTGCTGAAAATGAAATGTTGCTTCTTGAGGAGGGTAAGAAGTATTTTGAGCCAATTTTTCCTTATCATACTTCATCTTATCATATTACACATCCATAGGAAAAATTTTGCAGAAAAAAGACAAATTTTCAATTTTCTACCAATTAGGCCATTTTGTAGCGAATCCCTGGCTTCAAGCCCAAATTTTGCTACGAAATCGTTGTAGGTGACTTTTCGCTTAAAATCATGGATACAGTCAAAAGTGAGGAGGAAAAAAAATTGTATTTAGCTCATTTTTTTCAACAAACATCTCCAAATCATAAAATTTGGCTAACAGGTGGCATAGGTGGGTGAAATCAATTTGCTACCAAAATTTCGTTATGAAATTGCCTTGATTCCCCTGTTTTTGTAGCAAACAAAATTTCATAGTAATTTTGTGTTTTGAGGGTTCATTGGAGGTCAGCCAACCACATGGAGAGATTAAAGAGTATCAGTGGAATACTTTGTTGGAGGTTTGGTCTTCGACAAGGCTGTCCAGCTCACTAGCTCATCATGAAGACAATCATCAATTATCATGACACCACTTCCTTAAAAGTAGGAGGATTAGTTTCCTAAGTCAGTAAGGACATTAATGTCTTGGACTTGGTTAGTGATACTCAAGCACATGACCATATTCGATGTAAATATTTTGTCCCTTCAGTTATTTGATGTAATAAATAAATAGAAAAGTCCTAATAGGTCTCTAAGTCTTAAAGTTAATAGATGTCAGTTTTACTTCCATGTATGTTTCTATTGGTTAAGATAGGTGTCGGCAAATAAAATCGAGGATCTAGCCATGTAGGTAGACCCAATGTAAATGTGTTGAAGGTTATAAATAATCAGAATATCGAATATAAGAGAGGTTGCAGAATGTTACTCTACACTACCACTTTGTAAAAAAAAATTGATGATCAGTAATATACAGTGATTGTGTTTTTCTTCTTCACCTGAGATTCTTTTGGTGTTTCAATGAGATTTTTTCCTATGTGTATTAATATTTTGCTTTCAATATCTTGATGTTTAATTACTCAGAATTCATGTCCTTCATGCTCTGACTTCCTTTGAACATTAAGCTATTGAATATTTTTGTGTGTATGTTGTCCTATCATTGAAACATTACAAGCCTCAGCTTCCACAACGAGAGCCATTGTCATTGAATTTCTTAACACTGGCTCCATAAGCCCAATAGTAGTAAACCCTATACATTTTTCACCTGCAATCAAACACATTCAATATAATTTCACAGATTTAGCCATCTGATTGAATCATAATTGACAAATCATAGTTACTTTTAGAGAGCCCTCTCAGTTTGAAGAGGCTAATTTTCAGTCAAACGCTAGTTTGAAAGAGTTACTCTAGGTTTTCTGGTGGAGCAGCCCATCTGTAACAACTTAGTGATAACATTTTGGTGCGTTTTCTAAGAGTCTGAAGACATATTTCCAAATTTTGTGCTCCAACAGTGAAGCTGAACTCTTAAAGGTAGCAGGAGCTCAGTGTTAGGATATTCCAACACATAGGAAATAGTTAAAAATAACTTAGTCTAGTGTAGAATTAGGTAAGGTGTGTTTCTTTACTATGTAAATTTGTAGCTTATAATCTGACGGTCATGATTTGTAGTGATCCGACGGTTCACTCTCTCCTTGGTATTAACGACATTTGATTCATGGCTTAACACCCGATTAGTCCATGATCTCTATTTAAAGAGCATGGAGGGTCATTTTTTAGGTAACCGTTTATGAGAGAAACATATGTAACCTTTATTTTTATATTAATAAATTTCCTGAAGTGGCTGCATTGGCTCAAGCTGTGGATTGTTTCCCTCTTCGAGGGTTTTAACCACGTGATAATACTGGTGTATTGATTTGTGATCTATTTTGTTAGAAAATTATATATTACAGAGCAATGGAACAAATAAAATATATGTGCGGAAACACATAAAACCAGAGAGACACAGATATACGTGGTTCACCCAGTTTGGGCTACGTCCACCCTGAACAGCCAGTCCTTCCTTTCTATTATCCAGCAAAATGAAGAGACAAAACCTATAGCAGATCCGTTGTAATATCCTTCGTTCTCTCTCAGTCTCCCTATCTGTTTCTCGCTTTGAGAATGCACATACAATACATAGCCGTAATACAATACCCTCATACATACGAGGGGTTGCCTTCTAGGGCAAAAAACCCTAAACTAAACATAACTTCTACTGTCAGATCATCCGCCTAATGAATGGCCCAAATTGACTAGAAACTACTATACTTTTACAAGGAAATTTTACATATGTTTTTAGCTTCAGGGACGTTGCCCCCAAAACCCCTCGCTAGGGGGGGGCTCCATAAACTCGCAGCCCCCCCTGGACTCCCCAGGTAGCATACAATTAAAGGTACAGGGGTCCAACGCTGTGATACAAAATAAACAAGATAATCAGGCTCCACATCCAACATGTTTGTGAGCAGTGACCTTTGGTTTTTGATCTAAGGAGCTTACCCTATAAATTCCTACATGGTATCGGAGCTATTTTGAGGGTTGCGTTCGTTGTTGATCCAAATTCGAAGATGGTTGGACTGCACGCCACTGTCATTTTTTAAATATACTATTTCTGAACTTTTTCAAGCCTGGAGAACTACTATGTTGTGTCTGGAGCGTCTGTTACAGTGAGGAATCCCTTTCGTTTCATGCGAAAAGGTTTATGGTTGCCCACGTTTTGCTAGTTTAGATCTTGAGGTATAAAGTATATGTTTTGCAGTTATATTTGTTAATAGTTCTGCTTATTTCGGTTCCCTCTATTTATTTCATTTTTTAGGTTTTATTTGTTTGCTAGATATATACCCTCTTCTCTGTGTATGCTCTTTGCTCTACGTTGTGTGCGATCTCGGCAAATTAGAAACAGGAAGAATGGATTTTTTTTGCTATGTATGCTCTTTCCCCACGTCTTTGTGCAATCTCGGGAAATCAAAAATAGTGAAAAAATAGATATTTGCCGGTAAGGATAACAGAAAAACTAACATTTTGGCGTAAGGCTTGCATCTCTTTTTTTTTTCTTGGTTTTTTTGTTTTTTGTGCAGGAAAAAGCACACACACCGAAGACTAAAAAAAAAAATTTGAACTTTATCATCAAATTTCAAACCATTCCTGTAACTATTTGACATCTACAACTCATTTTTTTTTAAAAGGCATAACTTCTTCATTCGGAAGCCGTTTTTCGAGCCCTTTTTTTAATCAACCTAATTTTTCGAGATATTTCCATTGGAACAGTTAGTTTCGGCTTTTTTCAACTTCAATTTTTTTTAAAAATGGAAAGTGCATGCCCGATTATTCTTAACAACACCAATTATTTCCAATGGCTACCTCACATGGTAGATATAGTTAGAAGTAAAGGGCTTTATAGAATAGCCACAGGACAAGAAACTAAACCTTCCGATGATGATAAAGTCGCTAAATAGGAAAATAAACAAGATCAAGCACGAGGGTTGATAGGAATTTCCATTGCTCAAGATCTTCGATTTCATATCCTTGAAATTTACACCCCTCATGAAGCCCTAGAAAAGCTAAATATTGTCTTTGGCGTTCAAAATCAAATCAGGGCCCACCAGCTTGAAAATGAGTTGCTTACTTTGGACCCCAATAATTTCTCCTCTATTGAAGATTTTTTGTCCAAATTCAAGACCCTTAGTCTTCTTTTAGAAGGTTGTAAGGTCAAAAAGGAAGATGGCAGACTCATCTATTGCATTCTTGCTAAGCTTGGCCCTCCATACTCTGTATTTGTTTCCACCTTCCATTCCACTAGAGAAGCCATCATTTCTTCAGGAACCACCTACAAGAACCCCTCTTTTGATGCCTTTTGAAATTCTTTGATAAGAGAACAAGAAAAACTCTTACACCTTGGTCTTATCACTTCTGGAAACGCTTCTAAGAAAGCCTTAGCAGGCCAACAACAATCATATCAAAAGAACCTAAGAAGAAGCATCTTGGGGTACATGGTCTGAAACTAAATGTTTAAGGCCTGAAGGAATCCCAAGCCAAGAACCAAAAAAGAAACCTTCACCAAAATGATAAGGCATATAAAAACAAAGGAAATAAGACAGATAGACATTGCAACTTTTGCAATCGTGATGGCCATATAGAGTCCAAATGTTTTAAGAAGATGGAAGCCTTAGAAGCAGCAATGAAGAAGCACAACATCAATTTGGAGCACTCTTCACTTTCATCTTCAGGCATGGCACTTTCTGCTTGTGGTTGTCAAGCATCAAGATCTGGTTATGCATTAAATGTATCTTCTTCTTCTCCTTCTCATGAGTGGCTCATTGATTCTCGGGAGCCACCACATGGCCAAAACAAAGTTTGCCAGTTTTCTCTTTAATGATTGTACACTCAAACAGACCATGGTATTGCGAGATCTCTTAGCCACAAGATCCTGCGAGTCTGGTCCATACCCCAGAGCAGGTCATTACCAATGACGTGCTCATGTGTTCATCATTGGCACAACCTTCTTCTTTGCTGATCGTATAGCTCATTCATAGCGTGTTAGTAGAATTTTACCTCTATGATGTTTTAATCAACCCAAATATCCTGGGGACATAGCCAGCCATTCATGTTTGTTACCATTCCATGTTGTATAAGTTTGAAAATCCTTTGGTCATCATGTCTTCCCTCCTTTTTTTAATGCGTTTGTAATGACATGAGCAATCAAAAGTATGTTGATTTTGGTCACTTAAACTATCATCAGTTCATGCAAAGAAAATATGGTGACATATTTTATACCTTGCTGCAGTTGGTGTTTAATGTCTGGACAAATTTCTAAACATCATTTGGATAGTTTTGACAAACGTGCATCTTGGCACGCTTCAGCCCCTTTGCAGCTTGTGCACAATGATTTATGTGGTCCACTTCTTGTTGTCTCTTTCTCTGGTTGCAAGTACTTATTAACTTTCATTGATGATTTTTCTAGACGCACTTGGGTATACTTCTTAAAACTCAAGAGTGAAGTTTTTAACATGTTCTTGGCCTTTAAGGCCTTTGTTGAGAAACAATTTGGACAGCAAATTCTCAAGTTAATATCAGACAATGGAGGAGAATATGTTAACAACAAATTTATCAACTTCTGCACTGAGCATGGCATTCAATTGCAACATACCATTCCATATACTCCACAAAAAAATGGTGTAACTGAAAGGAAGAATCGCACCTTAAAAGAAATGGTTAATTGCATGCTTCAATCTAAAGGACTTGGTCTCAATTTTTGGGCAGAATTCATTAACTGTGCAAATTGCATAGTAAATCGCACTCCTACTAAGGTTTTAAAGAATATAACTCTAGAAGAAGCTTGGAGCTCAATCAAACCATATGTAAGTCACTTTCGTGTTTTTGGAAGTGATGCTTGGGCCCATATTCTAGATGCGAAACATAAAGCCTTAGAACCTAAGAGTGAAAAATGCATTTCTGTTGGATATTCTGAAGATGTCAAAGGATATAGACTTCAACCAAAATCCAAAAATATAATCATTAGAAGAGATGAAAAATTTGATGAAAAAATATTGGTCTGTGAGCCTAGTTCAGCAGGTGTGCCACCTTTGGCATGTGAGCCTGATTCGGCATATGTGCCACCTCTCTCTCTCTCTTCTATTTTTAATAGCATTCATTCTAGTTCAGATGATGACAGCGAGGATGAAAATCCTCCTCCACCTCTTGAAATTATTCCTTTTACTCGACAACTTCCAAGATGGGTCCGCTCTACTCAGGATGCAGCATGTTCTCTTGCAGGTGACCCTGTTGATCGACGACGTACACATTCTCAGTTCGAAAGAGCCTCTTCCTTATTGGCTCAAGTTCCAGACAATCATGATCCAGAAACCTTTGAAGAAGCCTCTAGTCAACCAGATTGGGACGAAGCCATGAATGAAGAATATCGTTCCCTATTGGCGATTGACACTTGGGATCTTGTTCCTCTTCCAAAAGGAAGAAAACTTGTCAGATGCAGATGGGTTTACAAAACCAAGTTTGGACCAGATGGAAAAGTGGATAGACATAAATCTCGTCTTGTCGCTAAAGGATTTTCACAAGTTGAAGACATTTACTATACTGAAACCTTCTCCCCTGTTGCCAAAATGAATTATATCCGCCTTGTTCCTTCCCTTGTTTCCTCCTTTAAATGGGAAGTCCATCAAATGGATGTTAAATCCGCCTTCTTACATGGATATTTGCATGAATAAATCTTCATGGAACAAACCCCTGGCTTTATCCAGAATGACTCTAGCCTTTTTTGTCGCCTTAGGAAGTCTCTCTATGGTCTCAAACAAGCTCCTCGGGCTTGGTATGCCAAAATGGATAGATTTCTAATAGATAATGGCTTTTCTAGGTGTCATTCTAACAACACTGTCTACACCAAGAAAGTGGGCAAGTCCTTCACCATCCTTGTTCTTTATGTTGATGATCTTATCCTTACTGGTAGTGATCCCAACCATATAAACCATGTGAAGTATAGCCTCAAAAAGAAGTTTGAAATGACAGACTTAGGACACCTGCATTATTTCCTTGGTCTTCAAGTCTTGCAATCTAAAGAATGTATTACCCTCTCTCAGTCCAAGTATGCCTACGATCTTCTACACCACTTTCACATGGAAGACTGTAAGCCAGCCCCTTCTCCCTTTCAGTTTGGAGTCAAGCTTTCAGTCACTTGTACTACCCCTGAAGTTGATGCTACCTTATACCATCAACTTGCTGGTAAACTTCTCTATCTAACCTGTGAGCCCCTTATAAATTTTTGACAAGAAAACAGGGAGCTAAAATGTTTTTGAGCCTTCAAGGAATGCATTTCCTCTGAAAACACATCATCCTTGATGTCTCCTTGTGCCTTTGTCCTTTGATAAATCCCCTCTGCTGATTCACATTATAAAGCCTCTCTGATTGCAAAAACCGTGCTCCAAAGGACCTATTTTTATCCCTTGTACCCCTGCAAGATATCCCATTTCACTCTGTTGTCCATTTTTCTAAGTTTCATTTCCACCCTCTTTTCCCCTCTTCTAAACTTTCTTCATTAATCCTCTAATCCTCCCAAGGCCCTCGTTTGGTTTAAACAATCCTTTTCTCCCTATCGTTTCCCTTTTCCACCCACAAATTGCATTAAAATGGCCCAAAGGGCCATATTCTCCATAATATGGGTCCTAGCCCCTTTCGGCCAAGGCCCCTGTATCTTTTTCCTTCACGTGACCAAGCGCCATGACCAGGCACCAGGGCAGGAATCGCTTATCTCATATGTTCATCGTGCGCGTTTTCAATCGTTGATCGAAACAGAATGGACGGCGATCGTCGCCCCCGCAGCAGCCCTCGTTCAACCCGTTCACCGCCCGACCACAGATCCGTCGTCCATTTGAGCGATGATCCGACGGTCCATATTCTCCCATCCGCCTGTGGTCCCCGCTCCTGAGCACTGTTCAAAACCGTCGGTCTCCATCGCACCACGTTTGGAGGTCGGGCGGTATTTTCATTTTCGGAGCGATTCCATACATCATCTGACGCGTGGCACCGGTACGGCTGGAAAACCACCCTCCCGTCGCACATTAAAGTTCGTCCATGGACGCAGAGCGATATCGCTGTGCGTCGTCTAATCTGGGGCGGGAAATCCAACGGAAATCATTCCACGAAACTACGCACGCGATAATCCGAAGCATCCGTACCCCTCGCCCGGTCTGCCACGTCACCACTCCACCGTACATTCGCCTGCCCCCGCTATATATTTTCGTTCCAAGGTCAAAGTTCAATGTTTTTATGCCTGCCTCGACGTTTTCCCATGCATTTTCCACTGTGCCATGTTTTCCTCCACAATAGCCTCTGCAGTCATCATCCTCATCCACGCCACGCTGCCATTGTCACATTCATCCATACCACCCTCCCCATAAATGTTTTCGTAACCGTTTTCGTGTTTTGCAGGTTTATCAGGTGATTAACCCGCCATGGTCCACACGCACTATTATTATGGCACAGAACGCAGGAAAGGCCGTGTGCAGAGGCCAAAATTATGTAAAAACCTGGGAAGGAGCCATGACAGGATGTGCATCCAAAGAACGAAGCTAAAAACTCTGTCAAACCTTCCAGAACCATTTAAAGCACAGATTTCACAGTCAGAGGCAAATGTGGAAGCGGCAAAGAGTATCAGTGCATAAGAAAAGTGTTTAAGGCCTGTCATTGCAATTTGTGAGTCTTAATCCAATTATTCAAGGGCAGGGTACCAGAATTAAAGACCCGGTGGATTGCTCAGAAGGTCCAATGCACAGAAAACTATACTATCAGGGTTTCCATATCAGCAGAACGTTCTTCCATAAAAGGACAAGGTACCGATACATTTCTCATCCTATGCCGTGTTCTAGAGAGATTTCCGCCCTGAAAATAATCTTATGCTACCAGTGCATTAGTTACACAGTATGGCATACCCTAGCATCATCGTCCTGCATTTTGTTCAGTATACCAGAGACACACCTGGAGTAAATGGGATCCTGACGAAGACCACTCCATCATCCAACGAGTACCAGAGATAAATGCCCATAATTTAAACTGAATGGAGCCTTGGCCCTCCTATAGATTCAGAGTTTTAATGTTGCATTTAAGTTTACACCTACTCCTACTATTCTCTTCTCCTATAAGGTTCCTGGTAGTAGTTCCTTACGCTTCTAGTTGATGTCTGAATTGATGGAATCTATCTTTAGTTTTTCTTATTGGGTTTAAGCTAGAATATTTGGGAACACTGGGGATTAAAGTTAGCCCTATCCACTAGGATCCTTGTACGACCAGCCGGCCTTTCTAAGATCTCTCTGTTAAACTTATCTCTGTTTTCCCTTTGAGTATGTCCAAGCAGGCCTGGAGTTAAATGACCTCTGACCTGATCTATAGACAAAAAATTGGGTTGCTTTCCTTCTCTAACTTTCTTTCCTTAATGTTCCATCCCACCATCTAATCTAAAAAGATCCTTTAGTATTAGATGACTTGCCCTCTGAAAGCCTTGGCTAGTTGTTGCATGTAATTACCTTTCATGACTCCATAGCCCAATGGATGTCACTCTCTTGACCTATCCTCTTTGCTGAAACATCCTGTTGTTTTGTTCCTTTTCTCCCATTACTTTCTCAGTCAACGATCTCATGACCAACCCAGCAACTCACCAACCAAATCATTTAAAAGCCCCCTTTGTGCTTCAAAACTAGCCTAATATCATTTTTCAGCTCCCAAAGATATATCATTCTTTGTTTTATTGGAGATATCCCTATCCGGGTCCAGGAGGGCTAGATCCTAGGGCCCCAAAGTGGTTATGATGTTGTCTCATCTTTTGGTCTTGCCAATCTGGCCAAAACATGGGAACCCCAACATAATGGCGACTCCGTTGGGGAAGTTGAGTGCGTTCTATCTTGCATACTCTTAGGCACTCAAAAGATCCAAGATCTCTGGTTAGATTGGCATTCAATTGTTGATGGTGGACAGCACCCTGCTTCAAACATCCATATACATCCACCTGGCGACTCCACACTCCCTACGATCCAAAGACCAAATGACTCCACCGGTAGAAGACCCTGAACTGGTTGAAAAGATACAGTGACCTCTTTCTGATTTACAAACATGCTTCCACGCATACAGAGAAGATATGCCCCAATGAGTAGGGAGCATATCCCTAGATTCCCACACAAAATGCCTGCAGTGGACAGGTTGGAAAACCTGCCCACCTTTCAAGGTGAAAACGCTGATGACCCCTTGCTACATCTCATCAAGTTTCATATACATGTGTGGAAATTTAAAGTTGAATGGCATGAAGATTGCCTAATGAAAATGTTCATGGCAACATTAGAAGGAAAAGCTAGGGTCTGGTATGAATGGTTAGAACCTCAGAGTTTGTTTTCTTTAAGGGACATGCACCAAGTATTTTACAAGAATTATAAAGGAAACTCTCCATCCTTATCCTGGGATTTTTGTGATCAATCCCAAGATATCATACAGTATCTATTAGATATTGATGAGGATTTGGTTAATATGCATCCTGAAGATCTGTTAACAGCCATTCAGGCATTTCATATGCACCCTAGCTATCACAAGAACGCAGATGAACCAGCTGAGGAGGAAAATAGTCAAGAGATTGTAGACATTCTTCATGATATTCCTGAAAACTCAGATGCTGATTTATCATCCCTTATAGTTGAGGCTCAAAATGACATCCTGCCTCAACTCCAGTCTTCAGAGGAAACAGAGAGCTATCGCACTTCTGCGCAAAGGAACACAATACCATATTCCCCTTTGACAGAAGAAGAAATGGATCAGATCATCAATAGACAGCCAGCCTCTGAAATTTTTTACAGATCAGACATCCTTTTCCATTCATATGATGAGATTTATTGTACAGAGTTGGAAAGCTCACATGTAAATTGGAATGAAGAAAAATCTGCTGATAATCCAGTATGTCTGGTTGGCAGCATTACTTACATTCATGATTTTCTTATTTTTGATCTATATGATAATGATGTTCTCCAAACAGAAGATGATCTTGCAAAGTCATCATTGGTAGATTTATGGGAGGAAAATCAGTTCCCTTTCCCTCCAGAGAGTAATGAGCCAATGCAGGCTATTTATGATACTGATGAAGAATGTTTTAAGAGTGCAGAGAAGGGTGAAGGATCTTTGGATCTTTGCTTTAATCCATTACAACTCATCAGTAATGTTTTCACATGATTGGAGGTCAGCAGCCTTTCATCTCAGAAGATGAAGAAGAAAACAAGGAAGAAATCTTTGAGTAGTTTGAAATTAAGGGGCCTTCTCTTGAAAAGGAGGAAGAAATGGAACATACCCCTGCTCAGGAATACTTGGATCTTTTCACAGAGCTCAGCACGTCAGATCAGAATATATCAGAGCTCCAAGAGGAAAACACTGCCATATATGATGAGTCTTCCAGTTCAGAAGATGAAGAAGATGAGGGAGATTCTCTTTCTCAAGAGAGTCTTATTCTTGATCCAGTGGAAGAGGAGGAAATCCTGGTTGAAGCCTGCCTGCCAGATATTCATAACCAGGTATCATTTCACGATCCTTATGTTCATTTCCTGCACACATTTGAAGAAGGATCAAAGGTATTTTTGAGCAGCATGTTACAAAAAGAAAGGAAATTTTTCAAAGCTGCTATTATTGAACAAAAAGAGTGGGATCCGCCCTGCCTATCCAGCCTGCTCAAGGAGTTGAGCAAGAGAAACCAGTCATGGGATCATTTGATGGACTGGTTGCATTGGAAGACAATGTTTGCAAGCTAGATTTGTAAATATTCCAGTTAGAGTAGGGTAGGTAGGGAAGGCTCAATAAGCTCAGTCCGTGAGCATGTAGTTAGTTGTTTTTAATTTCTGCAAAGCCCAGCAAGTCAGACAGTCTAATCCTGACTTGGCTGCTTTTCAATTTCTATTATAGGATGAGAGAAGAAATCTGCTGGACAGTTTAATCCTAGCAGATATTAGAGTAGATAGAGAAGCATATGAGACCAATAGTCTAACCTGGTCTCATGGAGCAATAAGGGTAGAAATAGAATAGGATTATTTTCTTGTTGTAAAAAATAAAAATGATGTAAAGGGTCTGCTAGTTCAAATGCACCCTAGAAGAAAAAATGTTAGGATTGTAGGATGGATAGGTAGATTGTTTGGGTAGTTTTTCTGTTGATTTGATGTCTTCATAATCTGTGGCAGATGATCCTAGAAAGAAAATGGATGGGTCAAGTACCAGGCATCTGGCCTACACCAAAGATTTATCCTCCGAATTCTTGACTCCTTCAAGACGAAGCCATCCCCATGTGGAGCCATTGTTAGCCCCCTATAAATTTTTGACAAGCAAATAGTGGGCTAAAATGTTTTTAAGCCTTCAAGGAATGCATTTCCTCTAAAAACACATCGTCCTTGAAGTCTCATTGTGCCTTTGTCCTTTGATAAATCCCCTCTATTGATTCCCATTATAAAGCCTCTCTGATTGCAAAATTCGTGCTCCAAAGGACCTATTTTTATCCCTTGTACCCCTACAAGATATCCCATTTCACTATGTTGTCCCTTTTTCTAAGTTTCCTTTCCACCCTCTTTCCCCTCTTCTAAACTTCCTTCATTAATCCTCTAATCCTCCCAAGGCCCTCGTTTGGTTTAAACAATCCTTTTCTCCCTATTGTTTCCCTTTTCCACCCAAAAATTGCATTAAAATGGCCTAAAGGGCCATATTCTCCATAATATGGGTCCTAGCCCCTTTCGGCCAAGCCCCCTGTATATTTTTCCTTCACGTGACCAAGCGCCATGACCAGGCGCCAAGGCAAGAAGCGCTTATCTCATATGTTCATCGAGCGCGTTTTCAATCGTTGATCGAAACAGAATGGATGGCGATCGCCACCCCCACAGCAGCCCTCGTTCAACCCGTTCACCGCCCGACCACAGATCCGTCGTCCATTTGAGCGATGATCCGACGGTCCATATTCTCCCATCCGCCTGTGGTCCCCGCTCCCGAGCACTGTTCAAAACCGTCGATCTCCATCGCACCGCGTTTGGAGGTCGGGCGGTATTTTCATTTTCGGAGCGATTCCATACATCATCCGACGCGTGGCACCGGTACGGCTGGAAAACCACCCTCCCATCGCGCATTAAAGTTCGTCCGTGGACGCAGAGCGATATCGTTGTGTGTCGTCCAATTTGGGGCGGGAAATCCAACGGCAATCATTCCACGAAGCCGTGCACGCGATAATCTGAGGCATCCGTACCCCTCACCCGGTCGCCACATCACCACTCCATCGTACATTCGCCCGCCCTCGCTATATATTTTCGTTCCAAGGTCAAAGTTCAATGTTTTTACGCCTGCCTCGACGTTTTCCCATGCATTTTCCGCTGTGCCATGTTTTCCTCCACAGTAGCCTCTACAGTCATCATCCTCGTCCATGCCACGCTGCCATTGTCACATTCATCCATACCACCCTCCCCATAAATGTTTTCGTAACCGTTTTCGTGTTTTGCAGGTTTATCAGGTGATAAACCTGTCATGGTCCACACGCACTATTATTATGGCAGAGAACGCAGGAAAGGCCGTGTGCAGAGGCCGAAATTATGAAAAAGCCTGTGAAGGAGCCATGACAGGATGTGCATCCAAAGAACGAAGCTAAAAACTCTGTCAAACCTTCCAGAACCATTTAAAGCATAGATTTCACCGTCAGAGGCAAATGTGGAAGCGACAAAGAGTATTAGTGCATAAGAAAAGTGTTTAAGGCCTGTCATTGCAATTTGTGAGTCTTAATCCAATTATTCAAGGGCAGGGTACCAGAATTAAAGACCCGGTGGATTGCTTAGAAGGTCCAATGCACAGAAAACTATACTATCAGGGTTTCCATATCAGCAGAACGTTCTTCCATAAAAGGACAAGGTACCCATACATTTCTCATCCTATGCCGTGTTCTAGAGAGATTTCCGACCTGACAATAGTCCTATGCTACCAGTGCATTAGTTACACAGTATGGCATACCCTAGCATCACCGTCCTACATTTTTTTCAGTACACCAGAGACACACCTGGAGTAAATGGGATCTTGACGAAGACCACTCCATCATCCAACGAGTACCAGAGATAAATGCCCAGAATTTAAACTGAATGGAGCCTTGGCCCTCCTACAACTTCAGAGTTTTAATGTTGCATTTAAGTTTACACCTACTCCTACTATTCTCTTCTCCTATAAGAATCCAGAAGAACATATTGTAAAGGGTTGTTTGGCTGTTGTCGTTGTTCTTAGAGGGATTCATTCTAACTATTAGAACAGTCTTGGGAGGGATTAGCGAAGTAGTTTTTATGTAGTAGGCTGGGAGGAGAAGTTTGGATTGTAACAGCCATTGAGCTCAGTGTATGTGATTGGTTTTGCATCAATTAATCAAAGCACATTTCACAGGATCCTGGTCTATTACTATTGGTGATGTTTTCCTAACTCTGTTTATTACATTTTCAGACTGTTTCATTGTTCTTCTAGGCTCGCATCAGAATATTGGCATAGGATTTACCCTTGTTAGGTACTCTATGTTTCTGCTCTCCTTGCCCTCTATGTTTTCTGCTAAATGGTGTTATCTAAGGATTGGTTTCAGTGAATTTAACCAGTGTAGTAGTTCCTTACGTTGCTAGCTGATGTCTGAATTGATAGAATCTATCTTTATTTGTTCTTGTTGGGTTTAAGCTGGAAGATTTGGGAACACTGGGGATTAAAGTTAGCCCTGTCCACTAGGATCCTTGTATGATTAGCCGGCCTTTCTAAGATCTCTCTGTTAAACTTATCTCTGTTTTCCCTTTGAGTATGTCCAAGCAGGCCTGGAGTTAAATGACCTCTGACCTGATCTATAGACAGAAAATTGGATTGCTTTCCTTCTCTAACTGTCTTTCCTTAATGTTCCATCCCACCATCTAATCTAAAAATATCCTTTAGTATTAGATGACTTGCCCTCTGAAAGCCTTGGCTAGTTGTTGCATGTAATTACCTTTCATGACTCCATAGCCCAATGGATGGCACTCTCTTGACCTATCCTCTTTGCTGAAACATCCTGTTGTTTTGTTCCTTTTCTCCCATTACTTTCTCAGTCTATGATCTCATGACCAACCCAACAACTCACCAACCAAATCATTTAAAACCCCCCTTTGTGCTTCAAAACTAGCCTAATATCCTTTTTCAACTCCCAAAGATATATCATTCTTTGTTTTATTGGAGAGATCCCTCTCCGAGTCCAGGAGGGCTAGATCCTAAGGCCTCGAAGTGGTTATGATGTTGTCTCATCTTTTGGTCTTGCCAATCTGGCCAAAACATAGGAACCCCAACATAACCCATACCCATCCTGACCTTTCCTTTGTCGTTGGTCTTGTCGCTCAGTTTATGCACCAACCTCATGAAAGTCACTGGAAAGTAGCTAAAAGAATACTATGATATATTCGAGGTACAGTTCAGTTCGGGATTCATTACAGTGCAGGAGCATCTCCATTGTTGATTGGTTTCACTAATTCTGATTGGGCTGGTGACCCTGATGATCGAAATTCTACTGCATGATATGTATTCACTCTTGGTTCAGGACCTATTACTTGGTCTTGTAAGAAACAAAGTGCCATCTCTCTTTCTTCAGCAGAAGCAGAGTGTCATGGTGCATTTGAAACAACATGGAAGCCATGTGGCTTCGTCAGTCAGTAGCATCCAACTACACTTTGGTGTGATAATCAAAGTACCATTCAACTATGTAAAGATCCAGTTCAGCATCAGCGTATGAAACACATTGAACTCCACATACACTTCATCAGAAAGCTCATTGATGATCGTGTTCTTGAAGTGCAGTACTGTCCAACTAATGATCAAGTATCTGATATCTTTATAAAGGCTCTCACAGAAGCGAAGTTTACCAAACTTCGATCCATGCTTGGAGTTCGGGAAAGTTATCATTAAGGGGGGTAGGCCCTAATGCCTCTTTCCTTCTCCTATTGTGTCACCTTTGTAAATCCTTCAATTCTATCCCAATTTGTTCTTAAGGGGGGATGTTAGGATATTTCTACACATAGGAAATAGGCTCATTTTGTGTCACCTTTGTAAATCCTTCAATCCTATCCCAAGTTGTTCTTAAGGGGGGATGTTAGGATATTCTGACACATAGGAAATAGTTAAGAATAACTTAAGCCAGTGTAAAAAATAAAGGTAAAGTGTGTTTCTTTACTATGTACATTTGTAACTTATAATCCAGAGGTCACGATTTGTAGTGATCTGACGGTTCACTCTCTCATCGGTATTAATGACACTTGATACATGGCTTAACACCTGATTAGTCCATGATCTCTATTTAAAGAGCATGGAGGGTCATTTGTCCGGTAAACATTTATGAGAGAAACAAATGTAACCTTTCTTTTTATATTAATAAATTTCCTAAAGTGGCCGCGTTGGCTCAAGTCGTGGAATGTTTCCCTCTTCGAGGGTTTTAACCACGTGATAATATTGGTGTACTGATTTGTGATCTGTTTGTGAGTGGTGACCTTTGGTTTTTGATCTAAGGATCTTACCCTGTAAATTCCTACACTCAGAACATTTCGAGGCTGCAGAAACTACCTTGGCGACTCTATTTTTAAAGAATTCAGAAATTCGTAGTTTCATGGTGACTCCACTACTTGGAGATCAGTAGCTTGATGAAGTTCCAAGATGAGTTATATTGCAAGAAATAATGTCAGGTATGCCCCTATGATTCGGTCTCACATCCCTAGTTTTCCAAATCCTATGCCAAAAGTTAATTGGTTGACTTATCTTCCCATATTTAAAGATGAAAAGAAAGATAATGCTACTTTTCTCTTGGTTAGATTCCATATGCATGTGCATAAGTTTCGAGTTGAGTTTCCTGAGGATTCTCTCATGAAAATGTTTGTGGCCACCCTAGAGGATCAAGCTAGAACATGGTATGAAGGTTGCAACCAGGAAGCTTGTTCTCTCTAAGAGATTTCCATAAGACTTTCTTAGAACATTATGAGAAAACTCATTCTTCTTTATCACTGTTACAAGACTATTGTGACTTTTGTGAGGTTTTCATTCCATATCTTAAAAGTTTTGATGATAATGGAGAGTGCATGGATGAGGATATGTTAGAGGCACTTCATGATTTATCTTTTCATGTTAGTTTTCATGATAATCAAGAAGGTTTCCAACAAGAAGAAGTGTCTTCTTTGCTTGAAGATAAAATAGATTAGTGATTTGATAGTCAAGTCATATTACATGAAATTTATGAGGATTTGCAGCCTTGTCAATCTATATGCAGTCAAAGTTATGGGCCAACTTATTCAAATTGTTTTTCAGCCCATTCATTTTCTGAAATTTTATGTCAGGAAGAAACTCCTCAAGATCACGTTGAAAATACATGCATGAAATTTCTCAACAATGAAGTAACATGTGATGAAAGTTCACTTTTGGGCAAACTCAAGCTACATGAAGAGATGAATATACATGTTTTACCTATTCTATTTGGGGATCATAAAAATGACATGGATGATATGCATAAATTTGTTGGTATAGGAGTTGTTAGTGTTCAGAATCAAGATGACAATCCTCAAGCAAAACTACCAAAGATTATATCTGATTCGTTTGATAAGAAAAAGAGTAGTTTTGATACACACAATATGGATGTCATGTTTGAAGATGTTCAAGGATGCATGGATGGTTTTGTTGATTTACACGAAAGGGAAGACAAATTTATTGTTGCCTTTTCATTTGATGATGTTCTTGGAATTGAGGACATAGGACAAAAGAAGCCATCAATTATGAATGAATTCAACTCTCATGGTTTTACTCATTAAGAAAAGGTGATTTTTCATGGTTTCCAAGATCCAATGGTAAGTCTGTTGCAGTCACCAGCTAAGACAAATTTTGTATTTCTTATGGAGCAGGGATTCAATTTTCATTCTGAGTTGCCAATAGATAACTCACTTCCAATATGGTTTAAGCACAGTCAAGGAGTTCAAGTATCAGATCAACTCATTGACTGGCTTTATTGGAGGTTTCATGTCGCTTGAATCAAACATGAAGATTGCAACTGTTAGGGTATGCAGGAGTGTGTGTAAATAAGCTCAAGTATTCTAAGCATATTTTTAGGTTGTACAGATTTAGTTTTCAGCTTGGATTGCAATGTTCAACAAGCTTGAGCCTGAGGAGAAGGTCATAAGAGTTTGATGAAATGTTCATCAATATCAGAAAATTTTTGTTTTTGAAGGAAGGCACTGGAACTACAAGTTCTTTGTTGTACCACAGGGGCACACCATCCACAATGGAGCCACTATTATCACACATAAGATTTCAACTTTTGATTGATAAGGTCATTAGCACGTCTCATTTGTCTCATAAAATTGGTTCATGAAATTGATGAAAACTCATGAATTGGTCACTATCCTAAGTTTAGAAAGTCCATTTGTCATGCCCATTACAATCAAATCTATAAAAATCTACCTTAGGTTCACATGCATTAGTTTAAAATTCGTTTTTAGCCACATGTCTGATTTTTCACGATTCCGCAGCGAATATAACTGCAAATAGACAGACTTCGCTACAGAATCCCCTAACCATTTCGTATCGAATCTACTAGGTTTATAACTGAATACGCTGCGGAATCATGTTTTTCTGCACCAAAACAGAGGATGATGAGCTGTCAATTTCCTAGTGGTTTAGGATAAAGGTGAGGTCATATAATTGGTTATCGTAGTCATCCAAGCATGCAAAAGTGTAAATACCACCCATCATTACCTTTCACTCCCTCAGTTGTCATCATTCTATCCACATTCAAATTTCATTTTTAAGACTAATCTCCAAAGCTCCTCTCTGTCATATTCATTTCGATCTCTGCATGCATCAGTTGATTAGCATCCTTGAAGAGACCAACTCCACCGCAAGCTGCTTGTTGTGCAATTTTGTTCCTTACAAGTGTTATAGTATCAAGAAGGCCAACACAGTGTTAAAAGAGATAGCCATGCAGAAGAAGACTAATAAAGGGAGGTTCAATGGTCAAGTATGAACCTATGGACTTAAATTTGGTCATGGAAGACCCTAGTGTTGCAGAGGACTTCATTAAAGTTGGTTACATGCATTTCTGCCAGAAGAAACAAAGGAATTTCTGTGTTTTTTTACTGTTTGAGCAGTAAACTTCAAGAGAATTTTCTGGGCAAACAAAGAGGAATTATACAAATCTGAGATAGGTTATTGTCAAGCACCTATCAAAGAACATTAACCTCTTTCATTTTTCATACAGGTGCTACAAACTAGGAGATTCGAAGATGTCTTTGGGCTCTATTTTCAGAATGTGTTTTTTCATGTTTTAGAAATGTTTTTCAAATGCAGTTTCCAGACACCTGGAAATGTTTTTCAAAAATCCAAGAGAGGTTTTTCTTTAGCACGAACTGATTTACAAAAACCTTCTCTCGTTTTGCAACAACTATCAAGGATCCAGAGATAAGAGATCATTTCTGAGCCCTAATTTTCAGAAAAAACAGCGTCATTTTATTTGTAGATGAACTTGATGAAGATAAAAATGTTGCTTCTTGAGGAGGGTAAGAAGTATTTTGAGCCAAGTTTGCCTTAACATACTTCATCTTATCATATTACACATCCATAGGCAAAATTTTGAAGAAAAAATACAATTTTTCAGTTTTTATCATGTTAGGCCATTTCATAGCGAACCCCGGGCTTGAAAACTAGATTTTGCTATGAAATCGTTGTAGGTGACTTTTCGCTTTAAATCATGGATAGCTTTAAATCATGGATACAATCAAAAGTAAGATGGAAAAAGATTTGTATTTAGCTCATTTTGTTCAACAAACATCTCCAAATCAGAAAAGATGGCTAACATGTGGCATAGGTGGGTGAAATCAATTTGCTACCAAAATTTCGGTACGAAATTGCCTTGATTCCCCTGTTTTTGCAGCAAACAACATTTCGTAGCAATTTTGTGTTTTGAGGGTTCATTGGAGGTCAGCCAACCACGTGGAGAGTTTAAAGAGTATTAGTAGAATATTATGTTGGAAGTTTGGTCTTCGACAAGGCTATCCAACTCACTAGCTCATCATGAAGACAATCGACAATTATGATGACACCACTTCCTTAAAAGTATGAGGATTAGTTTCCTAAGTCAGTAAGGAAATTAATGTCTTGGTCATGGTCAGTGCTACTCAAGCACATGACCATATTTGATGTAAATATGTTGTCCCTTCAGTTAGTTGATGTAATAAATAGATAGAAAAGTCCTAATAGGTCTCTAAGTCTTAAAGTTAATAGATGTCAGTTTTACTTCCATGTATTTTTCTATTGGTTAAGATAGGTGTCAGCAAAGAAGTTCGAGGATCTATTCATGTAGGCACACCCAATGTAAATGTGTTGAAAGTTATAAATAAGCAGAATATCGAATAGAAGAGGGGTTGGAGAATGCTACTCTACACTACCACTTCGTAATTTTTTTTTGATGATCAGTAATATACAATCACTGTGTTTTTCTTCTTCACCTGAGATTCTTTTGGTGTTTCAATGAGCTTTTGTCCTATGTGTATTAATATTTTGATTTCAATATCTTGATGTTTAATTACTCAGAATTCGTGTCCTTCATGCTCTAGCTTCCTTTGAACATTAAGCTATTAAATATTTCTGTGTGTATGTTGTCCTATCATTGAAACATTACAAGCCTCAGGTTCCACAAGGAGAGTCGTTGTCATTGAATTTCTTAACACAGACTCCATAAGCCCAATCGTAGTAAACCCTATACATTTTTCACTTGCAATCAAACACGTTCAAGACAATATCATAGAGTTAGCCATCTGATTGAATCATAATTGAACAAATCATAGTTACTTTGAGAGAGCCCTCTCAGGCTGAAGAGGCTAATTTTCAGTCAAAAGCTAGTTTGAAAGAGTTACTCTAGGTTGTCTAATGGAGCAGCCCATCTGTACCAACTTAGTGATAACATGCTCCAAAATATCAAGTCGACCCTCATAATGATCAAATTGGTTTGACTCTTCAGTGACACCAATTTGAGCTCCTTGAATGACTATATAAAGTCATTTCGCCGTCCTCCTCCAGCAAGCAACTCGAATCACTCTTGTATTCTTTGTACACACGTGTGAATTCATCTTGGGTAGTAGACCACATTAAATAGAAGGTTGAATCTGCGTAGAACATCTCTGAGGCACCAATCAAGTTTATGGGTTGACAATCTCTCGCAGACCAAATTCTAGGCAAATCTATCTTTTAGGAAGTTGACTGAATTCTGGGCAGATACATCTCTTGGGCAACAAACCGAATTCTGAGGCTACTTATTTTGTTTGACCAAGTTTGACCTAGGTTTGTTCATGGTCAGTTTGACCTTTGTTTTGACTAGAAAGATAAGATTGTATCTCTTGTTCAATTGAATGATTTATCTAAGAAAAAGGTTGTTGGGTTTTTCCAAGGTAAAATACTTGTGTCTCTTGGTTGGTTGTCTCTTTATGATCCTATTGTTATAAATGTTTCTACTGCTGATATGTTCTGTGTTAATTGCTTAATGATGAATATGAATATAAAATAGATTAAAGCATTAGAAGTAATTATCAATTTAGAAGACCTATGAAAAATCAACAATAACATAGCGTTGTCTCCTTTCTTTCTATCTCTCCATTTTCTTAACACTTGTTGACTAGTGTATTGCTAGATACAAACAAACAAGATGCAAAATGCTTCATATACCCTTGGGCTATATTAGTTATAACTTGATTTCCAATTAAGAGATTTAGTTAGGTCATGGTTGTTTGATAGATATGTTGTAAACCTTAATGTATGGGTTATATAATTGTTATACATACTTATTTCTTTTAGAAGAAATCAAAGTTGCTACTCTGCCCAACTATTCATGCCAATTGGGGGGCAACTGCTGTGCCATAAACTTTTACAATGACACAACCAATTTCTCCATGTTTTCTTTATCTAAAGATGTTTGCATTGAACATGTTGACTGCTACGTTTTGTAATAACTTTTGTAGGACAAGATATACAAGATATGAACAATCTGTAAACTTTATTATTGTCATTTTGGTTTTAATAGCTATTTATAGTTGTAACTTTTGTAATAAATATTCCAAAAGTGACATATGGCTAGCTAAGATATACAAAGGCTCATATGATGAGAGGCTCCTTTTTATTCTCAATAGCATTGTACTTTATTGATGTATTCCACCAATAATAATAATAATATTTTAAAAAACCCACGGGGTGGCAGCTTGTTGGTGATTGAGTGTTCTGTTAAAGCACTCGTTTGTAAAGGTCACCGGTTCAAACCCCGTGGGTGCCCGTCAGGCATAAGCCTGTGAACCTTGTTGTGTATTGTCAGCGAGAGATGATGCCAGCCAAGAGAATTTTCATTGGCAACAGCATGATGTGATTTTGTGTGGCAGATATAATTGTATGGTTCTCATTACCGGTTTCTCTCCTAATTAAAAAAAATAAAATAAAATAAAAAATAATAATAATAATATTTTAAAAAACCACATTTTAATTTAAACTGAAGAAAAAAAAACAAATATTAAAAACAAAATATAAATCATAAAATATGACTTAGAGTAGTACACGTATAATATGAATAAATAATAAATTGTACGAAAACCATTCTTAGTATGAAAAGATAAAAGAAAAACTAATTAAATAAGTAAATAAAGAAGAGGAGATACCAAACCCATTGATTCATTACCATCTCGGATTTCAGATCCTAAGGCTAACTTGGAAGCACACTGTAGTGCAGCTTGACAGATCAATCATATAAGACTCATTTAAAGCATTTTGAAGTCAGATTACATATGATTGAACCTAATTACAAGATGAGAATCGGTTTGGGAGTAGAATTGTTATAATTATGCTGAGAAATTCTGGAATCCTACTGTGATGAAGTAAAAATATCTCAATCTTTTGAGTCACACACTCTACCCATTATCTAAGGATATAAACAACAGTTAAATAACACTTTAGATATAATAAATTTAGCAGTTAAAAGTGATAATTTATTAAGGTGTAGTCTAACTTAAAACGGAATAACATTTTTCATTGAAATTCAGCAATACAATTTTAAGCAAGATTGTAATTTTTTGTTATTTAAAATATATATTTTGAATGTAAAAATGGATTCAGCACCCTCAAAAACCTTTGTGGCACTCAAATTGTACTAATTAAACCACTTAAACTCAAGTTTTTTAAAATATATGTTGGATTTTGATTAAAATTAACCAGAAAAATACCCTGAAAAATACCATTTCGTCTATTAATTAGACTGCGCGTTTTATCATTAGAGAGTACCAAATCAAATTCAAAAAAAAAAAAAATTATTAGTCAAAATATATTATTAATATTAAGGACTTGGTCAACTTCAATATAGTTGGACTACATCAAAAATTTGAAAATAAAAATTATGAGTCAAAATCATAGTTTTAAAAACCAGAACCAGTGACCAGATCGATCCACCTAATAAACCAGGTTTCAAACCGGAACTGGTTAGATCTCAATGAACCAGTTTTAAAAAAAACACATGAAATCATTATTTTTAATGAAAAAAAACTATTTTTAAGATTTAAAACCATGATTCCAAATCGATAGAGACAAAATATGCAAAGATTGTTCATATATATACCATGTAAAGGTGAATATATCAAAATGGTACCAAGTGCAATACATATTAACAACAAAATATATAATCAATGAGGCTCTAAATGACCTCTAGAGTTAAAAAACAAAGCCTACAAACTATGGGGCCACTAACCTACTACAAATCTACATATACGATATTAGTGATCAACATTATCACTTGAAACTTCTCATCATGATCAAACTCAGTTGGTTGAGTCACAACTCCAAAACTTTGCAACTGCTTGAGTCACAAACTTCTTTATTGGTTCAGTGACCTGAGTCTCGAACTTCTGAAGGTATTCTGCCCTAATATGCCCTATTACTTCATTTGGTGCTCCACATGGCTTTACATGGCCTCCTATTCAGGCCAAGTATTGCTTGAACCTGCTAATACTCCCTCGTGCAATAGATTTTTGGCAATATTTGCAGATCATTTTGCCATCAATCACATCACAATGAGCCCATGCAGTATCATTAGCTTTTGGAAACATGATGGCTACTACTTAGCTCAAACTCTCTATTGTTCCACTACTCCAGCGAAAACTCAACACTTTCCAAGTTCCCAATCAAACTCACAAAAACTCCAAATGTGATGTGTGAGATAAATGAGGGGGGTGAGCTCCTTTTAAAGGGTTGGAGAGGGTGTTTTTGGAGGGAAACAACCCTTACTTTCCCTCTAAAACACTCTGGAACCTCCCTAAATCATGTCGTGTGGGTCTGTCGCGGCCTTGGCAATGAACTAGTCAGTTTAGGATG
This sequence comes from Pinus albicaulis, assembly GCA_034641835.2. NCBI lineage: Eukaryota > Viridiplantae > Streptophyta > Pinopsida > Pinales > Pinaceae > Pinus > Pinus albicaulis. Next base: position 41,974,949 of record CM076584.1, read on the forward strand.
AAACCGGCCGGTTAAGATCGGTTTTTCTGATTTTTGGGTGAAATGGAAGCTTGAACCGGGTTTTTGTGCCAGTTTGACCCGATCGACCAATCAACCAGCCAGTTTGACCGGTTTCCAATTCAAGCCTGCCAGTTTTTAAAACTATGGTCAAAATATATTATTAATATTGACAACTTGGTCAAATTCAATATAGTTGGACTACGTCAAAATAAATAACAGTAATAACTTAGTAGAAAAATAATTTTTACAAGACTATTATTAAGATGTGGCATAAATAAAAGACTTAGTGAGAAAATTAATGAAAATATATTGCATGAATGAATTATTATTAAAATAATGTAAAGATAAAACTAAAAAATAATATCTATAAAATCGTTAACTGCTGCTGAATATTACGTAGGCAATCCACACACAAGTAAGAAAAATATAGATATTTCACTCAGCAATCTATTTTGGGCAGTCCACGATTTCCAAGCCCCCATGAGTCAAATGAACTGGCTGATGTGTGGACTACAATCCTAAAGAAACATAAGTGCGTGCTAAATAAAAATAGCTTTTGTGTGGTGATCTCGTATAACTTAGCTCTAGACCAGATACTAGGATTGGCATAGTTACAGTTTCTGCAGATTAATGTAGGGATAATGTTTATCTTTTACCTAACTTCTTGAACTGTGTAGAAAGGAGTGGGGGAATCTTACACATCGTTCACAAGAATATTGTCTTTCAGTTTTGACAAACTCCTTGTTTTGCTTGTAAAGAAAGTAGGCAATTGCAATTTTGCATAAATCTCACATTGTACATTTGCAAGGCACTATGCTTGAAAATTGAAAGGTACATAGCTGATGCTGTTCTAGGCTCTTCTTGAGAGTCTCTTTCCAGTTACACAACTTCCATTTTGAGGACCCCAGTGACAGAAAAATGGTGACCCTCTTTTTTAATGCACACAATCTCAGGTTCTCATTTACTTGATGCCCTTAAACCTCCATTACCGGCCATTTAATGCACCCTCAAACTTGTCTGGAGCTTTTTTACTTTTTTGATCCATTCTCTTTACCATGAACTTGAATTTAGCACTCACTACATATCAGCAATACAAAGATTATAACTGTGAGAATTGGCTTTCAATGCAAAAGTTCTGGAGACTATATATATCAGACAGTTCTTGCCATAGTCATTCTTGCAGTAAACATAAATATACGCCGGTCCCCAAGGTATCATATCAGAGTTAGGCTAATGATTCAAGCCGATTAGATACTGCCTTGAATTCCCGAGGGCATATAAAACATTAAACAACTGAAGGGAGCCCTCCGTCAGAAAACATTGAACATTCGCCCACCTGGAAAAAGATGAATGCTGGAGCTACAACAACTCCTGACGATGTTCACGTTCTTAAAGGAAATCAAATCTATGCAACTCTATCTTTGTACCATCTTCGTAAAGACCTCTAGCCTGCCATGTTTGAATTTTGAATACACATGATATCTGGAAACCCATAAGAGACTTACAAGAAAAGCTGTAATTATTAAGTTGCAGTTATTGATTGTAACTACCTCGCAGAGGACCAGCCACAAAAAGATGCTAAAAAACAATGGAATGTTTGCTCGATAGAGCCCATCAAAATCTTGTAGCTTAGTTATAATTGTCCACCCTTATAGTTCAAATGCTTCCTGTTTATCTTTAGTGCAGCCCAATCAACATCTCAATTAGCGGAAAGCTGATAGCACTAGGGGATAGGATCTTTGTCCATTATCATGCCAGGCTTCTTTGTCCATGATAGTCCCCCTTAATGAGGGGGTTATATATGTCACTACACCTGGGAGGAATTGAACCCTTGAGGGGGGAATTTCACAGCCAATGTTTGCCCAACCAGATGAGCCCCTGGTGATAAGTCCCACCCTTAATTATTATGCATATTTCCCGAATAGTCCCTGGAAAGGAGTTCACTAGATGCCTCAAAGTGCTATTTCTATCTACAAGCAATCAAAGTTCCATGACAAACATTCTATTTTCTGTGCTTGCAGTTATGTTCACATTAAGGTCTTATGAGGAACTCCCTCTATTATCAGAACTGGTTCCAGAAATAAAAAATTATCCAATGCCCTACCTGTCAAGGCAAGGGTATCAACCTAGTATCACCAATAATCCCCACAAGAACACAATCCGTCTTTGAAATGATGAAAGCGGTTGGCATCTCTCACAACAATTTCACGTTCAACAATTTTGGAAATGAATTTGATAGCTGTGTGGCAGTCCCCACACACACGGAGATTCTTTATGATTCGGATTGTTGTTGTAGGTGGTGTGCTGATAAGCCCAAATGCAATGGCCAATTTTTCACTGTGGTTAGAGAGAACGTGTTCCTTCTGCTCATCATCCACATCATGTAAGACAAAGTCTGTGTCAGGCACATACCCTTCCTTCTTCATTTGCGCATATAATCTATCCAATGTTGCATAGATCTCCAATGCTTGTGGATGTGACGCATCTTCCGCCAAGAACACATGTACCCTACTCTTGACCTGAATCCAACTGCATCCCGGCTCCTTTTTAATTCCTTTGTCTTTCATAGCTTTTCTCACTTTGGCTGCATCATTCCACCTACCAGCTGTAGCAAACATGTTTGATAGAAGTACATATGTTGCATCATGTTGTGGTTCCAAGTTTAAAAGGCATTCTGCTGCACGAATTCCTAGCTTTATATTGCCATGGATTCTGCAGGCTCCAAGCAAAGCCTCCCAAACACCAACATCAGGTTCAAATGGCATATTATTAATTAAGTTCTCAGCCTCATCCAAGTACCCAGAGCGGCCAAGAAGGTCAATCATGCGGGCATAGTGGTCTGCTCCTGGAGAGATGCAATGAACACGACTCATAGAATCAAAGTAGTTGCGTCCTTCATCTACTAAACCTGAATGGCTGCATGCCGATAGAACGCTAAGGAAGGTGATTCGATCAGGCTTCAAACCTGTCCACACCATTTGTTCAAAGAGTGTGAGGGCCTCCTTGCCATGTCCATGCTGGGCAAATCCTGCAATCATTGCATTCCATGAGATCAAATCTAATTCAGGCATGTTGTCAAATACTTGGCATGCATCTTCTATTACTCCACATCTAGCATACATTGTAACAAGAGAATTGGCTGCGGATACGGATGACTCAAATCCAATCTGGATAAGTTGGGCATGGACTTGCTTGCCATGTTCCAAAGCAGCTAGACTTGCACACGCGCTAAGAATGCCGGCAAAAGTGAAATGATCAGGTTTTATGTCTCCCAGTCGCATTTGACAAAAAAGTTTGGACGCCAGTTCACCGTGGCCATAATGGGCATATCCTGCAATCATAGAAGTCCATGACAGCGAATTTCGTTCTGGCATTTTGTCAAATAACTGCCGTGCATCCTCTAGGCTTCCCTGATTAACATAACCTGTAACAATAGCATTCCAAGATACTACATCCCGTTCTGACATTTTGTCAAATATGATATGTGCGTTGTCTATCTTGCCACATTTTGCATATAACGAAACAAGGGCATTTTCTACAGACACTTTGGGCTCCAGTTCAGTTCTGATGATGTATGCATGGATCTGCTTGCCATGTTCCAGATCTGCCAAATTTGCACATGCACTTAGAACACTTGCATAAGTAAAAGAATCTAGCTTCAAGCCTTCCTGATACATTTCCCGAAAAAGTTCTACTGCATCCTCATTTTGACCATGCTGAGAATAACCTGCAATCATTGCATTCCAGGCAACTTCATATTGCTCTGGCATTTTATAGAACAATATACGTGCATTTTCTATATCCCCGCATTTAACATACCCTGCAATCATAATCGTCCAAGAGAATACATCTTGGACTGGCATTTTGTCAAACACTTGGCGCGCGTATTCTACGCTCCAGCATTTAGCATACATGTCAATAAGAGAATTGGCTACTGAAACAGAAAATTCAGCTCCCAATCTAATAATTATACCATGGACTTGGTTTCCCTGTAAGTGATTTGCCAGGACTGCACATCCCATCAAAACACTGGTGAATGTATAAAGGTCTGGCTTGAAACCCATCCGTTGCATTTGCCGAAAGAGTTGTAACACCTCCCTCCCCTGGCCGTGATGAGCATATCCTGAAATCATTGCATTCCAAGAAACCACATCTCGTTGAGGCATTTCGTCAAATGTTTGGCGTGCAAACTCTACACTCGCGCATCTGAAATATCCAGCGATCATAGTAGTCCACGCAACAACATCTCTCGCCTGCATTTTTTCAAACACCTTGCGTGCATCTACAACGCTCCCACACTTGAAGTACATATCTAGCAATCGATTGCCAACATAACTCTCAGGTTTAACTTCATTTTTTATCATGTGGGCATGGACTTTCCTGCCCATTGCCAAGGATTTCATGTCCCTGCATTCCTGCAATAACTGAGAATACATTCTAGAATCAAATTTAATGCTTCGTTGGTTCAAAAAATCCAACATCCCCGCAGCAACACCATCCAGTTCTTTTTCCTTGCACAATATTTTCCCATGGCCATTAATGCCGCTGAAGTACAAGGGGTTGAAGTGCTCCTCCTGCAATTCTTCACTCGGATTTGCTTCAAGAGCAATAGTACTAAAGTTTGATACGCTGAAATCAAAATTCATTTCATCATGCCTCCGTAGCTTAAATAAAAAAGTGGGTGTCCCTACCGTACTATGATGTTGGAGATCTGCTAGCCTCCGAAAAACTATGAAGTTATTGGCATTTTTCATGGCTGCCGGCTGTATTCACCCATTTGATTCATTTTCAAACAAAATACCATTGCCGAGAATATGGATTCGTGTCTGCGAATGATAACATGGCATTGATGATTTTTCAATTTAAGAATGTGGGAAAATTTGTGACAGTCAACTACACATCTTTGTTCAGTTTATGAACGCGGGAAAATTTGTGACAGTCAGCTCCATATTACAATTTGTGGATGCGGAAAATTTTGAGACAGTCAGCTCCATATTACAGTTTGTGGATGCGGAAATTTTTCTGACAGTCAGCTCCACATCTTTGTGCCCGTTGGCAAGGTTCTCTGTAAATTGGGCACGAGACGTTGTTTTCTTTCTCTAAGAAATATTATTTTTATCCAAAGATCATTGATGCGAACCGGCCAAGATGAAAAGGGAAACGAAAAGTTATTGATGATAATGCTTGGTATAGTCCCACATTCACATCTCTCCCCTGGTCATCTGATCTTTATGTGGTAGAATTGTTAAGTACAAAAAAGAAGGTGGAGGTTTTAGAAGTTAAAGAGCAGGAAAGGGAGCATACAACTTATGCAATCACAATTGAGAACCAGTTTTTAGTGGAAAGCAATAAAATTGTGAAGGAGCAAGTGGCATTGCTCCAGGAAGCTCTCCTAATAGGGAAGACAGAATGGCAACAGATGAAAGCAGATGTTCAAAGCATGAAGAAATTGGTAGTGGAGAGTACAAAGGTGGGGAAGGCGAAACCATCCCAGGATAAAGGGAAAGTGGTTGCCCAAATATACAACTGTGAAGGGACAACAAGAGAAGAAAGGAAAGAAGGCCCCACAAAAGTTCCCAAAACTTGCGCTGAAGTTATTAGCAATTCCGCTAATAGGGAAGAAGACGCAAGCTTTCGAGTAGGCAACATGCATGACAGAGAAAGCAAGGAAAGACAAGATAGAGTAGCAAACATAATTATTAAAGGGGTGAAAGACTATGGGAAAAACAAATCTACTTTTGACCTTGCAAGGGAGTGCTTCAAAGACAAGCTGCTATGGCAAGGACAAATAGATCAAGCATGGAGGGTAGGAAAGTTTAACGGTGAAATAGCCAAGCCCATAAGAGTCATCATGCCTAGTTTGCGTGATAAAGATATCATTCTAAGCAAGAAGCAACTCTTGAGAGGTTCTCTCTTTTTTATAGAAGAAGATTTAACTATAAGACAACAAGAGGAAAGGAGGGAGGAAATGTCAAAGGTTAGGGCAGCAAGAGATGAGGGAAAAAGAGCATGGATTTATAAGGGCAAAGCTGTGATAGCACGTTTTGGACCTCCTCCCAAAACATGGCAGCAATATGATAATAAAGAAGAGACAACAAATTCTTTAACAAAAAATCAGGAAGCAAGGTCAGTATGGGCAAACAGGGACAAAGACTCAAATGTGAGTCTAGTAGGGCAAAACAAATAGCAATCAAGTCATGCCCAGGTTTCCTTAAAGTTAGTTTGTTGGAACTGTAGAGGTTATCCATGGAGACAAGGACCTGGGTTAGGGCATATTGCGGAAGATAGAGACATAATTTGCCTCATAGAAACACATGAGCATGAAGGGTGCAAGACACCTTGGTTTGAAGGGTACTGGAAGATGGCAGTGTGGAACAAGGTAGCAGGGAATGGCAAAGGACATGGGGGTGTCATAGTATTAGTGAAAGAAAAAGAAGGTCGTTTCATTCAGCTAGAAAAAGAAGACTCAAATAAACAATTCATTTGGTTTAGAATATCAAAAAATAGAAATCACATCAGAATTGCAGCATGCTATTTTGCGCCACAAGTTTCAAAAATCTACAAAAGTAGAGGGCTTGACCACAAAGATCCTTTTGCAGCCTTAAAGGCAGATATTGCAACATATTCTCAGCTAGGTGAAGTCATTATAGTGGGTGATTTCAATGCTAGGATTGCAAGTGAGCAAGCTAGCATTCCTTGCTGTGAAGAAGACTGTGACCTTATCTGGCTTTCAGAAGAGAGTAATCATCAATGGGAAAGAATCTCAGAGGACAAGGGTTGCAATCTCTTTGGTGAACAATTGCTTACTCTATGCGGGGTTTTCGATTTAGTCATTTGTAATGGTTTGACTAGATGGGAAAAGTCTGGTAATTTCACTTGCAATACTTACAATGGAGCAAGTGTAGTAGATTATGTAATTTTTTCTCATAGTTTGTGTGAGAAAATTCAGGAAGTTTTGATTGGTGATCAGCTTTGGGACTTAAAATCATATCACAAGCCAATTTATCTAGCGTTTTCTTGGACTGGAAATAAGCAGTTAGGGTCAAAAACTCAATGTGCTCAACAAAATTTTCCAAAGGGAAGAATTCTTTTGACTCCAGAAAATTGTAATACATTCAAATTAGCGCTAGAGAGACTCCGCGAGAAGGAGAAAATCTCATTTCACGACCTGCATAGTCACGAATTAACACACTTAATTCAAAGCACACTTGCAGAGTGCAAAAGAGAAAAAAGCAAGAAGTCTGAAAAAAATTGCTTTCCGGTCAATGCGTGGTTTGACGAGGAATGCAAAAAGGCAAGGAGAATGTGGAAGGAGTCAAACAAGGATGACATAAAGCTCAAAGCTTACAAGCAGATATTAAGAAAGAAAAAGGTCGACTTCATGGTTTCGAGGAGAGAAGAACTAATCTTCCTCAGGAAAAATAACCCCAAATTATTTGGAAGGAACTTCAACAAAGAAAGATGCAAACTGAAAACAATATCACAGCTTCTAAATGGTTTTACTATGCAAGACAACTGTATGAGCAGGATCTCAAGGCTGACCTTCCTCCCTTGGTCAACAGTGATACAAAACTCTTCACGGTGCAAGAGGTAGAGACGGGTATCAAGAAGCTGGGTGTTGGAAAAGCAAAAGACTTAGTTGAGCTCCAGGCAGAGTATCTAAAGTGGGGCTCAAAAATTCTTGCACCTCACATTACAAAAAATTTTAACAACATCACACATCAGGGGTTCCCCACTGATTGGACAACGAGTTTGGAAATACCTCTTTTCAAAAGTGGTGATGTCAATAACCCCTCCAACTATAGAACCATAATGATAAACCCCTTGTTTGCAACGCTGTTTGGAAGCATGTTAGAGAATAAAATCAACAAGTGGGCAGAAGAAAAAGATAAACATGCTAAAGGACAAGTGGGTTTTAGACCTAAGCATTCCACAGTTGATCATGGTATAACTCTAAGGCATATCATTGAGAAAGTTTGGGAGAAAAAGGAAGAAGTATTTTGTTGTTTTGTTGATTTTAGAAAAGCCTTTGACATAGTTCCTAGGGATAAGCTTTGGCACATAACGGAGGAACTTGGGGTTCCCAAGCATTTGAGAGTAGCTATGCATAGGTTGTACGAAGAGGTGAAAGTCAAAATTCGAACTTCAGCAGGCATTTCTGAAAGTTTTAGAAACGATATCGGGGTCAAACAAGGTTGTCCACTGTCTCCTACCCTCTTTGGGTTATATATTGACAAACTTGAAGAGTGGCTAAATTCGCAAGGGGGTAACGGGATAAATTTGGGCAAGTTTGTTATAAAGCTTCTTTTGTATGCAGATGACCTTATTTTAATTGCTAATTCTGCTCGTGGTTTGTAAGAACAATTACTTTCCCTGGAGCGTTTTTGTAGAAATGTGGGAATGCAAGTCAATACCAGCAAAACGAAAATAGTGGTTTTCTCTAACAAAAGGAATCATAACCAGCATAAGTTCTACTTTGAGGGCAACATTCTCGAGGAAGTTGCGGATTATAAATATCTCGGAATTGACTTCAACAGAAATCTAAGCTGGGGTGGATGTAGAAATAAAAGAACTTTGGGGGGGGGGGAGAAATCATTGTATGCTCTTCAAAATAGGTGTAGAGAGGCAAAGTTATGGGACTGGAAAACTACTCTAACTCTTTTTGGGCTTCTAGTGATTCCAGTGATTCTCTACGGTTGTGAACTGTGGGCCAGTAGTACATCCGACAGACAGTGGAAGCAAATTGAGAAAATTCAGAAGCATTTGATCACAAACAAATTCAAAATTAAAAGTGCAATTCCATATGCTATCTTGTTAAGTGAAACATGGGCGACTCCTATTGAAGCAATGGCTATGATACGGGTCATAAGGTATTTAAAAAAAATTGAGCAAATGGAAGAGGGAAGATGGCCTAAGGTTGTTTTTAATGGCATATTGTGCATAAGAAAGAAAACTTGGATGCGACAAAATAACAAATGGTTTAGTAAATGGGGCATTTGCTTGAGCATGTGCCTCGAAAGCAGTAAAGAGATAAAAGCTTTTGTTATGGATAAATTTCACAAATGTACTTGGGGGAAAGAGTTAGGGAGGAAAAAAGCAATATATTGAAGAGTTTAAACCCTCTCATAATCATCAACAAAAAGCTTACATAGGGGCCAATATTTCGTGGAGAGCCAAAATTCTTATCGCACAATTAAGGACTAATTCGCATCAACTCCGCTGTGAAACAGGGCGCTAGAAAAGGCCAAAAGAAGTGTGGGAAGAAGAGTATGTAATTTTTGCTCTTCCGGAAAAGTGGAAACATAAAAGCATTTCATTTTAGAATGTGAGGCCTTCAAAGACATTAGGGAAAGGTATGCAGATATTTTGGCAGCGAGCTCCTGGGATATTCTATTCAGCAAGGGCTTTGTTGAGAAGCTGGGCGAGCTTATTGTGAAACTACACAGGAAAAGGGTAGAGTACCGGAGCCATATAGAGGAGCAATTTGTCCCATAGGTTATATTTAGCCTCGTGGATGTTAAAATAACTTCTTCTTCTTCTTCTTCTTCTTAACTCATTATTCTAATGGCAAAATTTTCACTCTCTATAAAATTTTGGTGCCCCTGAGTGAAGTGTTCACTGGAAGCGTCGGGCTTACTCATTATTCTAATGGAAAATTTTTCACTCTATAAAATTTTGGTGCCCCTGAGTGAAGTGTTCACTAGAAGCGTCAGGCTTATTGAGAAATTTACACAGTTCTCCAAAAGTTCTCAACATTAAATAATAATTGAGTCACATATGCAAAGGAGATACCTCATTTTTTAAGGCACACCGTCTCTTTTTTTTAGGTTATTTCTTATTATTGTTATTCATGGAAAATCACGTCATTTGGAATTACTTATGGGTGGTCCATAACTGGGTAAGCTTTTACTCTGAAAGATACTTCTAGGTCTTAGATGGTTAAGTTATTTTTTTAGAAATAATCAGAAAATGGATGAATTAGAGATATTATTGTTATAAAATTGTTTCATTTTCTATGAGAGACAATACATGTAACTTATATTCTTGAAGTGGGAATTCAAGTATTTTTTTTTTATTTTTTTATTTTTTAAAGCAAGAGAATGTTTTCCAAGTAAGATTTGTAGGTAGGTAGAATTATCTTTCTCAAAGTCTTGTGTTCAGTGATGTTTTTCATCTTTTTCAACCAATGAAAATGTCCATTTTTTTTTTTAGGTTTAGTCTCTCTACTTCATGAGGAATGAACTATCCAATTTAATTGAATTATATTTAGCCTCTCTATTCTATAAGGAATGAATTTATGCACAAGAACAAGAATTTTGCAAAATGTCAAAGATGCTAGATTCAATACTAGAATGTTGTATTCTCATGATCTAAAACCCAAATTCATCTAATTATTTTCATCTAATAATCATTTTGTCTAAAAGACCTTTACTGAGATCAATCTCAACACAAAGTCAAGCATATGTGCATAACCCAACTATACCTCTCTCAAGATCTATTTTTATGCCATTGCCCAAAGTATTCCCAATATCCTTGGACCTTCATAATGGAGAAATGAGAGAAATGTAAAGGAAAATTGAAAATTTGAATGTAAATTAGCATTTGAATAACAAACATAGAGCTTTCCCACAACTAGGGATCCCACTATAAAAAAAAAAAAAATATGATATTGTAAAAAAACCTCTAGAATAGATAGAGATCTCACAATTTTTATGTACAAGTTGAGTGAATCCAGAAGTGCAAAATGATCGACAGATTCCAATAAGGATTAAATTTGTAGATAATAATAATAGTTGATTCATAGTTTGATAAAGATGAATAATCGTTGATGTTGCAATCTCCACCAATGACTCATCTTACACTTTATCTAGACAAAGGACTTGACGCAGTTGAAGTGGAAGGATTATTATTTTTCATTGCATCCTTGAAGGACACTGAATTTGAAGTCAAAGAGACCCTAAGTCCACCACTATTCCTTATAATCTCAAGACCAAATGGATAGTTGAATATTTGTGTAAGTTACAGTTAGATAACAAAGTTTGAGTTACCAATTGTTTATTTGAAAAAATGAGATGTTGATGGTTCACATGAATTAGTGTTTAAAAATCCAATTACTACTTTAAATTTGCCACAAAATCAATTGAATTCACCCATAAAAAGTATGGTATCGTTGTTGAGAGACTTTCCCATCTACATAAATATATCCTTGATAAAGTGTTAGGATATTCTGACACATAGGAAATAGTTAAGTATAACTTGGTCTAGTGTAGAGTTAGGTAAAGTGTGTTTCTTTACTATGTACAATTGTAACTTATAATCTGACGGTCAGGATTTGTAGTGATTCGACGATTCACTCTCTCCTCGATATTAACGACACTTGATCCGTGGCTTAGCACCCAATTGGTCAATGATCTTTATTTAAAGAGCATGGAGGGTCATTTGTTCAGTAACCGTTTATGAGGGAAACATATGTAAAATTTCTTTTTATATTAATAAATTGCCTGAAGTGGCAGCATTGGCTTAGGCTGTGGATTGTTTTCCTCTTCAAGGGTTTTAACCATGTGATATACTGGTGTACTGATTTGTGATCTATTTGTGAGCAATAACCTTTGGTGTTTGATCTAAGGAACTTACCCTGTAAATTCCTACATGGTATCAGAGCTATTTTGAGGGCCACATTCGTTGTTGATCCAAATCCGAAGCTGGTTTGACTACATGCGACTGTTGTTTTCTAGATATATTATTTATGAACCTTTTTGGGCTTGGATAACGACTTTTTTGTGTCCGAAACGTCTATTACAGTGAGGAACCCTTTTTGTTTCATGCGAAAAAATTTCCGGTTGCCCAAGTTATGTCATTTTAGATCTGGAGGTATAAAGTATATGTTTTGCAATTATATTTATTAATCATTTTGTTTATTTCGGTTCCCTATGTTTATTTTGGTTTATATTTTTCTATTGTCGGATCTATACCCTCTTCTCTGTGTATTCTCTTTGCTCTGCGATGTGTGCGATCTTGGCAAATCAAAATCAGGAAGATGGGATTTTTTTTGCTACGTATGCTTTTTCCCCACGTCTTTGTGCGATCTCGGGAAAACAGAAATAGCAAAAAGGGATAGTTGTCGGTAAGACTAACTGAAAATATAACTTTCTTCCGTAAGGGTTGTATTTCATTTTTTTGTGCTCGGATTTTGTGTTTTTTTGCCGAAAAAAGCACGCACGTCGAAGAGTTAAAAAAAAAAAAAAAAAAAAAAAAAAAAAACCTTCACTCACTGAGCAATTACGAGAATCTTTTACGGGCTCTTGGTGGGGTGGTTATGAGAATAGAGTTCTTGGGTTCAAGTCTCTTTCTCAAGCTTTTTTTTCTAAAAAGGGTTTTTGTTAAAGGGATGAGATTTTTATTTTTAAGTAGAACTTCATCATCAAATTTCAACCGTTCCCGTAACTATTTGACATCTACAACTCATTTTTTTCAAAAAGGCATAACTTCTTCATTCGAAAGCCCTTTTTCGAGCCGTTTTTTTTTAATCGGCTTAATTTTTCGAGATATTTCCATTGGAGCAGTTAGTTTCAACCCTTTTCAACTTCAAGTTTTTTTTTAAATGGGAAGTGCTTGCCCGGTTATTCTTAACAACACCAATTATTTTCAATGGCTACCTCACATGGTAGATTTACTTAGAAGTAAAGAGATTTATAGAATAGTCACAGTACAAGAAACTAAACCTATCGATGGAGATAAAGCCGCTAAATGGGAAAATAAAAAATATCACACACGAGGGTTGGTAGGAATGTCCATTGCTTAAGATCTTCGATTTCATGTCCTTGAAATTGACACCCCTGATGAAGACCTGAAAAAGCTAAATACTATTTTTGGCATTCAAAATCAAATCAAGGCCCACTAGCTTGAAAATGAGTTGCTTACTTTGGACCCCAATAATTTCTCCTCTATTGAAAATTTTTTGTCCAAATTCAAGACCCTTGGACTTCTTTTAGAAGGTTGTAAGGTCAAAAAGGAAGATGGTAGCCTCATATATTCCATTCTTGCTAAGCTTGGCCCTGCATACTCTGTATTTGTTTCCACCTTCCATTCCACTAGAGAAGCCATCATTTCTAAAGGAACAACCTACAAGAACCCTTCTTTTGATGCCTTTTGTGATTCTTTGATAAGAGAACAAGAAAAACTCTTACACCTTGGTCTTATCACTTCTGGAAACTCTTCTAAGAAAGCCTTAGCAGCCCAACAACAACCATATCAAAAGAATCCCAAGAATCAGTAGCCTAAAAATTATGGTTCTAAACAAAACAAGGGTCCTAAGCAATTTCAGCTGCAAACTGAAAAAGCAACTCACCTAACTAAAAAGGCAACTAAAAACAAAGGGAAGAAAAAAGATAGACATTGCAACTTTTGTAATCGTGATGGCTATGTAGATTCCAAATGTTTTAAAAAGATGGAAGCCTTGGAAGCAGTACTGAAGAAGCACCACATCAATTTGGAGACCTCTTCAACTTCATCTTCAAGAATGGCACTTTCTACTTGTGGTTGTCAAGCATCTGGTTCTGCATTAAATGTATCTTCTTCTTCTCATTCTCATGAGTGGCTCATTGATTCTGGAGCTTCTTACCACATGGAAAAAAATAAAGCCATGTTTTCTTCTTTAAATGATTGTAACACCAAACATATTTATGTTGATGATGATAGATCTCTTAGTGTTGTAGGATCTGGAACCATTCATCTAGATAATTGTCATTTTAATGATGTACTATGTGTTCCTACCTTGTCATGCAACCTTCTATCTGTTTATTAGATAACTCATTCAGGTGAAGGGAAAATAGTAGAATTCTCACCTCATGATGTTGTAATCAAGGACCTCAAAGATCCTAGACATATTTTAGCTACTGGCATTGTTTATGATTCCACAAGGTTGTATAAGTTTGACAACTTTGGGTCATCATGTATTCCCTTCGTTTTTGTTGCTCATAATGGTGAAGTGAGAAAACTTTGGCATGAGCGATTTGGTCACTTAAATTATCGCTTTCTTCAAACTCTATGTAAATAAAATATGGTGACAGATCTTCCTATGGTATCTTGTTGAGATGGTGTGTGCTCCGGATGTGTACTCAGAAAACATCATCAGGATAGTTTTGACAAACATGCCTCTTGGCACGCTTCAACCCCTTTGCAGCTTGTGCACAATGACTTATGTGGTCCACTTCCCATTGTTTATTTCTGTGGTTGCAAGTACTTCTTAACTTTCATTGATGATTTTTCCAGACGCACTTGGGTATACTTCTTAAAACTCAAGAGTGAAGTTTTTAACATGTTCTTGGCCTTTAAGGTCTTTGTTGAGAAACAATCTGGACTTCAAATTCTTAAGTTAAGATCAAACAATGGAGGAGAATATGTTAACAAAAAATTTATCAACTTTTTCACTGAGCATGGCATTCAATTGCAACATATTGTTCCATATACTCCACAACAAAATGGTGTAGCTGAAAGGAAGAATCACACCTTAAAAGAAATGGCTAATTGTATGCTTCAATCTAAAGGACTTAGTCTCAATTTTTGGGCCGAAGAAATTAACTATGCAAATTACATAGTAAATCGCACTCTTACTAAGGTTTTAAGGAATGTAACTCCAGAAGAATCCTGGAACTCAATCAAACCATATGTAAGTCACTTTCGTGTTTTTGGAAGCGATGCTTGGGCCCATATTCCAGATGTGAAACATAAAGCCTTAGAACCTAATAGTGAATATTTCATTTTTGTTGGATATTCTAAAGATGTCAAAGGATATAGACTTCTTCAACAAAAATCCAAAAATATAATCATTATAAGAGATGTAAAATTTGATGAAAATTAATATATCGACCTGCGAGCCTATTTCGGCGAGTGTGCCACCTTTGGCCTGCGAGCCTGATTCGACATATGTGCCACCTCTCTCTATCTCTACTATTTTTTATAGCATTCCTTCTAGTTCAGATGATGACAGCGAGGATGAAAATCCTCCTCCACCTCTTGAAGATATTCCTTCATCTCCACAGCTTCCAAGATGGGTCCACTCTACTCGGGATGCAACAGGTTCTCTTGCAGGTGACCCTGCAAATTGACGACGTACACATTCTCAGTTCGAAAGAGCCTCTTCCTTATTGAATCAAGTTCTAGAAAATCTTGATCCAGACACCTTTGAAGAAGCTTCCAGTCATCCAAATTGGGATGAAGCTATGAATGAAGAATATCGTTCCTTATTGGCAAACGATACTTGGGATCTTGTTCCTCTTCCAAAAGGAAGAAAACTTGTCAGATGCGAATGGGTTTACAAAACAAAGTTTGGACCAGATGGAAAAGTGGATAGACATAAAGCTCATCTTGTTGCTAAAGGATTTTCACAAGATGAAGGCATTGACTATACTGAAACCTTCTCCCCTATTGCCAAAATGAATTCTATCCACCTTGTTTTTTCCCTTGTTGCCTCCTTTAAATGGGAACTCCATCAAATGGATGTTAAATCTGCCTTCTTACATGGAGATTTTGCATGAAGAAGAATCTGTGGAACAACCCATGCTTTGTGATATGACTCTAGCCTTGTTTGTCGCCTTAGGAAGTCTCTCTATGGTCTCAAACAAGCTCCTCGGGCTTGGTATGCCAAAATGGATAGATTTCTATTAGATAGTGGATTTTCTAGGTGTCATTCTGACAACACTGTCTACACCAAGAAAGTGGGTAAGTCCTTCACCATCCTTGTTCTTTATGTTGATGATCTTATCCTTAGTGGTAGTGATCCCAACCATATAAACCACGTGAATTCTAGCCTCAAAAAGATGTTTGAAATGACAAACTTAGGACACTTGCTTTATTTCCTTGGTCTTCAAGTCTTGCAATCCACAAAAGGTATTACCCTTTCTCAGTCCAAGTATGCCTGTGACCTTCTATGCCACTTTCACATGGAAGACTGTAAGCCATCCCCTTCTCCCTTTCAGTTTGGATTCAAGTTTTCAGTCACTTTTACTACCCCTGAAGTTGATGCTACCTTATACTGTCAACTTGTTAGTAAACTTATGTATCTAACCCATACCCATCCTGACCTTTCCTTTGTTGTTGGTCTTGTTGCTTAGTTTATGCACCGACCTCATGAAAGTCACTGGAAAGCAGCCAAAAGAATAATTCGATATATTCGAGGTACAATTCAATTCGGGATTCATTACAGTGCAGGAGCATCTCCATTGTTGATTGGTTTCACTGATTCTGATTGGGTCGATGACCCTAATGATCGAAATTCTACTGCAGGATATTTATTCACTCTTGGTTTAGGACCTATTACTTGGTCCTGTAAGAAACAAAGTACCATCTCTCTTTCTTCGGCAGAAGCCGAGTATCGTGGTGCCGTTAAAGCCATCAAGGAAACCTACTTCAGCAGCATCCAACTACACTTTGGTGTGATAATCAGAGTTCCATTCAGCTATGTAAAGATCCAGTTCAACATCAACGTATGAAACACATTGAGCTTCATATATTCTTCATCAGAAAGCTCATTCATGATCATGTTCCTTGAAGTACATTATTGTTCAACCAATGATCAAGTTGTCAATATATTTACAAAGGCCCTCACAGAAGCGAAGTTTACCAAACTTCGATCCATGCTTGGAGTTCAGGAAAGTTATCATTAAGGCGGGATAGGCTCTAATGCCTCCTTCCTTCTCCTATTGTGTCACCTTTGTAAATCCTTCAATCCTATCCCAAGTTGTTCTTAAGGGGGGATGTTAGGATATTTCGACACATAGGAAATAGGCTCCTTTTGTGTCACCTTTTTAAATCCTGTAATCCTATCCCAAGTTGTTCTTAAGGGGGGATGTTAGGATATTCCAACACATATGAAATAGTTAAGTATAACTTGGTCTAGGGTAGATTTAGGTAAAGTGTGTTTCTTTGCTATGTACATTTGTAACTTATAATCTGACCGTCACGATTTGTAGTGATCCGACGATTCACTCTCTCCTCGGTATTAACGACACTTGATCTGTGCCTTAACACCCAATTGGTCCATGATCTCTATTTAAAGAGCATGGAGGGTTATTTGTTTGGTAACCGTTTATGAGAGAAACATATGTAAACTTTCTTTTTATATTAATAAATTGCCTGAAGTGGTCGTGTTGGCTCAGGTCGTGGATTGTTTCCCTCTTCAAGGGTTTTAACCACGTGATATACTGGTGTATTGATTTGTGATCTATTTGTGAGCGGTGACCTTTGGTGTTTGATCTAAGGAACTGACCCTATAAATTTCTACAAATAATACAATAGACTTTGCAAAGGAAATGTCGTGAGTGAGTAGCATATGGAAGAAGAACATAGATGAAGACAAATGCAATATGTTATGTGATCTAAATGTAGTCCAATTTGAGTGAAAGAGAAATCTTAATGTCGTTTCCGCTAGGTACCCTTTTATAATTGAGACACATGTCTTTCCTTTATCAAGTGAAAATTCAAATAAAGAATTAAAACTTTTAGATATTTAAATGATGGGAAATTGGAACTGCAAATGTGAACTTTTTCTATTCTTAAATTAATCTTTAGACTTTAATTCATAAAATTTTCTTACACTAATCTACAAACACAACTCTAATCATAATGTTATTAGTCATAAACACAAGGAGAATCATGGCATATACAACATCATTGAAGATTTATACATTGGTGAAGATGCATATGAATAGACTGCTAATCAACACTAATTTCTTGTATGGTGCCATGTTCATACATATGGATTATACATTTGGTTTTAAATAAAAGTCGTAAAGTTTTCTTAAGTTGGTACAATTGAATACTTGGATTTTGTTTAGGTAAAATCGATTTTTTGTATGTCATGCAGTGAAATTTTTTCTACTTCTATTTCGATGCAGTACCTATATAGCGTCGAATGTATAAGGAGTGGATCAATGGACCAAAAGCCTAGATCAAATTGATTTCTTGGTTTTTATTATTGTTGAATTAAGGAGTAATTGAAGAAGTGGTGCTAACAACTTAAATGCCTTTGGGTCATGGTTACTCAAGCCATAAGATAAGGGTGCCAGTCATCTTAGAACTCACATTACCTATCGAACAAAATATATATATATATATATAATTTAAAATATAATAATGTCAAAAATAAAAGTTAATATTCATAATAAATATTATCTCTATAATTTTTTTTTAAATTATAAAAAATGAAAACTACAATAAATTTTTATGATTTAAAATAAATAATATCAAAAATAAAAATAATCATTCATATTCTTATAATTTAAAATAAATAATATAAAAAAAAATGATCATTTATATTTTCACATATTACATTCAAAAAATAATATAAAAACTATAAAGTGAAACACAAGACATAAGTTAACCATTTAAATTTTCAACCCAACCACACTGAAAAATATAAAACTTGTGACCATACAAATGAACAAATAACATTTTTATTTTAAGAAACAATTCTCAGATTGGAATTCTTTCGGAGACGGAACAAAAGAAGCAAGGTTTTTCTAAGAAGCAGTAGATAGGGTTTGACACAAATGGCTTTCAGAGGGGGAGGCAGTGTGATCTAGGTGGCTCCAGAGACACACACAGGACAAAGAGTGCTTATGGAAGCTCAAAAATCAAATTGTTTGGATTGATCTCTAACTAGGTTCAGGTTGATGATCTCATCGTCCTGATCGGAATGGTGCAAACGGTTCGTCAAACTGAACTCGTATGCGAAAGTTAGAGGCAGTCAAACTTTTGGGTTGACTTGGATGACTAGACAAGTTAAACAAGGCACAATTTTGACCTTTTCTGGCCACTGGATTCTAGTCAACTCCAGCCAGTTTCCAGGAAAATTTGTGGCCTCTTTAATTTGACTCCTACGGTTAAATTCGAGAAATTTCAAAAATGTCAGGTTGTTAATATTTAAACAAAAAAATATTAAAAAAAGGGAGTGGCGGGCCACCACCCCCACCACCCCACCAGTCGGTTATATTATAAAATTTATTAAAAGGTTCGGTGGGTCGTGATCCCCGCCGAACCCCACGGCACCACCCAAAAAGCGTTAACAACAAAGGTTGAGGGGGCAGGTGGTCAACCCCGCCACCCCCAGAGCCACCCCCGCTCCACTGTAAGCCATGACATATATGTATTATATGTTGTATATAATATGGTCGTTGCAAAAAAACCGGCGGGAAGTTGGGGCGGGCCTCCCGATGCTCCCCCCCCCCCAAATTAAAACTATGCTTGTTATTTAAACTTAAAAACGTGCCCCAATAAAAGAAATGAACAAAAATTCTGGGGAGGCGAGATTTGATCTCCCGACCTCCCCTTAACCACTTGTGATTTTTAACCATTAGGCCAATGCCCTTTGATTGGTTACTTCGCCCACATTTTTATATATAAGCTTAGTTTTCACAAGTGCGGGGAAGCTAGAGGTAGTTCAAGAGCAGCATGCAGTTTGATGTGGGCATGTTTTTCGATGAAAGAGGAACCATGAACATGCCCAGAAACAGGGAGTGGAACCATGATCCTTGAAATTTTCCCGGCGAGGTAATTTTTCCCCATGTCGGAATATATTCAAGTTTACAGTCGTTTTTCACGGTTTTTTACAGGGAACGCAATGACGATGTTGAATTCACCTTTTGAGTTGTATATTTCCAGTCCGTCCATGGAGCAGCATCTTTGAGGAATCTAGGGGGAATCTAAAAGATTCCTTTTTTCCCAGATTTCCACTTTGTCAGAATTCAGAAATCTAACAATCGATTTTTCACTATTCAACACCACGAATCTGATGGTGTATTCAGAGTATCCATCCAAGATTTATATTTTTTGGCCACTTTTCAAAGTGGAGTTGCAGGTGTCAAAATTTAGTGAGTGAGCAGTCGATTTCACACCTTTCGACGCCATGATTATGATGGTGATTTCAGATCCAACAGCGGAGCAACCCATTCTTCAGTGATCTTCAGTATGAGGTATATGATGAATTTATTTCATGTACTTATGTGTCTCTTTGTCTCTAAGATGCATTGTTCTATGCATATCCATGTTGATGTTTGATGTGGGATCTGGTTTTGTTCTTGATGTGAGATGTACTTTATATCATGGAGTTGTATTATGTTTGAGATCCCTTTGCTGCCATGTTGGCGGGATACTCATTGTCACATGTATGTTTGATTGAGATCCCTTTGTTGCCATGTTGGCGGGATACTCATAGTCACTATGTGTGAGTTATTGTCATACTGATAGGAGTCCTTTTGTGAATGAGAGTTCCAGTAGTGGAACATCTCGCAGATAGGTCTAACCACTCCCATGTGAGGGAATTTTCCTTGTACGACATAGAAAACACTATCCATGTGCATCTTCACTCCTTACAACACTTAATGCAGCGGCCTACACCATCTTGACACTGAGGCCCATAGATGTAGTCCCTCCTTGAAGAACTCCGTTATCAATGTCTTATGTTGCTAATGCTTGTTATGTTCCTCTTCTATACAACATGCAGTTTTTCATTTATGTTCATTAACGCTTTGATTAAATTGTAATCCTAACACATCAGCCGAAGTGAAAGGTCTTGGTTAAGGGTATCAGGAATTTACCCAGATCGAGTGGTATCAGAGAAGGTCTTCTTGCTGATTGGATTGCAGGCATGAACTATTGAGCGTTCGCTGAGTTGAGCCATGAAGAATGTCAAGGACATGTACCAGACCATGCTCAGGGTGTCTAAGAAATTGGACGTTGTACGAGGCTTATGAAAAACAAGCAGTAGAGAACGTCGAATTAAAGACACTCCTACAGTAAGAGAAGGAGGATAAACATCGATTGTAGCTTCAATTGCAAGCCACGACAAAGGTGTGGGAAGAATTGAAGTGCAACAATGAACGTCTTCAAGTAGGTCATGATGCATTGAAGGAACTCCTACAGGAAGAGGAGGAGAAACAACGATTGCAGCTTCAGCTACAAGCCGCGACAGAGGCCTTGGAGGAAGTGAAGCACAACGAAGGGTTAAAGAAGCCTTCTTCACCTATGTCAAAATCGACAGCTGAGGTAAATAGTGTTGATTTCTCTTCAGTTTCATCTTCACCTGATTTCATTTATGTTAAAAGTTTGGAGATCCCCATTACAGGAACCGACATGAGACTCCTCACCAAGATGGGGTACAAAGGAGGAGGACTTGGCGTTCATGGCCAAGGCATAACCCAACCATTGGAGGTTGTGCAAAGACCTCGCTATGCAGGTTTGGGGTACACTGAAGGAGGGTGTTCGAAGGACATCAAAGGAAAATAGACATTGTTGAACTCACTAGGGAAGAGGAATTATGGGAACACTTCACCATCATTCCATGGAGGTGCATGTTGCAGTGAATGCGTTGATGCAAGCTCTCATCACCATGAAGGCACCAGAGACTACCAGAGAAGGTATAATAAGTCTCATTTTTCAGAGCGCATTCTGATTATAAGAATGTTGATGACCACGGTCGTAAATCATGGCATCGAAAAACGTGTCATTTTTTGTGGTTTACATAACCATGTGTTTTCTAAGTGTTTGAAAAGGATGGCAGCACAAAGGAGGATGAGGCATGGAAAGCCTTCTCCACAACAGAGAAAGATATCGGTTAAGCAGGTTTGGAGGAAAAAGACCGTTTGCACCCATTGCGATCGAAGTGGCCATCAAAGAGCCACGTGTTGGAGACTCCATCTAGAGCAGTGCCTTAAAGACAAAGCACCCGTGCATGAACCAGTCGAAAGAGTTGATTGACAAGCAAATTCCCACAGGGGAATGGCCCATTCACTTTTCTAAAGAGGGGTTTTTCTAGATATGTTAGCTTGTCATGGTTGTGTTTGTAAATCATATGTTGCATTTTTAACTCTAAAAGTGATGATGTGTTTTTCCATCACTTGTTTAAGCAACAATGATATTTTGGCCTTGTGTTATAAATCGTGTGATGCATTTATTTCATGTAAAAGTGATGATGTGTTTTCCATCACTTTGAAATGGGACAATGATGTCTTGTCTTGTAATGATAGCTGGGGTGTGATTTCCTTTTGATGTAAACTTGACCACCGAGTATGTAAACTCGTGGCAAGTATGGAAATGTTTTGGGTCATAGTTGGTCAATTTGAGCATGTAATTTGTAGGAGATTGTACTACATATTTGCAAAGGGTACAGGTGTCGGCTCATCGCTTAAGGCTCCGAAGAACAAATTTGAAGGAGATGGAAGGGTGAAATATTCAGGACGCTTGTGGTGCAGACATAGTACACAATAGTTGCAGATTCTTGTTGATGCTTTTGGAGGACCAAAAGCTCCTCAGTGGGGAGAATTGATCCAGGTGCCTCCAGAGACACACACAGAACAAAGAGGGCTTATGGAAGCTCAAAAATCAAAGTGTTTGGATTAATCTTGAACTAGGTTCAGGTTGAATATCTCGTCATCCTGATCGCAACGGTGTGAACGGTTCATCAAACTGAGCTCGTATGCGAAATTTAGAGGTAGTCAAAGTTTTGGGTTGACTTGGATGACTAGGTAGGTTAATGAAGGCGCAATTTCGACCTTTTCTGGCCACCAGATTCTGGCCAGATTCCAGGAAAATTTGTGGCCTCTTTAATTTGACTCCTACAGTCAAATTCGAGAATTTTCAAAAATGTCAGGTTGTTAATATTTAAACAAAAATATTAAAAAAAGGGGGTGGTGGCCACCACCCCCGCCACCCCACCGATCAATTATATTATAAAAGTTATTAAAAGGGTCGATGGGTTGTGACCTCTGCCGAACCCCACGGCACCACCCAAAAAGCATTAAAAACAAAGGTTGAGGGCGGGGAATTGGGCTGGGTCGCCCGATGCTGGCTGCCCCCCCCCCCCCATGCTTGTTATTTAAACTTAAAAACGCGCCCCAATAAAATAAATGAACGCGGATTCTAGGGAGGCGGGATTTGATCCCCGACCTCCCCTTAACCACTTGCGGTTTTTAACCATCAGGCCGCCCACATTTTTATATATAGGCTCAGTTTTCACAAGTGCAGGGAAGCCAGAGGTAGTTCAAGGCAGGCACATTTTTCAATGTATGTGGAACCATGAGTAGGCCCAAAAATAGGGAGCGGAACCATGATCCTTGAAATTTTACTAGGGAGGTAATTTTTCTCCATGTTGGAATATAGTCAATTTTACAGTCATTTTTCACGATTTTTTGCAGGGAACGTAATGGAAAGGTTGGATTCGCCTTTTGAGTTGCAGATTTCCAGACAGTCCATGGAGCAGCATCTTTGAGGAATCTAGGGGGAATCTAAAAGATTTCTTTTTGCCCAGATTTCCACTTTGTTAGAATTCAAAAAATTGACAGTCGATTTTGCACTATTTGATGCCACGAATTTGATGGTGTATTCATATTTTCCATTCGAACTTTATATTTTTCGGCCACTTTTCAAAGTGGAGTTGCAAGTGTCAACATTCAGTGAGTGAGCAGTCGATTTCACACCTTTCGGCGCCACGATTGTGATGGTGATTTCGGATCCAGCAACCCATTCTTCAGTCATCTTCAGTGTGAGGTATATGATGATTTGATTTCATGTACTTCTTTGTCCCTTTGTCTCTGAGATGCATTGTTATGTACAGATCCCTGTTGATGTTTGATGTGGGATCTGGTTTTGTTCTTGATGTGAGATGTACTTTCTATCATGGAGTTGTATTAAGTTTTAGATCTGTTTGCTGACATGTTGGCGGGATACTCATTGTCACATATATGTTTGATTGAGATCCCTTTGTTGCCATGTTTGTGGGATACTCATAGTCACTATGTGTGAGTTATTTTCATACTAATAGGAGTCCTTTTGTGAATGAGAGTTCCGATAGTGGAACACCTCGTAGAGAGGTCCAACCACTCCTGCATGAGGGAATTTTCCTTGTACGACAAAGAAAACACCAGCCATGTACATCCTCTCTCCTTACATCACTTAATGCAACGGCCTGCACCATCTTGACATCGAGGCCCGGAGACGTAGTCCCTCCTGGACAAACTATGTTATCAATGGCTTATGTTGCTAGTGCTTGTTATGTTCCTCTTCTATACAACATGTAGTTTTTAATTTATGTTCATTAACTCTTTGATTAAATTGTAATCCTAACACATCATTCGAAGCGAAAGGTCTTGGTTAAGGGTATCAGGAATTTACCCACATCAGAGTGGGGCTCCCTCCTATCAGAATGCGGTAATGGAAAAAGGGAAGGGGCTCAAAATGGGCTTCAGTGCACATGTATATGGTATGTGAGAGAATGTCGAAGGAACACAGAAGTAGGTGGGAAAAAACATAGGATAAATGATGAAAGGAGCCCAATAGGAAATAAAACGGACCAACAACAACATCAGAAGTCCAAAGGCTGTACAGGGCCATGTAAGCCAAAAAAAATGGTGATCCTAACGACTTCGATCATCGATCTCGAGATCTAGGCCTTCAGGGAACGTATGATGTCATACATTTTCATATGCAATTTTATGGGTCTTTGGCCCACAAAAAAAATCCTTGTGTGATTGGATCAATCATCATTGGAAATCGAGAGGAGAAATAAAGCTACATCTAGGATATAAAGGCTTCTTTACAGTGGTGTTTTCCAATATGGAAGATATATATCGAATCTTTGATGATGGTCCTTATTTTTTTGCATCAGTTGGGTTAAACATGAGGCCATAGATGGATTATTTCACCCCGAAGAAGGAAACCTTTACATGTGTCCCAGTTTTGGTCAGGGTGTATTCGCTTCCCCTGTACTATTGGCTCCCTAAAAAATTAAATTTGATGGGAGATTCTCTTGGGAAGTTCATTAAAATATAAAAAGAAACCTTAAAAGGCAGATACACATTGTATGTGAAAATTTGTGTTGAAATGGATGTCTTCGGGGCTTTTCCTGAAGTAGTCAAACTAGATTTTCGTGACGAATTTTGGTTACAAGCAGTGGACTATGAGCAGATCCCCTTTAGATGCAGAAGATGCCATGAAAATGGACACCTGATAAGGAAATTTCCTTTAAGGGAAATATAGGAACAAAGAAAAGGGACAAAATGAAAGGATGCAAATGGTTTTTTCTAACCCACTCCAAGGGGCATGCCTAATAGAAGACAACAACAACGAAACCAGGGGGGATAGAAAGATTAGAGAAACAAATTTGAAGTCCTAGCCAAGGAAAACACGGAGGGACGTCAAGGAGGGGAAGAAGAGGAAAGTGAGGAAAAAAGAGAAGGCAAAGAGGAAGAAATGATTCAGCTAAATGAGGATTTTGAACAACAAGGGGATATCCCAGATCTATCAAAATATTTTCAGGGAGATGCGAAAATGACCCCAAGAGAAGTAGGAATAAAGGATCCATAATTGCAGGAGATAATCAAGTGGCAGGGAATCAACCTCCAGGATATGGTGGAACATGCGAGAAAACAGGGGATAGAGGCAATCAATGCGGATCAAATGGATATAATTCAATATATCGACCTAATGAGAGAAGAGATGAGATTATGGGGGCAAAAAGAAACAAATCCAGAAAAATCTGAGCTGGGAGTGAAAGCAACAGGATCTCAGACGGTTTAAGTGCCATGATAGAGCCATTCGAAACGAGGGAGGAAGCTGAACAACGTCATCCTTAAGGATTTGGGAGCTATGCTAATCAATTTAGGTAAGATGAGAGTTTTAGGACCACCCTCCTTAAACTACAGTTAAATCATGAAAGTTTTATCATGGAATATAAGAGGCATTAGTAGCCTTAGGAAACAACGACCGTTAAAGAAAAATATTAAAATGGAACAACTTGGTATTATCTTCTTGCAAGAGTCAAAGTGCTTTGCAGAGAAAATAAAATATTTAAGTAGGATATTAGGGAGAAGGTATGACATAGTGGAGGTGGAAGTGTAGAGTTCAAAAGGGGGTTTGGTGATATGATGGAACCCCCAATCCTTGATTTTACTAAACTCAAAAGCCACTAGATCATACTTATCGGTAGAAATGCAAGTAATAGGAACCCCAGGCATAATGGTGTTTACAAATGTTTATGAGCCAGAAAGAACTAAGGAAAAGATCAAGCTCCTACAAGATCTGAGTAAGATGAAGATCAGGAAAGGGAATCTCTTGTGGGTTCTGGGGGAGACTTCAATATGATAACCTATCTATCAAATAAGAAAGGGAGCCAAAGAAGAGTAGACAACGATGTTGAAGCATTCAAGGAATTCATTGAGATGACCAACCTCATTGACATATAAACTGTGAATGGATGCTTCACTTGGAGTAATAAGGAGGGAGGGAAACATCAAGTTGCATCCAAACTTGACAGGTTTTTAATCTCGAAATATTTACTGATGAGAGGGGTAGATGTGGCAACAAATATCCTTCCTGTGGGGGATCTGACCATTAGCTAGTGATCATATTAATGCTACAGTTGGTTGGTACCCCCAAAACTATGCCTTTTAAATTTGAAACCTTTTGAATAGAACACCTTGACTTTATGGAGAATATCAAAGGATGGTGGGAGGAATAGATCCCATTCAGAGGCTCGAAAATGTACACCTTACAGGCAAGGTTAAAACGTATTAAGTTAAAATTAAATAAGTGGAATAAAACAAAGTTTGGGAACAACTTTCAAGCGAAAAAGGAATTAGAACAAAATATTTAAGCATTGCAACAACGACTGATCTCTAAAGGTTACTCAGAGTTCAGAAAAGAAGAGGAGAAGGAGTTACTAAAGAAGTGGGAGGATAGATGTAACCAAGAGGAAATTCTATGGAGACATAAATATTGAGTGTTATGGCTTAAGGAGGGTGAGCGAAATATTAAATTCTTTCACCGGTCAACAATAGAACATAAAAAATCCAACATAATACTTAGAATAAAGGATGAGAGGGGGGGAATTTTTGAATCTTATCAAGACAATGAGGAGGTCTTGTTCCAACACTTCCAAAATATAGCTGAAGAACCCAAAGTGGATAGATGGGAATACACTCAAAGGATTGTGAGGCATATCCCAAAGGTGCTCACATAAGAGCACAACAATAATTTAAAGAAGTCGGTCTCCATGGAGGAAGTGGCACAGGCAGTGAATGAAATGGATAATTGAAAATCCCATGACCTAGATGGATTTACTATAGATTTCATTAAATCTTTCCAAGAAATTATTAAATATGATAAATATGAGGTAATGTCCGATTCCCAGGAGTCAACAATGATTCTCAAAGCCATGAATTCGACCTTTATAACCCTTATTCCCAAGGAAGAATTGGCCAATACCCCTAAGAAGTTCAAACCAATAGCCCTGTGTAATGTTTTATAGAAAATCATATCCAAATTAGAAGCTAACAAGATGAAAACAATTATTCCTTACCATATTTATGAGGAACAATCAGGTTTTGTGGAGGGGAGACAAATTTTCGATAATGTAATTTTGGCGCACGAAGTAGCTCATTTGCTGAAAACCCAGGAAAAGGTTGGAATGATTATGCAACTAGATTTATCTAAATCATTTGACAAGACTAGTTGGGAATACATGGTAACAGTACTATAAGTGTTTGGGTTGGATGAGCACTGGATCATTTGGATTATGGAAATGGTCTCATCACCGAGTTTTTCAATTTTGATTAATGGAGCCCCATCAAAACCTTCCTTTCCGTCTAGAGGAATTCTGCAAGGGGACCCATTTTTTCCCTTCCTGTTTATCTTAATGATGGAAGGACTTGGGAGGGAGATTGGAGCGACCAATAGAGAAGGAGACATAAAAGGACTAAATCTGCATGAAGATGCTCAGGTGACCACTCATCAACAATTTGTGGATGATACCATGATTCATGGCATTCCTATGGTAAAATAGGCACTTAATTTCAAAGCCATTATGTATACCTTCATGGAAGCATCAAGTATGGAGTTAAACCAGTCAAAGACTATGATTTTATTTTTTAACACCCACATTTCTATCCAGAGAAACTTATCAGCTATTTTAGGGTTCCAAAGGAAACCCCTCCCTTATAAGTATTTAGGGGTCCCCCTAACAGTGAAATCTTGGAAGTAATCCACCTCAGAGACAGTAATCTATAACTTGGAAGATACGGTCAAAAGATGCAAGGTGAGAGTGTTGAATTTGTCAGGTCGACTGGTGCTAGTAAAGGCGGTGTTTTAGGCTATCCTAGGGTATATTTTATATATTATACCTGTGTCTAAGGGAGTGATCCAAAAAATAATGGAGGTTCAAATAAACTTCCTGTGGAGAGGGGCAGAGGAAAAACGAAAATGGGCATTGGTGGCATGGAACATGATTTGGAAATCCAAGAACACAAGAGGCCTAGGGTTATGAGATCCTAAGATAGTTAACAGATAAAATGGGGCCAAACTGTGGTGGAGATGGATAAAAGGAGGGGAGACTCCATGGGTGAAACTATGAAAAGAAAAATATGCCCCTAATTGTCAAATAAAAGACCTAGTAAGGCTCACAGGTTCAACCCAGGGATCTGATATATGAAACCTGACATGGTATAACAATGAAATAATTAAAAAACACAAATTTTGAGAAATAAGAAATGGAAAGGATGCTCTATTCTGGTAAGATTCCTAGCAACAACAACCGAAATTAAACATACCATAATGGCAGGCTCTATAGGTTTCCACGGAGAGACAGGGATTTGAAAATAAAAAATGGAGAACACAGAACCTTAATATCCTTCACCATGAAAATTTTAATGATTCAGACATCCAAGATATCACAAAGGAACTCAAAAAAAGAAAAATCTCGGCGAATGATGACTGGGACCAACTTTGATGGGGTCAACGAGAAGGGGGAGAGCTCAACTTGAAGGAAGTCAAGACTTACCTCAGAGATGAACATCTTGAATTCAATGACTCATCATGGAGTAAAGTATAGGTTGCTACTCACTGGCTAAAAATTAAAATGTTCTTGAGGTTAATTCTACACAGAAAGGTGTTGACCTGGGAGAATTTAGTAAAGTGGGGGATGATTGTTCCATAATGGTGTTGCCTATATGAGAGGGAAGAAGAAATACTAAATCAACTCCTAAATACCGGTATATACACTGAATTTCTATGGGAGTGACTGAACATTATCTATAGACAAAATAAAAAAACAAGGAAAATATGCAAGAAACAACTAAAAAATGGAGGTTGTAGTATACTAAGAACGAAGTGGTGAATATGAATTGGAACTTAATATCGAGATTTATCCTCTGGTAAGTTTGGAAAGAAAGAAAATGCCAAATATTCCAAGATAAAAAGCTCCATGTTGCAAACCTAATGGAAGAAATTCACTATCAAGTGAAGGAAACCATCAGTAGGAGGAAAATTCAAATCTCAGAGGAACAACCATCCCCTGAGGAAGCGAGAATTTTAAATTTTTTCGACTTGGATTACCTGAGTGGTTCGACCCACATGCCCAAATATATTCATATAAAGTGATGGGATTCACAATGCCTTGACCATTAATGTCGAGGCCCTTTCCTTGATAAACCATTTTCTTCAATAATTTTAATCCAATTCCTCTAGTATGTCTCTCAAAAGTAGCGAAATAATCACCATAAAATATACATGAAATCGAAGAGTCACTTTTTAACTCAGCCTTGTTATGCTGCAACTTTTCCAAGGCCTCCTCCTTGGCTTGTAACTGATGTTGCAACCTTTTTTTCTCCTTCTCTGCTTCTTGTAGGAGTCTCCTTAGTTTAGCGTCCTCAACCTAAATGATTTGGTTGATTTATTCGAGTTCTTGGAGCCATGGCATAGTTGGTGCCCTTTTCATATTTAGTAAAACATCTGCTAAAATATTTGTCTCATCACCCGAATCGGAACCCAAGTCGATGGGTCCATCTATTGCAATCCCAAGAGCTGCAATCTTCATTTTCTCACCTGAATTTGATCCCAGTTCAATTGGCCCATCGCCTCTAAATCCTGCATTTGTGATCCTCTCATCCACCTTCAAGTCGGAATTTTGGTCTTATTGCAAGGTTTCAAATATTTCTACTTTGATTTCCTATCGTTCCTCTTAGGTCTGAAGTTTGGATGCAATTTCCAACAATTCTCCTAATCATGCCCTTCTTTCTCACAATGAGTAAAAGAGGTCTTTGCTCCTCTTCTCTTAGTTGTTGTTTCCCTCTTTGGGCAGTCATCTTGTTCATGCTTCCCCCTGATTTCAAGATGCATAGCCTTCACACTAGTTTCATCAAGAGTTTTAGGTTCAAATAATAATAATGAATGACACAAATAACTATGCAAAGAGATGATATATTTCATCAACATCTCAGGAGTGTCTAGTGGAACATTCAATGCTAGTGCTTGTTTCCTAAACTCCTCTATAAAATTCTGAACATTTTGACCTTTAATTTGTTTCAAATGTTTCCATTCCATCATGGATTTCTGTCTGTAACCCAATGGGTAAAATTTTCCACTTAAAGCAGAAATGAAATCATAACAAGATGAAAGAAGTTTATGACTATTCTTACTGTTGGCCCCCCTATAAATTTTTGACAAAGCAAAGTAGGGGGCTAAATTGTTTTTGAGCCTTCAAAGAATGCATCTCCCCTAAAGACACATCATCCTTGAAGTCTCCTGTGCCTTTGCCTTTGATAAATTTCCCTCTACTGACTCCCTCTATAAGGTCTCATTGATTACATAATTCCTGCTCCAAAAAGGCCTTCTTTCTCCCCTTGTAGCTCTGCAGATTTCCCCGATTTTTTCCTTTTTCCCCTTTTCCCAAGTTCCCTTTCCATCCCAAAATTCCCCCTTTCATGGTCCCCTTAACCTCCCCAATCCCCTTGAGAACCCACCTTTACCCTTTGTCTAGCCAAATTCTCACCTTTGTTTCCTATCGCTACCCTCCTTTGGCTTTAAAATGCACTGAAATGGGTTAAAAACCCACTTTTAACATTATAATAGGGCTAGCACCTTTCGGCCAGCCTCCTCGACTTTTCTTCCACCTTGTAACCTGGGTGCCGAAACCAGGCGCTAACCAAAAAAGTGCTTATCTCAATTGGTATTGGAGGCAATATCAACTGTTTATTGGCGCAGATCGGACAGTCCGTGTTAACTCTGTAGCGCCGTGGTCTACCCTGATCGCGCCATCGCCGTCTATTTACCCGCAGATCCGACGGTCTGCAGTACATCCGTCCCGGTGGTCCCCACCACAAACACTGTTCACAAACCCGATGGTATCTATCGCACCGCCTTTGGGCGGTAGGCGATATTTTCCCATTGCCCAGTGATTCCACTCAGCATTCGACGTGTGGCGGCGACACTGTTCCAAAACCGCTTGCTCATTGCACGTTATCTTTCGGAACAGGACATGAAGCGATATCAATGTCAGACGTCAGATCTGTCCTTTCCCATCCAAAGGTCATCGCTCAATGAAGCTGCGCGAGGTTTAACCCGAGGAAATCGTACCACTGGCCCACTGTCCATCACCCTCTGATGCATTTTTCACCGTTGATCTCCGCCGAGATCGGACAGTCCAGATTAAATCACACGCCCGCCGTTGACCCGGGCCCGCCACGTCATTCGTCCATGTATCTTCATCGTTTTTCTCGCCCGTCCCCTTTATAATCCATTCAAAGATTAAAATTTTAATGTTTTTTTTATGTTAAACATCCGCCTCGACACCTTCCACTTTTTTTCGCCAACCATCACCAGAGCATTTCTCCACCATTCCTCTGCATTTTTTCGCCATTTCTCCACAGTCCCACTATCATCCTCGTAGTATTCCACATCATCCCACCCCCATACATGTTTTTCGTAACAGGTTTTCGTGTTTTGCAGGGTTACCAACAGTAAATGGCCGCCATGATTCAGGGTTTCTGTCACAGCGACAGAAAACGCAAGGAAGAGCGTGCACAGAGATCGTATCATGGAGAAAATCCCGGGATAGTGCTCTGACAGGAATTCCATTAAAATAACAGGGTTTGGCCCTATAAAAATGTCCTGGCGCCATTAACACACAGATTTCACAGTCAGAGATTTAAATGGAGCAGCAGAGAGCTTAAGGCACGCAAATGAAGATATATAAGCCTTAGGTTCAAAGATTTAGGGGCAAAGTACCAGATTGAAGACCCAGGGATCATGCAGAAGGTACAGCACGCAGAAATCAATGCATATCAGGGTTTCTACAGTATCAGAATGTTTTTCCTCCATAAAGGACAAAGCGCCCATGCATTTTTTATTCTACGTCGTGCTCTTGAAGAAATTTCCACCCTGACAATAGTCCGAAGCTACCAGAGCATTTGTTTCATAAATACAGCAGAATTCTCAGTCGTTTATTTATCATTTGTTTATTCACCAAAAGTACCACAGAGTCATGCAGATCAAAGTACATCAAGAGACATGCCGAAGTAAATAGAGGCCTGAAGAAGACCACTCTTCCATCCAAAGAGTGACAGGAATTGAATGCTCAGAATTTAAACAGAATGGGCTTCGGCCCTCTTTCTTTTCAGAAGCTTTAATACTGCATTTAGTTCTTCACCTACCTCCTCTGCTTCCCTTTAGCTATAAAACTCATGAGGTAATATTGTAAAGGTTGTTGATGAGATATCAGAGAACTGCAAGCTTTTTCTGTGAGATATAGTTCTGTGTAAGTTGTAAGATAGGCGGAAGAAAGATGTATTCAGGCTGAATGTTCAAGCCGTGGGCAATGTTGTACATGACTGGTGTTTTTTTTTAATATGACAAGCACATTTCTTTGGATCCTGATCTAAAGCAGCTGGTGATGTTTTTCTATCTCTGTGTTTTATTTCATTTCATTACACTTCTTCTGGCTTGCATCAGAAATCTGGCATAGGATTTGCCCTTGTTAGGCACCCTATGTTTCTGCTCTCCTTGCCTTTATGTTTTCTACTAAATGTGTTATCTAAGGATTGATTTCAATCAATTTAACTAGTGTAGTGGTCTGAAATATTGCTAGCTGATGTATGAATTAATGGAATTTGTCTTTAGATGTTCTTGTTTAGATTTAATTAAATGAGTTGAGAACACTAGGGGGTTTAGAACTTTGTCTCTGCCTCACTAGGATCTTTCCATTTCAATTAAAATTTCCAAGTTCCCTCAAGTTGCCTCTGATTATATCCAAGCAGGTTTGGAGTTAAATGACCTCTGACCTGATCTATAGACAGAATTGGATGGTTTTCCTCTTTTCACTTTCAATCCTTAATGTTCCATGCCACACAATCATTTTAGGATCCAATGCTTTAGATGACTAACCCAACTGAAATCTTGCACATTGAACAACAAGTAAAACCTTTCCTGACTCCATTGCCCAATGGCCTTGATGTTCTCTGAGTTATCTACCTTAACCTAAAATCCTCTCTGCTCATTGCCTTGTCTTATATTGAACCCTTCATTCCTGATTCCCAAAAACCAAACTCAAACAATCAAACAAAAAAACTCCGAGCCTTATAAATAGCCTAACATCTTAACATTTGAGCTTTCAAAGACATAAACCTTTTCTTATATAGAGAGATCCCTCTCTGGACCCAGGAGGACTAGATCCTGAGGTCTGAAAGTGGTTTGATGTTGTCTCATCTTTTGGTATTTCCAACCTTGCCAAAACATGGGAACCCCAACATAATGGCGACTCCACTGGGGAAAATCTGAGTATTCCTCACCTTACTGCATCATAAGAGCCTCATAAACCTACAATCTCTGGTTAGGTTGGCAGTTAAACACTCCTATTCACAGATCAACCTCTATAACATTTGTTGTGTTTTATCCCATACTCTTGGACAGAGTCTGGAAAGGGCCAGGTAGCCTCCAGATCTCACACTCTTTCAGAGGTGACATATCTGGTAAATTCCCTCCCAGTCAATCTCTGGTTATATTTTGTTGTGTTTGGAAGATATCCTTGAAAGGGGACATCTCATAAGCACTGTGGTGGACAGTGTACCCTCCAAAAACATCCTAAACCTTTCCACCTGGCGACTCCATATTTCCTATATGCTCTAAAGACTCCAGTGGTGATCAGTAGGCCTGCTGATTATCTTGGTTCACATTAGACTCCACTGGGAGACCAAAGCCACTACAACATAAACCACAGTAGAAGTAACAAGTAGGGTTAAGCTGCTCGGTTAGAAAACAACATTCTGGCTTCAAGAACCATTCATACAAGAGCTTACCCTAACCCAGACCCACCTGAAATAGTTGACAACCCTGAGAGTATCCTCAATGGATCTCCTACACCTAAAAGACCAACTATTTCCAACCACATCCATAGAGCTAACTCTACACCAGAAAACTTTACAGCTCTATCAGACCCACTTTTTGACCTAGGCACTCAAAATAGTTTGCCAAGAACTAGGTCATTCAGTGTCCTAGACCAGTCAGACCTTGAGTTTCCTGTTTCACCACCTCAAAGTGGTAAGCACCTTGGGAATAGACAGACTCGCCACCACACCCCGATATACAGACCATTCTAGAAAGGTACCAATACCCTAGATTCATTTATCACTGGCTGTCATAATATCCCTATCATCCATATACCTGCTGCCCAAGTCAACCTTTACCTCATCAAAACATCATCATGGCAGCCTGGTATGCTCCTCTGGTTTTACCTCAGCCTCTAGTTCCCTTACCCAATGATTATCAATCAAAGATCCCACACTTCACTACAAAAGAGTCTACCACAGCACAATATCATGTAGATAGGATGGAAGATTCTTTTGACTACATGGAGATAGATGATGATACAGTCAAAATGAGAATCTTTGCCCAGAGCTTAGGGGGTGATGTGAATAAATGGTTTCAGGGCCTACCTCCGGGTAGCATAAATGACCTCCTAGCTCTATATCAAACCTTCATAAACAAATGGGAAGTTAAGGCCAAACCTCGCCAACTCCTAGAAGAATATATGAGCCTTAAAAGAAACGTAGGAGAGAGTGTCCACGATTGCACAATGAGATTTAACAACTTTTACAATGCTCTCCCTCCACACATGAAACCTCCCCAAGGTATGGATCTAGCGAAATACCCCGAAGGCTTTGATGCTGACATGGCCTATTAGCTTAGGGATAAAGAATACAACACATTGGAGGACATGCAGAAAGGAGCAGTGAATATAGAGGCAAATATGATTGAGAAAAGAGCGAGATTAAGAGCTGAGAAAAAGGTAACATATAGAGACGACAATGTAGCTACCACATATGATCCAAATCATGACCATCTATCTAAAAAAGTGGAGAAGCTATACCAAATGATGGAAAAAATGGTTGTCACAGTTAGTAACCAAAATAGAAATCAAAACCAGAACCAAAACTTTAGAAGAAACAATGGCACTCCCAACAGACAAAGAGAATCAGATTAGCAAGTTATTCCCCCATTCCAAGAGAATTTTCTTGATGAAGATGAGGGAATCATAGAAGAGTCTGAGGGAAACACAATTAATATGTTTGAAACATAAGATTCAATCCATAACTATTACATGGAAGAAGATCACGCCTCACCCTCTGGTTGGGATGAGGAATGGTTAGAAACTAAGGATTACAGGTTGGGATTTGAAAATTCCATCATGCAGGTCAGAGAGCAATATGAACTTAGAAGTAAAAAGAGCCAAGAAAATTCCAAACCAAAAGCTTCTGAGGTCACCATCAAGAAAAGACCTGAGAAAACCTCTAAAGAAACTGCTGAAAGTAACAAATCAACAGCTGAGAGTTCTGGAAAGAACAAAGAAAAGGACAACCAAAACACTGATACACAAGGTAAACCAGCCAGCAGCACTAGCACTGCAATTAGTGCTCCTGATAAAACTATCAAAAACACTGTACATAATGAGAAACAACACATTGATTCAGCCACTAAAGCAATGGCTAACAAAACAGAGTTGAACATTCCAAAGAGTCAGTCCACTTTCAATTTGGAGAGTGAGATTGCAAAAATTAAAATCTCTGTCCCACTCTCTGAGCTGGCCACTCAAGATGTATATAAAGGCCAAATTTTGAAAGCATTAAATTTAGGTGAGAACAATGACACTGTAAATCTGAGTGATGATCAACCTGCCCTTCTGTTTGGTCCAAAGATAGAAGGAAAGTTTCAGGAAGGGGTAGTACCCCCTTTTTATATCAGTCTTAATATCCATGATAAGATTCTCCACAATGCAATGCATGATTCTGGGGCATCACACAACCTGATGCCTAAAGTAGTGATGGAAAGATTAGGCCTAGAGATAACCCGTCCCTATAAAGACCTATATTCATTTGACTCTAGTAGAGTAAAGTGTCTAGGCCTGATCAAAGACTTATGTGTGAGCCTCACCCAGATTCCAGAAAAATGCATGGTCATGGATGTTGTCGTGGCAGATGTGCCACCTAAGTATGGCATGTTATTATCGAGATCATGGGGAGCCAAGCTACAGGGAACTATGCAGATGGATGGGGCTTATGCCACAATCCCAATATTTTTCCAACTTAGAAGACTGTACAGGGAAGCACAAATGAAATTCCTAGTTAGTAGCCCTGAAAAGTCTAAAAATTCCCCTCTATACTCTGTACATACAAACCTGGATTCCTTTATCTTCTGCAATGATGAATCTTTGGGGGGACCAGAATCTGAAAACGTAGATACAAGAAAAGGTACACATGATGAAACATAACCAATGGATTTTAACATAATGGCTGCCCTAGACTCAGAGGAGGAAGACGTAGAAAACTTTGAACAGTGCACTGAAACAACAACGCAAAGTGAACCAGAAACAGAATGCGATCAGCCAACTAGTCACCTCTCTGACTTCCACACCCATAACGAAAAACTAAACAGCCCACAGCCTAGTGCAAATCCTATAATGCAAAATAATGGCGAACCCAGCTGTAGGGAAAGAAATGATAACAAAAACGAGAGTGAACCCCTATGGGAAATGAGTTTCGATGGGTCCTGCACAAGAAGAACTGCCGGAGTTGGGGTTTGGCTACATAACACAAAGAGCGACTATGCAGAAAGCCATGCCTGCAATCTGCATTTCAAATGTACCAATAATATTGCAGAGTATGAGGCCCTTATCCTGGGTTTAAATCTGTTGAAGAAAATAGGAGCCCGTAGAATAGCCGTATAGGGAGACTCTGAATTGCTTATCAAATAGGTGAACGGTGAATACACAGCCAAACACCCTAGGTTGAGAGCGTATAGGAACGATGCCATAGATATATTGAAAACATTTGTTGAATACGAGTTAGTGTTTGTCCCCAGGAGTCAAAACGTCATTGCAAACATATTGGCTTGCCTAGCTAGTTCATATCCTAAGACTCCGAGCGACCAACAAATTATCATACAAACCCAATTCAGACCTGCAGTGCCGGATAACGAAAAATACTGGCAGGTTTTCGAGGGAGATAAACAAATTGAAGATTTTTTGATGGGCAGGAATGAGTTTGAGTTTTCCGATTCAGACTCTACGTCTAGTGATAGCTGCCTAAGTGAGGAACCCTCGGACGAGGAAGAAACTACACCCCATGATGTAGAAATAAACGCTTTAAATGAAGGAACTGGAAATTCAACCACGGGGTGTAAAAACACAGACAACGAAGAAGTAGAGGTACTTCAGGCCAAAGATAAGAACATACCTCAAGGTCTGGCGCCGTTAGAAGACCTTTTTGACTTCGATGATGTGGAAAAAAATCCCACCATTGAACACGCGGACTCTGACGTAGAAGAATGCAACATAGGCACAAAAGATAATCCCAAAATGATTAAATTGGCTAAATCCTTACCCACGAACATGAAAAAGAAATACATTAACCTTTTTAAGGAATTTATTGACGTGTTTGTGTGGAGTTATGAAGACTTAAAGGCTTATGACACGAACATTATACAACACAAAATACCTTTAAAAGAAAATTAGAAACCCTTCAGGCAGAAACTTCGTAGGATAAACCCAAAACAATTGCCTGCAGTTGAAAAAGAGATTAAAAAGATGTATGAGGCAGGCATAATAGTTCCCGTAAGGTTCTCTGAGTGGGTTTCGAATTTAGTGGCCGTGAGAAAGAAAACTGGGGAAATCAGATTGTGTATAGACTTCAGAAATCTTAATAGAGCCTCACTCAAAGACAATTACTTATTGCCAAAAATGGAACACATTCTACAGCGGGTATTAGGCTCAAAGAGGATTTCTTTGTTAGATGGTTTTTCAGGATACAACCAAGTATTAGTAATCCCAGAAGACCGACTCAAGACAGCCTTTACCACTCCATGGGGCACCTTTATGTATGTAAAAATTCCCTTTGGACTGATGAACGTTGGGGCAACCTTCCAAAGAGAAATGGATATAGCTTTTTCAGATGAACTTGTTATTTATCAGATGACAGAACATCTAAGACCACAACATCAACATCTGAGAACAATGAAAATAGAGCTGAAGGTTGAATCCTAAAAAGACTGTATTTGGGCTACAAGAAGGAAAGCTTCTTGGCCACATTATATCCGAAAAGGGAATTAGGATAGACCCATAAAGAGTTGAGGGAATACTACAGATCACACACCCAAGAAAAATCAAAGAATTACAGTCCTTCATTGGGAAAATTAACTTCCTCAGGAGGTTTATTCCCAACCTAGCTGATCACCTTAGGAATATGACTAACATGCTGAAGAAAGGTGTAGGAGTTAAATGGACTGTGGGAGCAAAACAATATTTTGAATCAGTAAAACTGGCACTTACCCAAGCTCCTGTTCTGATTAGCCCTGATTTCTCAAAGGACTTCCTGATCTTTTCATTTGCCTCTGAGCATACAGTGGTTGTAGTCTTGCTGCAGAAAAACACAGAGGGAATGGAACAACCAATTACCTTTTTCACCAAAGCACTAAGGGATGCACCCTTGAAATACAACATAATGGAAAAACAGGCCTATGCCTTAGTCAAGGCCTTGAAAGACTTTAGGGTGTACATACTGCATTCCCACACCATAGCCTATGTGCCAAATATAGTGGTTAAAGAAATTTTGTCCCAGGACCCAGATGGGAAAAGGGGCAAATGGATTGTTGTGATCTTAGAATACGACCTTGAGATAAAACCCACCAAACTGATTAAAGGTCAGGGCCTAGCTCAATTAATGGTTGAATCAAATCTACAAGCCTTAGACATTAACATGGTACATACCTTGGATGAGCAACAAGAATTTCCTAATCCCACTGTTGAGGAAAAGTTCCAGAGCTCTCCTTGGTATTTTGACATTCTGTATGTGCTTACACAACTCAATGCCCCCCCTGAACTATCGAAGACCAAGGCCAGATTCTTAAAGCTAAAAGCCAGAAGTTACTGTGTTCTGAATGAATGCTTATACTGGAAAAATCCAAATGGCCTATTGCTTAAATGTTTGCCTGAAAATGAGGCAGAAAGGATTAAACAAGAATTCCATGCAGGAGAGTGTGGAGGCCACCTGAGCTGGAAAGCCACTGCAAACAAAATACTCAGAGCTGGCTACTATTGGCCTACACTCTTCAACAATGTCCATAAGATGATCATTGCCTGCCACAAATGCCAAATCTTGAAGGCAAAAGAAAACTCCTCCCTTTACCCCTACAACCCATCACTGTTGAAGGTCCCTTTTTGCAATGGGGCCTAGATTTCATAAGGGAAATTCACCCTGCTTCTTCTGTACAACACAAATGGATCCTAACAACCACAGACTACTTCACTAAGTGGATAGAGGCCATACCTACTAGGAATTCCACAGATTCAGTCATCATTAGTTTCCTAGAAGGCCATATCCTCTCTCGGTTTGGCTGCCCAAGGAAAATAATCACTGATAATGCTGCTTCTTTCGGATCCAATAAAATGGTTGATTTTTGTCACAGGTATCAAATAGCACTTGGTCATTCAACTGCCTATTACCCTCAAGGTAATGGATTAGCTGAATCATCAAACAAGAGCCTGGTGATCATCATCAAAAAGCTGCTGGAAGAGAACAAAAAGTCATGGCATAACAAGCTGGTACATGCTTTGTGGGCTGACAGGCTTACAACAAAGAAATCCATTGGCATGTCACCATATCAGCTTGTCTATGGGACAGAAGCAGTGTTTCCTACCAGCCTTGGGGTACCAGTGATTAAGCTAGTCCAGGAGATTCAAACAGAAGAAGACAGTATGGTGAGAAGGATAAACCAGACAATTCATCTCCAGCAAACAAGGGAAGTGGTTTACAACAGAGCAGTGAAGGTTCAGGAAAATATAAAGAAATTGTTTGAAAAAAGAACCAAAGCTGTTGATTTCAAAATTGGGGATAAAGTTTTGAAGTGGGAATCAAGAAGAGAGGATAAAGGAAAGCACAACAAGTTTGATAGTCTGTGGCAAGGTCCATACATCATCCAGGCCACTGTGCGCCCAAATGCCTTCTTCCTACAGGAATTAGATGGTACATAGCTGTTTAGGGGTCCTGTCAATGGCAGGATGCTCAAACACTACTTCTGTTGATTTACAATTTCCAGTTTCCATTACCATTGTACATACCATTGCAGTTTTTTTTTATTTTCAAGAAAAAAGAGAAAATGTTCCAAAAAACAGAGGAAAAAGAGAGGTTCAGACATGCTTAAAACATGAACTTCTGATGTGCAAAATATTGGCTCTAATAAACTCACAATCTGAGCCAAAGAAGGTAAAACAGCTGGTCCTAACATGCCCAAAATCTGGACCAGCAAAGAAGAAAGAAGAATCAGCTCTAAGATGCCCCAAAACCAAAGCTGAAATGAACAAAAGAAGTGACTCTAACATGCTCAAAACTCGAGTCACAAAGAGAAGAAGGATACTTCAAGTTTCAGACTTCAAGCCTTCACAGTTTTGTTTTCAGTTTTCTGCAAATTTCTGTCCATGTGCAATTGTCTTTATGCCTTGGATCTACAGCAAACTAGACTATCTAATCCTAGTTTGGTTGTTTTTCAATTTCTGTCGTAGAATATAGAGAAGAAATTTGTTGGACAGTTTAATCCCAGCAGATATTAGATTAGGTAGAGAAACATATGAGACCAACAGTTTAATCTGGTCTCATGGAGTAATAAGGGTAGAAATAGAATAGGTTTATTTTCTGTTTGTAAAAAATAAAATGATGTAAAGGGTCTGCTAGCTCAAATGCACCCTAGAAGAAGAAAAAATGCTAGGATTGTAGTGTGGGTAGGTAGATTGATTGGGAAAGTTTTTCTGCTAAATTGATGTCTTCACAATTGTGGCAGCTGAAAATCAAAGAAGAAGGTGGCTTAAGCAGCAGGCGTCTGGCCTACACCAAAGATCACTTTCTGAATTCTTGACTCCTTCAAGAAGAAGCCATCCCCATCTGGAGCCACTATTAGCCCCCCTATAAATTTTTGACAAAGCAAAGTAGGGGGCTAAATTGTTTTTGAGCCTTCAAGGAATGCATCTCCCTTGAAGACACATCATCCTTGAAGTCTCCTGTGCCTTTGCCTTTGATAAATTTCCCTCTGCTGACTCCCTCTATAAGGTCTCATTGATTACATAATTCCTGCTCCAAAAAGGCCTTCTTTCTCCCCTTGTAGCTCTGTAGATTTCCCCCATTTTATCCTTTTTCCCCTTTTCCCAAGTTCCCTTTCCATCCCAAAATTCCCCCTTTCATGGTCCCCTTAACCTCCCCAATCCCCTTGAGAACCCACCTTTACCCTTTGTCTAGCCAAATTCTAACCTTTGTTCCCTATCGCTACCCTCCTTTGGCTTTAAAATGCACCGAAATGGGTTAAAAACCCACTTTTAACATTATAATAGGGCTAGCACCTTTCGGCCAGCCTCCTCGACTTTTCTTCCACCTTGTGACCTGGGTGCCAAAACCAGGCGCTAACCAAAAAAGTGCTTATCTCAATTGGTATCGGAGGCAATATCAACCGTCGATCGGCGCAGATCGGACGGTCCGTGTTAACACTGTAGCGCCGTGGTCTACCCCGTTCATCGCCCCGATCGCGCCATCGCCGTCTATTTACCCGTAGATCCGACGATCCGCAGTACATCTGTCCCGGTGGTCCCCGCCACAAACACTGTTCACAAACCCGGTGGTATCTATCACACTGCCTTTGGGCGGTAGGAGGTATTTTCCCATTGCCCAGTGATTCCACTCAGCATTCGACGTGTGGCAGTGGCACTATTCCAAAACCGCTTGCTCATCGCACGTTATCTTTCGGAACAGGACACGGAGCGATATCACTGTCAATCATCAGATCTTTGCTTGCCCATCCAACGGTCATCGCTCAACAAAGCTGCGTGAGGTTTAACCCGAGGAAACCCTACCCCTGGCCCACTATCCATCGCCCTCCGATGCATTTTTCACCGTTGATCTCCACCGAGATCGGACGGTCCAGATTAAATCACACGCCCGCCATTGACTTGGGCCTGCCACATCATTCGTCCACGTATCTTCATTGTTTTTCTTGCCCGTCCCCTTTATAATCCATTCAAAGATTAAAATTTTAATTTTTTTTACATTAAACGTCTGCCTCGACACCTTCCACTGTTTTTCGCCAACCATCACCAGAGCATTTCTCCACCATTCCTCTGCATTTTTTCGCCATTTCTCCGCAGTCCCACTATCATCCTCGTAGTCATCCACATCATCCCACCCCCATACATGTTTTTCATAACAAGTTTTCGTGTTTTGCAGGGTTACCAACAGTAAATGGCTGCCATGATTCAGGGTTTATGTCACAGCAATAGAAAACGCAGGGAAGAGCATGCACATAGATCGTATCATGGAGAAAAGCCCGAGATAGTGCTTTGACACGACTTCCATTAAAAGAACAGGGTTTGACCCTGTAAAAATGTCCCGGCACCATTAACACACAGATTTCACAGTCAGAGATTTAAATGGAGCAGCAGAGAGCTTAAGGCACACAAATGAAGATATATAAGCCTTAGGTTCAAAGATTTAGGGGCAAAGTACCAAATTGAAGACCCGGGGATCACGCAGAAGTTATAGCATGCAGAAATCAATGCATATCAGGGTTTCTACAGCAGCAGAATGATTTTCCTCCATAAAGGACAAAGCGCCCATGCAGTTTTTATTCTACACCGTGCTCCTCAAGAAATTTCCACCATGACAACAGTTCAAAGCTACCAAAGCATTTGTTTCATAAATACGGCAGACTTCTCAGTCGTTTATTTATCATTTGTTTATTCACCAAAAGTACCACAGAGTCATGCTAATCAAAGTACATTAAGAGACATGCCGAAGTAAATAGAGGCCTGAAGAAGACCACTCTTCCATCCAAAGAGTGATAGGAATTGAATGCTCAGAATTTAAACAGAATGGGCTTCGGCCCTCTTTCTTTTCAGAAGTTTTAATACTGCATTTAGTTCTTCACCTACCTCCTCTGCTTCCCTTCAGCTATAAAACTCATGAGGTAATATTGTAAAGGTTGTTGATGAGATATCAGAGAACTGCAAGCTGTTTCTGTGAGATATAGTTATGTGTAAGTTGTAATATAGGCGGAAGAAAGATGTATTCAGGCTGAATGTTCAAGCCGTGGGCAATGCTGTACATGACTGGTGTTGTTTTTTAATATGACAAGCACATTTCTTTGGATCCTGATCTAAAGCAACTAGTGATGTTTTTCTATCTCTGTGTTTTATTTCATTTCATTACACTTCTTCTGGCTTGCATCAGAAATCTGGGATAGGATTTTCCCTTGTTAGGCACCCTATGTTTATGCTCTCCTTGCCTTTATGTTTTCTACTAAATGTGTTATCTAAGGATTGATTTCAATTAATTTAACCAATGTAGTGGTCTGAAATATTGCTAGCTGATGTATGAATTAGTGGAATCTGTCTTTAGATGTTCTTGTTTAGATTTAATTAAATGAGTTGAGAACACTGGGGGGTTTAGAACTCTGTCTCTGCCTCACTAGGATCTTTCCATTTCAATTAAACTTTCCAAGTTCCCTCAAGTTGCCTCTGATTATGTCCAAGCAGGTCTGGAGTTAAATGACCTCTGCCCTGATCTATAGACATAATTGGATGGTTTTCCTCTTTTCACTTTCAATCCTTAATGTTCCATGCCACACACTCATTTTAGGATCCAATGCTTTAGATGACTAGCCCAACTGAAAGCTTGCACATTGAACAACAAGTAAACCCTTTCCTGACTCCATTGCCCAATGGCCTTGATGTTCTCTGAGTTATCTACCTTAGCCTAAAATCCTCTCTGCTCATTGCCTTGTATTATATTGAACCCTTCATTCCTGATTCCCAACAACCAAACTCAAAAAATCAAACAAACAAACTCCGATCCTTATAACTAGCCTAACAACTTAACATTTGAGCTTTCAAAGACATAAACCTTTGCTTATATAGAGAGATCCCTCTCTGGACCCAAGAGGGCTAGATCCTGAGGTTTGAAAGTGGTTTGATGTTGTCTCATCTTTTGGTATTTCCAACCTTGCCAAAACATGGGAA
This sequence comes from Pinus albicaulis, assembly GCA_034641835.2. Taxonomy (NCBI): domain Eukaryota; kingdom Viridiplantae; phylum Streptophyta; class Pinopsida; order Pinales; family Pinaceae; genus Pinus; species Pinus albicaulis. Next base: position 42,019,311 of record CM076584.1, read on the forward strand.
CCCCAACACTTACCACCTTGCTGCAGCTTTCCTTCCCACCAGACGAGATCAATGCCACTCAATCGAAGGGATGCTAGTTGGATCTTGGCTTCATCCTCTTTGATTTGTTATTTGCAGCAATACACTTCAAACTGTCTTATCTAGTTATCTAGATTTTTTGCATTAGATTCTCCACCAAATATAGGTAAATCAAACTTGACATCCATGATCTTGAAAAATGTATTTTTAGATGCATTCCTCTGATTCTTGTTAGAATGATGAGAAGAGGAAGAAGAAGAACTCTCACTAGAGGATGGAGAGGGAGGAGGATCTCCTCCTCCACCTCCATGGTGTACGGATGCATGATCCTTGGAATTTTTATTCCCATGCTTGATTGTCTTCTCATATTCTACAAATAGCTTTCAACCTTGCCTTCCATGTTGAAGAATATCTTACGAAGATTTCCCTCTTCTTTGTCTCATGCATTATCATCTACCATGTTCCATCTTCGTGGTGCACGCCCCTCTTCGGGATCAAAGGATTTGAGTTTTCATTCACCTTTTTGGAGCTTATTCTTGGTTAACATTCACTCATGCAATTCACATCAAGAATACATGCTTTTTATACCAAACTTGATCCAAGATATTTTAACTTCAAGGATGCATTTAGAATTGCATATAACGTATCATATTAACCAAGTAACTTAAACCACATGAAAATAAGCGGAAAAACATAAGAAAACATGAGATCGAAGACACAAAGATTTGATTACAGAGTTCACCCAATGTGGGCTATGTCTCTGGGCCCTTCTCAACAATGGGGAGGCCTTCTTTCATTAAGTGGCATCAAAGAAATCAATTACAATCAAATTTTACAAAAATGACCCTTATACCTCCAATTCGGATGATGGCCTAAAAATGGAGAGCTTAGATGGAGAAAAGAAAATCACTAGTGGATTCGTGTCGCTAAATCGTGCAAAATCGAATATAAATTTGTCGAATTATGACACTGGCACCTCTAGCCCTCTAAGGGAGTCTCTTTGGCATCTTCACAGATCCCTCACTCATGGTTCTGCTACCTCCTCCGCTTAGGGTTCCGCACTCGTCCTCTGCCAGCCTTCATGTTCGAATGGGAAACTTTGGTTCTTATATAAACTCTTTGGGTGAATATTACAATGTGAGGCCCATGAGCCGTTGGTAGGGGCCGAGAATAGGTGGGCAGAGGACGAAGGTTCCAACCCTCGCTCAACCAAAATAAACGTTGGTTAAATTTTGTGGGTTGGCAGATTTTTTTGGCACCGGTGGTTACCACGAATCACTGGTCACATTTAAAATTTAGTGGCTTTTTTTGTTTTGGGGTTGCTCAGGAGGCTAGTTGGGCAAGTTCAAGCCCCGTCAGCCCTATTGGTGATAATATATGGTGTATATTTGTTGGGTGGGGCCTAAGTCACCCACGACCCCGATCCATTACATTGTTTATAATATGTCAAGGCGGTTTGGGTTAGGCGGGTCCGCTGGGGGTGGCCTGCCCACCCGTAATATTTTTTTTTTCTAATATAATATAACTATTGGTCGGGGGTGGCAGGACGCCACCCCTGTTTGAATATTTTTTTAATTTTTAAAACATATTAGTTCAAATTTTTCTGCAAAAAAATAAGGGTCACTAGGAAATTAAGTAGGCGACAAATTTTCTTGTTCCGTTGGTCGGATTCCATGCGTCAAGTCACTGCCAAATTGTTGCCTAGTTAAGCCTACGACTTGGCCCAGTTTGACCAGCTATAACTTGAGAATACGAACTCGTATTTGAGTGTCATTTGGGTCGTTGGAATCAAGGCGACAAGCACTGTGATCTGGTCCTGGTTTCACTTCCATCTGATGACTTTGATTTTTGAGATATTTTCAAGGCCACTTGTATTTCTAGATCCTCCTGGATCATTCCTTCCCATTGAGGATATTTTGGTCCTCCAAAAGCATGAACACATCCTACACATTGTCTGTGTCTTTTTCAAGCCACACTTTCAACATCTCCATTGCATGCAAATCTGGTACATTATTTGCAATCACATATAAAACCACACATGACTCAAACAACCCCATACTTGCCAAGAGTTTATAACACGCACTCTTTGCTCAAGCTTACGTTATAATAGAAACCAATACTCCAGTTATTACCAAACATCCAAAAACATCATCGTTTCTTTAATAAGTGATGGAAAATACATCATCACTTTTACAATTATTCGCAACACATGATTTACAAAATGTGGCCATGGCAAGCTACTATATCTAGTAAAACTATCTCTTACTCAATAAAGTGGGCCACCATGAATGTGGCAGATTCATTGTTGAACCTCTTCATCAGTTGGCTTCTTTATCGATGCTTTCTAAGTAGAGAGCATCTGACACGTGGCTCTCTGGCATCCAACCTTGTTGCAGTGACTACAATGATTCTTTTTCCTCCAAAATTTTGGATCATCTTGAAACACTTATTTCTGGTGCGCATTTGATACTTTCTCATGAAACCCTCACTATCACTGGAATGTGATGAAGTGCTCTCATCATTTGTCGTTGTTTGATCACTAGTTGTCTTGGAGAATTCCCAAACCTCTTTTCTGACATATCCAAGTCTTGCATAACGAGGCAATTCCTCCACTTTGATGGGATTCACAATGCCTTCGCCATTAATTTTGAGGCCCTTTCCTTGAACCCCGTTTTCTTCAATAATTTTGATCCAATTCCTGTAGCATGTCTCTCAAAAGTAGCGAAATCGTCATCATAAAATACATTAAATTGAAGAATCACTTTTTACCTTAGGCTTGTTATGCTGCAACTTTTCCAAGGCCTCCTCCTTGACTTGTAACTAATGTTGCAACCTTTGTTTCTTCTTCTCTGCTTCTTGTATGAGTCTCCTTAGTTCAACATTCTCCGCTTGAATGCCTTGGTTGATTTCTTCGAGTTCTTGGAGCCATGCCACATTTGGTGCCCTTTTAATTTTTGGTACAACATATGCTGAAATCTTTATCTCATCGCCTGAATCAGAACCCAAGTTGATGGGTCCATTTGCTGCAATCCCAAGAACTTCAATCTTCATTTCGTCACCAGAATTTGATCCCAGGTCAATTGGTCCACCACCTGCAAATCCTGCAATTGTGATCTTCTCGTCCTACTTCAATTCATACTCTTGGTCTTGTTGCAAGGTTTCAATTGTCTTCTACTTCTCTTTCATGCCGTTCCTCTTAGGTCTCAATTCTGGATGCAGTTTAAAGAAATTCTCCTCAGCATGCCCTTCTTTCTCACAAAGAGTACAAGAGGGATTTTCTCCTCTTTTCTTAGTTTTTGTTTCCCTCTTTGGGCAGTGATCTTGTTCATGCTTCCCCCTGTTTTCAAGATGCACAACCTTCACACTAGCTTCATCAAGAGTTTTATGTTCAAATAATAATAATGGATGATGCAAATAACTATGCAAAGAGCCGATATATTTCATCAATGTATCAAGAGTGTCTAGTGGAAAATTCAATGCTAGTTCTTGTTTCCTAAACTCCTCTGTAAAATTTCAAACATTTTGACCTTTACTTTGTTTCAAATGTTTGCATTCCATCATGGATTTCTGTCTGTAACCCAGTGGGTAAAATTGTCCCCTTAAAGCAGAAATGAACTCAGGGAAAGATAAAATACGTTTATGACTATTATTACCACCTTGATATAACTTTACATCCCACCAGACGAGAGCAATTCCACTCAATCGAAGGGATTTTAGATGGATCTTGGCTTCATCCTCTTTGATGTGTTGTATGTGGAAATACACTTCAAATTGTCTTATCCAATTATCTAGATTTTATACATTAGATTCTCCACCAAATACAGGTAAATCAAACTTGACATCCATTTTGAAAAATGGCTTTTGAGATGTATTCTTTTGATTCTTGTTAGAACGATGAGAAGAGGAAGAGGAAGAACTCTCACTGGAGAACAGAGAGAGAGGAGGATATCCTCATCCACCTTCATGGTGTATTGATGCATGATCCTCAGGCTCTTTCTTCCCATGCTTGATTATATTCTCATATTATGCAAATAGCTTGTCAACCTTGTCTTCCATGTTGAAGAAGATGTTGTGAAATTTCACTCTTCTTTGTCTCATGCATCATCATCTGCCATGTTCCATCTTTGTGGTGCACACCCTGCTTCGAGATCAAAGGATTTGAGTTTTCCTTCACCTTTTTGGAGCTTGTTCCTAGTTAGCATTCACTCATGCAATTCGCATCAAGAAGACCTGCTCTGATACCAAACTTGATCCAAGATCTTTTAACTTCAAGGATGCATTTAGAATTGTATATAACATGGCATATTAACCAAGTAAATTAAACCACATGAAAAGAAGCAGAAAAACATAAGAAAACATGAGATAAAAGACACAACGATTTTATTACAGAGTTCACCCAATGTGGTCCATGTCTTTGGGCCCTGCTCAACGATGGGGATGCCTTCTTTCATTAAGTGGCATCAAAGAAATCAATTACAAGCAAATTTTACCAAAATGACCCTTATACCTCTAATTCGGATGATGGCCTAAAAATAGAGAGCTTAGCTAGAGAAAAGGGTGTCACTAGTGGATTCATGTCACGAAATCGTGCAAAATTGACTATAAATTTGTTGAATTCTGACACTTGCACATCTGGACCTCTAAGGGAATATTTTCGACATCTTTGTAGATCCCTTGCACATGGTTTTGTTGCCTCCTCCTCTCAGGGTTCCGCGCTCATCCTCCATCGGTCTGCTTGGTGGAATAGGAAACTCTAGTTCTTATATAAACTCTTCGGGCTGATATTACATCGTGAGGCCCATGGGTCGTTGGTGGAGGCCGAGAATAGGTGGGAGGAGGCTAGAGGTTCCAATCCTCACTCGACCAAAATACACGTTGGTTAAGTTTTGTGGGTTGGCATATTTTTTGGGCATCGACAGTTACCACAACTCGACGGTCACATTTAAAATTTAGTGGCTTTTTTGTTTTGGGGCCGCTCGAGAGGCTGGCCAGGTGAGTTCAAGCTTTTCCGTCCCCGATGGTGATAATATATGGTGTATAGCCGTTGGGCAAGGCCCAAGTCACCCGTGGCCCTGACCCATTACATTGTTGATAATATTTCAATGTGGTTTGGGTTTGGTGGGTTCACCAGGGGTGGCCCTCCCACCCGTAATATTTTGTTTTTTCTAATATAATATGACTGTTGGTCGAGGGTGGCCGGGGTGGCAGCCCGCCACCCCTATTTTAATATATATATTTTTTAATTTTTTAAATATATTAGTTCAAATTTTTCTGCCAAAAAATAAGGTTCATTGAGAAAATTAAGTAGGCAACAAATTCGCTCATTTCGGTGGTTGGATTTTGTGCACCAGGTCACTACCAAATTGTTACCAAGTTTACCAAAACTTTGACCAATTATAACTTGAGCATACGGACTCGTATTTGAGTGTCGTTCACACCATTGGAATCAGGGCAACGAGCACTACGATTTGGTCATGGTTTCACTTCCATCTGATGACTTCGATTTTTGAGCTATTTTCAAGGCCACTTATATTTTTGGATCCTCCCAGATCACCCACGCCCCCACAAAAACTCTCAAATGAAATTTTTCTTTTTCTTTTTCTCAAGAATGGAAGGGGATCATCATTGTTTTTTTTTTAAGATGATGCAGTCACCCTTGCCATACAAATATTGGCCCCTTTTTCCATTTCTTTCCTCCTAGCTAAAGACACTTGTGTACATGCTGCAATTCCACGACTTGGTAAGGCCAACAAGTGATCTTTCACAAGGCAATAAGTACTCTTAAAATGATTGTTGCAATAGTTGAATTTCCAAGAAAAATTTCCTCCTCCCTTCAACTTGTTGTCTGTCCCTTGCTCTCTTGTCACATACTTCCACAAGTGATATTTGTTTTCTTGAGTTTGTTGTCTTTCTAAATTCATTATGCCCTGAACATTTAAATTTTTTGTTGCAGCCCCACTTCCAAAAGAGGGAAAACTTGCAAGTCCTGGTGAAATTATAACAAGAGGGGCATCACCAATGAGGGCATTCTTCCCTTTGATTTTCCCCTTCCCTGTTGCCCTTGATTGAGCCATGAATGTTGTAAAAAAAATAAAGAAAAAAATGCACAAACTTTTAAAAAAGTTCACATGCAAACTGTTGTAATAAAAATGCAAAAAAATAGAATCAAAATGCACTTACTTGTTGTTTGAATCACCTCCAAAATTCTCCCAAACCCTTTGCTAGAAGCACCCACACACACACAACAAAAGACACACTCAAGAATTAGTGCTAAATGAGCCCAAATCGGTTTTTATTGGCTGCACGACACACTTTTTTAGGGGACACGTGTCCAAAAATTAGGACATGATGGACACGTTCTTGGGATTCATGTGTCCAACGAAGCCCATGGTCTGGGACACGTCGGACACAATCACAAGACACATGTCCTAGAAAATTGTGTCTGATTCGTGGGATTCGAGATACGAGAGGGGTTTTGGATGAATCTGGTTTCTTATGTGGTGCCTAAATTGGACAGAAAATCAATCCCTCAAATAGGCTACAATCCCTCAAATATGGGAAGGAGTTAAGTTATCAAATGGATGTGCAGAAAAGACAAGGATACTAAGAAACAACCACACTCTAACCTAATCCTACTAAAACAAAGAAACCCAAAAACAGAGTAGATAATAATGAAACAACCTGATCAAGTAAATATGCAGAGAAAATATCCAAACCAAAGATATGCAGAGCAAACATGCAAAAAAACAACCAACCAAGAACATGAAAAACAAATAAGGAAACTAAGAAACAACTTAAAGGTACCTTGTTGTCATGGCCAACCAGCTTAGTCAAGAAAGTGACATCGGAACCTTCAATAACATGGAAGTGTGTATATTTACAGTCATCTCCTGCGTACTTGCAATTACCTACAATCCATAAGTGCATGCTTTCTCACCATGACATTGAATTATTTTTTGAATATGTCCTCTCCTCCATCTGCTACTATTCCTTATGTCCATGTCGTCTTTGTATCTCCTTCGAGCTCCAACCCTTTTGCAGTTGTCGTTGTAGGTGCAGGAGTAGGAGGTTGAGAAATTGTCGTTCGTAGCGAAATACATTGAGAAATTTCACTTTTCGCTACGAAACCGCTGATACTTTCGTAGCGAAAACGCCCAGATTTACACTAAACACACTACGAAAGTGAAGTTTCGTGTCTGTCATGTCAAATTAGTTGTTAGGTGTCAGAAAATCATTAGGAAAGGGTAAGTTAGATACCATTCGATTCATTAAGGGTTAAGATCAAGGTACATGGTCAGGTCGGAAGTCATCATCACCATTTTAGGCATGTATGAGTCATCATTGTGTTATGAGTGAATATCAAACTTCAAAATCTTTCCTAATTTAGTCATTTCTCATTCTTCATTCCTTCTTTCTGTGATATTGAGCTCTGGAGAGCTATTACATTGAGCCAAAGCTGTGGTCGGTGTTTTCAAAGGTTTACAAAGAGAACTATCAAGCGAGGTAGAGAAGACACTAAAGAAGCTATGGAACCAAAAAGAAAGACAAATAAGGGTGGCCAATGTCTAAGATATGAGCCATCAGATATGAATCTAATCAATGAAGACCCAACAGTTGTAGAAGTCTTTAGAAGGACATGATGTTTCAAGTTTTGTGAAAGATTAAAAGGCTGCCATGTACAGGTTTCCAAAGAATTTGCTTTAAACTTTAGTGGAATAGCTACCAAAGTGGGAATGCTTAATCTTTCCATTACACCAGAGGTCATTGCAGTAGCAACATGGATTCCAAGGGGACAAGAGAAGTGGTTCAAAGGGTTCAAATTCAACATGGAGCAGTGCAAAGAGTTTATGAAGCCAGAAAATAGAGAATGGACCTTACTAATGCCATTCCAAGGAGCTGCATGAAGGATAACTACTCAAATTTGTTGCTCATCATCCAAAAATATTTTACTTGTGAAGGGAGATACCATAAAGTCTACTCTTACCATTTCAAGCTTCTCCTACACTTTACTGGTAATATATCTCTTGATCTGACTTTCTATTTACACAGAAGTTTATCAAAAATGGCAGATAAGGTCCAAGAAAAATATGAAGGAAGTGAGACTTCATTGTTTCATCATGGTTTAATTAAACTGCTGGTTTTAGATGAGCTCCATAGACTAGGCAGAGACTGGTCTTTATTTTTGTTTGTTAGTGGTTTTGAGTTGGATACTCTTACTCCTAAACCTAGGAGTATCCCATCACCCTTAGTGGCAGAACAAAGTGAACCAGTGGTGGTAGAACCAAGTGAACTAGCAAGAGTAGAACCAAGTGAACCAGTCATGATGGAAACAGAGCAATTGCAGAGTTTTGATACATCCAATGTCCCAGCTGCAAAACAAAAATCAAAAGTGGTCAAACCTACAAAACAAAAGCAATATGTGAGTAAACAAGGAAGCAAAAGGACGACAAGGAGTCAAACAATGGCTTTAGAAGAAAAAATAGTGGCTTTAGAAGACAGAGCAGTAGCTAAAGGAAATTTAGAAGACATATTACATGCCATTGATATTGAAGAGACTCCTATAGTCCAAGCTGAGGATATAGAAGAAGGTGGACATAAACTAAAGAAAGCCAAAACTGCAAAGAAACTAGAATTTGAAGGAGAAGATGCAGGTTTTATGTTCCAGGCAATAAAGCCCATGACAAGGCATGCTAGAAATTTGTTGGAGAGTAGTAAAGAGGCTCATCCAACTACTGATATTGTTAGGCCACCACAAGACATCATTGATCTTTCATCACCTGCAGAGAAAGATTCAATTAGCAAGTCAAAGAAAGGAAAAGAGAAAGTAATGGAAAAAACAGAGTTTGAACTCCTTGAAGAATAGTTGAAGTTGGCCAACCATGAGATTGCTGTTATGAAGAAAGAAGCAAGAAAACACAAAGTCCAGAAGGTTCAGTTTGAAAATATGAAAGAGATTTGGGAAGAGCATGTTGACAGTGTTTCCAAGACCTTAGATAATATACAGTAGTTGATCAAATGGACCATGCCACTGAGAAAAGAGGTGAAACATGTCAGGAAAATGAATTTGCAGCTGAAATCTACAAACAAAAAGTTGAAGGATCATGTTAAAGACCTCCAGGAATAGCTAGAACTAATCCATGAGGAGTTGGAGAAAAAGGACCTTAAAATGACAGTAGTTGAGGAGCCAATTACTCAACCCATCATCAATGAGGAAGAAACACCTCAAGAATCATAGTGTGAGCTGGTTTATGATTTTAAAGGTTAATGGCATGTTGGAAACAAGGTCTTCATAGTTGGAAGACACATTTTTTAAGCTAGACAAAAATCTGGAAATTTCACTGTTTTCAGCAGTTTCGTAGCATTCCTCGGCTTGAAGACTAGGAAAACGCTATGAAACTACTGTAACTTTCTTTTTGCATTTTGAATCATTTTGAGATGCTTCCAAGAGGTAAAAATGATATGGAATAGGTGTCTAAGCATGATGAAGATAACACTGAAGGAAAGAGACAGAAATATTGATGGAAAAGGACAATTTTGTAACGCTACAAAACTGTCATACTTTCGTAGTGTACTGTTTTGAAGCTTTATAAGCAGGTTTTTGGACATTTTTGAATAGGTGGATACTTTCAAAGGTTAAAGGGACCTTTCTAGCATTCATCCAAGACTTAAAGATCACGAGATGAAGACAACTCATTAGCCAAACCATTCATTGAAGATAAAGACCAGTTTTCCTAAAAAACAGGGTTTGTTTCCAGTTTTAGAGGAGGTCAATTAAGATGTCATGTAGTGATGAGTCCCATCACACTCTATTCGAACATATGAAGGAATAGTTGTCAAAGATGTAACTGTTTTTAAGAGATAATGTTGTTAATGTAATAGTGAACAATTTGAGTCTTATTAGGAAAATGACTGTCAAGTAGAATAGCTGTCATTTTCTCATTAAAGTAGATGTTTTATTGTTATGCAAAGTGTCATTAGGGAAAGTTCAATGAATCTAGCTAGGAGGCAGATCATCTCATCATGTAACAAGTCTATTAAAGGGTAGAGATTCGAATTTGTCAGGGGTTGGAGATTTTTTGGCAATACTGCAACTTTATGTAAATTGACTATTTTTAGTAATACAGAGACTTGTTTCTTGACCAACCTGAGATTCTGATTGAGTTTTTAGTGCTTATCTTATCTATATCTTCTATGTGTACCATTTGCAGTGGTTTTCATCTTTAATACTCAGAATTCATTCATGTAATGCTCTAACTTCCTTTATAGATGAATTCACTGTGTTATTTCCTGTTTCATGTGTGTGCTTACTTCTACTAAAAACTCTTACCAGCCTCAACTTCCATATCAAGTGAATTTACTACTGGATTATTGAACTTGTTGACTCCATAAGCCCAATGTTTGCAGACTGATACTATTTTCAACCTATACACATCATAAGCAAGTTGTTTTCCAAGAAGAGTTAACCATCTAGGTCAATCTTTATCAAATATCATTAACCCTTTGGGAGAGCCCTCTCAGACTGAAGAGGCTAAGCTTCAGTTACAAGTTGGTCTGAAACAGTTACATGAAGTTGTCTGATTAGCAGCCTATCAGGTGCAATTTTGTGATAAAATAGACTATTTGAAGATCTACGTTAACTAATTTATGTCAATATTAACTTTATATATATATATATATAAAGTTAAAATAAATTATTTTAATGTTGTATATAAAAACATATTCAATGTGAGTTATCAATAAAATATTTTAATACAAATTAATATTGACACATACTTAAAAATATATTAATAATAAAAGAACCATTTTACTTTACGTGATAAAATGGTTCGATGTACATGTTATGTAAAATATTTTAATGTCAGTTACATATATATTATATATCATTTAAAAAAAATTATGTACATATCATGAAAAAATTAAGTTTTATGGTTAAAGCTTTTATTTGGTCCTATATATACTCTATTTAGCATTAAAAAATACAATTTAAACAATGAAAAATAACACATTCTATTTTGCATTATAAAAAAGTTTGCACATGAAAAAATTTGATCCTCTCGCCTCATGTTAGATTCGTACTTATAACGGATCTATGTTGGTTCTATTTATGGAGCACTTGAAAGCCACTTGTCCTCTGGACTCGTGTTAGATTCGTACTTAAAATGGATCTATATTGATACTATTTATGGAGGAGCACTTAAAGGCCACTTGTATTCGTATAAACATTTACTTGATGCAATTAGTTCGCGAGTTATTATGTTTCCAACTTTCTTTGAAATTTTCTCATTGAATTTTATATTCAACACACTCATCCTCATCCTCATCATTCTGCAATTTCTCATTCAAAACCTTAACTTTTTGTTATGGATTTCATTTTATGATCACAATGTTTCCATTCATTCTCTTTTTCATTTTCCATTTCTTTAAACTACTTACAAATGAGCTTAAATATCTGGTTCATTTTCCATTTCTTTAAACTACTTACAAATGAGCTTAAATATCTGGTTCATTTTCCATTTCTTTAAACTACTTACAAATGAGCTTAAATATTTGGTTCATGTTCATTTTCCATTTCTATAAACTACTTACAATTCAGCTTACATATCTAGTTGATGACGACTAAGTAATGAAAAAATACATTTTCATTGTCTTTTCATAAAAAGGCTTTCCAATTAAAGTAGCTTTTTGTACCATTGGACAACCGTCATGACCTACGAGACATTTTATCCATAAGGCCATCTACATTGCTAGGAAGATTTAAAGTCATGACTCACTAGACAAGGTAAAGCCATTACATTGCAAGGAAGATTTAAAATTATTCTATTGCAATGCTCCCCTAAATTGTTAATTGAATGTGGCAGAGAATCCAAATTAAATTGTTAATTCACAAGGATAAACGGACATCATTTTTTACTTCGTTACCAAGGACAAACAGTTGCCATACCTGTAGTGGGTACACAACCAGATTACCATTAAAAGCTAATTCCCCACCAGGTTACACATCTCGATATAGAGGCAACATTCAAAAATTTAAAAAATTATTTATTCTACTGTGTTGAAAATAGTGATTCGACAAAAACAATTAAAACTGATCATATCAGCACCAAAATATCACACCAGATCATCATCTATAAAAGACTAAGATCCAACTCTTGAACCAGACCTCTTTCAAGAATTTGGTAAAGGCACGAGACCATCATTTGTAATTTGGCAAGAAGAGTAACAACTAAATCAGATCATATCAGCACCAAAAAAATTGCTCCGATGAGTAAAGATCTAACTCTTTCAAGAATTTGGTAAAGGTGAGGAAGGAACAGTAATCTTATTACATATTAGCAACCTCAAACCAGAATTTGGTAAAGGAGAGAAAGGACAGATATCTTTTTATAAATCAGCAACCTCAACCCATAGTAACATTTTACAAATTAGCAATATCACCCCATTCGGTAATTTGGTAAAGGAGAGGAAGGAATAGTAATCTTATTACAAATCAGCAACCTCAACCCATAGTAACTCAGTCACACTGTCCTAATATTAGAATTGCAGGTACTTTGAAATTAGGACAAGCATTGCAAGTACTCTAAAATTGTGGTGGAGAAAAAGATACTTTTAGGCTAGTAAAACTGTAAAGCCAAGATCAAAACATGAAAGCAGAACAAAAATCAGTAAACACACTTTTACATAGCCTATAAGCCTTTTTGTTCTATTTTAAGTAATCACAAACTTAAGCAATGCACACAAAAAATGACCATATGAGACAGCAATTTACACTGGAAACGCAATTTGGGAAAACCAGCTTGGAATGGCAATGCTCAATGTATTATTGTCAGAGTGGGAAAACCAGTTTGGAATGGCAATGCTCAATGTATTATTGTCAGGGTGGGAAACCAGCTTGGAATGGCAATGCTCAATGTATTATTGTCAGAGTGGGAAAACCAGCTTGGAATGGCAATGCTCAATGTATGCCAATGCTCAATGTATTATTGTCAGAGTACTATTATCAGTGTTTTATCAATATTTCAAAAAAAAGATACAGTATCATGGCTGTCCAGGCCATTAATAGTCTGATCTTACAAGAAAAATCAGTCTTATTGCCAATTTATGCCAAATAACCCCTACCTCATTTTTCTGCCTGCATTTAATAGGCACTCTGGAGTGTTTTTTGGGTGATAGTCAGAAGGTCAAGCATCCCTGACTCTTCAAATCCCTTCAGCGCTCCTTTACTATTTTGTCTTCTTCAAGCGAGTGGGCTTTTCACAATTTTGTATGTGGCCAGTATGAGCATGAATCACTTTTATATGAGGGGGTGACCATAGTAGCTTTGCAACTTGAGTCCTCGGCCGATTATGTGGCCAGCATGAGCATGGGTCACTTTTACACAGAGGAGTGACTATAGTAGCTTTGCAACTTGAGACTGATGCTTACAACAGAAGCTTCACAGTAGCATTTCAACTTTGAGGTCGTTGATTACAACATGAGTTTTATAGGCCACATCTCAGCCTCTCAAGGTGTCTGGGTAGCCCATTTCCATACTTTAATTTCACGCATTCCATCACCGGTGAAAAATAATCCACCATGTGCAATTTGAAGTGCCCGCACTTCATTTCTTGAGAATGCTCTACCTCGTTCATGAAACCTGAGATACAACATATAAATGTTATTATACCCCTGAAAAAATAGCCAATAAAACATTTGGGCAAAACACGGTTGATGGTCTCTACATCAATTACAAAATTAACATTGGAAATCCATAAATGACTACATGCAAGATTTCCTAGTGCCTGGAATATTTTTAAAACAAGAAGAAAATAACCGTCAAATAGACCAACCGCATTTCAAAATCCAACCTGCTGCCATTCTCAGAAAAAACAAATAAACTAGATATAGGAAATGATCACCGGAGGGAACATAGCAAAGCATCCTTCTGGCATTTGAATACAATTGTAGCAAATATACGGTACAAATTTGTAATAGTTGCAAACATCGACATTGGGATAAAATGGGATAAAATAAGCGATGGTTGGGAAAACTAAATAATCATAAAAATCGAGAAAATATTAGTAAAAATCAGCCAATATTGGCAAAATTAAGATACCACCAAAAGATCGGTAAAAATAGGCACACATCAGCTAGGCCAAAAAATCGCAATTTCGCGATAAAATCGAGATGTTTGTAACACTTCCTGCAAATTGTGAAGACAAGAATATACGAAGTGTAGTATCAAAGTAGGAAGGTTTTGTGAAACAAGCAATATCAGAAAAGGAAGGTTTAGTAAGACAATGTAGTGTCAAAGTAAAGAGGTTCAGTGAGACGGTACAATATTGTAAGTTGTAACACCCCTGTGTCATGTACATTGAACACATTCTGACTTAAAGGCTTTTGAAATACCCATATTTAAGAAAATTTGAGCTTTTCACTGTTTCGGGCGACTAGGAATTTGCATCTATGAAAGTTTCAAATAATATTCTGAACTATGCAAAAAATGATCCAAACAAATAGCATGTATACTTACGATGGCAGACCATAAAGGCGCACACTGTTATCATTGCATGAACAAAGCAAAATAGGGTTGGTTTGGTCATCATTCATTCTGCACAGCGCAAGAACAACCTGTTCAAAGGGAAACAAAGAAAAATTAATTAAATTATGAGAAAATTTTCCTAAAGCTTGCATTATCTAGTGACGGGATAGGACATAAATAGTAAAACAGACTAGTTCAATTCAGAAAATCTATGCAATTAAGAATCCAATAAACTGCATAAAATTTTCAAATGGCTCTCCAGATCCATACTGTATCTCTTCCATATATAAATCCATGGAGAATTTGATACTCTTTTAGGCACAAATGTTAAGCTCTCAACATAGTTATTTAGGTTTTTAAAAAAATCAAGAAATCCACAACGGAAGCAATGAAAGACTTTCTTTCGTTCTTTCTTGTATCTAGTTTCTGATTCACAAAGGTCTTGCTCTAGGTCTTTAAACTACCACGATTGATAAATCATAAAATTAAATAGCTACAATAAACTAGAACATACATAATAAAACTATTTAAGAAATTTTGTAAGATACTTACACTTGAAAAGAAAAAAGAAAAAAAGAGCCAACACCAACCCATTGGCTTGTTACCCGTCTCTGATTTACCATTGGTTTGTTACCCATCTCTGATTTAATATCCTAAGGCTACATTGGAAGTGTATAACAATGTTGTTGAAAATGGTTGTTATTGATGTCAAAGGCAGTCCTGATAAAAGGGAAAGTTATATAATCAGCTGGCATTTTTCAAGACCTTACCAGTGACAAGTGGCATGCCTTCTAACTCTTCAATGTTGAGGAGTTGTTGAAACTAGTTGTTATCGATTTCAAAGGCATAATAGGGAAAGTTACATAATCAGTTAACAGTTTTCGAAACCTTTCCCGTCACAAGTGGCATGCCTTCTAACTCCTCAACGTTGAGGAGAAATAAATTTTTGAATGCATTCATACAAACAATGTGACCCCAGCTCAAGTCGGCCCCCCCTCTTAAAAGCTAACCAAAATCTTTTTTTAAGGGACAGGTCAGCCCCTTGACCACCTCCCCCCCTCCCTGTTTTGTATAAATTGGCCGCTCGTGAGGCTCATTTGATCATAAAACTCGAACTTGGGGATAAGGTTTAAATAGACCACAGAAAAATCTGAGTTGAGGAAGAAAAACGCTGAGTTGAGGAGGACAGAAACTAAACGAGCTGAGGAAGAAAACGAGGCCAAACAAAAGAAGAAGAGGACTGAGCTGAGGGAAAAAAGGAGGCCAAGCTAAGCTGAGGTAATTTATGTTGTTATTCTTTATGGTGTTACTCTGTTACAGGCCAAATTCTGTGCTGGTTCTAGGGGGGCCGGGCCCTAGTTTATCTTGGCAGCAAGTCAAAGTTTTCTGTCTCTCCCCCTAGTTTATCTTGGCAGCAAGTTTTTTTTGTCTCTCTTGTTGCTTTTTTGGAGACTAAGCCCTAGCTTATCCAGTCCATTGGTCCAAATTGTGCTTATACTGTTGTTGGCTTTAGAGGAGGCCGAATCCTTGACTGCAGGCTGTCAGATATCCTAAACAGAAGTGACAAGTGTTGTGAAGATTGAGTGTGGAAAGCATTGGGTACAAGCTGCTAGGTGTGCAGATCTACCTTTTTCAAGTCTAAACATTGACACCAAAATAGTGAATAGCAAAATGTTGAGAGTGAATAAAGGGAATGAGTTACTGCTTTGACGAAGTTGGAGGTCAACGAAGGAAGGTGGTGTTGATGTCCATTCAATGCCTTTCAGTTGAGTGACCAATGTATTAAGGAAGGGTGGTTCATTGACATTTTTCACTAATTTGGATCTAAAGATTACAAGGTTGACGAACGATGTGGTGATCCTCGGGAAGGATGCTAGGATGTTAACTATGATTTCTTTTTGGTGTTGTTACTACGTCCCATTGAAAGATGAGACTTGATGGTGTTGTAAGAAAACATGATAACACCAGTATATGGCTGTTGAGCTTTCAGCAAGAATCTGAACTTTTGTGGTTTAACCAGATATTCTATTTGCAGTACCCTAGCAATAGTATACTTTGAGGAAGGATGAAAACAGCTAATTAACATTAGATATCTGGGAGTTTTCCTTTTATGTTGAAGAGCCAAACCAAGTTCGACATACAAGTCAAGTTGGAGAGCTAAGACAAGTGGAAGAGTCAAGCCAAGTTAAGAGCAGAGTGTTAATGAGTATAAGAAGGATAGATGGTTGTGAACAGGAATTGTTGTTGACAAGTCCAAGGAACAAATTGATAAAATAGGTTGGTGCCTACTAATTTGCTGATTTGGTGCTCAACTAGGAGATTGAAGTCTCATGTAAGTTGGTGCCTACAAATTTGCCGAGTTGATGCTCGGTTAGGGGATTGAAGTCTCCTATAAGTCAGTGCCGACAAAAATTGTAAGTCGTTGCTTACTTTGTATGAACAAGTTTACAAAATATTTACAAAGAAAAAAAATGTATAATTTTTTCTTGTATAAAGATCGATGTCTCATGATTTATATGCATCAAATATTTTTAACAGCTAAAAGTTGTTAAAAGTAACAAAATATTGATCCCCCAGCATTCCCAACAATTGATATCAAAGCAGATTCCTTTAGACACTGCCTAAAAGTTGGAAGGTAGACCTCAAAAACACAAGATGGCAAAGTCAAGAAGGTGTAACTCCAAACCCCCTAAACAAAAGGCAGTCAGATCTAGAAGAAGGCTACACCATTGAAAAAGATCTTAAAACAAAACTTGGGGGGCTGTGCTGCTGCACTAGATGAAACAGTGAAGCTCAGGAAAGAAAATACAAGGCTTAAAGAGCAGCTGAAAAATCTTGAGGACAAGAATCAAAACATTGATAAAACTGAAGTTGTCGTCTTGACAGTTCAAGAAGCAAAAAAGAGAGAAGAAATGTTGATAAGTCAGCGGAAGGAAAAAGTTATAAACCTTTTGTTGAAGCCACAAGCACAAGTGGTTTCTCTGCACGTCAAGCATTGAATTTCTATAGTGTTGACGGTTGTGTTGAGAAGCGCATGCACTAATTGCATGCATTTTAGCCACACCAGCAATAAGGTTTTCATATAAGACAAAGCCTGATACAATTAAAAAAAGGTACACTATCATGCTGAAAGATGTAGGTCTTCTTCTCTTGGTTTTATGGAAAAGAAGAAACCATAATCATGCCTATGATGCAGAATCCTCACAATCAGAAGGGTATGTGAAGATTGTGGGAGAGGCAATAACGAACTTGGATAAATTGCCAGGACAACTTGCTTTGGGAAGTTAACTTTGCTTGTGTACTTGCCATGACACAACTGGAGCTCCTAGCCGCTTGGTTGTGCATCTTCAACTACTTTTTGTACCTGATTATGAAGAGTTTGTTTGTTAAAATGTGCAACTAGGGCCAAATTCCACTTTGGGAAGCTCATTTGAAGAAGATGATTTTTGGATTGAATTCCTCTTTTCGAGAAGACAAAAATCGACCTAAGGATCACTGAATTTGGACAAAGAGAAATATATTTTTGAAGACAAGCCCACAAATGTGCATTTGGTCAAGGTCGGCTTGGGATCAAGTTGAACAAATTGACCCTCCTCCATCTCATATAAATAGAAGAGACCTCCATCCTCATTTGGCACATTCATCATGCAACATATTCTTCTCTCTCCTTCATGATTGGGTCGTACAGATTGCAGGGCAGCCTTTCTTCTTCACACGTGCGAGATTTTTGGAGGCTACTTTGACTGTTTGTGTTGACTTTCTACAGCTGGACCGTTTGACCTTGTTTGACCAAGTTTTCTTCAATGGTTTGACTTCATTTGACCACCAAAAGTTCGATTTTGAAGGCCGAATTGCTAGGCACAGAAATCAAGGAAATCTGGGTAGTTTTACCAGCATTGACTTCAGGGTTGACTGTTTTTTGACCGCAGAAAATTACAGCAGACTCTCTCTTTTGACTGAATTTGACTAGCTTTGGAGGACTGTTTTCGGCTGACTTTGACCAGCAACGAAGGCTGAGTTTTACTTCCTTTGACCGAGCTCAAGAAGAGGTGCTTTGACCATTGACTGCTGACTGGTTAAGGCTGTTTGACTGCTGTTGACTGAGAGCAGAATTGCAGATTTGACTGGGCTGTTTTGGACAGTAGTATTTGATCATCAAATTGAAAAGTCAATTTTGACTGACTTTATACTCTCTCTCTCTGCTGAACATTTGATATTTATAATAAGAAGATTGATCAAGGGTTTTCCCCATCTTGGGGTTTTTCCCTAGCTTGAGCCAAATTCTTGCGTTCTCTTGTCTTGGTTTGTCTTTTGCAGTTTATTGTTTATGTTCTATATACATTTACTGTCAACATGTTAATGGTTTATGCGATTGCTATTGGAAATTAAGTGAAATTGATATTGGGCTAATAAAAGGACATTGAAGCAATTGTTGCAAGCATAGAACATACCATTGTTATTATCTAAAATTAACATGGTATCAGAGCCCAAGTGAGGACAAGCCCAAGCAAAAGAGAAAAGCAATCACTAAAATATTTGTTGGATGAAGATTATTGGACAAGTCTCCATGGCCTCTACATCTTACTTCAAGATTGAGGACAAGGTCAATGACAAATCTGACTATCATGCATGGAAGATGACTTTCGACCTGACTTTGGAAGAACATGAAGTATTGGACTATGTACAAGGAAAAGTGGTGGAACCTCCTTCAAATGCACCTATTGCTGCTAGAACGAAGTATAGAAAAGGTGAGGCCAAAGCTAAGAAAATTTTTATTGGCTCCATTCAAAAGCATTTGGTTGCCTATATTTCTGATTCGGGAACTTTTAAGGAAATGTATCATAAGTTGGTTGGGATGTTCAAAGTGAACAATGCAATTCAAATTCTCTTTCTCAAGAACAAGTTGAAGGATATCAAGATGGATAAAGGGGAGTCTATCCAATCCTACTTCATGAGAATAACTCAAATCAAGAATGGCATGCAATCTATCGGAGAAGTTATTGCTGACAGGGAGCTCACTCTCATTGCTCTTGTAGGCCATTCAAAACCATGGGATATATTTGTCACCATCCTTCTCAACAATGATAGGATACCTAGTTTTGATGAGTTATTGGCTAGATGCACTCAAGAGGAGACAAGAATGATGGAGAGAGATAAATCCAACAATGAAAATGAACCTACCGCTTTCTCTACACATGCAAAGAAGAAGAATGATGCTGGTCCAAGGAGACAGGGTCAAGGATCTAAGAAGGAAGATGCAAAGGAAGATGCTACAATTGCAACAAGTTCGGCCACTATGCTAGAGAGTGTCCTCACAATAAAAATCCTCCAAGGGATGACAATAACAACAACAAAAATTTCAAAAGCAATGGCATTTAAAGGAACAACAGGTATAACAACAAAGGAAAGAGGAATGCTCCCACTACTCGAGAAGGAAATAGTCTACCTCCCAAAAGGACACGAAATGCCATGTATGATGATAGTAATGTTGTAGAAAAACAAGATGAGTTCTATCTTATTTTTTCTCTATCTACTACCTCTCCTCCAGATACTTTGGATCATTGGTTAATTGATAGTGGAGCCTCAAGGCATTTCACAAAATACAAGGAGGCCCTCTCAAATTTAGTTGAGAAGAAAACTAATCTAAAGATTATACTTGAAGATAATGCCACCTACCCCATGAAAGGGATAGGAACTGTCGCTCTTCACTTGAACTATGGTCAAACCATACATCTTCAGGAAGTGTTGTATGTGCACGATTTGGAGAACTTGGTGTTTATTTCTGTGATGGAAGATAAAGGTTTCAAGGTAGCATTCATTGATGGAAAGGTACGTACTTGGTATAGAAACCCTAAAGATGCTTTTAACTCTTGGATTTAGGGCTGATGGTCTCTATCAAGTTGGTGGAAGTCCTTTGGTTGCTTTGGCAAGTGATACTTCTCTTCAATGTGAATTATGTCACCGAAGATTTGCTACTTACATTACAAAGCCTTACCTGGGGTAAGGAAGATGGTCACGGGGATGCCCGAGTTTAACATGAAACATGAAGGAGTCTATTAAGGATGTGCAGCTGGAAAACATATAAAGGGACCATTCCCTTCTAGAGAAAGCAAAACAACTTATATTCTTCAATAGGTCCATTCTAACCTGTTTGGTGCCTTGCCCGTAACTTCATTAGGAGGATACTCATACTATGTAATTTTTATGGATGACTTCTCACGCAAAACATGGATTTATTTCTTGAAGAAGAAGGATGAAGTGTTCAAGTGGTTTTGTTCTTTCAAGGCATTGGTGGAGAATCAAATAGAGAAGAAGAACAAGACGTTAAGGACTGACAATGGACCGAATATGAATTCAATGAATTTTGTAGAGAGGTTGGCATTAAGAGGGAGACGATTGTTCCATACACTCTAGAGCGGAATGGTGTTGTTGAAGGGAAGAATCGAACAATCATGGAAGCCACCCGTGCCATGATCTATGATCAAGGTCTACCGAACTTCTTGTGGGGAGAAGTTGCCAACACTGTTGTATATGTTCAAAATAGAAGCCCTCCTCAAGCCTTGGATTTCAAGACACTCGAAGAAGTTTTCACTAGTAAAAAACCTGATGTTTCTCATTTTAAAATCTTTGATTGTTCTATGTATTTTCATGTGCCCAAAGGGAAAAGGAACAAGTTGAAAGCTTATGAGAATAAAGGTATATCTTTGGATACAGTGAAAATTCAAACGCATATAGAATTTATGTACATGGTCAAAGAGATGTCGAAGTAAGTAGAGATGTTACCTTTGATGAAGACATTTCCCTTAGGAAAGCCAGAGATCTCCCCATCTCAAGAAAGAATGATGATGATGCCGCTAAAAGACAAGAAGAACCTCCAATGGATGAGCCTATGTTCGATGTTGATGGCCTGATGGATCCTCTTGATCCACCTCCTGGTGATTGCTCTGTCTCAAGGAAAAGGCCACTATGGCTCAAGGAAACACTTGAAGATGCTAAAAAACATTTCACTCCAAGAGGGAAATTTTGAGAAAGTAAGAATTTGAATAGGTATCAAGGGTACTTGGCTGCCATAAGTACTATTATTCAAGTTGAACCTTGCACATTTGAAGAAGATGTAAAACACCAAGTATGGAAAGATGCGATGAATGAGGAATATCAATCAATCATGAAAAATGATGTCTGGGAAGTGGTGCCTAGACCCAAGGACTACTAAGCCATTATTTACACCCTAATTCCTTTTATTATTTGGTGCATCTCTAGAGTAGCCATCAAGGGAATAGCTTGGTGCTTCATCCCACGAAGACAGTGGTAAGTGAATATCCCCAAGATTCTGTACCATAGACACATATGCTTCACATACCCTCTCCCTTTGGTCTTTAGGCTCCGCCCCTCTCCTTCACTACGTTATAGTCGGATCTGTTATCACATTGTTATTCTGAAATTTAAAAAAAAAAAAAGTTAAAAATGCTAACAACGGGAGTGTCAATGTTTTTCTGTAATAAACTCAGTTTTACTCTGTTTTTCCTGTAAAAGGCAGTAAATTTGGGCGCGGTTTCTGAGCATCTGGAAACGAAATTTTAAAAACCAGAGGTTTCTGTTGCTAATAGGCTCATTGAAAAAAACCTCTTTCATTTTTTACACAGGTGCAATTGTTTGAGAGATTTGAAGGAATCTTTGAGACCTATTTTTTAGGATTTTAGCAATTTATTATTTTCATGTTTTAGTAATTGTTTTCAAAATAATGTCCCGGAAAAATGAGAATTAATTTTACAAAACTAAAAGAGGTTTTTGTCCACAATGGACCCATCTAGAAAAACCTCTCTCAGTTTTCTAACAGGTGTCACGAGTTTGGAGATTCAAAGGGATCACTGGAACCTATTTTTCAGGAATACGTGAGGGAAAAGCTCATGGACAATTGGTGACTTGGATGCCACCTCATCAAATTCGACTTGATGTTCCTTATCTCCAACAATGACTTCTGCAACAACATGATATTTAGATGCATATAGGTTGGAAATTTTTTTTATGTACATGTATTTGAGAGATACACTTTATCTCTTGTATTTTTAGCAATTTGTAATTAAGAGGGGAAACTGATTTTAGTTTGTAATTTTATTATAAAGACAGAGATTGAAGAATGAGAAAGGGTTGGGTTTTGTATCATTAACGTATTGTGCCTTGTGTATTTTATGAAGTTTTAATAAAGGAAGACTAATTTTGCAACAACGATTCTTGTGTTGAGAGAATTTGAGTATGTGTTTTCCTGATTCTATTTCCCTTTCTATGTTGTCACATGCATGTTCTTCTATGACTGATAAGAGTAAATGAAAAAAACTCATATTTATTATGCTCAGTTTATATATTCAGTCATCCATAGCTTTCTGATCTATGCTTTGTAGAATTCATCATTGTGATTCTTTTGTAAGTATATCGTTTTCCCTCCTATTTTATTTTCCATCTCAACTATTTGAAATCTCAAAGTATCTCAGATATCCTACCTCTGTGAATGTTTTTGTTTTCCTCCTTGATAAGGCAAACATTTTACTCCATTGCCCAATGGAAATCTATCAAACCCTCCACATTTTTGAAATCCTATTACAGTAGATCTAGTCATTGTGTTAAGCACATAACCAATCATTTTGACTGAGTGATAGAAGGGATTCCCCTTCAGATTGAAAGGGCCAACTTTCAATTCAAGAGATTGGTTAAGGTTAGCTCAGTTATTTCATTCCACAGCCAGGGAGATTTCTAAGTGATAACAGGATCAATAGAAAGTATTAAAGAATTAGATCGTGTAAGTAAGCAGGATAATTGAAGGTACAAGCATAGCACTTTGAGTGTCCCAGTGATTAGACCAACTAGCACCGACAGATGGAATGGAAACCAATTGCTTGGGTTTGTTAATAGCTTATCACTAACAAGTATATGGTCACTTCTAAATGGATCTACAAGATAAAACATGGAGTTGATGGAAGTGTTGAAAAGTATAAGGCAAAGTTCGTAGCTCGTAGCTTCTCTCAAAAGGAAGGAGTGGACTATAACGAAATATTTGCATCAGTTGCTCAATATATCATTATCTGATCTATAATTATTCTCATTGCAAGTCAAGGGTGGACCCTACATCAAATGAACATCAAGATTGCCTTCTTGCATGGCTCACTTAAGGAGGAAGTATACTTGGAACAACCGCAGGGGTCTGAAGCATAAGATCGAAGGTCTCATGTATGCAGATTGAAGAAATCCCTCTATGGGTTAAAGCAAGCCCCTAGGGCTTGGTATGAGATAATTGATAGATATCTTATGAAGTTGGGATTTACAAGGAGTTATGTTGATCCAAACATATACTTCAAGGTTGAAAAGGACATGCCACTTATTTTGGCCCTTTATGTTGATGATCCCTTTCTAACAGGTGTAGATCCTCTCACTTATAAATGCAAGAGGGGTTTGACTTATAAATTTGAGATGAAGGACCTAGGTCTGATGCATTACTTCCTAGGCCTAGAGGTCTGGCAAAAGCTAAGCGAGATTTTCCTTTCTCAAGGAAAATACATCGTGAAGTTGTTAGAAAGATGTGGGATGGTGGAATGCAAGTCTATGTTTACTCCGATGGAACTCAACTTCAAGAAGCTATGTGGAAGTGATGTTGGTCTCGAATTGGCAAACCCTTCTAAATACATACAACTTGTGGGGGCTCTAATGTTTTTTGGTAAACTTCCGGTCGGACATATGCTTCGTTGTAAATAATTTGAGTCAATTTATGGTTGAGCCTCATCACGTACATTGGGTTGCTACAAAAAAACTCTTAAGATATCTTCGTGGCACTATCAACTATGAACTGAGATACACTGTCGGGAATTTGATGCTACATGGATATTTTCATGTTGAGTGCGCTGGCAATGTGGTGGATAGAAGGAGCACGTCAGGATGTTGCGTCTCTTCGGGATCTGCTTCAATTTATTGGATGGGCAGGAAGTAGAAATCGATCCTTCGTATTATCTATATCAATCTTCAGTATAGATGAGACAATATGTAGAGATAATACATGATGATACGAATGGCATGATGATGGATATTGGCAAGTGAAATTCTCCCTTGTTGAGAGGGAGTGTTAAAATGTGCAACTAGGGTCAAATTCCACTTTGGGCATGTTATGAAACCAGGTCACAAAATAGAAGAAAAGATAGATCAACAACTTAGAAATCAGCCTCTTCGAGGGGGAAACCTCCTTTACATTACATAAATGAACAATTCTAGGATGATACAAATGACAAAACCATTGGTCACAATATATTCCTAGCCGACATAAAAATGGGTCACAATATAATCCTAGCCGACATAAAAATAACAATGTAAGGGCATAAAAATAACAATAGTGGGCTTCTATGGGGCACAATAATAACAATATGGGGACTATATGGGCACAACAATAACATTAAGGGGGCTATACTAACAATAACAATAAGGAGAAACACTAGTATTATAGGGACCTAACATGCATCTCTCCTTCAAAAAAATGTTGTCCTCAACGCTTGATTACTTCTGGATGCTTTTGTATAAAATTATCATCCTCCCATGTGGAATCCTCAGCGAGTAAGTTCTTCCACTTGATGAGATACTCTGAAATTGATCGATTTCGTAGTTGTCGAGTTCTTGTTTCTGTGACTGCTTCAAGTTTCAATATGATTTTTCCTTCCTCGTCAAGTTTTGGCAATATGTTTGAACTAGGAGTTTTTCACCTATAACCTTCTTTAAGCATGAAAAATGGAAAATTGGGTGCACTCGAGAATATGTAGGAAGCTCCAATTTGTATTCCATAGTACCAATCTTTTGCAATACCTTGTAAGGACCATAGTACTTTGGATATAATTTATTAACCTTCGTAGCTTGCTTGAGGGACATTTGTTTATATTGTTATAGCCATAAAAATACACAGTCGCCTACATCAAAACCTCTTTCACTGTGATGTTGATCTCCCTGTTGTTTCAATCGATTTTGCACCAAATTTAGGTTATCCTTTAAGAGTTGTGTTGAAATTTGGTACCGGAGGACAGGTGGTTCCCTAAGGCTTTGATCTTTGGCCTAGGGAAAAGTGTCCAAAAGAATTTAATTTTTCTCCTAAAGTAACTTTATAATTTTTTATAAAGTTAAATCTAATTTAAAAGTGACTTAAGTGATAAAGTTACTAAAGTGACTTTATAAAGTTATAAAGTCAAGTCTAATTTTAAAGTGGCTATAATAAAGTCAATATAAAATTAGAAAGGAAAAAGTGACTTTGGAAATAAAAGACTAAGTGGGTCTTTATTAAAGTGGGGTGAATTAAAAAATAGAAAGTGAGATTTAAATGAGCATTTAATCTTAGCCCTAAATCTCAATCTATCTCAGCCATTGGATTTAGGGATTCCCCAAAAGTCACTTAGAGTTAGGTTAAAGGAGGAAAAGGAGGAAAAGGTCATTCATTCTTTCATAAGCAGATTGGGAGAAGGAGAGAAAGAGAGCAAGGGAGATTTCTGGGCAGTGAGGAGAAGGAGGCAACATCTTGGCACGCATTCCAAGGCAGCATTTCAGCAAGACATTTTCAGCAAGACAGTTCAGCAGCTTTAGCACACAGCAAGGCAGATTTTGGCACGATTTTTGAGGAAGAAAGGCCGTACAGCTAGGCCGTACAGTAGCCGTACAACAGATTTGCACTGCAGATTTGCACAGATTTCGAGGAGCAGATTTGAGGGAGGCCGTACAGCAAGTGGATGTACCTTTGGCACGCATTTCAAGGCAGAAATCGTACAGCAGATTTTTGGACAGCTTGCACGCTTTTCTAGGCAGGCCGTACAACAGCATTTAAGGCTGTTATTTGGCACGAAAATCGAGAAATCCGTACAGCATTTATTGCTGTTCCTGTTTTGCTGCTTCAGAAACGGTGGTTAAGCACGAGATAAGTTGTAAAAGTCTGTTTGCTGATTTTTATTTTGCTGAATATTTCTCTCACTGTAAAAAGCATTTTTCCAGAAATAAGAAGGAGCTTTCGAACTGGTTTTCCCCAAGAGTTGTAGGGGGTTTTTCCGGGGTCACCTTGACCAAAAATTACTGTGTTATGATGTGTTGAATGGCTGTTTGTTACTGCTGTTTTTTATTTCTACATTTTCCAGCATTCTGAAAAATTTCCAGAATTTGTGTTTTCAGCAAAATTTATTTTTCCAGTTGTTGAATGTATGGTTATGGGAAAGGGCATTTAACTATTTTGGAGTAATAAGGTGAAAACTGAAAACCAGGGTGGGAAAATATAAATTTCTACATGGTATCAAAGCTTGAGTGCTGAAGGGCAGTTTGGGACAGCAAGGAGGAAAATTACAGCCTGCTGATTTTTCACTCAGAAAATTCCAGCAAGCTGATTTTTCACAAACAGCAGTTTTTATCTTTACCACAACAGTGTTATTTTTCAGTTTTAGGACAGCGGGATGTCTTTGGGATTGAGGGTGGAGGATAGGCTGGATGGGCATACAAATTACAGTGTTTGGAAGGAGAGAATGCAGAGTATCTTTGAGGAGGCGGAAGTCTGGGATATCATGGTTCATACCACACAGCAGCCTGTTAATGTGCCTACTGATCCTGTTCAGTTGGCAGCATATAACAGAAAGAACAACAAGGGTAAGAGACTGATTCTAGACGGAATCAAGGACCATTGCGTTCCTCATGTGAGAGGAAAGAGAAATGCCCATGAGATGTGGTCAGCATTGACCAACCTCTACCAGAGTACCAATGAGAACCGGAAAATGGTCCTGAAGGAGAAGCTGAAGAACATTAAGATGGCTAAGACTGATAGTGCAGCTGGATATCTCACAAAGATTACTAATGTGAGAGATGAGTTGGCAGCGATTGGAGAGGCCATTCCTCCCACTGAGTTGGTGTGGATTGCAGTGAATGGCCTCCCCAGTTCATGGATGAACTTTGTTGATGGGGTTTGTGCACGTGAGACCCTTCCCACATGGGAGAGGTTTTGGGATGATTGCATTCAGACAGAGATCAGGAAAGGTCAGCTTGGGGTAGCCAAGCCAGTTGAGCAGGTTGAGGATGTAGCACTGTTGGCAGGACGCAAGAAAGGCAAAGGGAAGAAGCAGGCTTCCATAAGCAATGGTGGGGGCAAAGGCAAAGGTAAAGGTAAACAGGGTAACACACAGAAGGACTATTCCAAGGTGAAGTGTTGGAATTGTCAGAAGATGGGACACTATGCAGTTGTGTGTCCGGAGAAGAAGAAGAAGAAGGGGAAGAACCAGAGTATGGCAGCTTCAGCAGAGGTTGAGGACTTTGCAGATCGCTTTGACCGGGAGTTTGGGTTCATTGCGTGTGAGTCTTCTAGTGCGGGATTATCTGCCATAGAGGTTCAGAGGGAGCATGCATTTCCCTCGATTAGCGGAGCATCTTCGGGTATCTGGTATGTGGACAGTGGGGCTTCACGTCACGTGACAGGAGTCCGTGAGTACTTCTCAGAGCTTTCAGAGAGTGGCACTGATGTAGAGGTAGTACTCGGTGATGACAGAGTTGTTAGAGCAGTCGGTGTGGGAACATTGACATTTCAGAGGGAGTCCAAACCTCCCTTGAAGGTGTCATATGTTCTTTATGTGCCAGGGATGAGGAAGAACCTCATATCCGTCTCAGCTTTGGAGGACAGAGGATATGAGATACTATTCAGGGGAGGACAGGTGTTGATGTATCCCAGGGGCACTCCAGCTGATTCAACTAGAGTGATAGGTGTACGCCATGCAAAGGTGTACAAGTTTGCATTTCAGTCCCTTTTGGCATTGAGCAGCAGTACCGACAGCAGAGCTAGCAGTTCTGAGCAGTGTGAGATTTGGCACCGCAGGATGGGGCACATGTATCATGGAGCCTTGAGGACTTTGCGGGAGACCACTACAGGTGTGCCAGATTTCAGTACTGATCACTTTGATACTTGCAGAGGATGTGCGATGGGCAAGTTTGCCAAATCCCCTTATCCTAGCAGTGACAGCAGAGCGACTGGGATACTTGATTTGATTCATTCCGATGTGAGCAGTTGGATGTCTCATGTTTCCTTGAGTGGATATGAGTACTATGTTTTATTCATTGATGATCACTCCAGGAGGACCTAGATTTATTTCTTGAAGACCAAGAGTGAGGTCTTCAAGTGGTTTCAGGAGTTCAGAGCTCTTGTGGAGACACAGACAGGTCGGAAGATCAAGTCCCTGAGGTCGGACAATGGAGGAGAGTACACCCTTGGAGAGTTTGTTGACTATTGTGCGGAGGCAGGCATTAGGAGGGAGCTCACTGTTCCTTACAACCCCCGGCAGAATGGGGTTGCGGAGAGGAAGAACGGATCCATCGGAGGGGCTGCCAAAGCCATGTTACATGATCAAGGGTTGCCATTGTTTTTGTGGGCAGAGACCTGCAACACAGCTATTTATTTGCAGAACAGGAGTCTGCATCGTGCTTTGGGGCACATGACTCTGGAGGAGGCTTTTTCTGGGAAGAAGCTTGATATTGGTCATCTTCATATCTTTGGGTGCATTACATACTCCTACATACCCAAGAGAAGAGGACCAAGCTAGGGAGCCCACCGCGAGAGAAAGGGGATCTGCGCGGGCTGCGATCGAGACCTCGGGCCTTTCGGTTTACATTCTATCGCGGGGAAAGTTGTTGTCGGGCGGGATGTGAAGTTCGAGGAGGACAGGGCCTTTAGGAGGTCACGGGAGTTAGAGTGTCTGGATCAGCGGACCTGTTTGGCGAGTTGAATGGAGTCGCGGGGGATCCGGGGGGCGAGGATCGGGGGAGGGCTTTAGGTACATCTGTGACGATGTCGAGGTCGAGTCGATTGGGGAGTGGCTTGCGAGTCGGAGGGTGGTGCTATGGGAAGCACGAGAGGCGGTCCACGCCATGGAGTTCCTTGGGGGTTCAACATTGGACAGTTCACACGGTACCTCAGCATCTACAGGTTCAGGTGCAGGCAGGAGGACAGCAGACAGACAGTCAGGAGTTCAGGCTCCTGATGTTGAGGAGGAGGAGTTTTATTCTCCGGCGGGAGAAGTGCACTCAGGGAAGAGGAAGCCCAAGTGGCTTCAGGACACCTTGAGAGATGCCACATCTGTTGCTGAGCCTAAGAGGCCGGTCAGAGAGAGCAGACCACCTGAGAGGTTTTGTAGCTACATGGCAATGGCTACCAGCATCCTTGACTCTGAGCCTTCTAGCTATGAGGAGGCAGCTAGCCAGCAGGTCTGGAGAGAGGCCATGCAAGAGGAGTATTCTTCTATCATGAAGAATGATGTTTGGGAGGTGGTGCCGAGGCCTGAGGGCAAATCCGTGGTTACTTCTAGATGGCTTTACAAGGTAAAGCATGCTGCAGATGGCAGCATTGAGAAATTCAAAGCGAGGTTTGTGGCTAGAGGGTTCTCCCAGGTAGAGGGAGTTGATTATGAGAAGACCTTCGCTCCCGTGGCTCGATATACTTCGATCCGCTCCATTATATCGATAGCAGCAGAGATGGGTTGGAAGATCCACCGGATGGATGTGAAGACCGCATTTCTCAGTGGCTTCATACAGGAGGAGGTGTACATTGAGCAGCCACAGGGCTTTGAGGTGCATGGGAAGGAGTCCCATGTGTGCAGACTGAAGAAGGCCCTTTATGGCCTGAAGCAAGCTCCCAGAGCTTGGTACTCCAAGATAGATACTTACTTGCAGAAGATGGGTTTCACAAAGAGTGAGGCAGATCCGAACCTTTACTATATTGTGATAGGTGAGGAGCCTCTCATTCTGGTGATGTATGTGGATGACTTAGTCATTACAGGTGCAGAGAGACTCATAGAGCACTGCAAGAGAGATCTTGCGGCGGAGTTTGAGATGAAGGACATCGGCTTGATGCATTAATTTTTGGGTTTGGAGGTGTGGCAGGAGGAGGGGCATTTCTTCCTGGGGCAGGGGAAGTATATTGTGGATATCCTTAGCAGATTCCACATGGAGGATTGTAAACCCATGTCGACACCGATGATCACCAATTGGAAGAAGCTTCATGCTTCGGATTCCGAGTTGGTGGATCCCACATTGTACAGACAGCTGATTGGTTCCTTGATGTATTTGGTCAACACTAGGCCAGATATTTGTTTTGCAGTCAACACGATGAGTCAGTTTATGTGTGAGCCTAGGAAGGTTCACTGGGTGGCTACAAAACACATTTTGCGGTACTTGCAGGGGACAGTGGATTATGGTCTGGACTACAGGCAGGGGGATGGAGTGAGATTGGCAGGTTACACTGATTCTGATTGGGCAAGTTGTGCTTTTGATAGGAAGAGCACTTCAGGGTGCTGTTTTGGGTTGGGTTCGACAGTGGTGTCATGGTTCAGCCAGAAGCAGCAGTCAGTAGCATTGAGTTCGGCGGAAGCAGAGTATATGGCAGCCAATCTAGCTAGTTGTGAGGCCATCTGGCTTCGCAAGATGTTGTTTGGCTTATTTGGTCAGCCGTTGAGACCTTCAGTGATTTACTGTGATAATCAGAGTTGCATTAAACTCACGAAGAATCCAGTATTTCATGACAGGTCAAAGCATATCGGGATCAAATATCATTTCATCAAAGACTATGTTCAGAAAGGAGCTGTGAAGCTTGAGTATATTCCCACTGATGAGCAGGTTGCAGATATTCTTACCAAAGCCTTCCCACGGGGCAAGCATGTCTACTTCAGAGACAAGATGGGTGTGGTGAGGAACACCTTCCTCGGTAAGAGGGAGTGTTGAAATTTGGTACCGGAGGACAGGTGGTTTCCTAAGGCTTTGATCTTTGGCCTAGGGAAAAGTGTCCAAAAGAATTTAATTTTTCTCCTAAAGTGACTTTATAATTTTTATAAAGTCAAATCTAATTTAAAAGTGACTTTAAGTGATAAAGTTACTAGAGTCTAATTTAAAAGTGACTTTAAGTGATAAAGTTACTAAAGTCTAATTTTAAAGTGACTTTAATAAAGTCAATGTAAAATTAGAAAGGAAAAGTGACTTTGGAAATAAATGACTAAGTGGGTCTTTATTAAAGTGGGGTGAATTAAAAAATAGAAAGTGGGATTTAAATGAGCATTTAATCTCAGCCCTAGATCTCAATCTATCTCAGCCATTGGATTTAGGGATTCCCCAAAAGTCACTTAGGGTTAGGTTAAAGGAGGAAAAGGAGGAAAAGGGTCATTCATTTCTTTCATGAGCAGATTGGGAGAAGGAGAGAAAGAGAGCAAGGGAGATCTCTGGGCAGTGAGGAGAAGGAGGCAGCAGCTTGGCATGCATTCCAAAATGAAAAGCGTTCAGCAAGACATTTTCAGCAAGACAGTTCAGCAGCTTTAGCACACAACAAGGTAGATTTTGGCACGATTTTTGAGGAAGAAAGGCCGTACAGCTAGGCCGTACAGCAGGTCGTACAGCAGTCGTACAACAGATTTGCATTGCAGATTTGCACAGATTTCGAGGAGCAGATTTGAGGGAGGCTGTACAGCAAGTGGCTGTACCTTTGGCACGCATTTCAAGGCAGAAATCATACAGTAGATTTTTGGACAGCTTGCACGCTTTTCTAGGCAGGCAGTACAACAGCATTTAAGGCTGTTATTTGGCACGAAAATCGAGAAATCTGTACAGCATTTATTGTTGTTCCTGTTTTGCTGCTTGTGCGTTTTCCGAGGCGGTGGTTAAGCACGGAAAAAGAGATAAGTTGTAAAAGTCTGTTTGCTGATTATTTATTTTGCTGAATATTTCTATCACTGTAAAAGGCATTTTTCCAGAAATAAGAAGGAGCTTTCGAACTGGTTTTCCCCAAGAGTTGTAGGGGGTTTTTCCAGGGTCACCTTGACAAAAAATTACTGAGTTATGATGTGTTGAATGACTGTTTGTTACTGCTGTTATTTTATTTCTGCATTTTCAGCATTCTGAAAAATTTCCAGAATTTGTGTTTTCAGCAAATTTATTTTCCAGTTTATTAAATGTATGGATATGGGAAAGGGCATTTAATTATTTTGGAGTAATAAGGTGAAAACTGAAAACCGGGGTGGGAAACATAATTTTCTACAAGTTGAAGAACTTGTTGTTGATACTCGATGTGATCTTCCACTACTTGATCATCCATATTATCTTTCATGTCATCCTTCAAACCTTCAAGTTTTTCTTCTATACCATCGATCTTAGCTTCCATGTCATCCATCTTAGCTTCCATGCCTGGTTTAAAACCATCCATGTCACCTTTTAGTTCATCTTTGGTTTCTCTTTGTGAGATCGAAATTTGTTGCACTTGGTCCCGTAATTTTGATATATCATGTTGCAATTCTTCCTCTTCATGCGTCATAGTAGAGTTTTCTGATGGCTTAATGGGTGAATATTTCTTTTTTGGAAGAATTTTGAATCCAATACTTGTATCTATGCTTCAATATGCCCTTGGAATCACTTCAAACTACTTGTTCAAACTAAAGTTTTGCAATTTTAAAAAACAAATACACACCTTTTTCTTGCTTTTGAGGAGGTTGATATTGAACCTGATTTATCTCTCTGATTTTGGATCTTCAAGATCTGAAATTTCATCTAGCAGTAGCAAGTCTTCTTTCCAATGCCACAGGTCATACCTAATTTGGATTCTTCAAGATAAAGTTATGCCTGATCTCCCACAATGAACTAATTATGGACTGGTTCAATAGAGCGAACTTGTATGGAGTGCCACGTGCCACTATTTCGACCTTCGGCTCTGAAATCGATACACAAGCAACTACAATATGTTTACTTTCAGCCACTTTTTACAGAATTCCAATCTGATGTCTGAAACAAAAGTTATGATGATTTTCCCTCGATCACCTGCTTGAGATGAAATTATGGAGCCTGCAAAAACCATAACTTCCTCGGATCATATCTCCAAAAATATAGTGAATCAAGATCTGAAATTTCTACACGAATTTTCTCCAGATTTCGGCTCAAATGGGTTTTTTTAGCTTCTAAACCTTCATAGAAACAAATTATAGCGAAAATGCCACGGTGGCCTGTTTGAAGAAGCAAAACCC
The DNA here is from genome assembly GCA_034641835.2 of Pinus albicaulis. Taxonomy (NCBI): domain Eukaryota; kingdom Viridiplantae; phylum Streptophyta; class Pinopsida; order Pinales; family Pinaceae; genus Pinus; species Pinus albicaulis. The sequence goes on from CM076584.1 coordinate 42,052,875, forward strand.
TAGAATCCAAAGCTCTAATACCAAATGTTATGAAACAAGCTCACAAAATAGAAGAAAAGATAGATCAACGACTTAGAAATCAGCCTCTTCGAGGGGGAAACCTCCTTTACATTACATATATGAACAACTCTTGGATGATACAAATGACAAAACCTCCTTTCTGTATATAGGAGTCCAATGGGTCACAATATAATCCTAGCCGACATAACAATAACGATGTAAGGGCACAACAATAACAATAGTGGACTTTTATGGGGAAAAATAATAACAATATGGGGACTATATGGGCACAAAAATAACAATAAAGGGGCTATACTAACAATAACAATAAGGGGATACACTAGTATTATAGGGACCTAACAGGGAAGCTCATTTGAAGAAGATGATTATTAGATTGAATTCCTCTTTTCAAGTGGACGAAAACTGACCTAAGGGTCATTGAATTCTGACAAAGAGAAATAGTTTTTTGAAGAGAAACCCACACATGTGCATTTGGTCAAAGTTGGCTTAGGGTCAAGTTGGACAAATTGACCCTCCTCCATCTCACATATAAATAGAAGAGACCTCCATCCTCATTTGGCACATTCATCACACAACATATTCTTCTCCCTCCATTGATTGGGTTGTATAGACTGCAGGGTAGCCTTTCTTCTTCACAAATGCGAGATTTTTGGAGGCTTCTTTGACTATTTAGGTTGAATTTATATAGTTGGACCGTTTGACCTTGCTTGACCGAGTTTTCTTCATTGGTTTTACTTCATTTGACCACCAAAATTTCGATTTTGGAAGGCCAAATTGTTGGGCACAAAAATCGAGGAAATATGGCACTTTGACCAGTTTTGACTTCAGGGTTGACTGTTGTTTTGACAACAAAAAATTACAACATACTCTCTCTCTTCAACCAAATTTGACTGGACTTTGGAGGACTAGCTGAATTTGACCAGCAAGGAAGGCCGAGTTTGACTACCTTTGAATGAGCTCAAGAAGAGCTGCTTTGACCGTTGATGGTTCCTCTTTAGGTCTACCAAAATCTTGGAGTGCTTTTGCATCAAGAATTAGCAGTTGGAAGGATGCTCCAACCTTTGAAAAAATGTGGAATGCATGTAGTCAAGAAAAAGCTCGCATATCTTTAGTAAACTACAAGAAGGAGGATGAAGAAGACAACACCTCTAATGTCTATTATGCTCATCACAAGAAGAAGGGAACATTCAAGAAGTTCAAAAGACCAAAGAAGAAAGTTGATCTAAGATTGAGTGCTACAATTGTCACAAAATGGGACATTACAAAAGTCAATGTCTTGAGAATCAAAGGAAGAAAAAGAGAGATAGAGAACAAGCAAATATTACCGATGAAGCTCCACCTAAGATTAACAAGACTAGAGAATCAGAAGTCAAACACTTATACTATTTTAAGTTTTGTAATGTTTTCTTTTATGTTTTGATTTCTAGAGTTCATAAATCTAATATATCTTGTTAGAATATTTTTAAATTGTTTTGATAATTTATAGGTGTTGTAGCTCCCAGAGACAACCTTGAGTTGTATAAAGACCAGTGCCTAGGACATCTTAAATGCAAGGAGCATATGACTCAACTGATTGCAGTTGGAAATGTTTGGCTCTCATGCAACTATCACTCAGATGAATGGTTTTAATAAGGGTGGAACCAAAACCCCAAAGTTAAACACAACAACTAGGAAAACTGCAGAAACTGAGTACAAACTGCAATAAGTAAATGCATCAGACAACGCCAAAACAGAATGCTGTAAATGGGGCCGACTTCTAAAATGAATACACAGTTATCAAGTTATATATGAGCGATGACTATGGCAGAAGATGGAGTAAGATATCAACTATAAACAGGCTTATTCAAGGATAAGAATCCATATATACTGGCTTATTCAAAGATAAGAATCCATTGTAGTTAATATCGGAAGAACGGTGGAAGAGATAGAAAATGAAACAAAGTATCATGCCTGAGCCATATTTAAAGTGTTGTAGATGAGTAAATATGAGTATCTGCTATGATAAATTCACATTTAAGCATGGGAGAACTTGCATTCCAGAGCATTAGATACAAGAAATGTGGAGAGATACGAAATGAACATTTGTATTAAAAAACAGGGAGAAGAGTTACAAACTGTGAATCATCCAGAGTGGAATCCCCAATTCCAGCAAAAATTCTTATTAATGAGTCCTTACGGGATCTTAAAACATCCACTATCAAAGTTCATACAACATACATACAGAATATTTGAGCTCAGTGAGTCCTTTGGAAAATCTTGAACCTTTTGTTAGTGTTTTCTTCCTGTTTTAATAACCTCTGATTCCTATGCGCGAGAAGATATTTTGGGAAAATATCTTCCCCACGTGCCTGTATGCTGTTATAGGTCTAAATCAAAAACATAAATGATGAGGAGGTCAAACTGCCTCTCATCATCTTACAACGCAGACCTAAAGCCCTTTCTAACTGAAATGTAAACAATTTACTAAACTGAAAGTGAAAACTACAGGAGTGAAATAAGGATTTCACTCGAAATGACAAGGCGAAAAGAACATGAGGTAAAAAGGCCAAACAGGCCCAGTTATGAATGATCATTGCTGATCGATGAGGCGGAGCCCTTGCTGCTGCTAGCGAAGGCAATACCGTTAATCGTGGGAGAGCTGGCCTACTATGCTGGAGAATGAGGTACTGCTAGTAGTGGAAGAGATGGTCTTCTGTGCTGGAGGTTACTATAGAATGGCCAATGGTCATGATCCATTGACTTGGACGTGGAATTGACCCTCTTCATATTTTTTCTCTGCTTCCTGGGCGTGGAGGATCGTCAACCTCGGCCCTTTGTCAATGTTGTTTGGCTGTGGGAGTGCTTGCAACATTAATTCACCATTTTAAAACTGCATATGATGATAACTTGTTATGAAATCCTACGTTTATGGTTTGACTGCTTCAGATGGCTCAGCGAGGGGTTATGGAGCGATGCGGAGGAAGTGCGAATGCAGCAATGGAAGGTAAAACCATGGCGGAGGCGAAAACTAGGGTTTAAATTAAAATATGGCGTGGAAATATGATGGGCGGTTTCGCGGGAAACCGTGAGTGCTTTTCGTGCAGGGTCAAGATGGTTAGCGGTAATGGGCCAAATGAATGCGATACGGCTTGGTGGTTGATGCGTGTCCATGGGAAAACTGCCTATTTCGCATTCAAAATGTACTATGGAGGGGTGTGGGAGAAATGAACACAAAAATGAATGCGGACCGTCCGATTTGGGAAAAACAACAGCGAAGATTGAACGGAAGCACGATGAAAAGCCCAGTGCGGTCAGGTGGGACCGGCGGGATTATATGGGAGGAGAGCCGATGGTCGTCAGATCTAGAGAAGGTCGACGACTGAGATCAAACACGGGGGGATGGAGGGTATGGACAGCTTTGCGGGCCGGGTGCCTCTACAGTGAATATGGACTATTGGATGAAGATCTTCTGCAGTCAAATGAGTCAATTGCGGGGGCACTGGGGAGTACGGGCCACTTTGGTCGAGTGCCCCCGCAGTGATCCTGCACCGTAGATTCGGGTTAATCGGACGGTGGAGGACGCATCGCGAAATCGCACAAAGGCATGAATGGTGCGAGGGGAGGGATGAAAGGTGAATGTGCAATGAAACGAGGGCCGTTATATCTTGAGGATCAACGACGGAGATACGTCGAGGAGAAAGGATGAGCGAGGTAAAGGCAGAGGTGCGCTGGCCGTTGGATCAATATGATCGACGGTGGAAGACGCATCACGGAATCGCACAAAGGCATGAATGGTGCGAGGGGAGGGGTGAAAGGCGAATGTGGCGATGAAGTGATGATCGTCCGATCAGGGGGATCGACGGCTTGGATGGTTTCGGAGAACAGCAGGCAGAAGGGGCTTGGACAAGAGGAAAGTGATAATGTGATGGCCCGAGAGCTGTTGGATTGGGGACTAGATCAATGGTGGAGATGTGATCGGGAAAACGCATCGGCGGGGGAAAAAGGTTTGGGAAGGCGAAGTGCAACGGAGCGAGGACCATTAGATCTGCGAGATCAACGGTGGAGATTATCTCGGAAGATCGGCATATCGGCGGAGAAATACAGAGTGGAAATGGATTACTGCGATGTGCGATGTGCGATGGAGCAAGGAACGTTGGATCTGGGAGAGATCAACGGCTAGGATTCCATCGACGGGGGATGATCATCAGCGGAAGGGAAAGAGTGAACCCTGATGCGATGGAGCAATGCAATGGTCGTCAGATCTTGGGGAATGGACGGGCCAGATCTTATCGGAGGATTGACCATCGGCGAAACAGAAAACTTGGAAGGGGGAACTTGGAAAGAGCGACGTACGATCACCGATGGGCTTAGCGCTCGGTCACGGGGCCCGGTCTCATGGAGGAAAAGGAGCTCGAGCTTAAGCGAAAGGGGCTTAGAGGCCTGATATGTAAAAATGAGCGCTTTTAAAGAAAAAAGGTGGATTTTAGCCTTTTCAAGGGTTACAATAGGTGAAAAAGGGGCTTTGACAGTCCATGCAGTCCTTGTTGTATTTGCTTTGCAGAATAAAAGCTCCTTATCATTAGACATCCTAGCTCGGTGAGGGATGGTATCCCTCAGAAATATTGGACTAAGAGGGAGCCTCCACCAACTTACCAAAAGATATGTATCTTGTTGTTTCCTCTTTTATGTTTGGTTTCATTTTCATATCAAGATTTGTTTGTATTGTATGCTAATAACCTTTTATATTTTCCTTGGTTAGGAAAGCTTGCAGAATACACAAAGGTTATGGAGAAGACTTCAAAGGAAAGGCTTGAATCATGAAAGAAGTTCTGTTGCAAAGGAATCCCTTCAAGAACTTAAGTCCTACAAGTTTTGTTAAAGAACAACTAAAGGTATGTCTTAGACTATAAATTCTGTTACAAGGTTCTCTCCCTACAATAGGTATGATCATTCTCTTTTGAAATTACTTTATATTGTTGACATCTTTATGTCTAGGGTTTTTGAATCACAAAGATTCTTGTTAGGGTGATTAATCATTAGATTGAATCTACCCTCGTTATTCTATCATTTGATCATTTTTGTGAAACCCTAACCCTTGTGGTTCACTGTAAAACCCTAGCCTCTTGATGCTAAGGGTATGTTAGTGTTGATTATGAAACCCTAATCTAATTAGGGGTTGTTGATAAAGTCTAGAAATCCTATTCTTTTGAAGTTTAGGGTTTTGATAATGTTATGATAAAAACCGTAGTCCTTTAGGGTTTACTGTTAATGTCTAGGTTGTATAATGAAACCCTAGATTTTTTGGGTTTGGGGAATTAGGGTTTATGAACAAAGTAGGGAAAGTGGTGTTGGTCATAGAGCTCTGACCTTGGATACACACCTAGATCCTTGGGTTGCTTTTAAAGTGGAAGCCTGATGGTACCTATAGAGGCTGAAGCTTGGAAACACTTTAGTCCCACCCGATTAGAGTACCTTGGTCAGGTATCTAATCTGTAGCACTATGTGTGCTATAACTATTCATATAGTATATCACTTTGAGATCTTCCATATACCTTTGTATATATCTAATTATGAATACCTCCCTAGTTAAGAGGGAGTGTTGAAAAATGTAACTAGCGTCTATCTTCCTAATTGTATTTGAGCCATGATGTAATGTATTTGTCAAAAGAAAGAAAAAGAAATTGACTTATTAAAGTGTGGGTTTCATACTTGGGTCAATGGTTTTAGGTCAAAGCCTCCATTGAAGGATTCTAGGGTTTATATCAAGTGTCCCTGTCCAAGTCATAATGTAAAAGACTCTTCTTGGGCTTTGTCAATGAAGAAAGAAATTTATTTTTATATAATATAGGTCATTTAAGCCTCCTCCACCAAGTCGGCCTCAAAGAAGGACAAGTCGGCCTCATCAAGGGAATTCGACCTCACACAACCACTATAAAAGGGCAACAATTTGACCTCATTTGGAGCATAAAATCAAGAAATTTGATCTGCAGTTGTTGACGGAAGAAAAAGGGTGCAAAGTTCAAGAGGAAGAAAACCCTAGCGAAGGAGAAGGAAGGCTTTGTCAAGCAAAAGGAAGTGGAATTTTCTCTCTCTACTCTCACATGTGCGAAATACTATAGTTGTTGGGGAGGCCGAAATTTTGGATCTGCAGTAGGGCCGAAATTTTAGTTGTTGGGGGCTGAAATTATGGGTTGTTGTTGGGTTGTAGCTATTGGATAAGAAGAGACTACTGAAGTTTGATGAATCATATTGGAAGGCTGACTTGGTGGAGGAGGAAGGTCATTTGGGTCTAAGGTCTTGGTCTATCTCAATTTGATTTACTAGTGGAAGAGCTTGACTGGGTTTTCCCCTATAGAGGGGTTTTAACCCTGGTTGAGTGCCTACATCTGGTGTCATTGATTTTAGCCCTAGCCATTTGATTGGATAACTCCCAGTGTTGATTGATGATGTGCCAATGCTAAAAAAAATCTCTTTTGAGTCCCCTAAGACATGTTTTTTAGAAAGACTTTGAACCCATGTCTCCTACTATAGTCTCTCAGAAGTGAGATTCATCATCAAGTAATCTATGATAATATAGTTTCGTTAAATAATAATAATAATAATAATAATAATAAAACAACTCTAAAACATTTAGTTGCACCACATGAATATAGATTGCATTTAAAAAAAATTGTATATATAAAAATAAATAAATGGAAAAGTGTATTTGTATCTCTGACAAGATTATAAAAACCTTATACATCTCGTTCTTGAAAAGTATAAGAGTAATCAAAACTAAGTTTGATTAATTTTTTATTTTTTTCATTTAATGGTTAGCTTAGTAGTCTAAAATATATTTAATAAACATATTGGAGGGCAAAATGCACTATCATGATGAGTTAATCTTATGCATTGAGTCATTTCTCTCCAAAATCTAATATCTTCTCTCATATGTAACTATTGTCCTTGTGTAAGGCCCATTGGCTAGAGGCACATCTAACACTTTCTCCATCCCAACATGGACAACATGGACATCTAGGAGTCTAGGAGTTTGGAAGTACCAAGTCAGTTCACTTGAGAAAGTTGGAGCAATATATGCATGAGTGGAAACTTGACTTAAAAAGTAATAAATAAATAACAAACATGATGTAATCTATATTAATTTAGAAAGCAAACATTATTTTAAATTTTTAATAAACATTATTTTATTTTGTTTCATGTAATCTTATATATATTTTTTTGTTTACCATTTTCTCTTTATCCATTTAACTTTTTTAACACTGAACTTTTCTCTTTCCTTTCCACACTAGTTGAAGCTTCACAAAGGAAACAAAAACAAAATGAAAAATAAAACCGCAATTTATTTAGTTGGGTACTCACTCCTCTTGCTCATCTCGATGTGAACCGACAGTTCGAGTTCGACGAAGGATGGAGAAGTGTGGGAGCTATTTATAAAAAATAGCACGCATGCAAGAAAAACAAACTGGTCGTAAGCTACCTGTACCTGTGTATTTTTTAGTTCGAGGAACCTGAGCGATGGAGCAGTGTGGGGAATTGGATAAGATAAATTTGATGGTCGAGTGTGGGCAATTGAATGAGCTAAACTTGGCGGTTCAAGCAAGCAGAAGCAGAGCACGTAATTTGTTTGTTTCATCTTCTCTTTTTCCCTTTCCTCACTCGCAGAGCCATGGAAATCAAACCCGTAGCGATGGAGATCGACATGGATATCATCTCAGAGAAATCCGTAGCCATGGATATCGACATGGATATCATAACAGACAGATATCTGCACTCCCATGGTTCCAATGTCACTTTCGTGACCAAGCTGGTTGGCCACAATAACAAGGTATGTTTAGGGCTTAGTATACTCTTGGGTTGCTTATAAATTAAGCAATCTCGGTCTGTAATTTCTTGGTTAAAACTTATATTCAGTTTAATCAGTTTATATTCACTGCATATTCACTTGATCAGATTGTTGCCTTATTTTTTGCTTTGTTTAATCAGTTTTATATTCACTGCATATTCACTTACTTGATCAGATTGTTTCCTTATTTTTTGCTCTGTTTCTTAATTTCTTTGTTTGCTAAGGTTACGTGAGAATTTAGTTTTCCCTTCAGTAACTTTGATTTGTCTGATAATCTAACTCCTTTCTGCAGCCTATTTGAGGAATCGCTTTCCTTTCGCATTCAGGCTCTGCCAAACTCTATTCTGCTGGCTCAGATAATAAGCTTATAGCCTGGGACTGCCATACTGGACAGGTACTTTAAGCTTTCACATACACTCGAAAAACTCCTCTCCTCTCTTCTAATATATTTATGAAAACTTACCATATTTTTTTCTTAAACAGGGTACAGATATCCCCTTAGGAGGAGACAACGAAGTTGGATGCCTTCTCAGCGAAGGTCCATGGCTGTTTGTCGGCCTTCGTAATGCGGTCAAGGTAGTTTAACACGCTTAGCCTTAGCCTCAGAATTGATTTAAACATAATGAATTCCTTAAGTTAACATAATGGATCAATTTTGCAGGCTTTGAATACTTTCAACTCGACAGAGCTATTGTTAGTCGGCCCTAAGGGACAAGTGCATTCCCTAGCGATCGCTAATCAAATGATTTTAGCTGGAACACATGTAAGTCTCCTGTAATCATTTTCCGTGAGTTTTGCTCTATCAAGTTAAGTAGAGGTAATGATTTTATTAAATTATGTAACTCTGCTGATTTGATTTTGTACTTTCCATGACACAGTATGGCACTATTTTGGCATGGAGGTTTAATCCTGCAGCCAGTACATTTGACCCTGCAGCTTCCCTCACAGGGCATATATTGCCGGTTGTCTCATTAGTCTCACGGAAAGGCAAACTCTATTATGCTTCTATGGACCACATGACGATAAGAGTAAGCTTATTTATTTTTTGCAAATACTTTTATTTGTTTAAAAAACAAGAGAATTTGTTTTTCCTGTTTGAGATAATGCCTCATTTATGATGCATACTAAAGATTAGGGATTGGTTTGGTTTGTTGGAAGATGTTGAGAGATTCTCTCAACTTCTCCCTCCAAGAGTGGAATTAGTTGGATCTCAGCAGCACGATAAAATTGTGATATATTCGTTTGATTATGATATATAGAAATTAATTATTGTGTGTGAATTCTATTCAATGGATGCTCTCTCCAATTTCTAATATCGTATCAGAGGCTAGCTGGGCTTAATCTCTCACAGGAATGCCCAGAAAGATGAAATAGTTTGGGAGAGGTTCTTTGTAAATACGTAGATTAAGAGTGTTGAATTCTTTTCTGAAAAAGTTGAAATACGTGGTCACTCTGAGAAGGCTATACAGGGTGTTGCTTCTGACATTGAACGTCTTGTATCCTCTGCCATTGTGAAAAGGAAGGGATACATTCCTGACTTTTTCGTCACCTGTTTCTGTAAATCTCTTACAGAGCCGCTCCAATCTGTGAGTGAAATTTGTTTTGAAAAGTTTTCAGGAGAAACATCTTTGTATCACAGAGATCAAGCCTGTAAGTCATACTTTTGTTTCAAATTTGGAGCGAGATAGGAGCAGGGATCTTCCACGCCTGAATCTGATGGACTGCTGAAATTTAAATATGAAATTTCTGACGACATGGATAGCCTATCTTTTGAGTTTTCAAGCAAGATGGGGTTTTCAGAAAATGTGCTATGTTCACATTGGGATTTTTCGACATATAAAGCTAAGCTGCTTCCCTGCCTTCAATTCCTACACTCACAAGAGCCGGAAACAACGAGGACGATTAAATTGATGATTCGATTTGGAAAACAACTTTTCGTTGGGCCCAATTTATGTGATCAATTTCTCAGCGGAGGTTTCATTTATGTGGTACACCTGCAGTAGATAGTGAAACAACCCACGATGGAAAATAAGGCCACCAGTACAACCTCCTCACCAGCGCTGCAAACGAACGTCATCGTTCGGCTTGATTCATGCACAAAAGCACGACGACCGTCCCTTTTATCCAATAGAAAATCTGACGTCAAATATATCTGATGAAAGTCAAAACGCTGATAAATTTGCCAAAGTATTACTAATAGCTGAGTCAAAGCTTGATGAAATGCAGTCGGTATTGAAGTTGGAGACTTTGAGCGTGGATTTTATAGAGGGGTTTTACCGCTGTTCTCGATGTCTTGAACAAATCGAGCAACGTTGCAATCTTTGAAAATACTCCGGACGATGTATTACCAGGTTCAAGCCGGAGAAGTTAATGGAGGCGTGGTTTGATTACTAAAAATAGATTTTGATGGATAGTGCTCACTGTAGTTCATTTTCAAAACAGTTAGGATTTTAATGGATTGTGTTCACACGGTTTGTTTTCAGATCAGTTGGGGTGTAATGTGTTAGTCAACACAGTTGTTGCTGGTGATGTTATTGGTTTTATCTAAGTTGGATTTGTGGGTTTATTGGTGAGAGTAGTATTTTTTCGGTTTGTAAAATTTTATAATAAAAAACCAATCATTGAATATATTTACACAATTTAAATTAGTCGTTCTCGACGTTCTTCGGTGTCGAGAGGACAATTGACTAATTTGAATGTGTGAATTTGTTATATGCTGATGGATCTCGTCGTTCCTCGGGGCTTCAAGAGCATCGGTTACAGGTTATACAATGAGATCCTTGTGTGTAAAGGTCACTTTGTAGGATTGATCGCTGATCATATTTTGTACCTAGAATATTTTCCTATAGACTGTTGAAATTTATTCTTCGGGGTTATTTCATAGATGGAAATATTTCAATAGGATAGTTCAGTGTCGAGACTCTTCTTCGGGGGTGTGAAGAATCTTTGATCTTACAAATTCAGCATTGCTGGTCAGAAACAAATGTATTTTAAATGGGTTGAATGGTAGCTCAAAAATGGTGGAGAAAAGAGCGTTGTCTATGAGATCTCAGAGTGGGTACAAATGTTAATGCAGACCAGGGCAGACAAATGGTTGTATTAAATTAGTGTGTTCTCCATTTCTGTAATGTAGGCATTAAGGGGGGGGTGTTTGGGATAATGCCTCATTTATGATGCATACTAAAGATTAGGGATTGGTTTGGTTTGTTGGAGGATGTTGAGAGATTCTCTCAACTTCTCCCTCCAAGAGTGGAATTAGTTGGATCTCAGTAGCACTATAAAATTGTGATATATTCGTTTGATTATGATATATAGAAATTAATTATTGTGTGTGAATTCTGTTCAATGGATGCTCTCTCCAATTTCTAATATTTCCTTAAGTGGTTTAGTTTAGAAATAACAATACTGTGAATAAATATTGTCCTCTTTGCAAGTTTTGTGTGTTTTCCATGCACTTGCAATTCAAGAATATTACGTATATCTTAGATTTCAAATGATTATATATTTGACATTGTATAAACAAATTCATAGGTTTGGAACCTGGAAACTTTTCAATGTATCGAGACCTTGAGAGATCACTCATTAGTTGTAACATCTCTTCAATGTTGGGACCAATTTCTCTTGTCGTGCTCTTTAGATGGCACAGTGAAGGTGAGGAAGTTTTTTTGATATATATTTTCATATCTTTCTGTAAATAAGGTGTACAAAGCTCATTGGAGTTTTTTTGCTTCATTAAAAGCAGGTTTGAGCTGCTACATCAACTGTAGCCCTTGAAGTGATTTACACTCATATTCAAGAACATGTATGTTATCTTTTGTCCTTAATGTCTACAATGGTTATATGCGTTTTCTAATTCAATGTTCACTTATGGAAGAGCTAGTTTAGCCTTTTTGCTTATATGCAATGCAATGTTGTCTCTTTCTTAAATTATCCTTTTTTATGAGTTATCAACCAAGCTGCATTTGTTGGAAATACTGAGAGGGGGTGGGGGGGTGAATCAATATTTCGTTACATTTAACAACTTTTAGCTCTTAAAACGTTTCCAATTTTTTTGTAAATACTTTGTAAACTTCTTCATTCAACGTAAACACCAATTTACAACCTTTGTAGGCATCGACCTATAGGAGACTTCAATCCCCTAATGGAGCACCAACTCAACAAATTTGTAGGCACTAACCTACAAGAGACTCCAATCCCCTTAGCTGAGCACCAACTCAATGGATTAGTAGGCACCAATTTATTCGGTCCGTTTCTTCTTTGGACCTATCAAAAACAATTCATGATCACGACCATTTGTCTTTCCTATACTTGTTAACTCTCAACTCTTAACTTGGCTAGACTCTTCCACTTGACTTAGCTCTCCAACTTGACTTGTGTGTTCACCTTGGTTTGGCTCTTCAACATAAATTAAAGCCTCCCATATATTTAATGTTAATTAGTTGTTTTCATCCTTCCTCTTGTTAGAAAATCTGAAAGGTGGAAAGATTTTCTTATGCTGATAATTACTTGTGTTATTCTCGTATTCTTATTATCTTCTTTTCATCAAGCAATCATCAAATCAAAACATGAAGATCAATGACACCAGATGTAGGCACTCAACCAGGGTTAAAACCCCTCTATAAGGGAAAACCCAGTCAAGCTCTTCCACTAGTAAATCAAATTGAGATAGACCAAGACCTTAGACCCAAATGACCTTCCTTCTCCACCAAGTCAGCCTTCCAATATGATTCATCAAACTTCAGTAGTCTCTTCTTGTCCAACAGCTACAACCCAACAACAACCCATAATTTCAGCCCCCAACAACTAAAATTTTGGCCCTACTGCAGATCCAAAATTTTGTTCTCCCCAACAACTATAGCATTTCGCACATGTGAGAGTAGAGAGAGAAAATTCCACTTCCTTTTGCTTGACAAAGCCTTCCTTCTCCTTCGCTAGGGTTTTCTTCCTCTTGAACTTTGCACCCTTTTTCTTCCTTCAACAACTGCAGATCAAATTTCTTGATTTTATGCTCCAAATGAGGTCGAATTGTTGCCCTTTTATAGTGGTTGTGTGAGGTCGAATTCCCTTGATGAGGCCGACTTGTCCTTCTTTGAGGCCGACTTGGTGGAGGAGGCTTAAATGACCTATATTATATAAAAATAAATTTCTTTCTTCATTGACAAAGCCCAAGAAGAGTCTTTTACATTATGACTTGGACAGGGACACTTGATATAAACCCTAGAATCCTTCAATGGAGGCTTTGACCTAAATCCATTGACCCAAGCATGAAACCCACACTTTAATAAGTCAATTTCTTTTTCTTTCTTTTGACAAAGACATTACATCATGGCTCAAATACAATTAGGAAGATAGACGCTAGTTACATTTTTCAATACTCCCTCTTAACTAGGGAGGTATTCATAATTACATATATACAAAGGTATATGGAAGATCTCAAAGTGATATACTCTATGAATAGTTATAGCACACATAGTGCTACGGATTAGATACCTGACCAAGGTACTCTAATCGGGTGGGACTAAAGTGTTTCCAAGCTTCAGCCTCTATAGGTACCATCAGGCTTCCACTTTAACAGCAACCCAAGGATCTAGGCGTGTATCCAAGGTCAGAGCTCTATGACCAACACCACTTTCCTGACTTTGTTCATAAACCCTAATTCCCCAAAACCAAAAAATCTAGGGTTTCATTATACAACCTAGACATTAACAGTAAACCCTAAAGAACTAGGGTTTTTATCATAACATTATCAAAACCCTAAACTTCAAAAGAATAGGATTTCTAGACTTTATCAACAACCCCTAAGTAGATTAGGGTTTCATAATCAACACTAACATACCCTTAGCATCAAGAGGCTATGGTTTTACAGTGAACCATAAGGGTTAGGGTTTCACAAAAATGATCAAATGATAGAATAACGAGGGTAGATTCAATCTAATGATTAATCACCCTAACAAGAATCTTTGTGATTCAAAAACCCTAGACATAAAGATGTCAACAATATAAAGTAATTTCAAAAGAGAATGATCATACCTATTGTATGGAGAGAACCTTGTAACAGAATTTATAGTCTAAGACATACCTTTAGTTTTTCTTTAACAAAACTTGTAGGACTTAAGTTCTTGAAGGGCTTCCTTTGCAACAAAAATTCTTTCATGATTCAAGCCTTTCCTTTGAAGTCTTCTCCATAACCTTTGTGTATTCTGCAAGCTTTCCTAACCAAGGAAAATATAAAAGGTTATTATCATACAATACAAACAAATCTTGATATGAAAAGGAAACCAAACATAAAAGAGGAAACAACAAGATACATATCTTTTGGTAAGTTGGTGGAGGCTCCCTCTTAGTCCAATCTTTCTGAGGGATACCATCCCTCACCGAGCTGGGATGTCTAATGATAAGGAGCTTTTATTCTGCAAAGCAAATACAACAAGGACTGCATGGACTGTCAAAGCCCATTTTTCACCTATCGGAACCCTTGAAAAGGCTAAAATCCACCTTTTTGCTTTAAAAGCGCTCAGTTTTACATATTAGGCCTCTAAGCCCCTTTCGCTTAAGCCCGAGCTCCTTTTCTGCCATGAGACCGGGCCCCGTGACTGAGCACTAAGCCCATCGGTGATCGTACGTCACTCTTTCCAAGTTCCTGCTTCCAAGTTTTTTGTTTCGCCGATGGCCGATCCTCCGATAAGATCTGGACCGTCCATTCCCCAAGATCCGACGACCATCCCATTGCTCCATCGCATCGGGGTTCGCTCTTTCCCTTCCGCCTTCCCTTCTCCGCCGATGATCATCCCCCGTCGATGGAATCCTAGACGTTGATCTCTCCCAGATCCAACGGTCCTTGCTCCATCGCACATCGCACATCGCAGTAATCCATTTCCACTCTGTATTTCTCCGCCGATATGCCGATCTTCCAAGATAATCTCCACCGTTGATCTCGCAGATCTAACGGTCCTCGCTCCATCACACTTCGCCTTCCCAAACCTTTTTCCCCCGCCGATGCGTTTTCCTGATCACATCTCCACTATTGATCTCGTCCCCAATCCAACAGCTCTCGCGCCATCGCATTATCGCTTTCCTCCTGTCCAAGCCCCTTCTGCCTGCTGTTCTTCGAAACCATCCAAGCCATCGATCCCCCTGATCAGACGGTCATCGCTTCATCGCCACATTCGCCTTTCACCCCTCCCCTCGCACCATTCATGCCTTTGTGCGATTCCGTGATGCGTCTTCCACCGTCGATCATCTTGATCCAACGACCAGCTCGCCTCTGCCTTTACCCCGCTCATCCTTTCTCCTCAACGTATCTCCGCCGTTGATCCTCAAGATCTAACGGCCCTCGCTTCATCGCACATTCGCCTTTATATTCAACATATGCAAAATCACGCCCTAATCTATAAATTCATAGGGATTTTCCCCGCTGAATGAGATATGGTAGCTTGGATCAAACAAAAATGGAAACCCAAAGGCCATATAGACTTCGAGTTACATGCTAAGGGTTTGTTCACTGTGATATTTGTTAATTTGGCAGCTCAGTGACAAATTCCAACTATTGCATTAAATTCCTCTTTCCAAGAGGACAAAAATTGACTTTTGAAGCATTCAATTTGGATAAAGGGAACTGGGATTTTGCAGTTAAACCTTGTTTCCAAGATAAATCCCCTCTGCAGATAGAGGCAATTTCTCTAGCCCTAGAGTGGGACTAGAAACTTGAGATACTTTCTAATGCCTTTCTTAGCTAATATTCAAAATGCGACAAGAAAAGAGTTAGAGATACCTTTTTCCTGATGCTACATTCTAACCCGTTGGTGATGACCTTGATCCACGATCCTTTAAGGCTCGATCCTTGCTACTAGTGGCACATGAATACCTGCGGATGATCAAGAGGCAACAACAAACATAATCCAATACATAGTAATCATTAAACATTAGCTATCTAGCAGATCAATGAGTACCAGAATATTTGCATAAAAGATTAGACAAATATAGAAAGAAAACATCAAATGTTTTATTGATAAATATGAAAGGAAGAGCTTACAACCCATGCCTTGATGTTGGAGGCCTCCCTTTGGTGAAAATTTGAGTCCTTCACCAAAGCTCTAAAGCATTTCTTCTCTCAAACAACTTAGGAGTTATCATAGTGCAAGAATGTAAAGGGAACGAGAATTCAGACTAGCCCAACAATGATCAACCAGTAGTGGAAGAATGGGGACAAATTTATAAGAAGGGAGAAGAGGTTGGGAGCATATGAAAGGAGGAGGAAGGTCCACTTTCGAAGGGGTAAACCCCCATGGATGAGATCAAAGCTCTAAAATCAGAGAAATCAACTCTATCACCACTGTTTAACAACCAACTCGCCGCCCTATAACTTCTATAGGTCGAAGCCTCTCCTCCATTTGAGGAAACACTGCCAGAAAGGGATCAGCATGGTTTTCCAAGAAATAAGGGTGCTAGCAATGCTAAGCCGGAACTCTCAATATGACATCAACATGAGAATGAAACTAGGAAACACGTTGACAAAAAAAATAGGGTTTTGACCAAGTTCCTTCAGTAATCTTCCAAGGCAGTTTTATTTGAGTCTTCAGGGGATGTATTTACATATTTCTTCATGGTAGAAACATTGCATAGGGTCTGCCATAGGGCACTTCAGGATCAGGGACGAGAAGTGAGCATGGTGACAAATAACTACGTAACAGATTCCCCCTAAAGCATGAAGGCAGAATGAGGAATGATGGCTGAAATGCTTTATGAACCAAGGCAAAGAACTAAGATCACCACCAAGAAACCTGCTAAATCAAACATATTACAATATATGAAATCTCTGGTATGAATATGCCTAATCACATATCTCTGCACTAGGCATCAAATAATGCATGAACCCACGGCATGGTCGCAACCATCCGTCTAAAGATATCATAGAAATGGATCTGTGGTATGGACACAACCATCTGTATAGATAGGATCATGTATAAAATCATGAATACTCAATAACTCCCCGCAACCTAGATCAAAATAAAATGTGACCCAAGGTCTTCATCATGATCTCAACCAACCTAATTTACTAATATATCCATGTGAATAGATGTATTGGCATCGAACATGGTAAAAACCACCTAATTAACGGTCAATGATGAAAATTGTTAATAGGAATGAGAGAAACCACCAATAATGATGATGGTCCTCAAGGTACAACAACATAATCTACAAGTGTGAATGAATGTGTCGAAGTCAAACACTTGCAGAATCATTCAATCGAAGGTCACTGATTTGAACCTATCGTCGAATAGGAAGAACATTCAATTGAGGCATGCAAGCTCTAAGGTGCTGAAAAGAAGTTCCTAAACCACCTTCCCAGATAATGAGCTGAAGTCGACCGGAAGTGATTTGTCGAAGGAGGGCCATAATGATTCCCACATCATCGACACGAAACAACATATATCTCAAGATGATAGGAGTGATTCGTCGAAGGAGGGCCATAATGATTCCCACATCATCGACACGAAACAACGGATATCTCAGGATGATAGGAGTGATTCAGGATTGTAGCAAAGGAGGTCAGATAAGCAAATGATGTTTGAAAATAAGGACTTCTCTTGAACATATTGGCGACACGACTCCGGAGTGTGGCAACATTTGACTCAAATGGGATCAGAGGTAATGATGACAAAAATAGTGATCAAATAGGAGGAAAAATATGGATTTCCCAAACCCATGGAGGAAAAATGACAAATGAAGGATATACCCAACCCGACACAAAATGTAGACAAGTGTCATGTTCAAGAGCGACAAGCTGCCCAAAATACACATAGGATGTTTACTTTCAATTTTTTTCCCCATTATTGCTAACGAGTATCTCTTTATTTTTGATAGCCAGCATGAAGAGGATAGCATATGCTGAGTGTGTAAGTTAATTCTTTGAAATGAATCCATCCTAGTAATTTTAACGAGCCCTGGGAAGGAGATTCTCGGTCTCGTCACAGTGACAAGTATTTCGCCTTTTTAATCTTTAACGAGTCCAAGGAAAGGGTAACTTGATAACTTTTCATGTTTAAGGAGTTTGAAAAGAAATGAAAATAAAACTCCATCATGTCCCTTTTCGTAAATTGTCCCTCGAATCCGAAAATGTAGAAAACAATATCTGAGAGAACCTCTTGACCATGTTCGATCAAGGTATTCCTTTTTTGTAAATAGTGAATCTCAGCCCGAAAAAAGGGGTAAACGTATACTGAGATTATGTACATTCATTTACTTTAACAAATTCAAAATGACAAGTGCTCGACACTCTTTTCATTTTTCGAGAGTCGGAAAAGAGCTGAAAGTTGACTCCAAGGGGGTTCCTTTTTTGTTGATTTTTACCGAGTCTGAGAAAGAGATAAAATAAAACTCTTTTGCATCATAAATAATCACCAATAGTGTAAAGGTCCTGTTACTGCACCAAAAAATGGCAAACATCACTGATATTGAGGAAAAATAATAAAATAATGGCGAAAATATTTCAAAAATCTATAAATAGACAAAAAGTAAATTTATTTCACCTTTGTATTTTAAGTAAATTGGAGAATTGCATTTTACCCATTTTCCCTCCGGACTTCATATCAGTGGTGATCCACGACACCATCTAGCGATCCGTTAGTGCCAAGTAAGAGCTCAAATCCCCCTCTTCATTTTGATTCCCTTCTTTCAGTGTTTATCTTTAGAAATAGAGAGATAGGGGGAGGATTTCAAACCTCAAAATCACTCGTGGCCAGCGCGGGTTCGATCTATCAGACCTGCATTGGTTGCGCTTAGCCCATTAGAGAAACGCACCACTAGCGTTGAATTAATTTGAACAATCGTGTTGGCCACGGGGAAGATTTTGAACTGAGAAATCTACCCATTTCCAATGGATGATTTCAAAAAATACTCTAATGAAAGCTCCTAAAACATCTTTGAATATGTTTTGCAGGTGATTTCAACCACATTTCAACAAAGATGGTCATCGAATGGAAAGAATGAGGCCACGAGGTGGAAGACCACCAAGCACTCCAAGACCACAATTGCGTAAATTCATTGCGCAATTGCGGATTACTGAAGTTCTTTCAGACGTCAGGGTTAAGAGCTCAGCTGGAGTTGCTTCGGTATTTGATTGGACTATGGGACATAGATTGTCACATATTAATCATTGGGGACCAGGAACTAGAATTAGATGTCATGGACATCTATTTCATCATAGGATTATCCAGGAGAGGGGAGAGAATCCAACCCTTCGGAGCTGGTGCAAGGGGTGCTCATCTAGAGACACTGTCTTGGGGCTCGAAAGGATGAGAGTGTGATCCGGACTTATGCAGGAATGCAATAAAATATAGAAATACACATAAACACAGATATTCAGCAGAAATAAGACTTCATTTCATTAATATCACATAACTAAAATATGCTTACAGCCGGAATGGAAATAAACTAGCTAGGGCGCTCGTAGCTTATCTCTGAGAAGAGATTTGGCAGCTACATGCCTTTGAACTGTGTTACAATGAGGCTCAAAGGCCTATTTATTATTGATAAATAATGGAAAACCCTAAACATCCAAAAAACTAACCCTAGGAGATGAAGCGCCAAAAATATGGGCCTCGTTTGGGTAAATTGGCACATAAACTTCCAGGGGACGTAACTTTCGCAAACAATCTCTGTTTGACGCACACAATACCTCATTAGAAATATCTATCCGAGGACTAAATTTTTTTCGAAGACTCATGTTTCTCTTGGTTTTCCCAAAAAAACGTCATTTAGGGCCTCAAAACAGCTCCGAAAGTTCGGGACCCGAAAAAACTGCTAAAAATGGTAAATTGTGCTACAATTAAGGAAATTGCGTAACTAAAAGAAACAATGGTGTGGCCCCAAGTGGAATAGGTGGGTGGCCACCAATATCCACCAGGATCATTCCTCCCCCCCTTATGAAGAAATGGTCCCCATTGCATTGAGTTCCTCCATGAGATGAGGAAACTTCTGCTAAACTTGGTCCCTGGTGAGCCACTTGCCTTGGTGCAGAAGTTGGCTAGCTTTGACAATCCAATACATTTGGATCTTATGTTGGCGAGTGTTCTTGATTTTCTTGTTCATGATATGATATGTGGTGGCCTATTCCAGAAAGTCTGGGCTTAACTCTATTGGTGTGAGTTGTTATGCAATGTCAGAGGTGTCTAGTAGAGGTGGGAAGTAGGGTCGAAAGCGGTCCACATTGAGCACTGGGTGCAAACCAAGGAATGGTGGAATACTAAGCTCAAAGGCATTGTCCCCTACAGCCTTGGTGATGGTGTATGGCCCATATCAGAGCGAGCGAAGCTTACGGTGGGGTTCCGCGAGGCGCTCCTTCTGAAAATGTAGCCACACTTTGTCGCCCACCTGGAATTTGTGTGGCACCCGATGCTGATCATGTCGCTGCTTGTACTTGGCATTGGATCTATCCAACATGTCATGAACCTATTGGCGAATGTGTTGAATGCGCTCAATGAAGTTGTTCGCCTTGTTAGCTTCAGACTGGACATGAGCCGAATCAGTCTGAGTAGCTGTAAATGGCATGGCTACGTCAATGGGACATAGTGGATGGAATCCCAAGCCCACATGAAATGGGTTGTGGTCGGTTGAGCTGCGGAGAGCCCAATTATAGCTATGTTGTACATAGGGGAGGCTCTCAACCCATGTGCGTGGATGCTTTGAGTTGTACATGTGCAGAATGTGTACGATAATCTTGTTGATGACCTCTATCTGGCCATAAGTTTGGGGATGGAAAGTTGTGGAATTGGTGAGCTTGGTGTCCAACATTGACCAAAGGCTGGACCAAAATGTACTGAGGAACTTGTTGTCCCGATATGATATGATAGACTGTGGGATCCCTAAGTGTACCCATACTTGTTCAAAGAAGAGTTTAGAAGTGGTTTCTATTGTGATATTCTTCTTGCAGGGTGCCATAATGGCCATCTTTGAGAATCTGTTGACGACCATGAAAACACAGTCGTTGCCATGCTTAGCATGTAATCCATGGAGATGGATTTCCAAGGTCGACTAGGGGTAGGCAAGATGCCTTGATTCTTTATGGTCGGTTTGGAAATGACGAATGCAGTGCAGGATCTGATGTACTTCTCGACATCTAGTCGAAGGTTTGGCCAATAGAAATATATCTGCAGTACTGCCCCTATTTTCTCGACCCCGAAATACCCAGCGAACCGAATGTAGTGCACTTCCCAAATCATATTGGCACACTCGCTTGAAGGAACACAAAGGTGTCCCAGGTGACATAGCAGTGCATCTTGGAGGTGAAAATTTGGAACTTGCTTACCCTCAAAGAGTGTCTTGTATGTGTGGCCAAATTCTAGATTTCTCTTGTAGAGAAGCGGCCAATCAGAAGTCTCGTGCCCACAAGAGTTGAGCACGATTGTTAGCACCACAATTGGCGGTTGGCTGAGGAATTTTGCAACATTATTGGTGCTTCCCTTCTTGTACTTGATGTTCAAATGAAACTGTTGTAGATATGTGGACCACTTATAATTGCAATCGTTCTGCAACTTCCCTTGTGTCCGTATGAGCTGTAGGGATCAGTGGTTTGTGTGGATGACCATTTCCTTCCCCAAAATGTAATGCTTCCATTGTTGGCAGGCCTGCATAATGGAATACATCTCTTTGTCATAAGTGGGATACTTCCGAACTGTGTCGGACAGTGTCTCACTGTGATATGCCACTGGATGCCCCTGTTGAGTAAGAATTTCCCCAATAGCATTGTCTGTGGCATCTGTCGGCGCTGTAGATCTTGATGTTTGGACATAGAGCTATAGAATGTCACACATATGTTTGGAATAAATACAGTTTCGGGAGATCTTTCATAAATGGATATTTCGGAACTCACCAGAATATTAACATATTTGATCATTTAAGAGATGATGTCGAATGTTACAAATGTAACAATTTTGGACACTTGGTTAAAGATTGTAGACTTGGAAGTTCCTCAAAGGAATTCTCACAAAATCAAAATGAACAAATATGGAGAAAGAAGACGGAAAAATGTGCTATCACTCTCAAGGCTCAAAGCAACAGAAACGTTTGGTATGTTGATAGTGGTTTCTCAACTCATATGACTGGAGATAAGAATAAGTTCATATCCTTGAAGGAAAAGAAGGATGGAACAATGTCTTTTGGAAATGACAGGTCTTCAAACATCATAGAAGTAGGTACAGTCACACTTGGAAGTAAGAATGCATTAGCAAAAGATGTGTTGCTGGTTGAAAATATGAATCAATCGGCTCAGTGTTGGACAAATGTGCGATCAAGGAAAGGAAAGCTCGATAAAATTGTGGCTAAAACAAGCAGAGCTCCAAATGACATATATATTTTGGATGAGACACCTAAAGGGTGATTTTTAGTGAAAGAAGACGAAAGTCTGTTATGGAACAAACTAATGGGACATATAAATTTCGACAATTTGGTCAGGATCAGCAAGAAGGAAGCAGTAAGAGAAATGCCTAAAATTTCAAAACCTGTAGACATAGTCTTCCTTTTGAGAGAGCAGAAAACCTTCAGGTTGTTCAATGTAAACTTCTTCTTCCAATTCACCATTTAGAAAGGCTAACTTAACATCCATTTGGTAGACCTTGATTTTTCTCGAGCATGTAAAAGCGAGAAACATTCTAATAGCTTCCATTATGGCAATAGGAGAAAACATTTCTTCAAAATCAATTCCTTCAACTTGTGCATATCCTTTGCAGACTAATTTTGCCTTGTTCCTGGTAACCTGTCCATCCTAATTCAATTTGTTTTTGAAGACCCATTTAGTTCCAATACAATTTTTATCCTTTGGTCGTGGAACCAATTCCCAAGTATTGTTCTTCTCAATTTTATCCAGTTCTTCATTCATAGCTGCTACCCAGTGTTCATCTTGACTAGCTTCCTCAAAATTGCTAAGCTCAAAAGTTGCTAAAAAAGAAAGGTGGGCTTGTTGTGATGAACGAAGATGTCGACTTCTTCTAGCTCCAATTCCTTCATTTATGTTGCTGATGATTTGATTTGACGGGTGATTCTTTTAACACCAATATTTTAAAGCTTCTAGAGAATTTTCTTGTACATCCTGCTGATCATTTCTCATTTCCTCTTGGTTGACTGTTGTTTCCTTATTTGATTGGTCTTATTCTGGAGCTTCTTCTTCATCCTTCATATATTCTCCCTCAGATCCCTCAGATTTTCTTGAAGGGAAAATCTCATCGCCATCCTTTGTAACACAATCTTCATCAAAAGTAACATTTATGCTTTCCACTATTTGTTTTCACCTCAGATTGTAGCATCTATAAGCCTTCCTTTTGTGTGAATAACCAACGAAAATACGTTCATCAACACGGGAATCGAACTTGCCCAATTTTTTATCTTCTCTTTTGATGTATCATTTGCTTCCAAATATTTTGAAGTATTTAACGTTAGTCTGTCTTCCTTTCCATAATTTCTATGGAATCATGTTACAATTTTTCCTTAGCAAACCTCTATTTATAATGAATACAGTTGTATCGATTGCTTGAACCCAGAATTTATCATCTAATTTTGAGTCATTTAACATTGTTCTGGCCATTTCCTATATAGTTCTATTTTTTATTTCAACGACTCCATTTTGTTGCGGTTTTCCTGGTTGTTGAGAATTGGCTTTTTATTTTGTTTTCATCACAATATTGTTGAAACACCTTGGAAGTAAATTCTTCGCCATTATCTAATCTCAGACATTTGATCTTCAAATCAGTTTCATTTTCGACCTATTCCTTGTAGATTCTAAAGCATTCGAATGCCTCAGTATTTTTCTTTAAGAAGCTTGTTAGTGTCAGTATTTTCATACTTCCACCAAGGATCAAAATACATTTTGCATGTGCACCTTAGGTGTCCCATTCTGAAGAAATTTTCAATCATTCCATTAGGTCATGATATAAAATTGTTTCCACTGGTGGTTGTCCTTGTCAAATGTCCCATTCTCCCTCACAAGATCATATTGGCTAACTCATTCTCATGTCTCCTTGAGCATAATAACACCTATGGAAATGCTCTGTGCACTTGGAATTCTTTAAAGTCAAAGGTCAAAGTCTCATTCAAAAGCCAGGTCAAAAAGCAGTCCCATTAGGTCATAGGGTCAAAATCATGAAAATTGGTCATTTCACCATCAAATTCATCTTTTGAAGGAGTAGTAATATTCAAAGGTATTAAAAAATTTCAGGTTCTAAATTATCATTTCCAAGTAAGTGGCTTTGTGTTTACCATATTTGTCTCTCAATTGTTCTTGGAAAGCTCATTTCCCTCTCCTAGGGTTTTGAGGGAATTTTTATTGGTCTCATGACTTCCATGGTTAAATAATCAACAAGACTTGTATCTTGATGCTCTTACACTCCCCTATAATTAATATACCTTCCTAAACACTTCCCATCACTCCTATTCCTCATAATAATCAATTTTCCACAAACCCTACCCTATTGCTACAATTTGACACTTTTCGAGACTAGGCATGTGTTTTTCCCTTTTGAACCCTTCCCCTCACTCAATCCTTTAAATTAAACTTTCCCCTACTCTCTAACATCTATCCCTATCTCCCAAAATTTCCCCAAGAATTTATACAGCCCCTAACCCCTTCATTCCCCTCCCTCTACAAGGCAGTCCTAAAATCCCTTGTTTTGCTTACACTAAACCCTAATTTCCTCTCCTACTGAGCTAGGGTTTTCTATGGAATCAGATAAATCTGAGTAGAGGAGACATAAGGGAGGTGATTTTAGCAAGTATGAAGCCATCCCAACTCATAAACATCATGCCTCCATCATTTTCCAAGAAATCATTGTAAGGGACAAATCATTTTCCACACACAGGGCCAGTTTCGCTTCAAACTATCTTTCTGACCAAACAGAGATGAATTTGACAAAAGTGAGAGAGGTTTTTGTCCAAAATAGGCCAAGGAAGAACAACCACCTTCAGTTTTTACACAGGTATCATGGTTGTTGATAAATGTCACAAATACAGGTGCTACAAGAGGTTTGCTGCATTTCTGGAGTGACCTTGGGAAAATCAAGTTTTCTCATAGCTGGAGTGTCCAAATGACTTTCTTGAAGAGTCAAATGATAACTAGAAAGAGAGAGATTTCCAATGAGCTCTCATGATCTCAATTTTGAGAGTAGGAAGGCCTTCAAAAGTTTCCTGCACCAGCACTCTGCATTTCTGCACCCTCATTCAACACTTTTTGAACAGTCTTGGGAAAATCAACTTTTGACAAGGAAAATGAACTCCAAACAGAAAACCAAAGGTAGATTTGAAAAGTAGACATGATAAGATTTCCAAAAAGCTATCCTGGGCCCAATTGGGACTCTGTGAAGGCCTCCAAATGTGGTCTGAAAAAAGGTGTTGCAATGGTGCTACGTGTTTGGAAGATGTTGCCTCCTTTTTCACCTTGGCGCTGTACGTTTACCAGTCTTGGGAGAAAAGGTTTTTGATAGGGAATATGGACACCATTCTGGAAACTAGAGGCATATTTGGAAACTAGACTCAGAGACCTTTCTAATGAGCTATCATGGAGATGATTTGGACACCGGAAAGGCTTCCAAAAGTTGCTTGCAAAAGAGGCTATTTTTTCTGTCATGGCACTGCGTGTTTACCAAGAAGATGCAGTTTTCATTATCTTCAGCATATTTTGACTTTTTCACTTTTTACTTCGGAAAATGGAGTAATTAATGATGTAAATGGTCATGGTTAATATAAATGTCATGTTTTGACTTTCATCGAAGGTAGATACATTAGGTAAGTCATCAGTTGAGGTCAAATGAATCAGTTTCCTCTCTTTTAGAGGCAAGTCGTTGGGTCTTCCTAGTTTTCAGTTTCTTGTTTGGGATTAGGTGAAACTGATCCTCATCTCATGGATTCGACCCCCTGAGGCTAGGGAGAGTGGTTTTGAGGTCTATATCATGTATTTTCTCAATCATTTGTAAAGGTTGGACTCACTTGGAGCTTTGGCATCTCAAAAGACATTTTGTATCAGTTTGGCTTGGACAATTAATGATAAATTTGCAGCTATTTCTTTGGGATCCATGTAGTATGCAGTGTTTGACATAGTTTATTCTTTGTAATCATTTGTATGAATGTTATTGTAAGCTCATAAACCATTTTCATGTCTATGATATGCTTAATTTCAAGTTGAAAGGCAGAATTCATGTTTTCATGCTCTGTTTTGGGGAATTTAGCATAATTTGTTTATCTTCTTCAGTTTAGGGAGAATTCATCTCATATGCTCTTCCTAACTTCTCACCGGTATTTTAAATTCACCATAATCATCCTTTGAATGTCAACCCTTCTACCTACCTTGCCCCTCATAACCCCTGCAAATTTTGACCTAATTTCCTTGCCCTAACTGTTTGACTCCTCCTGATCCAGCAAACCCTAAACAATCAAAATAAAAACCCTAAGCTACTATACCTAGCCTAAAATATTCTTTCCTCAGTCATTTTTACTGTGATCTATACGGAGAGAGCCCTCTCCTGGCCTAGTAGGGCTAGCTAATTGGCTAAGCGTGGTTTGAGGTTACCTCGGGATTGCCTCTCTTAGCCTAAGGGTCAATTTGAGTGATAACATTTTGGCGACTCCACTGGGGAAAAAAAAGTAAGATCAGATCTTCCCTGGGAAAGATCATCAAAGTTTAGATCTGATTGTTGATGGTGGACAACGGTCATATGCATATAAAGGCTGAACCATTCACCTGGCGACTCCATTCATTGAAAAATCCAAAAAATCAACACTTTATGGTGACTCCACTGCATGAAGATCATTAGCTTCAAGATTTTTCAAGATGGAAACTGTTGCAAGAAGGTTTGCTCCCATGAGCCGAGATCACATTCCAGGTTTCCCAAATAAAATGCCTAGGGTAGATTGGCAAAGGAATTTTCCTATGTTCAAAAATGTGAAAGGTAATGATGCTACTCTTCATTTGGTGAGATTTCACATGCATTTGCATAGATTAAAGATTGATTTTCCTGAAGACTGCTTGATGAAGATATTCATGGCCACTCTCGAAGATGAAGCTTGATCTTGGTATGAAATTTTTCCGCCTACTTGTATTTACTGTTTAAAGGATTTTCATACCATATTCTTTGAAAGGTATAAAGAATATTGTCCATCCTTAATATTAGTTCAGAACTGCTGTAAACATGTTGATAGTTTTATTGAAAATCTTGAGGATTTTTATGGAGATGATGAATTCATGGACAATGAGATCATGGAAGCCCTGTATGAAAATCCATTTCAGTAGCATAAAGAAATCATAGAGGATACTTATCAAGATGCTCAAGAAATTTTGCAACAGGCTGAAGATCTTTGTACAATTGACAATGATGGAAGATGAGGTCTTGTTTTAGATCTAATTGCAGCAAAAGATGGTATGCAGGAAAATCAAGTTCCAATCTTAGATTGTGGTAAAGTCAAGCTGGCTGCTCCAGATCTAGATTCAAATTGTGATGATGAAGAGTATGTTGTTTCGGATTCCATGAAGGAGAGCTCTATTGTTGGGGTCACCTCGAATGAAGAAAACAAAGTTATAGATCTAAGTGTTCTCAACCCATCAGAACAAAGTCTTCACGAGGAGGTAATCCATTCCCTTTATGAAAAACAAGATGAGATCTTTGTTTATGTAAGTGAAAAATGTTCTTTGGATGAATCTGTGGTAGATGATAGAAATGTCAGTTTTGGGTTTCAAGAACAATTTGAAGTTTTCCCTCGTATGACTGATGAGTGTGATAAAAAACATGACAATCTAGTTGCCATGTCATATGAAGATGATCAACAATATATTCAAATTGCAGAGGACCAAAGCATTGAGGACTGTCATTCAGATTTTTCTTCCCACGTCTCATGCTTTGAATTGTTTTTTCAAGAAGAAATCTGCTCACCTACATGTTCAAAATTTTTTGAAGACCAAGAACACACTCTTGCTGAGGTACATTATGAAAAGAGATCAAATTCAAGAGAAAAAGCTACCTTGTTTATTCCAGATCAACGAGAGGTAAATTTTATTGATTTTCAAGATCCCTTCGATAGTCTTTTACAAGCACTGGAGAATATGAATGTTGTCTTGTTTGTCAGCATAAGTATTGGTTTCAGTTTTTAATGTGAGTTGCCTACATGTACATCATTCTTCCTGCTCGAGGAAAGTTAGAGCAAAATTCAAGCAAATAACCATCTGTTGGATTGGTTACACTGGAAGGATCACTTCACATAATTGTATATATGTCTTCAACAAGCCGGTGGTTGTCATCAAGATTTGAAGCCCTCAAGTCTTGGTGATGTACCACTATCAATAAGTAGGGTAAGTTCAATTTTTAAGTCTTGTTTCAGTTAGTCTTGAGTTAGCCTTGAGTCAATTCAGTTTATTGAGTCAAGTTTCTTTCAGTATTCAGTTAGTCTTTAGCTATTGACTCCATGCCCAACAGATAGGCACTTGGTCTACGGTGTTCTTGGCACCTCCAAGGAGCTACCATCCCCAGCTAGAGCCAATGTTAGTGTCAGTATTTTCATACTTCCACCAGGGATCAAAACAAAATTTACATGTGCATCTTAGGTGTCCCATTCTGAAGAAATTTTCAATCATTCCATTAGGTCATGATGTAAAATTGTTTCCACTGGTGGTTGCCCTTGTCAAATGTCCCATTATCCCTCACAAGATCATATTGGCTGACTCATTCTCATGTCTCCTTGAGCATAATAACACCTATGGAAATGCTCTGTTCACTTATAAGTCTTTAAAGTCAAAGGTCAAAGCCTCATTCAAAAGTTAGGTCAAAAAGCAGTCCCATTAGGTCATAGGGTCAAAATCATGAAAATTGGTCATTTTACCATTAAATTCATCTTTTGAAGGAGTATTAATAGTCAAAGGTCTTCAAAAATTTTAGGTTCTAAAATAATTTCCAAGTAAGTGGCTTTTTGTTTACCATATTTGTCTCTCAGTTGTGCTTGGAAATCTCATTTCCCTCTCCTAGGGTTTTGAGGGAATTTTTCTTGGTCTCACGACTTCCATGGTTAAATAATCAACAAGACTTGTATCCCGATGTTCTTACACTTTACCCTATCATTAATATAACTTACTAAACACTTCCCATCACTTCTATTCCTCAAAATCACAATTTTTCCACAAACCCTAGCCTATTGCTACAATTTGACACTTTTCGAGACTAGGCATGTGTTTTTCCCTTATGGACCCCTTCCCCTCACTCAATCCTTTAAATTATACTTTCCCCTACTCTCTAACATATATCCCTATCCCCCAAAATTTCCCCAAGAATTTAGACAAATCCTAACCCCTTCATTTCCCTCCCTATAGAAGGTAGTCCTAAAATCCCCTAATTTGCTTACACCAAACCCTAATTTCCTCTCCTATTGAGCTAGGGTTTGCTATGGAATAAGATACATGAGTAGAGGAGGCATAAGGGAGGTGATTTTAGCAAGTATTAAGCCATCCCAACTCATAAACATCATGCCTCCATCATTTTCCAAGAAATCATTCTAAGGGACAAATCATTTGCCACACATAGGTCCAGTTTCGCTTCAAACTGTGTTTCTGACCAAAAAGAGATGAATTTGAAAAAAGTGAGAGAGGTTTTTGTCCACAATAGGCCAAGGAAGAAAAAAATCCTTCATTTTTTTCATAGGTATCATTTTTTTTTAGAAATGTCACAAATACAGGTGCTACAAGAGGTTTGCTGCATTTTTGG
This sequence comes from Pinus albicaulis, assembly GCA_034641835.2. NCBI lineage: Eukaryota > Viridiplantae > Streptophyta > Pinopsida > Pinales > Pinaceae > Pinus > Pinus albicaulis. Next base: position 42,082,443 of record CM076584.1, read on the forward strand.
AGTGACCTTGGGAAAATCAAGTTTTCTCATAGCTGGAGTGTCCAAATGACTTTCTTGATGAGTCAAATGACAACTAGACAGAGATATTTTTCCAATGAGTTATCATGAGATCAATTTGGAATTGAGTAAGGCCTTCAAAAGTTTCCTGACCAGCACTTTGCATTTTTTCACCCTCATTCAACTCTTTTTGACCAGTCTTGGGAAAATCAACTTTTGACAAGGCAAATGAAATCCAAATAGAAAAATAAGGTGCATTTGGAAATTAGACAAGATAATATTTCCAATGAGCTATCCTAAGCCCAATTTGGACACCGGGAAGGCCTCCAAATGTGGTCTGCAAAAAAGTGCTGCAATGGCGCTTCGCGTTTGGAAGATGCTGCCTCCTTTTTCACCTTGGCGCTGCTCATTTACTAGTCTTGGGAGAATAAGTTTTTGACAGGGCATATGGACACCATTCTAGAAACTAGAGGCATATTTGGAAACTAGACTTAGATCCCTTTCCAATGAGCTATCATGGATCTGATTTGGACACTGAGAAGGCTTCCAAAAGTCGCTTGCAAAAGAGGCTATTTTTTTTGTCATGGCACGCGCGTTTACCAAGAAAATGTAGTTTTCATTATCTTGAGCAGATTTTGAATTTTTGACTTTTTACTTGGGAAAATGGAGAAATTACTGATGTAAATGGTTATGGTGAATGTAAATGTCATGTTTTGACTTTCATATAAGGTAGATACATTAGGTAAGTCATCAGTTGAGGTCAAATGAATCAGTTTCCTCTCTTTTAGAGGCAAGTTGTTGGGTCTTCCTAGTTTTCAGTTTCTTGTTTGGGATTAGGTGAAACTGATCCTCATCTCATGGATTCGACCCCATGAGGCTAGGGAGAGTGGTTTTTAGGTCCCTATCATGTATTTTCCCAATCATTTGTAAAGTTTGGACTCACTTGGAGCTTTGGCATCTCAAGATACATTTTGTATCAGTTTGGCTTGGACAATTAATGATAAATTTGCAGCTATTTTTTTGGGATCCATGTGGTATGCAGTGTTTGACATAGTTTATTCTTTGTTATAATTTGTATGAATGTATTTTAAGCTCATAAAACCATTTTCATGTCTATGATATGCTTAATTTCAAGTTGAAAGGCAGAATTCATGTTTTCATGCTTTGTTTTGGGGAATTTAGCATAATTTGTTTATCTTCTTCAGTTTAGGGAGAATTCATCTCATATGATCTTCCTAACTTCTCACCGGTCTTTTCACTTCACCATAATCATCCTTTGAATGTCAAGCCTTCTACCTACCTTTCCCCTCAGAACCCCTGCAAATTTTGACCTATTTTCCTTGCCCTAGCTGTTTGACTCCTCCTGATCCAGCAAACCCTAAACAATCAAAATCAAAACCCTAAGCTACTATACCTAGCCTAAAATATTCATTCCTCAGTCATTTTGACTGTGATCTATACGGAGAGAGCCCTCTCTTGGCCTAGTAGGGCTAATTACTTGGCTAAGCATTGTTTGAGGTTACCTCAGGATTGCCTCTCTCGGCCTGAGGGTCAGTCTGAGTGATAACAAAGCTGACGATTGTCATTCTGGTGTAATCATCTATCTTTAGCATAAAATATAATTGTCCCTCTAAATATTTTGTTCTCATAGGACCAGATAGATCAGTATGTACTAATTCCAATGGACGTGATGCAAAGTGTTCTTTTGTCTTGAACTCAACTTTTGTCTACTTTCCATGCTGACAAGATTCACATATCGTATTGGTGGGTTTTGAAATTTTAGGATTTCTCTTACTGCTTCCTTCTTGTTGATCCTGACTAAATTTTCAAAATTTATGTCCCATTTGATTGTGCCATAACCAAATTTTGTCTTCTTTAACCAAAAAGCATCCTTTAGGTGTCTCATCCAAAATATATATGTCATTTGGAGCTCTACTTGATGTAGCCATAATTTTACTGAACTTTCCTTTCCTGATTTCACATTTCTTAGAGTTAAATAACATTGTGTCCTTGATCACACATTTGTCCAACACTAAGCAGATTGTGGTTCATATTTTCAATCAACAACACATATTTTGCCATTGCATTCTTGCTTCCAAGTGTGACTGTACCTACTCCTATGATGTTTGAAGACCTATCATTTCCAAAAGAAATTGTTCCATCCTTATTTTCCTTCAAGGATATGAACTTATTCCTATCTCCAGTCATATGAGTTGAGCAAACACTATCAACATACCAAACGTTTATGTTTCTTTGAGCCTTGAGAGCGATAACACATTTTTCAGTCTTCTTTTTCATATTTGTTCATTCTGATTTTGCGAGAATTCCTTTGAGGAACTTCCAGGTCTGCAATCTTTAGCCAGGTGTCCAAAATTTTTACATTTGTAACATTCGAAATCATCTCTCAAATGATCAAATATGTTAATATTCTGTTGTGTTTCGGAATATCCATTTCTAAAATATCTCCCGAAACTGTATTTATTCCAAACATATGTGTGACATTCTATAGCTCTATGTCCAAACCTTCCACATGAATAACGATGACCATAGAAGATAGGTTGATACCTGGGAGGAAATCTTCTTCGAGGAATTGTCTTCCATGGTTCTTTCTGCAAGTCCTGATCTCTTGATCATATCCATCTTTTTTTGTTGTCATAGAAGGACTTGGATCCTTTTCAAATTTTTCTTTGTAACCAAGACCAGTCTTGTCACTGTTTGAGCGTTGATTGTTGATGATTTCTTCCAATGCCTTGGAGCTGTTGGTGTAGTTTTGAACTTTTTTTCCATTTTTTAGTTGCTTTTGAAGAGAAACTATTTCAGCTTCCAATGCTTCTCTTTCCTTTTTTCTTAGCTTTAATTCTTCCCTGAGCGATTCTTCAACTCGTTTGTATTCTTCAACCTTGATTTTAAGATTTGGGACATGTTCCCTTTCTATCTTTAATTCGTCTTCAAGAGTGATGACATACTTCTTCTCGACCTTGAGCTCTTTGATAACCTTGATCACTTCGTTTTGAAATTCAACCTCATTCATCTCTTCTTCTTCGTCAGATGCTTCTTGGTTATTATGCTTGGCCATAAAAAATACTCTTCCCTTGATTTCTTCTTCGTTATCACTATCTTGATCAGATGAGGAGCTGTCTTCTTTGGAGAATAAACTCTTCTTAAACCATTTCTTCTTGCCTTCCTTGTTGAACTTTCTCAGACCTTTCTTTCCTTTCGTAACAACCTCATTTTTGTGAGGACACTTGGCTGCAAAATGCCCAACCTCACCACAATCGAAACATATCAATGGAAGTTTACCGTTGAATTTCCTCGTACTTGTTCTAATTTTTCACGTGAAGTTGGAAAATTCTTTATCTGAAAATTATTCTTCATCGTCTTCCTTTTCTTCTTCCTTACAACTGCAAGTTTTCGCTTTCGGAGTATGCTTGTCCTTACTAGTTTTTTTGGATGCGACGAAAGATGTTTCTAGGTGAGATGTGTCGTCCTTCTCTTCAATCCTCATTTCATATGAGGTAAGCACTCCATGAAATTCATATTTGTTGAGATTGGCTAGATTCAAACTATTTCCAAGATAGATACCTTTGGGTTGAATCTTGCCGGCAAGGTTCTAAGGATATTTTGGACAAAAATTTTCGTGTCGACGGGTTCTCCCAAACCTTCCAATGCATTTGTTATTTCATCAACACGCTATAAGTATGTATCAATATTTTCATCTTCCTTCATTTTGAGTTGCTCAAATTTTGCCCTGTAAATTTGAAGCTTCGCTTATTTCACGTTTGAGTCGCCTGCATATATATTCTCAAGATTGCCCCATACTTATTTAGTAGTTTTGCAACTCAGTACCTTAAGATAGACAGATTCAATAAGCCCACTAATAATTAGATCTTTAGCCCTTACATCTATTGGACGGATAAGTCATTCTTGTGGACAATAAAGACCTCCCAAGTGTCCTACGGACAACTAGCAAGAAACAGGACAGATGCAAACTACTTTCTCTAGATTATATGTAATTTAGAATTTTCTATGATGAAGAAAGGACCTACCTGTGATCCAATGCTAGTTGAATTCTTCTTTCCCATCGCTCCAAGAAGTCACCTCGAAAGACCTGGAAGCATAGACATGGAAAAGAATTAAAAGCACCTGCAACATATACTAATTCAGAAATCACAAATCTATCTTAATGATCAAGGAATTTAAGAAATGAGATAATTAATTAAATAACCCATTGATTAAACATGATAAATAAGCTATTTAACTAAAAAACCCATTGAGAAAACAATATTCATTTGTATTAACTTAAATAAAGAAGAGCCTTACAACCATGTCCGCCTTGATGTCATACAGGCCTTCCTAGGGTCTGGAACAGACGTTTCCTTTACTCTGACAAGCTTTGCACTCTGTCAGCTAAAAGCACATGGACGTGTAATCATTCCCATATCATGATCAGCTATTAGAGTTTGAGTCTCTACAACATTTCTCCTCAAAAATTCTCAAAGTCTAATTCTCCAAAGTCCTTTTTTGAGGTTGCACTATGGCTTCAATTTATAGGAAAAGAGAAGAGGTTGCAGCTCCACATAAGAGGGGATAGAATCCTCTTTGGAAGGGATTGAGCTCCATAAACCAAGGGGTAGGCTCCCATAATAGAGGAATGAACATACATGATAGGAGCGAACCTTCGACCGGATAATTGCTTCGAGAAGCTTCCAGATTTGACTACTGGGCTTCTAAATGTTACTTTCCACCTTCATTTTACCTTTTACAGGGGTCCGCACCTTTAATACAAAAAAAGTGCGGTAGGTACCGCATTTTTCCTTCACAAAAGGTGCGGTACCGCAGGTAATGTTAAGAGAAAGTGCGTGGAGTCGCCATTTTCTTGGACGGATAATTCGTTCTTGCGGACAAGAAAGACCTCCCAAGTGTTCTACGGATAGCTAGCAACAAACAAGACAGATGCAAACTGCTTTCTCTAGATTATATGGAATTTAGAATTTTCTATGATGAAGAAAGGACCTACCTGTGATCCAATGCTAGTTGAATTCTTCTTTCCCATCGCTCCAAGAAGTCACCTTGAAAGGCCTGGAAGAATAGACATGGAAAAGAATTAAAAGCACCTGCAACATATACTAATTCACAAATCACAAATCTATCTTAATGATCAAGGAATTTAAGAAATGAGATAATTAATTAAATAACCCATAGATTAAACATGATAAATAAGCTATTTAACTAAAAAACCATTGAGAAAACAATATTCATTTGTATTAACTTAAATAAATAAGAGCCTTACAACCGTGTCCACCTTGATGTCATACAGGCCTTCCTGGGGTTCGGAACAGGCGTTTTCTTTACTCTGACAAGCTTTACACTCTCTCAGCTAAAAGCACATGGGTGTGTAATCATTCCCACATGATCTGAAAATGGATTGTACTTGAAATAAGGGTGCAAGGTATCCATTTCCAATAATTATAAATGTGCAAACAACTCTGATACCAATCTGATCTGAAATGTGTGAACAAAATATTTCTTATACAGAGATAGACAGTAGGGGCTTTTACTGGTTATTTCACCTTTCAAAGAAAGGATGAAACCAGAAGCTTCTGGCCCTCTTACTGGCTCTGCCTAAAGAAATATGAAGTAAACACTGAAACGATCTGGCAATGAAATTATTTGTTTTCTGATTGCAAATTATTAATTAACCGATATTATGAGTGTACAAGCATGTTAAGGTTTTCTGCAATGGAACAAATGTGTTTTGGAATGGAACAAAAATGTTTTGATAACTGTATAAGCCTTTTTGTGTTAAGAGGACTTATTTAAATTTACTGTTTAAGGTATTAATCTATGGAAATAAGTAACAAGAATTCATAGCATAATAACAAGCATCTGATAAAGCAGTTCACCCCTCTCTTGGGCTACATCTGCTGGGTCCAAAAGCCCCAAAATGGACTTTTCCTTCTTCTATTAATGCTCAAAATTAGTTTTACACCATGAAGAAAGCCTCACTAGGCTGAAATAGTTACAAAATCAGAATCAGAGTGCTGGAAACAGTAAAAATTGACTATTCATTCACCTCAAACAGATGAACATAGCCCAATACAACTGTCTCTTCCCAAAGCCCTGGTGGCTCCTCAAGAAAATATGCTGATAAAACCTCTAACAAATTTCCCTAATGGCTCTGTAGCCTCTTCCAACAACTTCAGAATGCTCCAATACCCCCAAAACAAAAAAAATTTCGTTCCAATTGGACTTCCCTAGCCCAAGTTATGACCAAAACAGACTTTTGCCCAGTTAGGGCTAGGAAAACTCCACCAAAAGTGGTGGGACTACAGTTTAACCCACCAAAAATGGGGCAGCCACCAAAATAGGCGGAATCCACCATAACACTGCCAACTGTTGAGGGCTAAATTTAAGGGCCACGGAGGTCATGTGACCGTGCCCGTCGGAGTTCAATTTAAGAACTTTGAGTTATAAACAAATCTTTTAAAATTGAAACCATATCATAAAATCCACCGCCGAACTGCACGTGACCAGTCCTTATCTAGTTTTGTGCCGTTTCATTTAGGTCTTGGTTCCGAGCATTGAGGTTGTATGCGGAGGGGGCTGGCCCCCTTTCGGGACTCGCCCAAATCAACAACAAACTTTAAATATAAGTTTGCAACCATACATGTTAAGACTTGCTCGTAGCCCATCCGGTTGAGCCGCCTGGTTGCCACCGCCCCAACCTAGGGTCGATTCTTGCCTGCGCCAATATAAATTTTTCCAGAACAATTTCGTTTGACCCTTGGGGCCATGTGGCACCCTCCAGGCAGGCCACGTGGCGCTCTGCTATTGGCTGCCTCCATGGAATATTCTGCAGAATATTTTTTTTTAATAAAATTTTAAATAAGGTCAAACTGAGTCAAATTGGGCTTTTTGCCTGAAATTGAAAAACTTCAAAGCTGAATAAATTTCTCATACAACATCAGTTTTCAGTGCCGTTCAAGGCTACAGGAGCGTTTTTTTGAGCTCTTTCATGTCGTTCTGGTTTGGACCATTTCTGAGAAACTAATTTTTTGAGCATTTTTCCATTACGGACTTGATCACCTAATCACACCTCCCAAATGGGAAGCTTTTGGTCCCCAAAAGCTTAGTGAAATGAAGAACTGAACTGTAGTACAGAAAATGAGAGAATAAAAATCCTCTTCTCTTCAGCCCTTCAAAATTTTTTGCCTTGAAAAGCAAATGAAATTGAACCACAAATGGAAAGAAATCGAGATTTCCCTTCCTGAATGCGCTTGTCCACAACTGTCCACAACTGACCTTCTTGAACTCACACAGAAATTTCTGGCAAGAAATTTACAGAGTGAAACTATACAACGCAACCTTGATCAATGATCTAAGGTGGCTCAAAACAAAAAAAATATTACAGCATAAAATACATGCATACATCCGAAATTTTCATATGTACAAAAGGAGTACGTCTTACTGTGTCAAGAAGTCCATTCACTTCTCACCAAGCCACTTCCATGGAGACTTTTGCTGCTGCAACTTTTCCTCATGTGAAACTTCCCTTTTCACATCAATAATGGAATCCATGATTCCCCCTTCGCTAATATTTTTGTCCTCTTGCTGCATGTGCGTGGGATGACGAGTTGGATGCAAAGTCCAAAAATGAGAGACAACATGTCCCTTATTTTGGCAAAAAGTGCAAATCATATGCACCTTCTTTGAAGGTAGTCTTTGCTTCATCTGCTTCTTGTGTGCCTTCTTCCTCATCCAGCATCTCGAAACATGATGGTTACATCAACCACAATATGTACAAGAATTCTTTCTTCCATTAAAGCATGTAAAATTATCATGCCTTGCAGAAACAAAATCAATTTGATCATGAGAAGATTCATACCTCTTATACTGCTTTGCATGTTCATCCTTTTTGCCTCCATGAGGAGATGAACTAGTAGAGGCTCCAACTTTCAATTGTAGACTAACATCATCGTTCTTGTCTTGAAAACTGCCTAAAATTTCATGCTTGCCATAAGCTGCATGTCTACCATCTTCTTGCTGCAACAAAGGCTTAAAACAATGGTAAGAAAGATTGCCATAATGACATTGATGTAATTGAAAACTTAGGAGAAATGTTCTCTTCAAATTTGCATCACATTCTTGAATGCATGTGCTCAAAGGTTCGCCATTAAGCTGCTCATAGCCAAGACCAATATTCTTGGGATGCTCCACAACACAAATAGGCTCAAAAATGCCTTGTCACTAGTAAATTTGGCCCAATTTTCGACGGCCAATTCGTCGCTATTCCGACACATAGGCGTCGCAAGAGCGACAGTTCGAGGACGGGCAAAACGTGGTTTGCCATCCCGTCGCAATTCCGACGCACTTACAAAGTGTTGCACTACCGACACTTTTTTCGTCGCTTCCAAACAAGCGTCGCTCTTCCGATGTTTCCCAAACCGTCGCGCTTCTGATGTTTGTAAACTGTCGCACTTCTGACGAAATGTGGTCCGACGTTTTGAACATCACTCTTTCGACGTTTGTAAACTGTTGCAATTCCGATGAAATGTGGTCCGACGTTTTGGACGTCGCTCTTCCGACATTTGTAAACTGTCGCAATTCCGACGCAATGTGGTCCGACATTTTGGACGTCGCTCTTCCGACGTTTGTAAAATGTCGCAATTCCGACGAAATGTGGTTTGACGTTTTGAACGTTGCTCTTCCGACGTTTGTAAACTGTCGCAATTCCGACGAAATGTGGTCCGACGTTTTGAATGTCACTCTTCCAAAGTTTGTAAACTATCGCAATTCCGACAAAATGTGGTCAAACGTTTTGAACGTCGCTCGTCCGACGTTTTTATACTGTCGCTCTTTCGACGTTTTTAAGCTGTCGTAATTCCGACGCTTACAAGGCGTCGGTATACCTACGGCAGATTCAATTTAAAAAAAAAACGAAACTTTAAAACAGGATAGTAAATCTCCAATATTTGTTATGAATTGTGGGTGTTCCAATGACCGTGAAATATTAATATAATAAACCACCCCGCAGCGCTTCGACTATAAACAATCATTTTTTTTCCACAAGAGAAAAAATGTTGTTTTGAATATATTATATGAAGTAAAACAGTCCATGAAGTCATTACATTTTCACATTTGAAGATTGGAACCCAAATATCCATCCAGAAAAGTGGAAGTCCCACCCCAGACAATGATAGAAAAATATCCCATGTCACATACAGGGACTTGATATAAAACCCAGTAACGGTCCACATGGAGATTATCGACAATCTGAGAAAGCATCCAAATATGCCCGAGGCATCTATAAGAAAGTGAAATAGCAGTATGTAGAATAGTAAAGCAACAGATAGAGTACCGACGTCCATTGTTCCAAATACAAATTAAAGTACCCAAAATCCTTGAACAGAAAAAAACGCTAATCATGTGAGGAGTGTGATATGTCCAAAATATAAAAAGACCATCATACCATATCAATAAACCAGCAACATAGACCAGCATCGCTAGTTTTGAAGGCAGAGTGATAACCTGTCAACACATAAAATAGTATCATAAAGCGGATACAGGAAATGTGCAGAGACATGTACTGTTGATATACGCCTCACACAAAAAGCATCCATGATAGAGCAAAAATATGTATAAACCTAGGGTCGATTGTATGTTCTAGCTCGCTTGTTCCCGGAAATAAAAACCATCTGCAGAAACCCAAGCTCGCTTGTAAGATCAGGCTCGCTTGATTCCAAAATTGGTAACCATCTGTTGCATCCGAGATGTAAGGTTCAGGCTCGCTTGTTTCCATTAGTAGCCCGCTACAACATCCACCCTGTTCATAGCAAAAAGGTTCCTGTAGATATACAGAGAAAGAGTATAATACATAGACCATATAAACATGGCTCTGTATTTCAAAAAACAGGTTTAAAATAGAAATAGGGCAACATTTTTTTTTCCAATTGTTATGAACATAATTTGACCGTGAAATATTAATATAATAAACCACCCCGCAGCGCTTCTACTATAAACAACCATATAAACATGGCTCTATATTTCAAAAAATAGGTTTAAAATAGAAACAGGGCAACATTTTTTTTTCTAAGTAAAGTTAATCTATTAAAAGTGGGAATAAAATTACACCGAAGTCAAAAACATTGCCCAGACTCATGGAAAATTTGTCATCAAAAAATCAAAAAAGAAGACTGCCCTCATACGGGGAAACCAGTCTTGAACGTTTACAGAATTCAAAAATATTACAGAGGTCCAACACAGTAATATAATCTAAAAGCAACCCAATTAAGTGGGCCGTGAAGCAAGAAAAAAATTAACCAAACTACTCCTCCGGTGGTTCCTCGACAATTCGGCACCGTCCTTCGGAAGGTCCAGGATCGCCAGGTGCTATCTCCACATTCATGCCACCGCTCCCCTCCTGAAGGCCCGAATGCTGGCCGACTTTTTCTGAGCTTAGACCCGCCAGACGGGTGCATTGTTCTTCCATTTGGGCCTCCTCACAGAAAACCATATTAATTGAAGCTGTGATTTGTGGGCGGTTCAGAGAGAAATTAAAGGAAAAAAGCGCAGTGCGCGTCGTGGGAGAAGGTGAAGCGGTGGGGAAATAAGGAGCAGGGGAGCCCATATGGTGGCCAGATCCTAGAACCTGACCCCGCCCACTTCTAGTATCTAGATAGCGACCTGCGTGATAATCACTGGACTGGGAAGATGACTCAGTTGAGGGGCTGGAGGGAGCGCGCAGGGGTTGACCTCTAGTGCTCCCCCTACGGCAACGCATCCTTTGATGCAGGCGAGGCATGGGTGTAGTCTCAGTAGTGGGCACAAGACGAGACAGAGAAGCATAATTCCAAGAAATAGAGGAAGACAGACATAGACCAGACCGAGAGAAATGCAGATATGCACCAAGGTCTAAGCAGCAGTTCAGCTGGCCACTTCTCCTTCTCGTCACAGTGAGCAGGCAGTGTAACCCAGCAACCGGCTCGTCTGAAAAACCATAGTGGAACGCCATTTTATCGACCCGACTGCAATGCAATCGAAGAATGCCCTTCATAATTAATCTCTGATAATTAATGAGAGCCGAAGGCCGGATCATATTGGAGCATGCGGAATCGCTTCAGGAGTGGAGGTTCGATCTTGAACAGTGTTAAAACTTAATGCGATTTGATGTGAAAATCTTGGAACTTAATTGATCAGTGTTAAAACTTAATGTGATTGATATGAAATCTCCACATCCATGTCCCATCGCCTTAAATGCCATCAAATGCACCCGCATCCGAGAACAGGGCAACATTTGATTGAGGACACATGGTAGAAATTGATTGGAGCGGATCTTTGTTTGGGCCGCTCGAGCAGCGGAAATCTGGACCCGAAAAATATTAGGGTGAATTTGTTAAGAAATTCGCATCACAACTCTCCCTCCGTATGCCAGCCCAACTTCGGACCCGAAAAAGATTAGGGCGGAATTCAATTGGTTTTCGTGTCACAAAATTGGCCGACGTCAGTAGGCTATTTTGGAACGTGAATTTGGTTTGAATTATGGTTTATTGCCGTTTGAAGTCCGGTGGGCTCGACTTAAGAACAATTTTGTTTGATCCCATCTTATAAAATTTGTGTTGGTTTTCTTTCATAATACACATATTTATAATAAATCATGGGAATACCACACTAAACATGTGGTAAAGTTATATAAATTATTGAGAACAATCATTTTTATGTAAAAATATCCAAATGTGCTTTTGGGAAATAAGAATTCGAGTATTTGGTTCATATTGTTTTAAGGGAAGGAGTGAAGTTGGAGCCTCAAAAGATGCAAGCTATTACAAAATGACCTATTCCTAAGAAAATCAAGGTTCTTAGAAGATTTTTTAGACTTACATGATATTATTGATCATTTGTTAAGAATTATGCATGCATTTCAAGTCCACTCATATCTCTTGAAGAAAATATCATTTATATGGAATGATGAGGCTACTTTGGCATTCTCTCTTTCAATGGATGCCATGTCTTCTACACCAACATCGGTTGCACCTACTTTTGGTAAAACATTCATAGTAGAGTGTGAGGCACTAGGACAAGGAATTTATGTAACATTAACACAATAAGGGATATCATTGGCTTTTAAAAGCAAGAAATTCAAAGAAAATATTTGGTGAAATCTACGTATGAAAAATAAATGGAAACAATATTACATGCAATAAAAAATGGGGATAGTATATCATTGGGAGGTACTTTAAAGTCAAGATATACCATGATAGCATAAATTATTTTTTGAAGCTATGGATTTCATTGGAAGATTAACAAAAATGAGGAGAAAAAATGCAAAGTTTTAATTTTGAGATAATCTGCAAAAAGGGTAAGAAAATTTAGTACATGATGCTCTTTCTAAAATATAAGAGGCCTCAAATTTATATCCAATTACATTTTCTATTCCTAGGTGGCTAGAAGAAGCTTGCCATAATGGAAAAATGACAATAGTACTAAACAAAAACTAAAATTTATAAAGGATGGGATGAACTCTATGGAGCATTGGGAGTGAAAGAGAGATCTACTTTGGTGCAAATGTAGAATATTTTTATGCACGCAAGCATATTTGAATAAACAAATATTAAGGGAGTCCCATGTCTCTTTGATGGTAGGATGCAGGGTTCCTTAAAACATCTCAAAGGATCAAAAAATATATTTTTGGAAGGAATGAAGAAAGATATTCAAAATTTTGTAAGAGAAGGTCAGGTTTGCATAATAAATAAAAGAGAGATAGTAAAATCTCTAGGGTTACTTCAACCATTCCACATACATATTCAAAGACTAGAAGATATATCGATAGACTTTATTACAGGGTTACTGAAATATAAAGGTAAGTATTACATTTTTGTGGTCATTTATATAGACAAATTTTGTAAAAAAAATTTGTAGAGCTCAAAGTACATAAACAACAAGCCAAGTGGCAGAAGTGTCCGTGAAAGAAATTCATAGTCTTCATGGTTTTCCTAAAGTAATAGTAACAAGAAAATTTTGGAAATAATTATTTAATATGAGTGGAGAAACACTAGCTGCCATGAGTTCTACATATCAAACACAATCAAATGGTCAAACAAAAATAGTTAACAAATGTTTTTAAGATTATCTACAATGTTACTCTTTAGAAAAGCAATCTTAATGGATGAAGTGGGTTCCTCAAGGAAGAATGGTAATATGATACTATCATACTACCTATCACACATCTACTAAAATTTCCCCATTTAAGGCCCTTTATGGATATCCAACTCCTAGTATCTCATACTTTTTGCAAGATGAGTCCAAAGTATAGGAAACAGAGTCACATATGGAAAATACTAAAGAAACTTTGAAAATTATTATGGAAAACATTCAAATGACATGAAACATGATAAAACAACAAGGGGAACAACATTGAAGTGAAAGATAATTTGAGGAGGGTAATTGGGTATTTTTTAGATTATAGCATTATAAGCAATCTTCATTCGAGAAAAAGAAGAATAAAGAATTAGCTCAAAAATGTTATGGCCCTAAATAATTATTCATAGGATTGCACAAGTGGTATAGAAGTTATATTTTCCTTCTTCTTGCATTCATAAGGTTTTTCATGTATCTTGCCTAAAAAGGTTTTGGGAAAAAATATGCCAATGTAAATAGAACTTCCAAAATTAGATGAAGAATGAAAGTTGATTCTTGAACCACAAAAAGTTATAGATAAAAATTATGTATCTCTTTGACATATAACCATTATGAAGTACCTAATCAAGTGGAAGAATATTCCTCTAGAAGAAGGTACATGGTAAAATGATCAATTCGTGATGAAATACCCACGGCTAAAGGGTTCGTTTGAAGTTTTGACAAAGGTTTTGTTATATGTTTTATATAACGCGTGGCATAATAGTTTTATTGTTTGTTAAGGTCCCACACAGTGATCAAATTTGAAGGGCAGGTCTGAATTTCAATTAGAAGGGCATATATCTATGTTGCCCTTCCATAATGAAAAGCTTTAAAAAAAAACTTTTTAATTGACCACAATAAATTATTTTTACATTTCATTTTTCAGAAAGACAAAACCATCAATCTTTATATTAATAAAAGACTGTTACATATACAAAAATGAAGAAGGATCCATCTTTCATTGCTTAAATATCTCATTGGCAATGTCAACATAAGTCTTGAAGACACTATTATAAGAATTTGGATACATACCACCGGGATATAGGAGATTCTTATGTGTCAGATTGTGTAATGCAATTTTGACTTTGTCTCACAAGGAGCAGCAACATGGAGGTCTGGATTTTTCTTATAGAACTTTATTATTATTATTTGAAACATTTTTCATAGATATGAATACAACAATGAAATTATGAGCATGGTGGACAATTAGTCAAGCTCATGATGCCAACCCATGATGATGTAAGTTTGGAATTTAACATTTTTACATGTTAAAGACAAATAGTCAAAATCACTGACAACTTAGTATGCCATAATTAATAATCATTCCCTGTTTACTTTTGTTAATAGGTTTATGTCACATGATGATCTCTCTTCTCTGGCATTTACTTGTATTGAAGATCACTATTCTAGGAATAAGGAGTTATTTTCTCCAAAAATAACCCTAGCCAAACATTGACAATGCATCAAGGATATCTTTCTATGCTTAATAAGTACATATGTTCTAATTCTAAATCATGTCTTGGAAGTGGTTGTTTTGCTGGAAATTATTCACCAGTTGGTTTCATACTAAAGTATTTTTCTCATTTTCAACATCCAATACATGAAAAAATAATGGTTTAAAACAACATAAATATTTGAAATTTTGAAAGAATTGTCTGGCACACTTTGAATATGAATTTTGAAGTCAAGTGCATGATGCTGTATAGGATCAAGTGTCATTTTGAATACCAAATGTTTCACAGGAAACTTCTGAACATGCTACCCTGCAGTAAGGATTAAATGACAATATTGCATCAACTATTTCCATAATAAAAGTGCACCTTGGCCATAAGACTAAACAACTACAAATGTTGTAGATCTAACAAGACCACATAATCAAATGTATTCCACAAGGCCAATACTGTATGAAAAATGAAAAGGAGTTTGCAACCTAAAATACCTTAGGCAACTAATTCAATTAGATACACCAAACCATTAGCAAAAAGGAAAACCAGCCTACTCAAAAGGCAAGCGTTTACCTCCTTTGACAAAATTTTGAGTTCCGAAACAAGGGTCTTTATTGTCTTGTCAATGCCCCTAGTAATTTGAACGGGGTTTGCACCTGCTGCAACAACATAAACAAAAAGGTTTCATTTCAAATTATTTTCCACAAATTTAAGATACAACCATTGTCAGTTTTGTATTTCCTAACAAGCTCATAAATTTTGACAAAAGAACCAAAATTTTTTAATACCTGATAGCATAAGTTAATTACATAAACCCTTTTCATTCAAGCATAAGTTAATTACATAAACCTAATTTTTTTATACTTAGCGCTTTCATTTCATTTTCATATTAATTTCTAACTTTATTATTTAAATCCCTATGAAAATCCACCTATTCCCGTATTATTTTAATAAAATTCCCAAATATTATATATCCTGCCCCTTTGGTTGAAATATAACCTTAATATGGTGTTAATTGCGATTAATTAGTAAAATCTCTAATCAATCATGAGCCTGCTTCCCCGCCACGTTTAAAGGACGTTAATTAACCCTCATGGTTAGTTAATAACCTACTCCACCAATCAAATAGCCCCCGATGTACTTATATTATGGGCCCGCTCTTTCATCTCTCCGTCATCTCCCCTTCCCGACCGCCGTTCGATCAACCAATCCACGATCAACGGTTGTTATTCATATCGCTGCACCCCCACGTCCGAACAATAACGCGCGATGGCTGAGTGGTTTTCTGAATAGTACCTCGCCATGTGTCGTGTATTGTATGGAATCGCTCGCCCTCCACTGAAAATCGCCTGTCCCCAAAAGCGGTGCGATGTATACCGCTTACCGCTTACCTCCTATGACAAACCACCTTACCTGCTTGCGTCATCTGCTTAAAAAATTAAAATCCCAGTAGCCTTTGAATTTGCAAATAAAACGCACCAACGCGCGTCATTTTCACTATTTTTCACAGCAACCAGTGTCCCATGCAAAAAAATTCAAAAACCAACTGTGAAGACCGTCAACCGCCACCTTGCTGAGAAATTTGCAGCTGAACAATCCAGAATTCATACACCGTTGCCTACACCTGTTTTCGTCACTGTTTATTTCCCGGAAAATAGGTATTTACCCAAATTCCCGCTGAACTCTGCAAAATCTTGGTTTTTGTTTTAATTCCACAGAAAAAGACTGAAACAGAGTTCAAGTTGGTCTCTATCTTCATTCCTAGAATTCCCAGATTTGCAATTATATTCCCAAACCTGTAATTATCCCTGTTTTTCATCAAAACCTGAATTCCTTTCTGAATCCACAAGAACCAGAAAAGAAAATTCCGGTAGCTTTGAATGTCGCACCTCTGAATGCCCCTCACAGAGATTTGGACTATCTGCCTCTAGCAGATAGGGATTTTCAAATTAAAGACCTCGTCCTTAGTGAAAATCCTCTTAGAATTTTTTGCCAATGCAGAGATAGCTCCCTGAACGGCTCTAACATTTTTGGACTATGGGAATCCAATCTTCCGATGTATCTTCTACCCTCAGTCCACATTTTTCCTGAAATAATATATCACTGCCATGCTAATTATGATCCCAATCAACGAGCAGTCATGTCCCCGAGTCAAACTGTCATTTTCCCAATAACTGCTCAGTCTATCAACAAAATGTTATAGTTTTAGCCTGGTTAAGCCCTGACTCCCCTTTCCATGGGAGATTTACTTGAAAAATCGACTAATTTATCTCAAGAAGAGTTGAATTGTCTCTGCCAAACTTTCATGTTGCCAGAACGTCAACCGAAAGGCCCACCTCCTTATGGATATAGTTTTTTCACAAATATGGGTAGACTCATTTTGAATATGATATCTTCTGTGATGGGTTTCAACACTAGTGAATATGTTGACCAGTTAACCCTAGTGTTGTTGTCAGTTTTTACCCCTGGACAGCCTCCTGCTGTCAAATATGATTTTGCTTCTTATATTGACGATAAAATTCATGACCAGTTCATGATATTAGCAGATGAAAGAGTTTTCAAATATTCCACTGTTATAAACCATCTCATGCTTTACTATCAATTAGAGAGTTTCCCTTTCCATGTCATGAAACTTGATGCCAAAGGAAATCCTAGGTCTGTCATTTTTTGGTCTGCAATCTTCCATAATTCCTCTGATTCTCCTTATTCTTACAATGAGTTCATTGACCTATTTGTGCACCCTGCAACCACTTTATTAACAGGAGTCTCTCCTCCTAGGGTCAATAATGACATTAAGAAAATTCTCCAACTCTCCAAGCAATACAAAATAGGTGATTGGTACCTATACAGGAATCATACAGAAATTAGAATATATGGCAGTGAGCTATGTCCTTTCAAGCTACAAAAGTATGTTCCAATGAGGCTCTTTGCCTTAGAATATTTCAGACAGATGATAAATTCAGACATAGTCCATTTTTGCAATGCAAAGAAGAAAGATTAGCTCAGAATTAAGAGTCAATTAGGTCCTTTTGTCTGCAATTCTAGGGATGCAGGAAAAGAAGCTGAAAGAATCCTAGAAGATTATCTCAAATTGCAAAAAAGTTTCTACTGGGTACCTTATGACCCAAACAGCTTTATTTGTGATAGGAGAATGAAAAACAAATTGTCACCATACCTTCACCATAGAATTCCAGAGATTGAACAATTTGCCAATATGGATGAATGGATGGAAGGGACCTTAATAGAACAAGATAGTGAACAAGTTAGTGTTGAAAATGTTATGAAATATCTTGAGAAAATACTTGACCTGGATTTTTTTGGACAGGTGCAAAGACCAGGAAATGGTCCTTCCTCTGTTGGAGCCTCTCAACAAAATTTGCAGGAAATCAGTGCATTAGCCACAGTAGCATCCAAAGGGAAGGAAAAGGAGACTAATACACAGGTTTCAGAGAAATTCACAATGACAGAGCAGCCTGAAACTTCCAAGGAACAAGCCCAAATATCGACTTCTCCTACTCAGATCAATGTGGCAGAAATTTCAATTTTGCAAACTCCTCTCAATGAAGAAAAGGGTAAGAAAAGAAATGTAGAAACAACTACCCCTATCAGTGAATCTTCAGAACAACCTGATATCAAAAAACAAAGATTAAATCCTCTTTCAGAAGTAGAATTTGTTCAAGAAATCCCTGATAGTTAGAGGAGAGAAGAATTCGATAGCCAGCAAACATGCACAATCAGTGGGACATCCACTAATTCATAGAGAAAAGAGTTACAAAGGCAGCAAAGTGCAGAAGCATCTTCCTTCAAACCACCAGTGAAAGATGCTTGGGATATTAAGAAAACATTTATAAATATAAAGGCTAGAAATGATCCATTAAGACTTCAAGTTTATAATCAATATCTGAAGATGGCTCCTAAAAATCAACAGAGATTGATGTCAGCCTATGACATCCAATAGGGTAAAATGTTGATGAGTCATTTAAAACCCAAAGTGCAGCAGCCTCAAGTAGCTGCAGATTATGTCAGAACCAATTTTGAAATCATAGCAAAGGATATTCATCCTTGGATCAGATTGAGCTGCACAAACAAACTGGTGAAATGATTTACTCAACTTTGACTGATAAATCAATGGTAGCCCATAGATTGCAGAATTCCTTGCAGAATACTACTGCTCAATTGCATCTTGAAAAAGCCTCTTCCCAGGCTAAGGATAACAGAATAAAGACTTTGGAAGAAATAATTATTGGATTGGGTCATAATCCCAAAGATGTCAAAGGTATAGAAGCCTTGATCAAGAAGAAAGATGATGATATTGCAGCCTTAAGGAAACAGTTGAAGTTGCCATCTTCAAGGCATCCACAAACTGCAGAAATCATAAAGCAAGACTCTGAAGAAGAATTGATGGATTCGCTCTTGAAACTGAATGAGCAACTAAATGAGACTGAAAAATAACTTGAAAAGGCATTAAAGGACAAGCAGGCAAATATTCCAGCATCTACAGCAGAAGTAATTATAGGTACAACAACAACAGGTCATCCAAAAGAATTATCACAGGTCAACACTTCCAATTTAAGCACTGAAGAATTAATAAAATCAATGGAGGAATTGAAACTCCAAGTGACAGAGCTCCAGAAAACAAAGGTACAGTTTATTACCTTAGAACAAAAATATGATCTCTCAAATATGAGTGTTGTAGAAAAGACAAGAGAGATCAACAGATTAGAAAAATTGGTGAGAGCATTAGAAAGGGATCTCACATTGGATAAACCTTTGGGAGAAATCAAAGAAATTGTTTGGACCAACATCATTCAGTCAATAAAAGATGTTTGGCCATCAATCCAAATAATGTATGAGCAGAATGATTTAATTAAATTGGCTCTGGAAGAAATTCTAAAGGCAAGAGAAGAATTAGGAAACATGCCTGAGGAAGCCATTGAGCTTATACAATTTTTGAATACCAAGAACAGATATCAACTTGAAGAACTAGGCATCCAAGAAAGAACAGGAACAATTTTGGAGATTAAAAGAGTTTTACTAAAAGAACTCTGATGCAAAATCTAGAAAGAAGATGCTCTGATATGCAGGAAGAAATCAATGCCTTTACAAAGAGATTCAATATTTTGCAAAATAAAGGATTTCCAAGTCCTTTAGTTTCAAAGGATAAACTTATGAGCCTGGAAAACTATGTTGAGAAATTGAATAAATATGCTGACAACCAGGCCAGTTCATCGACCAGTTCATGAGTAACAAAAGCATTGCCTACAGGAAAGATTCTTCATGACAATTTGGAAAATTTGTTTTATCTCGAAGATGAGGTAAAACACTTATTCCCAATTCAGCCTACTTTCTTTAGATATACAGAGACTGATGAAACTCTGAGGAAGCTTCAAAGAATAAGAATACTAGAAACACAATGGTGGGAAGAGATGTTAGACTTTTTTTTTAAAATTATCCTTGCATGAATTTTGATTATTCACTACAGTAAGTCATGATTAAAAGGATAAACAGAGATTAAACAGGTCAAAGTGTATCAGTACACGTAAAGAGTATCAGTAAAACAGAGCAGCCAGCACAAAGTTACTAAAGAGGACAACAACAAGCCAAATCATAGGGCTTGCCTCTAGCACATTCATTAAAAAAGGGAATAACACAACAATTTTTATCTTTTCTCTTATCCACGAGACCATCTGTCTCTATTTTATTATAAAATATTCATGAGTCATCCTAAATTATATCTCACTTTTTTATGAGATATTTCTTATAATTTTTTGTATAAATACTCCCTCAATTGGAGTATTGAGGGGTGGATTCTTAGACTTTGCTGTAACATTGATTATTTTGGAAT
Organism: Pinus albicaulis; assembly: GCA_034641835.2. Classification (NCBI taxonomy): domain Eukaryota; kingdom Viridiplantae; phylum Streptophyta; class Pinopsida; order Pinales; family Pinaceae; genus Pinus; species Pinus albicaulis. The sequence continues at coordinate 42,102,903 of CM076584.1, forward strand.
AAAGTGCTGTTGGATAAATTTCGTATGGCTAGCTGGATAAGGAATTGACGCAAAAGACTTTTCACAGGATTCTTGAGTCAGACAACGGATCAATAAGTCGGCCTAAATAGCTAGGACATGTGGCACTCCATGATAAAGACACATGGTGTGTGGATTTGAGTTTTTCAGGTGGTCAAGTGGGCCGAAAATAGGTGAAATGTGGCACCACTCAGATATTTACATGTACCAATTGGTACAAGTGGTAGACAATTGGCTTGCTCAAACAACGAGGTGATGCAGGAATGACATGAGGGAGAAAATATAAGAAAATCCCCAAATCTGGAGAACTAAAGCTCATCACCAACATGAGATTGAAAACTTTACATGATGTAACCTATGAAATCGTAAATGAAGAAATCATAGTAACAATAAAGTCAGATTCATCCTGGGAGTGGTAATGGGAGAAATCATAGTGAACAACAGGAAACATGCAGAGTTGTTTACAATCAAATAGATGAAAAAACACATACAAAAAACCTATATAATAATCATGAACAAGCTTAATATTGAATTATGAACTGTAAAGGAACTTACAAATGTGACATTACGAACCTGGTCAAGCGCACAAGAAAAAATATCTTGGACATGACCCTGGTTGACAAGTTGTATTGCTCATGATGCAAGAGGATTTGTACCTGCATTGCCAAGTCAATCAAAATCCATCATTATCTATACAATAAATACAAGTAATTGATGTAGTATTTTTTACTCCAAGATGCATTCTTATGATAATGTTAGAACATATGTTGAAAATGTCAAAACATACCTGAATAAGCTCCTCTTCGTTTCAAGAACAATTTATTGGAGTCGCATGAATTTGGAACAAGCCTCCCACGATCTGAAAGAGTAGCAACTAAGTCAACAGTGACTTTTTTGTTGCTACGCTAGATCGAGGGAGGTTTGCTCCAAGATTAAATCGCTCCAATAAATTATTCTCTACTAAACAGGGCCAACCACGTGAAGGTGGAAGCTCTTATGGCCCCTTCCCCCCCCCTCACATCACTCTCAATTCCCCAATACCCAATCTATATTTCATTTTTTACTTTCATGAGCATAAAAAAAAAAATTCAATAACTAATAAAAAAAAAATTCAACAAAAAGTACGCAAGGAAACATTGCAATTAATGCTTGACATAAAAATAGTATGATAAATGAGTTTTTTATATAACGCAAAAACGTTCCAAGTATGGTAACGTTTGTCTTATAATAATACAATATTTTACATTATCGAATTTTCTTTTTCTTCTTCCTATTTCTAAAGCTCCTAATTACATCATCAATATCATCATGCTCTGCTCCTGTTTCGTGCCTTTCGACCCGCACTGCTGACCTAGTTGCGTAGTCACGATGTCCGGTCTCATCCAGTGACGGGGCATCGCCTACAAAAACAGATAATATTAAATTTTAATTGTCAGTTTTTAAATATCATTGAACTAGTTCGGTAATATTAATAAAAAAAATTGCAATGAGATTATTTACCTGGTGCACCAATTGTCGCCGTTGGGACTGTTGCCATGTCTTCCTCTCTGGTGGTAAGATCCTCAAGGGAAACATTCTCCGTCATTTAAACAAAAAACGTTATAAGGACAACCATCAAGGTATAATTAGAAAAAATTATAAGTGGAAATTAATTACCGTCACGGCCCTCACTGATAGTAGCATTGTCGGCCTGGTCCCCACTACAATGATCAAGTTGCACGTGAGGATCATCTACATCTGGCTCTAAAACTGGGTTATTTGCCTCGTCGGTAGTGCTGCTCCCCTGATTTAAAAAAAATTGTTAGACATTAAATTTATGGACGAAAACAAACATATTGAAAGGTTAATGTTTTACCTTATCAGGCATTCTGGATCTTGGGACCTGCCCCAAGCTTCTGCGACGTTCAACTACGGCTTGATAGCCGAAATGGAAAGTGATATTTTTATCTTCCTCTGTAGTTTCTGTTCCGAAGTCATCACCCTACATTACATATGATTATGTATTTTTAATCATATTTGATAGGATTACAAAAACGTTGGAAGGCGATACAATTAATTATAAGATGTTTAGCTACTTACAATTCTTGCGGCTAATTTCAAGTAGCCGCCCTGGCCTAGCTTGTGATGGCCCTTTTTTTCAATCCTAGCTTTGGTTGCCTTCGAGGTGTCAGGCAACCTAGCATCAAAAGATTGAGGTCAGATATGACGTAGCACACTTTTATTTTAGACATAGAGAAAATTAAAGCTATTGAATTAAAGTTGTAATTTACCTTGTGGGTCCAGTTGGCATTTTTCCTTCTTTCTTTGCCCTTTTCTCTTTTTCATCATGGATGAGTGCTCTCCACTCACTCTTTGGAACTGTGAGAGGATGCTCGTATCTAGGGTTAAATTGCAATTGCGTCTTATAGGTGTCCCTGGTATATTTCAAATATTTGCTAGCTACTCGAGTCACCGCTGTTCTGTCAAATGTGCCGACCCCAAAAAGGGCTTCTAGATAATCTAGAAGTTCTTTTTTCAGGTTGGAATTCTAGGAATTCCACCCTGTGCGTATGGTTGGGCCAAAAATTACCAACGCATGGCTCTCCAAAAACCTATAGAACTCATTGTTTCCTACATAGAAAAAAAAGATATTATCATTAATTTAAAAATAAAAATCATGATAAATATGTTTTAGATAGAGTACATGAAATAGTTAAAATATTAAAATTTACCTGGGAGTTGTACGTGCTTTATAGGGACACCTTCATCATTCACCAACAACGTGCCATTAATGGTCCCTGTGGAGCTGACACGTGTAGCTCCAGGAAACACAATAATGTAGTTGGCCATATCAGCCTCATCATTGCCAACACGTTCAACGGTTGGCTGGGTGTCTGCTTGGGCAGGGTGTGTTTCTTGGCTGGAACCTAAAGGAGTAGAAGGTGTACGAGAGGGTTGCTGGGAAATCTCTTGCCCTTGTGTCCCACTACCACCAACACCGGGTTCAGCAAGTGTCAGATAACGCTACATACAAAAGAAATTTTTGTTAGTTTAGTCAATGTAAAAATTAAAAATCAAACTATCACAATTCATCTCATGTAGAACAAAAAAAATATCCTTTTGAATTTTTATTATTACCTGATATGTTTCTAGCTGGCTCATAAGTTGTTTTATCCTCTCTTCTGTTTCAGGTGTTTGAGGCGCGTCTATCAAAGTATTAAATTCCGACCTTGCTTCTCATGCCCTTTTTCGCAACAAGAGCGCTGGAGATAGGGATGAAAAAAGCTCTTCCTCATAGAGGGAATCATCAGGCGTACCATGGCTAGGTGTCTGCATATTTGAACAAAATTAATATTATTTCAATTATGTAAATAACTAAAATACCTGAAGATAGATCAATGCTGGCACTTTACATGTTCTTCCGCTGGCCTCTTTCCACGATCATCCCATCTCGGAGTTGTTCCTGCACTGCTCTGATCAGTCTGCCACATTGCAATAAAATTATAAATGTAAAAACTTGAAAACAATATCTAACTTGAAAACACAAAATTAAAATTGAAATAATTTCTAATAAGACACCGGAAGACAGAGTTAGAGTTTCAAATATGCCTTGCATTGAATTCAGTCCTGGAAACATGTCATTGCACATTAAGGCACCCAAACAAGAGACGAGTTGACAATGAAGACCTTATTGAATATATTGTTGGAGCAACTTCTAGTAAACTTTTTGTGAAGACCTTGAGGATATTTTTGGAGCAACATTGTTGAAGCTGATGGTATAGCATTGTTGGAGATGATCTTGAAGGGCCTTGAAGTGAAGCTTTTGGAGCAACTATTGAAAAATCCTTAGAGCATTTAAGTAAGGCACTTTATATCTTCCATCACCTTTTTCCTTTCAATATCCTTTAAATGATTTTTTTGATATTTAATGTTTGAAATCACGTTATAATTCCTTGATTATATGTGTTTGGGGACTTTCCCTTTGAAATTACCGAAAAATAACTTGGCAATTTTATCTTCAGGATGCATGTCTGACCCTATTGTTCAATATTTTGATTGATAGTAGTAAACATAGAGAGTTAGGGGGCTCTTGACTTGGTTTGGTTGGGCCATTAGATCCCTAACATATACTAGGGAGAACCCCCCTTGAGTTGGAGGAGAGCTAGCCCGAAGTGAAAAGAGGTTGGTGAGGTGACAATGGGGCTACTAAATTACACATGGTATCACACTTTAGCTTTAGGAATTTATCTTGAGAAATGCGAGATTTTGCTATATCAATTCTCAAATTGTTTACAACACTATTGTTAAGAACTAATAAGAAGTGATGTTGAGGGGTTTTTGGGTATAAGAAACAATACCATTTAAAACCTAGGGTTCTCAGTCCTTGGCATTCCTTCACCTGGGCCTAGGGGCACACTAGAATAATTTCACACTAAACCATGCAAACTTAAAAGTAACTTAACATATCCATAAAGTAATAATAATCATAATTCCTAATTTCCTATTGTACGATATGATGCAAATTATTCAAACATGAAGCAATGAAGACATTCAATGTTTGAATTTCAAGATTGATGAACCAATACAAGAAGTTAGAAACTACAACTTTGATTCAATACTTCGTGTCCTAACTCTAGGAAGGAATCTAGTTTGTAGTACAGAACATGCATCGTGTATTATCAATTCTTAATTGACAACAACTAAAGGACATCTACCTCATCAATTCCTTCCCATTTTGTGTTTTTATGTTATATTCCTTATAAAAGTGTCAAATTTCTCTCAAAGTAAGCAACCACCGAATAAAATAAAAAATAGTTGAGATATGATTGAGAAATGGTCATTTATTTCTTGAAAGGATCTTCACAATTTCTTTGGTTGTTTTTCATCTCAAGAAACAAGAAATGACCTAAGAAACCATCGTGATGTAATATAAGAAACAACACGGTGCAATGGCCATTTTCAAAGCCAAATGATGTCCATTGAGGACATGGCCTTTATTTGGTTCCTGTTTCATAGGAGTTTCGGGTAGAAATGGAACTTTGTTGTACCATTTCAAGTAGTAAAAAGGGAAAACCTTCTTTTTCCACGAGAAATAATTTACCTTTCCTTTTTCAAGATAATCTAAATCACAAAAAAATATTAACTATACTGCACATATTCTTGGATAATGTGAAAGTGGAAAAGGAATACCCTACACAAGTGATGCACACATGTACATTTGAACACTAATAGATTTTTGTAGTTGAAATGCAATGCTTGCTTTCATTTAAATGTAGGGTTTTTAAAGAAGGGAGAAATAATGGCTGCCAATTTAATAAGAGTTTCTTTGGGAAAAATTTAAATCTTGTATTGGGTGATGAAGATAATAGAGGGTATTGAATCTTGATTCTTGACATTGTGTTTAACTTGAATAACTCAAATGATTATAAATATCAATGGATGAGTTATTTTTTTCAAGTATGTCACTCAAAACTCTTATGTCAAAGCATTGTATGATGGCTAGCATTTGCTTGTTTCCCTTTCTTCAGTTCAATGTAAAAATTATATTAATATATTGGAGCACGAATGATAACTACAATTGTTTGCTCTGTAGTATATCCAGCCCCAATATTATGAAAAGTTTTCTCAAGTGGAGCTATTGGTTATTGATGAAGCAGCTGCAATTCCATTGCCTATTGTAAAGGCTCTGCTCGGGCCATATTTAGTGTTTATGTGCTCTACCGTAAATGGGTAATAATTATAAATGAGCCACCCACAATCACAGATTTTGTAACCATTCGGTTTCCATGGATAGTGATGATGATATTAACCCTATATATCAGTGACCTATATCTATATGAGAATGATCTCAACATTGACCTTGATATGGTTGTATGGATGTGACCTTTGGTATGTCATCGGAAAATCCCCAAATATCAGAAAATCCCCAAATCTGGAGAACTAAAGCTCATCACTTTCGATCTGGAGTACTACCCTTGTGATAAATTTGATGAATTTCGATCTCCCATTCTCTACCACTTTGCACTTCACCTTCAATATAGATCAGACCAAGGGAAATTCGTTACTGGGTGTTGAGATGGATGAGTTTGTCGAACTAAAATCCATAGCTTAAACTTCATGAAACTAGTGGAGTCAAATTCATGCAAGCACAAACACATCTTACACATCCTCTTTGAAACTCATCCGAAAGAACATTGGAAGACATCTAGAGAGAACCTTACAACCTAACACAATCCAATGGAATTGACCAAAAAAACCCAAATAGAGTCAACCCTACTATAGGAGGAAGGGCCTGCAGTAAGAACTTACCATTTTGTAAGAGCTGAGGGCGAATGCTGTTCTGCAAGAGATGAGGGCGAACGCTGAGGGCGAATGATGTTCTGCAAGAGCTCAGGGCGAATGCTATTCTGCAAGAGCTCAAGGCGAATGCTGAGGGCAAATGCTGTTCTGCAAGAGCTGAGGGCGAATGCTGAGGGAAAATGCTGTTCTGCAAGAGATGAGGGCGAATGCTGAGGGCGAATGCTGTTCTGCAAGAGCTGAGGGCGAATGCTGAGGGCAAATGCTGTTCTGCAAGAGCTGAGGGCGAATGCTATTCTGCAAGAGCTGAGGGCAAATGCTGAGGGAAAACGTTGTTCTGCAAGAGCTGAGGGCGAATGCTATTCTGCAAGAGCTGAGGGCGAATGCTATTCTGCAAGAGCTGAGGGCGAATGCTGAGGGCAAATGCTGTTCTGCAAGAGCTGAGGGCGAATGCTGAGGGTGAATGCTGTTCTGCAAGAGCGGAGGGCGAATGCGCGCGCGATAGCAGACGTTAATGTAGTTTTTAATAAAATCATTTTTATGTAGCATGCATATAAGTTTCGTATTTTTATGTAGCGCGCATATAAGTGTCGTTATACCGACGGCGGACAAAGCGTCGCTATTGCGACGGATGCCTCCAAACATCGCAATTGCGACACTTAGACATTGTGTCGCAGTTGCGACGTTTGGAGGCAGCCGTCGCAATAGCGATGCTTTGGGGCGTAGTGTCGCAAATTGCGACATATTCCTCCAAACATCGCAATTGCGACACTTTGTCTAAGTGTCGGTATTGCGACACTTTTCTATAAACGTCGGTGTGGCGACGGTTGCGAGCGGGATTGAAAAAATCTAGGGAAATTTCCGACATTTGGTCAAAAGCGTCGGAACCAAGTGTCGGAATTTCCCCCAAATGTACTAGTGTGTGCATGCTTTCCAAAAACTTTGCCTTCTTGATAGCCCATTTTCAACATCAATTTGGACCCAATACCTCTTGTATGCCTTTCAAAAGAACCAACACACTTTTCAATAGAGGAAATTGAAGACAAATCAGAATGATTTACCTCATGATTTACATCCTGAAGATGCGGTATTTTCTTGGACAAAGCTTATTGAGCTTGAAGAAGCTGCAACTCCATATCATGCAGTCTTTGAAGAATGGCTTCTTTCTCTTCTTGCATAGCTAGCAATTGTGCATGAATTTGAACACTTTCCCTTTGATCCTCAAGGAGAATCTGCACCATGTCCTTCACCTTAAAGAACTCATTCTTCATGTCATCATTGAAGAATCTCGTGAAGGAGGAAACTTCACTTGTAGAAGAAGTTGAAATTATGTAAATGGTCAAAACAACCAAAAGGAACTTCCAAAGAAAAGTCCTCAAAGCTTTCAAACAAACGACAAGCTTTTAACCAAATGTCAGTAAAGACCCCTTCTCATTCAAGCAGCCATAAAACACAAACTATTGGAGTTTGTTTTCCAAAGATAATTTTGAGGTAAATTGGTTAAGGAAAATAGTCTTCAATCCTTTCCAAGACTCAGCTAACAACAACTATCCTTCCAACTCAAGAAAACTCATACATGCAACCAATAAAACAGTAAATCTCTTACACTGTTTAAAAAAAATTTCACAATAGAAAATGCTCAACCTAGCTCTGATACCAATCTGATCTGAAAATGGATTGTACTTGAAATAAGGGTGCAAGGTATCCATTTCCAATAATTCTAAATGTCCAAACAACTCTGATACCAATCTGATCTGAAATGTGTGAACAAAATATTTCTTATACAGAGATAGACAGTAGGGGCTTTTACTGGTTATTTCACCTTTCAAAGAAGGGATGAAACCAGAAGCTTCTGGCCCTCTTACTGGCTCTGCCTAAAGAAATATGAAGTAAACACTGAAACGATCTAGTAATAAAAGTATTTGTTTTCTGATTGCAAAGTATTCATTAACCAATATTATGAGTGTACAAGCATGTTAAGGTGTTCTGCAATGGAACAAATGTGTTTTGGAATGGAACAAAAATGTTTTGATATCTGTATAAGCCTTTTTGTGTCAAGAGGACTTATTTAAATTTACTTTTTAAGGAATTAAATTCTGGAAATAAGCAGCAAGAATTCACAGCTTAATAACAAGCATCTGATAAAGCAATTCACCCCTCTCTTGGGCTACATCTGCTGGGTCCAAAAGCCCCCAAATGGGCTTTTCCCTCTTCTATTAATGCTCAAAATTAGTTTTACACCATGAAGAAAGCCTCAATAGGCTGAGATAGCTACAAAATCAGAATCAGAGTGCTGGAAATAGTAAAAATTGACTATTCATTCACCTCAAACAGATGAGCATAGCCCAATACAGTTGTCTCTTCCCAAAGCCCTGGTGGCTCCTCAAGAAAATCCGCTGATAAAACCTCTAACAGAGTGCCCTGATGGCTCTGCAACCTGTTCCAACAGCTTCAGAATGCTCCAATACCCCCAAAAAAAAAAAAAAAAATCATTCCAATTGGACTTCCCTAGCCCAAGTTATGACCAAAACTGACTTTTTCCCAGTTAGGGCTAGGAAAACTCCACCAAAAGTGGTGGGATTGCAGTTTAACCCGCCAAAAATGGGGTGGCCACCAAAATAGGTGGAATCCGCCATAACACTGCCAAACGTTGAGGGCTAAAGTTAAGGGCCACGGGGGTCATGTGATCGTGCCCGTCGGAGTTTAGTTTAAGAACTTTGAGTTATAAACGGATGTTTTAAAATTGAAACCATATCATAAAATCCACCGCCGAACTGCACGTGACCAGTCCTTATCCAGTTTCGCGCCATTTCGTTTAGGTCTTGGTTTCGAGCATTGAGGTTGTATGCGGAGGGGGATGGCCCCCTTTCGGGCCCCGCCCAAATCAACAACAAACTTTAAATATAAGTTTGCAACCATACATGTTAAGACTTGCTCGTAGCCCATTCAGTTGAGCCGCCTGGTTGCCACCGCCCTGACCCGGGGTCGATTCCTGCCTGTGCCAATATAAATTTTTCCACAACAATTTCGTTCGACCCTTGGGGCCACGTGGCGCTCTGCTATTGGCTGCCTCCACGGAATATTCTGCAGAATATTCTGTGGAATATTCTTTTTTTAATAAAATTTTAAATAAGGTCAAACTGAGTCAAATTGGGTTTTTTGCCTGAAATTGAAAAACTTCAAAGCTGAATAATTTTCTCATACAACATCGGTTTTCAGTGCCGTTCACGGCTACAGGATTTTTTTTTCGAGCTCTTTCCCGTCGTTCTGGTTTGGACCATTTCTGAGCAACTAATTTTTTGAGCATTTTTCCATTACAGACTTGATCACCTGATCACCACATAATGATCAACTATGAGAGTCTGAGTCTCTACAACATTTCTCCTCAAAAATTCTCAAAGTCTAATTCTCCAAAGTCCTTTTTTGAGTCTGCACTATGGCTTCAATTTATAGGAAAAGAAGAGGTTGCAGCTCCACATAAGAGGTGATAGAATCCTCTTTTGAAGGGATTGAGCTCCATAAACCAAGGGGTAGGCTCCCATAATGGAGGAGTGAACATACATGATAGGAGTGAACCTTCGACTGGATAATTGCTTCGAGAAGCTTCCAGATTTGATTGCTGGGCTTCTAAATGTTACTTTCCACCTTCATTTTACCTTTTACAGGGGTCCGCACCTTTAATATACAAAAAGTGCAGTAGGTACCATAGTTTTCCTTCACAAAAAGTGTGGTACCACAGGTAATGTTAAGAGAAAGTGTGGTACAAGTGTTTTTAAGAGTTTTATGAGCTTTTCTCTCAATTTCAAGGCTTGATTTTAGGAACTTTGATGTTGTAGACTTCTAAGGGAGTAATATATGAGTAATGATGAACCCATATAGACACTAAAACGTCATGGTGACAAATTTCAGTGTAACAACATCATATACCATATTTTTCTTTCCTTGTTCATCCTGGGTCATTGTAAAGCCTTTTTCAACGATTCCCCACTTCGTATACTTGTGCTAGCAAATGAATCTACATTCTTGCACTCCAAAGTGCGTAGTTATTTCCATTGAACATAGGAAATCTATTCTTAGTATACTCCATGACCTCCTTCCAATTGTTAGACTATTATTGAAGGAACCAAGCTCTGATACCAATTGTTGGAAATACTAGGGGGGGGGGTGAATCAATATTTCTTATCAATTAGCACTTTTAAAATCTTTTCAAAGCATTAGTTAATCTTCAATTATTCTTGATGTTTATCTAGTAATAACAATAAACAATAGAACACAATAGGCACACAAATTTTAGGTGGAAAACCCTCTCCGGGTCAAAAACCACCGAACATTTTCTAACAAATTATTAAATCTTCAGCCCCAACTGAAATGAAAGGTACAAATTCCTAGAATTTAGAAAAAACATTCTTCTCCAGCTCCCACTCGAAGGAAACTCCAACGCCCTGGTTTCTCAGTAGTCAACTGAATGGATGCCCCAACATCCTAGACAAACCTACCACCATGAAGTGTTCACAGGCTCCAACCTGTAGGTGACTTCATGCACCAACGTAGCACCTCCATACCATCCTATAATGATCATAAATAAGACAAGAGTGTGGACTCCTGTATCAGGGACAATGATCCATGATACAATATGATTCACAATGATTTTCTTGAACTAGACCAATCACCCAATCGCACTATGACCTGCAACCCAACCATAACATTATCCAACAATGTCTCTCCAACTCCAGGAAGATATACTCTATTACAATAATGACTCTTTTACTATTTTACAATGATGATTTTTACAATACTGACTTTTGACACGACCTGATACTTGACTTGACACTGCTTCTTTGAACACTAGCAACTGCTGAGGTATTGTTGTGCTTGCTTCAAGTAATGGTACTTTGGCGTTGCATTGTCCTTATAGTATGTGTCTGAGTTGTCCTATTGTGTCCTCTTTCCTACATATGCATTAATGATCAAGACCCAAACCAATATACAAACAAAATACTTACATTGTCCTGCAAACCATATGTTAGAGAAATATTCAAACTTCAAATGTAAATATGTTCAACACTTATGAACAAAACCCAATCAAACATACATACAAAATACTTACATTGTCAATCAAAAACACATTTTAGAGATGATATTCAAATTAAAATTCAAACACTAATCATACATACCTTGTTGTAGCAGACTGACCCTTGACTGTTGATGTGTTGTCCTTACTGTAGTGATCCTTGAAAGCATATTTTTTCTTGCCTTCTAGAAGCTCGATATTGAATCTGTTGTATATGTGTAATTTTAGATCTCCAAGGTTTGAAATTTCATCCTATAGTAGCCCTCTGAGTCCTCTTTCCAACCTCGTAGTTCTGATCAACATTTGATTCTTCAAGAAATAGTTATGCCCAATCTCCTACGATGACCTGATTATAGACTAGTTCAATAGTGAGAAGTTGTACGAAGTGCCACGTCTCACTTTTTCGTCCTTTGGTCCTAAAAATGATACAAAAAAAACTAAGGCCCATCCTCTTTCTGTCACTTTTTACTAAATTTGAAACCAATGCTCAGAGAGAAAGTTATGATGATTTTCCCAAGGTCACCTGTTTGACATGAAATTCGGGAGCCTGCAAAAACCCTAACTTCCTCAGATCATATCTCCAAACATATAACGAACCAATATCTGAAATTCAAACAAGAGCTTCATCAAGATTTCGCCCAAATGGGTGTTTAGTTTCCGCATCTGAAGCTTCACATAAAAAAAATTATAGCGAAAATTCCACGATGGCCTGTTATAGGTAGCGAAATCCTTACATGAGGAGGATATGAGGATCACAATTTATATAAGTTTAGGTTGAGAGGATCTTCAACAAGTGAACATTGGAGGGATTTTATGAGCTTAAAAAATTATTAATTATTGACAATTCAATGACCACAACCAATGATTAGTGTCATGCCATAACCCCATGGGGTTTTAGCCCACTAACTCGGGTTACTATCTTCAAACACGAATATATCTCAAACTGTGAAGAGTTATGTGGCATGCCATATATCAATGAAAACATCTCGACAATTAGAAACCATCCCAAAATATCCTTGACTTGGAATAGAGTAAGTTTTCAACTCAAAATTCCTATGCAAGATCGGGGTATCCCCTGGTGTTGCTTGGGTTGACACCAACGACAACCACTGATCAAAAACAATGCACCTAGGGTCATATCAATGGGGTGCTTGACCTAAAAGTGCAAAGGAACCCCTGTGAGTGAGGTGAATATGTCCCCATACTCCTCCACAACCTTGTCCATCTTTTTTTATCGTGCATAGGACCTTTGTCTGGAGGTCGTGGCCACAATATTCTTCTTGCCCTGACGACGGATTATCACGAAAACAAATTTCCCAATTTTGGAAATGAGCTTACTACATTGTTTTCAATAACCAAAGAGATGGCAGCAAGTGGTGCTACCTCCGGTTTCTTGTACAACTTATTGACCAAAGTAACAATAAGAACGTGAGGTCGGGACTCATACAAAGCATGTCACTTCCACAAGTATTGTTGGCCTAATAATACATCAAAATAAATAGGAGAATGCCACACAATACCTCATCCGTGAAGGGCGTGATGCTGTAGGGAAGGAAAAATTGTTGGTTGACGCGGAGATCCCGTCCTTGGTGAAGCCACCCGATGGTATGGAACAGATTCGTCAAGGATACCATGCTTTGATGTATCCCAAAAGTAAAAGCATGGTATCAAGATGTGAATGAGATGAGGAATCTGTTCCAATCCCATCCTTGGTGAGCTGACGAATCCGTTCCATACCCTGTGGTTAGCAAGCCCAACCGCTTCAAGACCTCTACTAAAATGAGGTTATTTTGGTTCCCGCTGTGGACAATGAAATGCAGTGGGGAACCCTTTACCCACATATGGGAATGATAGATGTGCTCCCCCTCCTCTAGATCTTCTGGTTCCCCATTCTGGATATTCGTGGTGGCAACAGTGGCGTTGGAATTCGCATCGATAATCTGCTTCCCTTTGATTCAGAGTAGAAGCATGATTAAGAGTCGAAGCATGATTCAGAGTCATAGCATGATTCTGATTCAGAAGCCTTCGGCTTGGCCACCAATGACTTCTTGGCCCAAAATTCACTTGTGCTGTGAGTGGAGCTCTTATGGAACTCACACCACTTTCCCGTGTCCTTCTTTGGCTTCAAAATGTTTTTCTTTGCTTGCGGCTTTAGCGGGTTATTCTGGGCTGCCTCGTCTTGGCTTTGTCCTTTGTTCTGTGATTTGGGGGTACCTTTCCTTTGCTTCTGATTCACAGGTCCAAAGTCTCGCTTCTTTTGTTTGAAATTTTTCTCAATCTTGGCAGCATACCGATATGTTGCGCCAAGCAAGGAGATGTCAAGGAACTCCATTTCTTCCTGAATGTATTTGTGTAGATAACTACGGTACTTCAGCACTAAATGTTTCTCTAAATATTTGATAGCCAATTTTGTGTGCAAGGTATGAAAAAGATTCGTCAGCTTATTCACATCTTGATCACTTTTTTTCCGCAACATAGTCCATTGTATGTACTTGTCCTCATAGCTCCCCATAGGATAATATTGTTCCTTGACAGAATCTCAGAAAGAATCTCGAGTGGGTGTGGCCAAAAATAGAGAGGGTTCCCTCCCGTCCTTTTTCTCATAGTAGATTTCCCACTTGTCCTTAACATGGGGGGCGGCTTTGAGGAGTGCAAAAGTAATATTTTCCCAGTTGGAAAAGTCATGAACGAATAAATACCCTTCTAATATATTCAACCATATATATATGACATCTGCATCTATTTGGCCCTCAAATATGGGAATGTTAAGGTTTACTTGTACCTTAAAAGGAGTTATGCCTCTAGAGTGGCTGTTGGATGCAGTTGCGCTGCCGGTGGGAAGTTGTTGAAGGATCTGGGGAAATTTATCCATCAACGTGTTCCTTTTCTTTCTCGAGGGCCTCCTCAAGCAATATTTTGATAGGATATCCTGCTCGCTCGTCTTTATTTTTGTCCCCCATGGGCGACTGTCGGTGTTTGAGAGGATGATCTTGCAAAGGTTCAACCAGATCAAGCCCTAACTCCTTATACCCCAACCTCGTTGGGGACATGCAAAGAAATATTGAGAAAGAGCAAACCACTCAGATACCACTGATCCAAAATTATGTAGGAATGAAATAAAATACAAAAATACACATAAATGCAGAGATGCAATAGAAATAAGATTCTGTTTCATTAATATCACATAACTGAAATATGCTTACAAACATAATGGAAATAAACTAGCTAGGGTGCTGGTAGCTTATCTCTGAGAAGAGATGTGGCAGCTACAGGCCTCTGAACTATGTTAAAATGAGGCTTGAAGGCCTATTTATTATTTAGAAACAATGGAAAACCATAAACATCCAAAAACCTAACACTAGGAGATGAAGCAACAAAACAATGGGCCCTGTTTGGGTAAATAGGCACATCATCTTCCCGAGGATGTAACTTTGGCATACGATTTTCGTTTGACGTGCATAATACCTTGTTAGAAATATCGATCCAAGAACTACAAATTTTGATGTGAGCAAAATGGATCTACTCCATTTTCCCCAAAAAAACGTCATTTAGGGCCTCAAAACGGCTTCGGAAGTTCAGGACCCGAAAAAACTGCTAAAAATAGTAAACTATGTTATAATTAAGGAAACTAAAAAACTGAAAGAAAAAATGGTGGGGCCCCAAGTGAAATAGGTAGGTGGCCACCAATATCCACCTGGATCAGAGTGGGAAGATAGCGATATCCTCTATCAAATTTTTTCCCTTGTGCACAATCCTTCATTGCATGACTCGAGTGCCTAGAGCCTAGGCATTGCATGAGGCAATGAAATCCCAATTCCAGTGCACGGTGGACTGTGTGGCCCCTACTATGTTTAAATGGTGCGAGGAGCTATTGGCTAACATGAAGAGACAATTGACCAAGTGAAAAATAGGTCGACTAAAACAGTTTGGATACGAGTCCATTTTGGTGACCTTTTTCTTGGAAAGAGTACCTTTGTTCCAGTATCAGCGGTTGCAGATCCATGATCTAGCCCTAAGGGACCCGATACTGATGAGGTGGTGTGAGATCATGCCCTGTCAGGGTGGGGGCCATAAGATGCATTTCCCTACAAATTTTTTCAGCTGATTGCGTCATCAACTCATCGTGGTTGAGTGGTATGCATAAGCAGACATCGATTTCAGGGGAGATCCAGATCTACCCATTCCGCCAGGCACACAGTGGACTGATGTAGGTAAAATTGGTTTTTAACATTTTTTACTTTTTGAATTTATTTTTCATGTATTCTAAGATTTAAACTTATGATGTTTTTACATAAATGGGTCCTTAGAGACTGCTAGGCATATCACCGATTGCGAGGAGGGTAGCCCGCCCGGTGGAGGATGTCCCCTACGAGAAGGGAGTGTTATGTGGAATAATCCCACTTGCAGACAAGAGCGATCTCCCTAGTATTCAATGAATAGCTAGAAACAAACATCCATTTGGAAACCTTTTTCTCTAGATTAATTTCATTTCAGAATTATTATAAGGAAGTAGCTAGGACATGCCCCTACCTTGAAATCCAACGTTCGATGCAGTATTTTATCCAGTCGCTCCAAAGAGGCTTCTTCAATAAGTATAACTTACAATTAAAGACAAGACAAAAGAATCAAAGAATCTACAACATATAATAATTAAGAAAAGCTAATCCAACTTAGTGATCAAGGAGTATAAGTATTGATGTTATTCAATAAGAATAGGAACAACTCAATGAGAAAAAGAGATCCATATGTATTATCTTGAATAAAAAGAGTAATATTACAACCTGATGCCTTGATGCTGTAAAAGTTTCTCCTGGGGTCCTGAAAAATCGCTCCTCCTTCAGTTTGACAAGACTTCCTCTCTGAATACCAGCATAGAGTTATGGACACAAGGGTGTGATCATTCTCATGCCAACAACAATTTACTAGTGCAGAAAGTATGCACTCTTGGGAATTTCTTCAGCAACTCATTTACAATCTTAGCATCTACAATCTACCCTTGATACTGAAACTAATTTATAGGGAAATGGAGGTAGTTTCAGTTCCATGAAGAGGGGGATGGATTCCTCTCATGAAGGGATTTGATCTCCATGGACCAAGGGATAAGCTCCATGAGTGGAGGGATAAAGCTCGAACTAATTGCGCCTCTAGAAGATTCCAGTTGGGAGAATATTCGATCAACTAGGTTTATAGAATTTAATTTTTATTTTATTTGACTTTTTACGGGGGTCTGCAGGTAATAGTAGTAAAACGTGCGGGAGTTTCCGTGATTTATAGACCAAGCATCCACGGACCCACATGAAAAGGCTAGGAAAAGTGCGGAGGTAGACTTTTAAGGGTTTTATAGAGGTTTTCTTCAATTCCAAGACTTGATTTAGGAACATTAAGGTTTTTTGACTCCTAAGGGAGCATGATATAGGTGGTGATAGACCTATACAGACAGTCAAATGTCATGGTGAAAAAATAACGTGTAACAGATTACCCCCTAAAGTGCGAAGTCTGAGGTTATTATGAAGAGTGAAGTGCTTTATCATTCCGAGGATTTCCCAACCCAGGTACAACTGTGACAAAGTGTCGTGTTCAAGAGTGGCATGCTGCTTTTTAAACAAGGGTGACAATTGGATTCTTTTTCTCTCTTTCCCCCCACCATTACTGGCAAGTACCTCTTTATTTTTGATAAGCTTGAGGAGGATAACATTTGCTTGTTTGTATAAGCTCATCCTTTGGATGAGTCCATCTTAGTATTAAAATCAAACACTAAGAAGGAGTGTTTCGGTCTTGTTTGTAATTAATAGGTCCTTTACTGTTAAATTTTAATGAGTCCAGTATAGGAGAAACTTGGTGTTTTTCAGTTTTAGGGAGTCAGAAGAAAAACATAAGTAAACTCCATGGTTGTTATTTTTCGTAAATTTAGTCTCTCAGGCCCGAAAAAGGATAAAATAATGCAAGAGAGAACTCTATTGACCATGATTAGTCAACGTATACCTTTTTCTGTAATTGGTCCATTTCAGTGCAGAAAAGGGGTAAACATATACTGAAGGGACGACTGTTCATTTACTTTAACGAGTTCGAATAGTCAAGTACTTGGCGATATTTTCATATTTAGAGAGTCTGAAAAGGGCTTAAAAGATAACTCCAGGGTTTTCGCTTTTTCGTAATTTTACAAAGCCCGATAAAGTGATAAAAGTATAGTTAGTGTCAAAATAATTATTTTCACCAAAAAATCCTATATCCTACACAAAAAACCAAAAGATTACACATACCTATTTCCAAGAAGTAAATTTTTTTTAAAACATGACCTTTTAAAGTGAAAAATAAATAAAATATAAAATTTATTCATTTAAAAACTATAAAAAGGAGTTAAAACAAAATCATTTTCACCTTTTGTGTTCAGAGCAGTGTGCTGAGAGCTTTTGGCCAAAAAGTTCCGGAGTAGATATCGGGAGAATCGACCGTCCATTCTTCGAATCGTCAGAACCAGGTAATCCACATCATCTTAATCTTTATTTCTATCCATTTCATTTTTCTTTTTAAGTCTTAATTTCATTTTTTGGGAGTATTTTGTGCTTAAAAATGTGTTCTTGGGGGTTCGCAGGTCATCAACATGATAACTGCGGACCCCAATAATTTTTTAAATAAAAATCTATTGGGCTGCCGCGATTTTTGTGTGAAGTGCGTGTAGATGTCCGCACTGTCTTCTCAAAAAAACTGTGGGGGCGCTGTGAACGTTTTAAAATTCAAAATTTCTCTTAAAAATGGGTCAAGTTTTGCATCCAAATGGTTTCTAACTTTCAAGTGTGTTGATTTATAGGTTGTTCCACCATGTTGGAGAGGCGAGAATGTGAACATGAGCTTATAGACAATGAAGCTATGGATGATGGTGGAACGATATGTGTGTTAACACTGGAAAATCATACAAGAAGAATATGACATTATTTAATGTCAGACAGAAGGATTTATAGGGCTGAAAGACATTAGAGAATCTGGAAAGTATTTAAAAATCTCTAAGGTTTGAGGAAAAATCAAATTTAAGCAAGTCATAAATGATTTTGCATGCATAATCCTTCGTGAAGAGCGCCTTTACGTGCCTTTTGACCCGAAATGCGTGCAATCCTGGGAGTGGCGAAGGTCACTTTCTGGGACCACAAAATTCACACTCTAGGACAGTGATTTCACACTTGAAGCCGCCTAAGGAAAGCCACCAAAGCCTCCTTAGACATCAAGGGAGCACACAATGGAATATTTGTGGCACACAAAGGAATCATTCCCCTCTCTTGGGTCACCATCCACAATGTACCAAGAGAGGGAAGGAGGATTTGAATTATCCTATATAAGGCCACCATGAGATGAAGAACTTGAGAGCACATTGTTATGCTGGCCAGAATTGCCCAAGAAATACCAGCAGTGTGTGATCCAGAGCTAAAGATAGAGGGGACTCAATTTTTGGCCATCCAACAAGTTCAGTCCACCATAGTAGAGAGAGGGAGACTTTGAACCGAAGCAAGCTTGGAAGTAAAAACATCCTTGCATCGGGACTTAGAACCCATGTTCCAAGGGCCCTTTGGCAAGATGGTTAAAGTTTCATCCTCATTTCCTACCAGCATTCAATAAGAGGGGCCGAAGAGCCATCGTTTGGATTATTGCAGTTTTTTGACTCTATTCAGAGCTTTTGTTTATTTGTTTTAGTTTTAATTTAGCATTAGTTTATATATGCATGTTATTTCTCTATCTAGTATGTTTATGATTATAGCTTGTTCCACTAACTTGCTTGAATCCACTTCTTCTTCTACCTGTGACCAATAAATTAAGAGGGTATACCACACCCCTTAAGTTGGTGTGATTTCGTACATGCATGCACCAAACACACTAACACAGGATTGGCGACTCCACTAACGTTTATTTCCAAGTTTGTGTGGTTGTGCTTTTTTGCAGAGAACCCTGTTTGTGCTGTGGAGTGGAGTTGAATGTCCCCATTTTTCTCTTGCAGTCCCTAGTTCATCCCAAGTGACATACTAAAGCAAAAAAACTCCAAAAAATTACTTTTTTCAGGAATTTGCGCACTTTTCCCTCTCACAGATGTGCCCAGGGTGCGCGTTCAGAGCTGACCCGCATGCAGACATCATGCGTGTTGCAGCCTTTTGCGCGCAAAAGACAGAAAGAGAAATTTATCCCACATTTCTATCTTTTCCTGCTTGTAAAGTGCTTGGTAGCCCATAATACATCTCACAACACTGGTTGAGGTACCCCAAGGCTTGCTAAAGCTCACTCTTAGCTGCTTTTTGTAGGCTTAGTGTCAGTTTTATTTCAAGTTGATTTTTGCAAAGTTCACACATAGTTTAAGTAGGGGGGGAAAATAACTTGCATTCCTAAATTTTTTATGTTTTGCAAATTTAGGTACCAACACACCTAGATAATTAGCCAAAGTAAGTGGCCCAAGTTCATGCATGCTTAACTAGTTTCTTTTTTTTTTCTAGTGTAAAAGTCATTAGTTTAGTTCAATTTTTCACTAGGATTTCAGGACTAGGATTGAATTGTCGATAGAAGAGAAAGTAATATCTACTGCCTTTGAACCCTTCAGTGATCCTAGGCAAGCATATGAACACTCTCTATTCACAACTCACCATCTCCCTTTAGTTGATCACATAGATTAACTAGGAAAAATAGTAAGCAGCCCACATCCGCACATGTTTTTCTTTTGAGCAAGGAACAATACACCATAGTTTAATGGGGGATTTTGAAAAGGATCATCATATATCCACACATTAAAAATATGTGCTTGTCCACTTTTTTCTCACACACATCCACCCACTAAGAAAAGAAAAGACACCTAAAACTAACTTAACCAAACTCACTAAATTATCCCCACAGGGGCCACAAAAGAATTTATAGTTTAAGTTAGGATCAAGGGGGTGGGCATCCAATAAGCCGCCTTGATCATTATTCATCTTGAAACATAGAAGTTGACTATTTAGGGAGCTTTAAATCCACCTATCAGCCCACATAAAAGAAAATCTGAGTGCGACAGAGACTCGTTTCAGAGGGGGTTAGGCTTAGGCGCAGTGCGTGTGGTATCAGTTCGGGCTACCTGACCCGGCTGATACTTGGTACTGTTAGCTGAATTTCCAAGAAGCCCAAGACTTGAATTCTCATGTGGGACGGTGGTACTTAGTGGCCAAATCTAGGGCATCCTTTCCCTATAGGTGACGGTGCAGGCAAGCACTAGATGCTCTACCTTTACCTTGGTTGATTTTCTTCGGCTAACTGGGGGCGTTGCCAGCTCTTACGGGACATTGTGCCAACAATTGCAAGATATCTTCTCAAGGTCTAGTTACATTTGAGTTTGTGAGGATGAATAGGTCTTCTAGGATTTGAGTATCATACGCAAACAAACAAACACCACCTTTTTTATTGCTTGATCACATAGAATTAATTTAAAGGGAAAATTTATTTTATTTTCACTTTGTTTTTATGTATGTGACCGAAATTTTTCTTTGATCATAGAATCTATCCTCTAAAATTTTTCCAAAACCAGACCCAGTCGACACCATAACGGATCCAATGGGACCTCGTCGATCTAGGCGTCTTTTGGACCTCCCCCCATTACCGGAAGGGGTTCCAGGTCTTTCGTCGTTTAAGCGTCAAAGACGGAACGCTGCCACCATTATTGGTTCATCCTTTATTGGGGCATCCATAGTTGGGAACCCTAGTCGGTCTCCCAATGCCACACCACACACCACTCCTCCCACGACCCCTAGGGGGAAGAGGAGTGCGAACCATTCGGGAATTCAGTCGAATACACAACAGGGTACGTCACAGACTAACCCTCTTCTTAACCAGAACATTGTGTTTTCACAAGTTGCATTGGCATCAACCTCCTAGTCACCTTTCTTAGCTTCGTTGAATCTACCCGATTTAACCAATCTAATGAATGACCCCATCACACAAAACCCTACATGGCCTCCCATGCCCACGAAGCTCCCTTCAGATATTCCAAAGTTTGAAGGAAAGCAAGTGGAAGACCCAGGCAATCATGTCATGACCTTTCACCTGTAGTGTTCATCGAACAATATCATTGACGACACTATTCGATTGAGACTATTTAAATGCACTCTGATAGGAGTAGCGGCGAAATGGTATGTGGAGCAACCCTCTGCTTCACATGGAACCTTTTGCGCCCTCACCACCGCGTTCCTAACGTATTTTCAGTTACCCATTCACCATGATTCCATAATGGAATTACTGACACATTTTAGACAAACCCCCACTATCCATATCTTGGACCATCTCCACGAATGGAGGCGGTGTTGTAGTTTATGTAAATCAAAACTCGACGACCGGGTTCTTTTAGATTTGTTCCTAAAAAATATCACTATAGAGATTTCAAAGGATGTGGTGCAACAAAGGCCCACATTCGAAGAGGACGCCATCAACAAAGCCTAGCAACTTGAGCTGATTTATATGCAGTCAGGATACATTTGCAATATCCTACCAAATGCACCGCACCTGCAAACTTATCAAGAATTTCTAGGCACGTCAAAATCTGCAGATTGTCTCATTGGGTCATTGACCCAAAGTTACCTAGGCAGTAGTAGTCAAAACCTCGGTTGTATGTATGGCTCTACCCAGAACGCACCACAACCCGGTTTTAAAATTCATCATATGCCTTACCAAAATTTGACCAATAGGGTGCTAGCGTATCACCATGGAGGACCCTATCCTTCGGCTCAGGGGACCTAGTACGCAGATAGACATACTGACGGAAGAGTTCCCCCCAAGCCACCATACACCAACCAGGGACAGGGGAACTTGGTTGCCTCATCCTCTTGGGTTATCACGCGCATTGATTACTGTAGACGATTTGATTGAGTCTTTGACCCAAGGTCACCTAGGCAACAGTAATCTGTATTCGGGGAGTTACCAGGCGCGTCGTCTACTATAGACGGTTTGATACGGGTCTTTGACCCAAGATCACCTAGGCAACAGTAGCACCCATTATACTCAGAGAGTTACCAAATAGGTAGATTCTGCAGATGGCTTGATCAGGTCTTCGACCCAAGATCATCTAGGTAGCAGTAACACCCATGATACTCAGGGAGTTACCAGGTAGGTAGATTCTGCAGATGGCTTGATCAGGTCTTCGACCCTAGATCTCCTAGGTAGCAGTAACACCCAGGTAGGTAGATTATGCAAACGGCTTGATCTGGTCTTTGACCGAAGATCACCTAGGCAGCAGTAGTACCATGCGCATCGATCCTATAGACGGTTTGATTGGGTCTTTTTCCCAAGATCACCTAGGCAGCAGTAGTACCATGCACGTCAATTCTGCAGACGGTTCGATCGGGTCTTTGGCCCAAGGACACCTAGGCAACAATAATCAATACCCTAGATACTCATACAATTCTACTCAGAATGTATCACAACCTAGCTATCATGAAAGTCACCCTGGCACTCATATACCAACCAGGGACAAGGGAACCGATATCCCCCATTCCCCACATAGAATGGACCACTGGCACAACGTAATGTTTCGGTCAATCTAGTGCAACCCTTCCTAGGCTTATCAACAACCATACAACCAGGAGAATTATGACAATCCTCCAAATGCTGCAAAAAGGAGCCGAGGAACAAACAAAAGGGAGATCCTGGACATGGGGCAGTAACCAGCAATGCCCCCGTGATCCCAGTCTAGGAGAAACTCCAACCAAAATTAAAACTAGGAGCCAAGTAAAAACTCCCAAGGTAAAAATGGAGCCTAGAGTATCTAATCACAAAACCCAAATAAAAACAATGATCAACACTTCATAATGCCCAAAATAGGTGCCACACATTCACACCTCCGAAAAAATAAATTTTCAGCACCGGCAGGTATGCCCTCTCTCACCTTCTTTTTTAAAGCTCATGACTTTCAATAATATTTGATAAAGAAGATGCTTTCACTTGAGGTAGCTGTTTTTGCAGGAAAACTTGCAAACCATCCACAACTCCATCCATGGAAAGTTCCAGAGTAGGTATTGTTTAGTCAGTTTAATGTCTTAAATTTCTTTCATTAATTATCGATCGAGGTTTGTAAACTGATGAAGTGTGGTGCACTGTATGTGCTTAGTTAACCTATTTCTTACTTCGTTGTTTTTGTATTTTATGTTATTTTGGGGGGTTTTTTCTCTTTGATGTCTATGGATGTTGTTATCACAAAATCAGACCTGATAAGCTACTCATCAAACCAATATTGTGCAACTTTTTCAAACCAATCTTTTGGTTGAGGCTTAGCCTCCTCAACCTGAGAGGGCTCTCTCAAGGGTTTATGATTTTTTGATAAATGTGTAGATGGCTAACTCTATATGAGATAAAAACAGATAAATGATGCAAACTAGTTGTAAATCGCATTAGCAAGTGTACATTGGGCTTATGGAGTCATGATAGCTTCAACAAAACCAAGATAATCTACCTAGCATGGAATTCAAGGCAAATATGAGTTCAAGTCAAGGAATAAACATGTAGAACAATGAAACACACAGTTAGTTTGTCTATGAAGGAAGTCAGAGCATAATTGATGAATTCTGAGTAATAGAATCGAACACCACTACAATATAATATTGAAAAGATGCCATCAGAACAAGAAAATACAAGAACTCCTTATGAATCTTGAGTTGTCTAAGTAGAAATTCTATATTAGGCTAAAAACAATCACTTACATAAAACATAGTATTTTTGCTAAAAAATGTCCAACCCCTCTCTAATTCGACCACTTGATCTTTTATAGATCATTTACATCATGAGATAAGATTGTCATCAACTAGATACATCGAATTCCTACCTATGACACCTATCCTAACCATATAACATGGTATTTATTACATAAGATAGCTGCAAACCTAAAACAGAGTCCTATTACAAGTAGAATTAGGACTCTTTCACTTTATTTAAAACAACTTTATCTAGACTTAATTACATCATATGCCACTTGTATTTTCATGAGGTCAAAACCTGATGATGAGCTCCAAACTGTTATGACCATAATGCTGATGATGTTGATCTCCGGCAATCTAGGAAATTGTCTCCATGTTCTTTAGGCTTTGGATTCTTTAATCTTTTGAGGCATTGTGACCCTTATGAACCATGATTTCGATGCCATTTGTTTTCAAGAACTGAAAAATCACATGTCCAAAGTCATCCCCTAGTGCCAGCTATTCAAAATCCACTTCAAACTCTCCAAAATAGTGAAACAGACCTGCGCTATGAAAACAACTCAGTGTCGTAGCGCTTTTCGTAGCGCAATCTTTTTAACCTTTTTCCTTCAAAATTTTGGCTTCTTCTTTTCAGATTTATCTTCCTTGACACTTAACACAACTCCCTTAGCAATTTCAAGTGAAAATTCACATTTTTTCCCTTTAAAAATTTAAGAGACAAAGTGAAAAAGCATGCTACAGCAGTTTCGTAGCGCATTTCACTCATTTTGCACTGTTGGCGCTACGAAACTGCTAAGTGAGCAGTTTTGTTCAAAATTTTCAAAAATGAAAATTTGAAAATGTGCCAAAACTCCAAATCAACCTGATTCCAACATATAAAACAAAAATATCAAGTGAAAAATACTTTCATAACAATCTTCATGAGATTCCTTCTTCATTTGCAAATTTTTCCTGTTTTTCCCTTAAAATTAGGCCTTGGGACAGAGCCTATATCTCCTAATCCATGAGGTATTTTGGGAAACTGAAGCACTATTTTGTAGGCCATTATGTCTTAAATAAAAATCTCTCTTGGTTTTTTGAAACACATCTCGTTCTGTCCATAAACGTCTTTTGAAAAACATGTGTAAAACAGGAAAACTCTGTTTCTGAAAACAGGGCTTCAATGAAATCCTTGTATCTCCCAACTGATAATGCCTATGAGAAATTTGAGAGAGGTTGTTGTAGCTGTGGCTATGATGAAGACAAAATTATTTCAAAATTCCAATTTTTTTTTTCATTTGGCCAGAAACTAAACTTGAAGTTGACTGCTAAAAAGTCATGTACATGACAATTTAGTAACAACAATTTCGTAGCACATTTTAATTTATCAATTTATCCCACATACTAATGAATTTAAAGAAAATGAGAGAGGTTTTTATAGTTAGATTTGTTATGAAGAAAAACCTCTTTCATATTTCAAAAATTCATTTTCAGTTGTTCAGAAACCGCCTTTGAACTTGACAGCTACAAAACCACGTTTTCGTAGCGCCTTGTTGATGCCTCGAAAATCACTGCAACAACATTGGGGGATAACCACCCGGTCCGGACCTTAATACAGCTCCTTTTCCGTTTGGAATAGTGGCTCCGACTGGATATGATGGGACCAGTTTCCCAATAAAGAATAGAAAGGGGTGAATGAGTGATTGGTTTAATAATAAGTGATAATGAATGGAGTACTTAATCTATAAGCAGAAATGTAAATGTCTATTTTATCCCGGGAAGCTTCTATTCTTAAGTGAAACGTTTGATGATCTATGTTTGTCAATAGGCATATAGATGACACTATTCAATAAACAAATATATTCATTTAAATAATAATTACTTCATTCAATTAGTTGAATGAAGTAATTGATAAAACATTGTTACACTTATCTTTATATTACTGATACGTAAATGATTGAAAGAATAGAAAACTGTAAACATCCAATAGTGGAAAGTATAAAGATTGCTGTTAAAACACATTTAAATATTCAATAATAGCAAAAGTAATCAAACAACAATTTTCATATAAAAAGAATGGATTCAGACATAGATAATAGTACCATATGAGCTGCAAGTCATTCTCCAATATCAATCGCTATTTGAAATTCTTCTTTCAACGCAAAAATACTTTCACACAAAGACAGTAGTGCACATTTGCATAAAAGCCTCTTTGTCAAAATTAGAATAATTGGTCCAGTTTTCATAAAAAAATATGCCTGAAGTACAGTAGTGCAACTTCAGGTTTCAGTTATATACAAAAACTTACGACCCTTTCTAAATACATGAAAGGGTCTATAAATACTTAATTTATCTAAATATCTATGAAACTAAAAATCCTACTTAATTGGTATTAAACAATCTTGAATATCTCCTTCACGGCAATCTGGCAGTCGGTGGCATGAATCATCACTTAGGCTGTTCATCTTTAGTCCTGAGCTGGCATATTGCAAGCATCGGCTCCACTTCTGGTGGTCGGTTAAGGCGAGAATTGAGTTGGGCATCATAGGTGGCATCCTGTATTTCGGGAATGATGCACCCGATTGCATCTGAGAGGCATTTGAGGGCGGCTCTCTGGCTATAAGGTTTGACTAAGAACATCCAATAGGTGTCCCATGTCAAACTGTTAATTCCTGCGATTAATGTGCCAGTTTTCTCCAGCTCTGGGTAACATGACTGTTCCAATGTTTTAGCTGATGTCAATTTACCTGGGGTACATTGAGAAATCATGTTAGATAAGTAGAGAGTGTCATTAATCAATTCAACCAAATTACTTGTGGTTAATTTGCATCTGGAAACTTCCCTCTCTGCTTTCATTAACTGGGATTGCCATTCCATAAATAATATCTCTTTATGCGATTCTAGGATCTTTGGCAATTTAGCTGACTGTCCTTCCTCAGTACCTTTCCACTCAAGATAATTGGTCAATGTCTCATCGGCCTGCTCGAAGTCTGTTCTAGCATCAGCTGATTTATCACTTAGAGATGTTGTTAAGTCACATAAAGGTTCTGCCTGGGCGATTTGTTGACATAACAACTTTATCTGTGTTAATAATGCTTTGTTTATTTGTATTGCCTCTGCCCTGAATTCAGCTACCTGTGGAAGATTCTTTGTTTTCTCAAGCTGGGCTGATATTTGAGCAATTTGCTCATCTTTTATCTTCAGCATTTGTTCATTTGCTGTCTTGAGTTGTGCCAATGCCTCTGATAACTCTTTTTGCTTCTGGACTGCACTCTGATCAATTCTCTGCTTTTCTTCCTGCAATTGTTGAGTTAATTGATTATTGGTTTGTTGTTGTGTTAACAATTGCAGTTCTGCCTGCTCTGCCTTCTGCCGTGCTTCTGATAGTTGCGCTTGTAATGAGAAAATATCCTGGTCTTTTGTTTTTAATAAAAGACTCACCTCCGATGCCTTATCTATTGTTGCTGCCGAATAGGCTCCAGCAAATTGTGACAGTTTTGTTAGGTCCTCAGAGGGGTCAAATTCCTCCTTCCAAACTACATTGCCCGTCACTGTTTGTTCTGGGAATAGGGAAGGCTGATCAGTCCTTCTCCTCTTCCTTTGTCGTTTTACCACAGCTTTGTGTTTCGGGCTATAGAAGACATCCAAGGGAGGAATTTCTTCTATCTGCAAAATAATTTGATCGGAGGGATACTTTGGGATTATCTCTACTCCTTTAGAACCGGGTAGGCCGCTGGTTTCACCTAGAACTTGTTTTGAAATGGTCTCCTGTGTGTCTGCTACTCTTGATGTTTCGGCTTCCTTTGAACCCTCAGGATTGTTGATAATTGAATCGAATTGCTGCCATTCCTGGAGCAATTTGGGATCAATTTGAGTATCTTGATTTACCTTTATGGTGCTCTGTTCCTGCTCTTTCATCTGGGTTTCCTCTCGCACTTTCTCCTGTTCTTTTGTTATAACCGGAGGTTCCTTAGTATGTCGCTGTTCAGGCTCGCTTGATCCTGCTGCTGGGCTTGTTGCTAATAGATCTAGGGGCAGAGTTTGCAACCTCTATTCTCTAAGTCTGTTGAATTCAACTAACCCTTCATCTTGATATTTCATTCTGGCCAACGATCTAACTTGGGACATTGACTCGGCTGTGGAGAACAGATCATCAAACATATCTTCTTTATGATCAAACTTTGCCAATTTGGCCTGTTCAAGGGCATTATAGGCAACTTTGTCAGGATCAAATTGCCTATTAGGGAGAGTTTCTAGAGTTAATGATTTCATCTTTGTAGCTTCTTTCTCTGCATGTTTGAGATCATTCAAGGTGTAGACACCACATCTAAGAGGAAAAGAGGGCCATACCTGCTTCTTATTTTTCTTTAGAGTTTGTGTAACGCCCTCGGAAATAATCTGATAGGCTATCTCCCTTGCCAGCAGTTTATCAGGTATGTATAAAGGAAGAACATGAGGTTTGGCTTGGCTGCCAAAAATTCTTATATAAGTAAATTTTTCCTCTGCAAACCATCTCCCTAAGCCAGTTAAATCAATCCCTGCTTGGTAGGAAATCTTGGGAGCAAGTTTATCAAAAATAGAGTAATGAATGGGTAACATGAAACCATTGCAGATTTGGTATAAATGGTGCCTATGGGAGGTTTTCCACAATTTCTGATGGTATATGTGAATGGGCATGGGGTCTTGTGGAGTCCACCTCCAGCCGAGCACGGGAAATTCAGAATTAAAACACAGGGTGTCCAGGATATAAGCACTGTAGTAGAATGGGGAAATAAGCCTTTCAGAAATGCGGGTCTTGCCTCTGAAATCAAGAACTGCGGTGGCTAATTTGTCGGACAGTATAGTTCCCCAATCCATAATTTCACTATTACACGCTGCCTCCATTAAAGGAACCATTTCTACAGTGAAATTAGAGGAGTCATGCAAACCCCATAGTCTACACATCATGATCCCAGCATAACAATAAGGAGAACATAGAGAATCAACAGAATACATACCGGAAGATTTATGCTTGTGTTTTGCCGGATTCTGCCTCCAATTTCGAATGGGTTCAGATTCAGTTTCGTTCTCATTTCGGAATTTCTCCAGAAATGCCTTGTTGTACTTCTTCTCTAGCTCAGGAAAATGATACATTTGCCTCAAATCATTAGCTTGAAATGAACCGAAGATTCTCCCATCTCTGGTGCAGAAGGTTCTGTCTGTGATTGGGAGTTCCTCAATTGCCCACCTTACTACATCCGTATATGGGAGAATTTGTTCCCGAGCTGCTATCCGATGAAGGAAAGAGTCGGCTAAGTCCTTTAAAGTACCTTCAGATTTTCGAGTCGTATCTACTGTGGCTTCTACTGTTGTCACTTCAGGTTCTTTAGCTTCTATCAAATTATAGGTACTTTGCCAAGAAGTTTTGCCGAGACCTGAACATGTAGTATCAGATATCAATCCTTTCTTTTTATTTCCTGGATCAGCGATGTCTTGTTTTATGGTTGGCGAAGCGGAAGCGTTTGCAGTTTTCTTGGACTTCTTCCCCATTCTGCTTGCATCTATTAGCTTGGAAGAATTCTGCACAGGAGTGAAAATAAGCGTAACACAGAGAATTGGCAGTGAAAACCAAATACGAGCGAAATATATTGATTAATGCATGATGAAAAATTAACTTAAGGTGGCCGTGGATCCAATCCGTGAAAAGATTTTAGATTTACTATTTCATTAAATGGCCGTAAAAACCTGTCAATGTTTTAAATGTCCATCATGTCGTTCATTGGTGGAATGATTTGTTTAAGCGTGCCTTGGCCGTTTTGGCGGTTAAGCGCAGGTGAATCTCGATTAGAAAGATAAGGCCTTTAATACGATTTAATCGTAATATCCCCGTTTTAACAACTTTTTTGAAGTTCGTGTTTTTTTGGCTTTATCGCATCGCATCAGGGCAAAAGGCGCTTTTGTTATATTGGCATCTCTTGGAATCCTCGATCACCGATAGCGATATCGCATCGCATCGAGAGTATTACTTGGGGCTCTTTTAAAATCATGCATGGTATATCGCCGATCGCTTATTGCGTGTTATCGCGTCGGAGCAAGCCAATGGTTTTTAAGTTATGCCTCCTTTGTCATTGCGATATGCGATCTTGCGATCACTTTATCGCAATGATAAAAGATTTAATTATTTATATCATAAAGCCATTATTGGTTTGTCAAAAAGGTTTTTTGTAATGTTTTCATTTCGTTTTCTGACCTCTTTGAATAATACAAAATTAATACCAATTAAAACTAAAAGGGACCCATTTCATATTATAGTGTTGTGAATAAAAATTATATGAAATGGGGGGTTGTTGTAGAGGACAACAATTGGCGATTCGCTGGAAGAAATAGTTATCTCTGAAAAGTATGGAAATACTTAAACTTTTTCAAAATAGAGTTTCAATCAAAGGGGAAAATTCTAATATAACTAAGTATATATGCACTCCAAATAAAATGAAACTATTTTTTGCTAATTTCCTCTCTTTGTTTAAAATTAGATACATTCTAAGTTTTAAATAGGCCTCTATTGGTTTATAATGATAAAACAGAAAAAAAATTCAAAGCAGCTTTTATAGTTAACTCGTCTGTCATAGGTAGAGCCTCTGCTGCCAGCAAACGTTCATAGTTCCGACAGGGATACCTTTTAACCATGTTATTGTCCATTATCCCATCCATTTGAGAGTATGATTAACAGAATGAATTCAAAATATGCTTTCATATTTTGTATTTCTTTTTACTTTTTCTGTTATTTCTAAGATAAAAAGCCATTGTCCTGGTTTGGTGGCCAGCTGTTTGACAATGCCATTCACTAGTAGTAATCTAACCGAACAAGCTGGCTCGTGATGAGACCCCTTGTCTTATAATTCTAAGCCATTACCCTGTTTTGGTATGCAGTATTGGTAATGTTGGTTAAACTATTTCCCTATGATCATGGTAAGCAGGCTTGTAATAAGACCTCTTATCTTTTATATCAAAATTTTAGAATTACACTCTGAGTAATCATAAACTTTTGGTGAATGGGATGGACAATTTTCTCCTTAAGAGTAAATGGATGACAGGGTAAGAGTTGAAGATGCTGAAATTGGATTAGTTTCTGTTTTGATATTGATAACCTTTTTGTTGACCAATTTAAAAAAACATAAAATGATTTTCTAATACTTCTAAACTTTGAGAAGAGTTCGCAAAAATTGAAGGGTGGCTTCAGAATGCAATTATACCTAGTTTCCTAGAAATTGTTCCTCTCATTTAAGACTTCTATTTATTTAAAAGTGAATATCAACAATCTTTTCTTTTGAGCAACTTTT
This sequence comes from Pinus albicaulis, assembly GCA_034641835.2. Taxonomy (NCBI): domain Eukaryota; kingdom Viridiplantae; phylum Streptophyta; class Pinopsida; order Pinales; family Pinaceae; genus Pinus; species Pinus albicaulis. The sequence continues at coordinate 42,134,249 of CM076584.1, forward strand.
AAATACAGCAAAGGTCAATGGAAGATACCTTACAACTTTATTTTCTAATGATCCTAAAAAATATAAACCCTACTTAGAACTAAAGGAGAAGGGGTTACCTTCTCAATTGAAGAATTTCTTTAAGATGAGGCCATTAACAGGAAGAGAGCCCCTCTTTCCTGATAGATCTTGTAACATGAATGTCGAATGGCCTATCTTCTCACTGATCTGAAATGGTCCAAGCCACATCTTTTGGAACTTGGTGTGTTTACCTTTATCCTCATGGGCTTTATCCCATTTCAGAACTAGATCACCAACCTGCAACTGTTTAGAACTAGATGAAGCCGAATCAAATGATTTTTTGATTATCTGCTGATGTTTTGCATGAGTAATTTTGGCCTTTTCTCTTTCTTCTTCTAATTTTAAAATTTGATCATGTCTAAGTTGGATAGAAGAAGAGGGGCTTTCTTCAATAAACTGCACTAGGGCTAGAGAAGGAAGTGCTAAATTGGTTGGTAGTATTGCTTCTTTCCCATATACAAGATTGAATGGAGAAGTACCTATGGAGGCCTTCTGTGTTATTCTATCTGCCCATAGTGCGAATATTAAAGATTTATGCCAATTTTTATGATTCTGTTCAATAGTTCGCTTAATGATTTTAAGGAGATTTTTATTGGTAGATTCTACTAGACCATTACCCTGGGGATAATAATTTGCAGAATATTTTAGTTTAAAACCTCTTTTAATAGCGAACTCAAACATGGCATTACCAGAGAAATAAGATGCATTATAAAAAACAAGAGCATTTGGGACACCAAACCTGGTAATGATGAATTGATCTATAAATTCTATAATTCCTTCAGAGTTTGTTGTTTTTAACGGAATTGCTTCAACCCACTTAGTAAAGTAATCAGTAGCAGTAAGGATATACTTATGTTGTTTGGAAGAGTGTGGGGAAATTTCTCCAACGATATCCAATCCCCATTGTTCAAAAGGTTGCTCAATGTTGACTGGTTGCAAAGGGAAAGATGATTTTCTTTGTCTTCCACTGGAGGTTTGACAACTTTGACATTTCCTTACATATTCGTGAGTATCTCTGAATAAAGTGGGCCAATAATACCCAGCATGAATGATTTTGTGAGATGTTGTGTCAGCTCCAAAATGTCCTCCGGCTGGTCCATCATGTAGCTCCTGCAAAACCTTTTGTGCTTCAGGTTTTTCTAGGCATCTTAATAAAACTGAATCATAGTTTTGTCTAAAAAGTACATCATTAATGATTATGAAGTTTTTTGCTTTTAATCTAATGGCCCGTTTGTTTTTATAAGAAATATTAGGAGGTGCATATCCATTTTTCAAATAAAAGATTAAATCTGCGTATTGAGATTCAGAATTGGAAATACTTATCTGATTGATTTCTTCCATATGTTCTGTATCACCTGATTCCGGAATGTTGGATGCTCCTGCTAACAACCTGCAAAAACCTTGACCCCTCACAATCTTTGCTGGCTTGATTTCCAAGTCATACTCTTGAAGTGTTGTAACCCAATTTGCCCTTTTTTCACCTAATTCCCTTTGGATCAGTAATTGCCTTACTGCAGAAAAAGGAACTATAACCTTTGTATGAGATTTTAAAAGGAAGGGCCTATAGTGTTTAATGGCTTTATACACAGCAAAGGCTTGTTTTTCAACTTCGGAGTAATTTAGTTCTGCACCCTAGAAATTTGAACTAAAAAATGAAATCGGTGCTTCCAGGTCATGATCATTAATCTGAGTGAGTACTGCTGCATAAGATGAATCGGATGTGATAGTATACAATGTGAAATGATTAGAAAAATTGGGAGTGTTTAAAGCGGGGGCATTGATTATTGATTGTTTGATTAAATCAAATGCTTCCTTTTCCACAGATCCCCATTTAAACACTGAATTTTTCTTAATCATGTTTTGTAATGGTAAAATGATCTGAGAAAAATCAGGAACAAATCTTTTGACAAAGTTGATCTGACCTAAAAAAGACTGCATGGATTTTTTGTTATGAGGAAATGGGATTTCAGAAATATCTTTAATCCTGTCAGGATCAATATAGATGCCATCTTTAGAAACAATAAAACCTAGGAGCTTTCCTTGATCAAGAGCGAAGAAGGATTTTTTAGGATTGAGTGAGATACCGTACCTTTTGCAGCGTTGAAAAATTTGATTTAAGTCATACAAATGATTGGATCTCTTTCTAGAAAATACAATAATATCGTCTAGGTAGACAACTACTGTTTTATTAATCAATCCTTTGAAAGCGATATCCATCGCTCTTTGGAATGTGGCTCCTGCATTAATAAGTCCGAAAGGCATTTTCTGATAAGCATAAGTTCCCCATTTTGTTTTGAATGTGGTTTTAAGTCTGTCATCAGGATGAACCAAAACTTGGTTATATCCTGAAAAACCGTCTAAAAAGGACATTAATTCAGAGCCTGCTACTGATTGGAGTATCTGCTCCATAGTAGGTAATGGGAAGTTATCTTTGAGGCTTTCTTTATTCAGATTTCTGAAATCTATACAAATCCTAATGTCGCCATTTTTCTTTCTGACAGGCACCATATTAGAGACCCAGTTTGAGTGCCGAACTGGAAAAATAATCTTAGCTTTCAAGAGTTTATTGAGTTCCGATTTTATTTGACTTTCTAAGTTCGGATGTATTTTCCTTAATTTCTGCTGAACTGGCTTCTGATCGGGAAGCATTGGAATGGTATGCTGGATAATAGTTGTATCATAAGTCTTTAAATCGTCATATTTCCAAGCAAAAACATGTTTATGTTTCTTTAAGAGTTTAATGAATGCTTCCTTTTCTTCTACAGAAAGTCCTAATCCTAGATTAACGTTTTGAGGATTTTGTTCAGTGCCAAGGTTTATCAATTCAAACCTTAAAGTAGAGCTTTGGAGCTTTGCATTAGTCTCAGGTTTAAATCTGTCTTTAATATCATAAAGATCCTCAAGCTTCACCACAAGCTTTGGAATTGAATTTTCCTCGGATTTACCTCTCATTTGAAGGTCATGTTTGCTTTCCTCAATGATCTGTTCATCATAGGACTTTTCTGAAGTCAAACATTGTAAAATGTCTTCATCGTGATTAAATACTCTCCAATTAGTGACATTGTCAGGAATTGATGGCCTAAAAATTAACTCTACTGAAAATCTTTCTGGACTATAATCTTCGGAGGGTATGAGTCTGGAAGCAACATTGGCTAGCAAGTCTGCTGCTGAATTTTGAGACCTAGGAATAGAAGAAATATTGAATGCGAGAAAATTGCGTGGTGAGTTCTTGTACCGACGTGATAATGTTTGAGGTGATTTGAAAGACAGTGAATTGTATTTCTCACCTGTTTGACAATAATTTCAGAATCGCCGAATACTTTCAAATATTGCACTTTAAGGCCAATTGCTTTATAGAGACCTTGGACTAAAGCTTCATACTCGGCTGTGTTGTTTGTGCATTCAAATTCTAACCTACAGGACAACATTGTTTTTTCTCCTTGTGGGCTAACCAAGATACACCCTGCTCCTGAACCTTCGTTAGATTTGGAGCCATCAAAATATAAAGACCAAAATAAAGAAGTATTCACAATCTTATTTACAGTTTCCCCAGTATCATTAAAACATCTTGACCTATCTGTTTGCGAATAGTTTTCAATCTGTGATGTTAAATTGTTTTTTGAGAAAGGAGATGGTTGGGTAGTGAGATTTCCAAAAAATGACTCTGATGAATAATTTCCCAAGATGTTGTTATTAAATGCAATTGGTTGATTTTCCTGTTCAAAATCTGTTACAGTGTGGGTCATGTGTTTCTCCCGATTGATTTTTATTTGATTTGGCTTTCCCCTATAGGGTAACCAGATGTGAGACCAATCGGTAGAAATATACCCATGGAGCTTTTCAGACCAATCCCTACTCAAAATTAACCCATAAAATTCAGGTATATCAGCTATTAGGATATCAATTCGTTGAACTGCCCATGGATCAGCTGATAACCTGATAGTTACAGAGTTAATCTCTCCTAAAACCTGGGCCTTGGTTCTGTCTAACTGTACAATGTGTATGGAAGACTTTTGGGGTTCTATGTTCAGTTTGGAACAAACTGAAGCTGGCATTATATTGGATGATGCCCCTGAGTCAATCAAACAATTGTGTAGTTTTCTGTTGTAGATTTCAAAAGTCAAAAGGAAGGGTGGAGTGTGAGAATTTGATCTATCCCCAATCAGGACAGAATCAGTAGCTTCTATCATACCAAGTAGCTTCTATCATACCAGAAGGTGGTTGACCAGAATCATTTGCAGCTTTAGCACGGGGAAGAGGTGAACAGGGAACAACATTCAATTCTTTGAGAAGCAATTTCTGCTGATGTTTTAATTTGCTAAGTTCAAACATAGTAATGTTTGCCTTAGTCTTCTTCATATCATCAACAATATTGTAATCCATTGAATCGGATACTACTAATGCTTTAGATGTTGAAGGAGTACTTGAAGTTGAAGGTTGGTTTTGGGGAACTGCTGCAGGTGACTTCTTTGTAGGTACTTTTTCCTTTGTTGTAGCAGCACCTGCACTCCGTTTCTTTGAAGTTGTCTGAACAGGTTCGAAGGTACTTTTACTCCTAGTAGAGAGAGGAAAAGCTTCTTCATCATTATCTGTATCGGAGTTGGGAAGTATGAAATCCCACATGCCATGACATTCAACTACTTCCTCTTCATTATTAGTTGGTGAGATTGTTTCCTCTTCCTCTTCTTCTTGATCTGAATCTGCATTAGATATGACATTCGGTGGTTTTGATTCGGTTTTCTTGTAATTCTCAAAGGGCCTTTTGGTTGAAGTTTCAGTGACTTGTTTCTTTATTTCAACCATTTCATTTTACATGGTCTTGAGGACCTTTTGGAGGCCCTCCATGTCATATGGATCTTTCGAGGTTTTCTTCTTTGAGTCATCTTTGAATGAAACTTTTTTGGATTTTCTTTCCTCAAGAGCCGCTTTCTTTTCTAGAGCATTGATACGTTTCTCCACAGCAAGTGCTTCTTTCATGGTTTCAGCGAGTGTTGGTTTTGCGGCCCTGTCTACAAAAATAGCTATATTGGCAGGTAGGGCAGTAATATACCACTCACTTCTGATTTGTTCACTTGGTTTGGAGGTCGTTGGGATTTTATTCAAAAATTTATTGAAACGAGCATTAAATTCTTTAATTGGTTCCCTATGCTCTATCCTAAGATTGGAGAGATCGTTTATTAGTATAGCTAAAGATCTATCATCTCAATACTTAGTGAGAAACTGTTCTTGGCAAATGTTCCAACTGGTAATAGAATCAGAAGGCAGGGAAAAATACCAGGATTCTGCTGATCCTTGCAACGTATAAGGAAAAAGCCTAACAACGACATCTTGCTCAGTCACTCCCGTCAAATTAACTGCTAACATGAAGTTATTGATATGTTCCTCGGCTTGGGTTCCATTTTCTGGATTAAACTTGGGTAGCCATTTTGCAGGAGCATCGGGTAATGCATGTAATGGTGCGGGCATATTGACTGCACCAGGTCTGGTCCATGGATCTGCCATTGTAATACCGGTGGTGGATGATACTGTTGTTGAAATTCCAGATGTTTGGGAAGGAATTGATGTTGAGGAGTGAGCAGGTTGAGATGTTGAAGTTCCAAATTCCTGGTGAACAACAATATGTAATGAGGGAGTGGATGGTTGACTTCACACTGGGGAGGAGGAGATGGAGGATGTGGATGAAAGTGCTTCACTGTCAGAATCTTCAGTGTTTTTCTTTGTCCTTTTCCTTTTAGGTAAAGGGAACTTAGTAGGTTCAATACCGAGCTTCCCACTCTGAAGTCTAGTGAGAGGGTGAGGTAGATTGAATTGCGAAGTCTCTTGCTTTGGGAATGGCTTCAGTTTACTGTGTTGAAATCGAGAAACTGCAGATGAATTTGGATGAGAGGCGGAACCCCGGGAGGTTCAAGACTTAGTGCAGGTATGGTGGGTTTGTGCAGTGATAGTGGATACCTCTTCTTCTTGCTTGGATGCTGAGGAGTCAGCAGGCAATTGGGAAGTACGAGGTGATGCGGAGGGAGAATTACTCTTAGAATGGTTTGCAGATTTGGGTTTGCTTTCCATTCACAGTTGATGGCCCTCCTTCTAGCGCCGAAAATGTTGATGCCTCGAAAATCGTTGCAACAACATTGGGGGATAACCACCCGGTCCGGACCTTAAACAGCTCCTTTTCCGTTTGGGATGGTGGCTCCGACTGGATATAATGGGACCAGTTTCCCGATAAAGAATAGAAAGGGGTGAATGAGTGATTGGTTTAATAATAAGTGATAATGAATGGATTTTTTAATCTATAAGTGAAAATGTAAATGACTATTATATCCCGGGAAGCTTCTATTCTTAAGTGCAACGTTTGATGATCTATGTTTGTCAATAGGCATATAGATGACACTATTCAATAAACAAAGATATTCATTTAAATAATAATTACTTCATTCAATTAGTTGAATGAAGTAATTGATGAAACATTGTTACACTTATCTTTATATTACTGATACGTAAATGATTGAAAGAATAGCAAACTGTAAACATCCAATAGTGGAAAGTATAAAGATTACTGTTAAAACACATTTAAATATTCAATAATAGCAAAAGTAATCAAACAACAATTTTCATATAAAAAGAATGTATTCAGACATAGATAATAGTACCATATGAGCTGCGAGTCACTCCCCAATATCAATCGCTATTTGAAATTCTTCTTTCAACGCAAAACATCCTTCACACAAGAACGGTAGTGAATCATTTGCATAAAAGCCTCTTTGTCAAAATTAGAATAATTGGTCGAGTTTTATAAAAGAATACGCCTGAAGTACAGTAGTGCAACTCCAGGTTTTAAGTCATATACAAAACTTTTACGACCCTTTCTAAATACATGAAAGGGTCTATAAATACTAAATTTATCTAAATACCTATGAAACTGAAAAATCCTACTTAATTGGTATTAAACAATCTTGAATATATTCTTCACGGCAATCTGGCAGTCGGCGGCATGAATCATCACTGAGGCTGTTCGTTTCTAGTCATGAGCTGGCATATTGCAAGCATCGGTTCCACTTCTGGTGGTCGGTTAAGGCGAGAATTGAGTTGGGCATCATAGGTGGCATCCTGCATTTCGGGAATGATGCATCCGATTGCATCTGATAGGCATTTGAGGGTGGCTCTCTGGCTGTAAGGTTTGACTAAGAACATCCAATAGGTGTCCCATGTCAAACTGTTAATTCCTGCGATTAATCTACCAATTCTCTCCAGCTCTGAGTAACATGACTGCTCCAATGTTTTAGCTGATGTCAATTTACCTGGGGTACATTGGGAAATCATGTTAGATAAGTAGAGAGTGTCATTAACCAATTCAACCAAATTACTTGTGGTTAATTTGCATCTGGAAAGCTGCCCTCTCTGCTTTCATTAGCTGGGATTGCCATTCCATAAATAATATCTCTTTATGCGATTCTAGGATCTTTGGCAATTTAATTGTCCTTCCTTAGTACCTTGCCACTCAAGATAATTGGTCAATGTCTCATCGGCACCTTTCATCTGTTCTAGCATGTTGATTTATCATAGAGATGTTGTTGGAGTCACATAAAGGTTACGCAGAGGTTGTTGACATAACAACTTTATCTGTGTTAATAATGCTTTGTTTATTTGTATTGCCCTTACAGATTCAGCTACACCTTGGAAGATTCTTTGTTTTCTCAAGCTGGGCTGATAGTTGAGCAATCTGCTCATCTTTCATTTTCAACATTTGTTCATTGGCCACTTTGAGTTGTGACAATGCCTCTGACAACTCTTTCTGTTTTTGGACTGCACTCTGATCAATCCTTTGCTTCTCTTCCTGCAATTGTTGAGTTAATTGATTATTGGTTTGCTGTTGTGTTATCAATTGCAGTTCTGCCTACTCTGCCTTCTGCCGTGCTTCTGATAATTGTTCTTGTAATGAGAAAATCTCCTGGTCTTTTGTTTTTAATAAAAGACTCACCTCTGATGCCTTATTATTGTTGCTGCCGAATAGGCTCCAGCAAATTCTGATAGTTTTGTTAGGTCGTCAGAGGGGTCTAATTCCTCCTTCCAAATTATATTGCCCATCACTGTTTCTTCTGGAAATAGGAAAGGCTGATCAGTTCTTCTCCTTTTCCTTTGTCGTTTTACCACAGCTTTATGTTTCGGGCTAAAGAAGACATCCAAGGGAGGAATTTCTTCTATCTGCAAAATAATTTGATCGGAGGGATCCTTTGGGATTATCTCTACTCCTTTAGAACTGGGTAGGCCGCTGGTTTCACCTAGAACTTGTTTTGAAATGGTCTCCTGTGTGTCTGCTACTCTTGATGTTTGGGCTTCCTTTGAACCCTCAGGATTGTTGATAATTGAATCGAATTCTGCCATTCCTGGAGCAATTTGGGATCAATTTGAGTATCTTGATTTACCTTTATGGTGCTCTGTTCCTGTTCTCTCGTCTGGGTTTCCTCTTGCACTTTCTCCTGTTCGTTTGTTATAACCGGAGGTTCCTTAGTGTGTCGCTGTTCAGGCTCGCTTGATCCTGCTGCTGGGCTTGTTGGTAACAGATCTAGGGGCAGAGTTTGCAACCTCTGTTCTCTGAGTCTGTTGAATTCAACTAACCCTTCATCTTGATATTTCATCCTGGCGAACGATCTAACTTGGGACATTGACTCGGCTGTGGAGAACAGGTCATCAAACATATCTTCTTTATGATCAAACTTTGCCAATTTGGCCTGTTCAAGGGCATTATAGGCAACTTTGTCGGGATCAAATTGCCTATTAGGGAGAGTTGCTAGAGGTAATGATTTCATCTTTGTAGCTTCTTTCTCTACATGTTTGAGATCATTCAAGGTGTAGACACCACATCTAAGGAAAAGAGGGCCGGACACCGCTGTTATTTTTTTCTTTAGAGTTTGTGTAACACCCTCGGAAATAATCTGATAGGCTATCTCCCTTGCCAACAGTTTATCAGGTATGTACAAAGGAATAACATGGGGTTTGGCTAGGCTGCCAAAAATTCTTATATAAGTAAATTTTTCCTCTGCAAACGATCTCCCTAAGCCAGTTAAATCAATCCCTGCTTGGTAGGAAATGTTGGGAGCAGGTTTATCAAAAATAGAGTAATGAATGGGTAACATGAAGCCATTGCATATTTGGTATAAATGGTGCCTATGGGAGGTTTTCCACAATTTCTGATGGTATATGTGAATGGGCATGGGATCTCGTGGAGTCCACCTCCAGCCGAGCACGGGAAATTCAGAATTAAAACACAGGGTGTCCAGGATATAAGCGCTGTAGTAAAATGGGGGAATAAGCCTTTCAGTAATGCGGGTCTTGTTTCTGAAATCAAGAACTGCGGTAGCTAACTTATCGGACGGTATAGTTCCCAATCCATAATTTCACTATTATACACGTTGCCTCTATCAAAGGAACCATTTCATATACTGAAATTAGAGGAGTCGTGCAACCCCCATAATCTACACATCATGATCCCAGCCTAACAATAAGGAGAACATAGAGAATCAACAGAATACTTACCGGAAGATTTATGCTTGTGTGTTGCCGGATTCTGCCTCCATTCCCGAATGGGTTCGGATTCAGTTTCGTTCTCATTTCGGAATTTCTCCAGAAATGCCTTGTTATAGCTCTTCTCTGGCTCAGGCAAATGATACATTTGCCTCAAATCATTAGCTTGAAATGAACCGAAAATTCTTCCATCTCTGGTGCAGAAGGTTCTGTCTGTGATTGGGAGTTCCTCAATTGCCCATCTTACTACATCCCTATATGGGAGAATTTGTTCCCGAGCTACTATCCGATGAAGGAAAGAGTCGGCTAAGTCCTTTAAAGTACCTTCATATTTTTGAGTCGTATCTACTGTGGCTTCTACTGTTGTCACTTCAGGTTCTTCGGCTTCTATCAAATTATGAGTACTTTACCCGAAGTTTTGCCGAGACATGAACATGTAGTATACGAAGTATCAACCCTTTCTTTTTATTTCCTGGATCAGTGATGGCTTGTTTTATGGCTGGCGAAGCGGAAGCGTTTGCAGTTTTCTTGGACTTCTTTCCCATTTTGCTTGCATCTATTAGCTTGGAAGAATTCTGCAGAGGAGTAAAAATAAGCGTAACACAGAGAATTGGCAGTGAAAACCAAATACGGGCGAAATATATTGATTAATGCATGATGAAGAATTAACTTAAGGTGGCCGTGGATCCAATCCGTGAAAAGGCTTTAGACTTACTAATTTATTAAATGGCCGTAAAAACCTATCAATCTTTTAAATGTCCATCATATCGTTTATTGGTGGAATGATTTGTTTAAGCGTGCCTTGGCCGTTTTTGCGGTTGAGCGCAGGTGAATCTCTATTAGAAAGATAAGGCCTTTAATACGAATTAATCGTAATATCCCCGTTTTAACAACTTTTTGAAGTTCGTGTTTTGGCTTTATCGCATCGCATCAGGGCGAAAGGCGCTTTTGTTATATTGGCATCTCTTGGAATCCTCGATCGTCGATAGCGATATCGCATCGCATCGGGAGCATTAACTGCGGCTCTTTTAAAAGCATGCATGGTATATCGCCGATCGCCTATTGCGTGTTATCGCGTCAGAGCAAACCAATAGTTTTTAAGTTATGCCTCCTATGTCATTGCGATAAGCGATCTTGCGATCGCTTTATCGCAATGATAAAAGATTTAATTATTTATATCATAAAGCCATTATTGGTTTGTCAAAAAGGTTTTTTGTAATGTTTTCATTTCGTTTTCTGACCTCTTTGAATAATACAAAATTAATACCAATTAAAACTAAAAGGGACCCATTTCATATTATAGTGTTGTGAATAAAAATTATATGAAATGGGGGGTTGTTGTAGAGGACAACACGCCTGTAGTGTATTTTCTGCATTTTGCGCTATAAAAATAGTAGCGCTTTCATAGCACAAATCATCTTTTTTGAACTAGCGGTGCTCAGAAATGGGGGATTCTTGGCTAATTGCAGAAATTTAACCCGAAACCTTATGGATTGACCCCTAGATGGAAAATGTTAATATTTGATCATGGAATGGACCTCTAAAGACTTTATTTGAATCCAATTATGACCTTTAAACTTATAAAAACTCTAACCTACCATTAACCAAATCCTAAAATGAATTTCAAACCCATTTTAGACCATGATCAAAAATAGAGTTGACACAATGATGTTTTGAAAATTTTTGGGTGATAGCAGATGTTTAGTCTAAAACTATGAAAAGATTTTAAATGAATTTAATGAACTTTAGAAGGAAGAAAATGAAGTGTTCCTAAATTAGTCTAATTTTCATAAAAACAAATCAAAAATTGTTGGCTAGTTAAGACCTAATTTGGAAAACAGAGCATCTATTTTATCTTATCATTAGTTCTATTCCATGGATTTAATTCTAAAACTAATATTGATACTACAATGCCTGTTTTAAGTAAAAGAAGAAAATGAAACAAATAATGTACTTCTGGTTACTTCAGCATTCAATTATGAGGTATGACTTTATTGAGATGATGTTAAGTAATTGTCTGTAGTTTAATCTTCAAATGTCCTAGAACAGTTGCAAATAATGTAATGAAAACATCTAATGTATATTTAGTTACTTCCAATATTCAATTATGAAGTGTGATCTTCTTGAGATAGTGTTAAGTAACCAATTATACTTAATGAACTAGAAAACTAAGTAAAGTCTGAAAAAGGTAACTCAGTAATTGCACTCATTAAACATTCAACCATTCAATCTTGAAACATTATTAAATCAATCTCCTTTAGAATGATCTTTGGGAATATTAATGAAGCAATTAAGTGAGGATCTGAAAGAAAAATATGAAAGCATGTAAGACTAACTAAAAACAACTAATGTATATTTGACTTTTTTGCAACATTTAATGTGAAGTGTTAACCTCTTGAGATGCTACGTGAGAAGTCAATTATGCCTTAGTCTCTAAGTTCCTAGAAAGCAATTGACAATGTGCAAAGTAAATTCAACCAATGTATGAATTAGATATTTAACCATTTAGTTTATGATCATCATATTGAAATGGCTTTTGAAAACAACTGTTGACACATTTAATTGAAAATTTTGTTCTAAGGAAATAAATGACAAAACAGTAATGAAACTAGGCAACTGTGTAACGTTATTACTCCAATCTTAATTTGATTTTAAAAACAGAGTTATCAATCTTCACCAAATATCTTAGAAGAACAAGGCTGCACAATTGTGATTTAATGTTATGCTATTGATCAAAAAATGGAATGAAACATCAATCTAATTAGAAAACAGATTTGCTAAAAACAAAGTAATGGAAATTGAACTAAAAACAACAAAGGAAAAACCTCCTCCAGTGCAGGGGCCCTCTGCAACTGATTCGGATGAACGACTAGTTGGTTAAAGATGCGCTTAAACAGTCATTGGCAACATGAACTTTGTATTATGATAAAATGAGGTCTTGACACACAATATCAACAAAAATATTTAAACTTAACACTTAAATTCTGAATTGTCTTCTTGGCCTTTTACAATCGATATTTAAAGGAAAATACATAACAGTTTGTGAGATAAACTTGCTACAGGTGGCTAATTAACATTATAATTACAATAGGACAGTTGGACTCTTGATTTTCTACGAAGAGAAAATTAAGAGTCCTACTGCTTTCAGATAACATACTTTGACTCCATTTTTGACCATGATCTTAGGCTCGCTTTTCTGTCGATCTGGACCGAGTGAATAGGATAGAATCCATGTAGAAATGATTATAGAAACACCCATGTGGCCCAATTCTTCATTTGACACCTCGAACCTGCCAAACCATGAGGGTAGCTACGGAATCCACAGTTAGCTACAGAACAGGTTGCATTCTGTAGCTAAATTGAAAAAATCTATCCAAATAGCAAGAACATGAAAATATAATATGGCAATCATTTTGATGCATCCTTAATACAAAACCTATAATTTATCATTGATTGGGGTTTGTGATCTTATGAGAACGTGATAGAAAGATGTGAGAAAAAATGTTAAAGAGAGGGTAATTCTGAGGTTCAACATACCCCCACTGCAAAATCTTTGCATGTCCTCATGCAATTTTCCAAAAATGTGAGTTCTCCCTCCTTACTGCATTTGCTCAGACACTTCTACTAGTACATCTAATTCCTTCTTTTGTTCTTCTTTGAAGTGACTGTCAGTCTGGGCCTTTTCATAAGAAGCTTGAACTTGAGGTTAATGACTGCTCTATTCAATAACTTGTTCTTCCTCTTCAATTTCCTATTTTTCTTATACCATAGTCCTAGATGCAGAACATTATTATCATGAATTGCCTTGTCCAATTTATTTTCTCTTTCAAGGTCTCATTCTCATGTTTGATATGTATGTTCAATATCTCTAGTTCATAGATATCCTTCTTGAGAGCATCAACTAGAGGTTCTTGTGGATAGACAGAAGGTTCCGGGTTCATTGATGCAATTCTATTCTCCAGTGATTCTACATAATCATATATTTTTTGTTGCACTGGGTCTATGCTTGGAGATATTCTGTTGGGGCTACCTTCAAAATGATAAACAGGAGAATTTTGACAACTATGTGCAGGAGAGATGTTAACAGGAGATGGTATTGGGGTTTCCTCATCTACATTTATAAGCTCTACCCCTTTTGATAATGTCTTCTTCATGGTACCTGGGAGTCTAGAGCTCCTTCTCAGTTTTGGAGGACTTTCGTTCCCCTCATTTGTAACCTTTTTTTTTTTTTTCTTTCCTCTTGTTTTGATTTGTTTCCTGATTTCTGCTAGTTATTCAGAAGTTATCTTTTCATCATTCTTCTGTAATGAGGTTTTAGGTATGTTTTCAACATTTATATCAATCTTCTTTCTTCTACTTCTTCTGACATTATCTTCCTTGGGTGACTCTGGTGGTTCTTGAAAATGATTTCTAACAAGGAAATCCTCCCAGGTATCTCCTATGCTTTTTAAATGAAACTCAATCAATATCTTTACCAACCCATGATGATGCATGGTGGTATCTATGAACTGTATTCTCTTTTGTACATTTGAGGCCATCCTTCTTAAACTATTTAACAGAAAGAAATGAAAATTGATTTCACCATTTTCTAGGAAATTCATCAGTAAACAGATATGGTAGACATACATGCAACCAAACCTTCCTTCACAAGTTATAAATTTCTATAAAATCAAGAGCATATTCCTCCATTTACTTTTAAGAGCTGAACTTGGGATACCTTTTCTAAAAACAGAGACATCCATACCTGGGTTTTTGAGTATTATTTTCCATGATTGACTGTGGAACTCCATATTTTTGAACCATCTTTCACCGTGCCTTGGAAGTTTTGTAGCCTCGGCCATAAATGACTCAGTCAATGCAAACTTGATATCTCCAATCTCTACTTCGGTGCCATGAAAAGACCGAGCAAAGGATTTTGTAATATCCTTATGAAAACCATTAAATTTCTCTATGAACCTAAGCCATCCAACTTTCTGTAACAATTCTCTGAGTTGTGGGTATCCTTCCATGTACTTTGCTCCCACCGGTTCTGATCTGAAAATTAACCCCATCCTTCTACTATGCAGATTTCTTTCAACCTTCACCCTTATGTTTTATGAAAATGAATTGGCTGCAGATCTTATGGAAGGTTATGGAGGGTTTGTAGGAATAAATAGATGTTAGGGTCTTGGAGAGACTTAGATAAATATGTCACTTCATAGATCATGACTGTTAGTCATCAATGAGGGAGTTAATGATGGACCATTATGCAACTTCATACGGAGGATGTGGCTGATATGTAGTATGATGGAGATTACAATAAAATCAAATGATGAGTTGTTAAGGAAACATATGAATGTTCATATTATACATATTTCATGTTTTAATCTTTCTATTAAAAATAAAATTTTCCACTTTACCTTTAGAACTTAACCTTTTCGTTTTTTGTTTGCTTTGGTGTTGATCCTTAGGTACCCTTTTTAGCATGTTGGTCTTCAAAACATAATCCTTCAATTCCTTGCAATCATCATGTGTCAGAACTTTGCTGAAGTGGCTGCAGAATCAAATTAGCTGCAGAATGGAATCAACTGCAGAACGTGATCAACTACAGAATGTGCTTCAGCTGCAGAATGCAATCTATAAAAAGAATGAAGTATGGAACATGAATATGGAATGGAATGAGTGTAAAAATGGAATGGAATGAGTGTGAAAAATGGAATGGAAGTGGAGTGAGATGGAATGAAACTGTAAAATGACAGTGGAGTGTGATGGAATGAAATTGCAAAATGAAATGAATTTGCAGATTATGAACTGAAAATATGAATGTAGTTTTCTGTCACTACTTATTACAGAAAAGAAAATGGAAAATATAGGATGTCAAGAATCTCTGATTTTCACCCTGTATTTTCTGTATAAGTATGCCAATCATTGATTGGTTTCATACTTATACACTTTATTTATTTTTATTATATATATATATATATATGAATGTAGGAAAAATAAAAGCTAAGTTAGTGAAGAAGAATGATTCTTCTTCACTAACTTCATGTCAATGTTATCTTGGAAAATTTTGACAAACTCTTCTTTTGAAAGTGGTTTATGATATACTTTCAACCGATGACCATTCACAAGAAGAGATACCTTTTCTTCATCTATTGTCCTTATCTTCACTGCTCCATTATCAAAGGCTTTTTGAATTTTGAATCGAACAAAAGTGCCCAATCCCCTACTTGAAACTTCTTTTCCTTGATATACTTATCATGCCATTTAGCTCTTTTTTGTTGAACTATACTAGTTCTTTGAACTGCATTTTGTCTGATTTCATCAAGCTCATTGAGCTTCTCCAATCTATGTTTCTGTGTTTCTGATAAATCAAGTCCCAATTGGACTTCCATCTTGAAAGTTCAAATCTGAAACTCTATAGGGAACAAGACTTTCTTCCCATAAACAAGTTCATAGGGAGTATGTCCTGTTGTGTTCCTCCGTGTAGTTCTGTAGGCCCATAAGGCTTCAGGAAGCCTTTCTGCCCAATCTCTTCTGTGTAGATGAACATTCTTAGTGAGAATTCCTTCAATCACCTTATTGGTATATTCAACTTGACCATTTTCCTGTGGATGATAAGGAGTGGACTTTCTGTGCTTAATCTTGTAATCTTCCACGAGCCTTTTCACCACCTTTGATGCGAAATGAGTTCCCTGATTTGTTACAATTTTTCTTGGAACACCAAAACGAGTGAAGATATCCTCAAAAAGAAAATTAACTACAGATTCTTCATTAGCAAAAGGCAATGCTTAATCCTCTACCCATTTAGTGACATAATCAGTGCATACCAAAATATACTTCTTTTGTTTAGATGGAGGATTAATAGGTCCAACAAAATCCAAGGTCCATTTTTCAAAGGGTTCAATGAGTACCTGAGGTTGTAATGGCATTTCATTTGAAGGAGCAAGTTTCCCTACCCTTTGGCAACTCTCACACCTTTTGACATATTCTTTGGCATCTCTGAAGATGGATGGCCAATAATATCCTAAATGATGGATTTTATAGGCTGTGCTCTTGTCAACAAAATGTCCACGACAAGGTTCGTCATGACATGCTTTAAGAATTTTAGGCATTTCATCTTCTCGAACACATCTTCTGATAATGAGATTCTGATCTGTTTTATACAATTAATTAGTAATCCATGAGTATCGTGCACTTAATTGAATGGTTTTTCTTTTCTCTCTAGATAAAAAATATGAAGGTAATTTTCTTGTAACTAAGTAATTGGCGATATATGCAAAGCAAGGGGTCTGAGTGGTTATTGCAAAAAGATATTCATCAGGAAATTTATCTTCAACTGGAGTGTCATCTTTGATATTTTGAATTCAAGATAAGAAATCAACAACTGTGTTTTGTTTTCCAGGTCGAACTAGAACAGTAATGTTGAATTCTTGTAGGAGTAATAACCATCTTGTAACTCTGCCATTAGTAATATATTTGTTCATTAAGTATCTAATTGCAGAGTGATCTGTATGAACAAAGGTTTCATAGCTTGTTATATAATGTTTGAATTTGTTTGTAGCATGAACAACAACTAAGAATTCCTTTTCAGTAATAGTGTAATTTAACTCTGTAAGATTCAAATTCTTTCTTGTGTAATAGATTTCATAGGGGATCAAATATTTTTGTCCTAATACAGATCCTAGAGCTGTATCTGAAGCATCTGTTGAAATGTGAAAAGGCAGTTTCCAGTTTGGACCTCTTAAGATGGGTGCTTCGGAAATTTTTGCTTTTAAAGTCTCAAATGCTAACTGGCAATCAAGATTCCAATTGAATTCACAATATTTGGTGAGTAGTTTGAAGAGTGGGGATGCTATTTTGGTGAAATTTTATATAAATATTCTATAATATCTGTAAATCCTAGAAAATTTCTAACATCCTTTTGACAACTTGGAATTTATAGTTTGGAGATGAATTCAACTTTAGATATATCAACTTTAATTCCATCTCTTGAAATGTGATGTCATAAAACAATCCCTTCTGTAAACATCATGAAACATTTTTCATGGCTTAGTGAAAGGTTTTCTTCCTTACATATTTTAAGAACCTTTTCCAAATTTTCTAAAGCTTCTTCAAATGTATTACCATAAATTGTAAAGTCATCCATGTATACCTTCACACAATCATCTATTAGATCAGAAAAAATTCCTAGTACTGCCCTTTGGAATGTTGCAGGTGCATTGCACAATCCAAAAGGAAGTACTCAGTAGGCATAAGTCCCCCATGGACAGGTGAATGTGGTTTTATATTGATCTTCAGGTGCTACCTGAATTTGATTGTAACCACTAAAACCATCCAGGAATGAGAAATACTTTTTATCTACTAATGTATCCAACACTTGATCTATAAAGGGTAAAGGAAAATGATCTTTTAGGGTAGCTTTATTCAAATCTCGATAATCAATGCAGACCCTCTATTTACCATTATTTTTGGGTACAATCACTACAGGAGAAACCCATTGACTATCTGAAATTGGGTAAATGAAGTTTACATTTAGCAACTTTTGCAATTCCTCTTTCAAAATTCCCGTAAGATTTGGATTCATCCTTCTCTGAGGCTGTCTCATAGGTTTGCAATTTTCCTCAATGTAAATGTGATGTATACAAGTCTTTGGACTAATTCCTTTCATGTCAGTGTATTCCCATGCATATGCAGAAGAATGTTGTTGTAATGTTTTGATTAGCTTTTCTTGTTGTAATTTTTCCAAGTTATTGTTTATGTTCAAGGTTTTCCCTGGAAATATATGAACTATAGAGCTACCAAATTCTTCCATATAATAAAGATACATATGCCTAGATGACAAATATTCAATATTGGATTTTTCTTGAAATTGATCATGTTCATATTCTGGAGATGATTCATAATTTTCTATTATATTTAAGATTTGACTATCTTCACTAATAGTTGAAATATTAAAGAGAGGTTATATATCATCTTCATCATCAATCCATTCTTTGTCATCTACTTCTGTGATTGTTCTTGCTGGAGGATATAGAGTGAATTTCTTAGTGGAATTATCATCAGAAATATACATGTCACCAGATCTACAGCTAATGAAAGCATCAGTTATAGCCAACCAAGGTCTTCCTAATATAAGTGGGTGTCCTCCTAGGTTATTCTTAGGGGTTAAGATCATAAAATCAATAGGATACTCCCAAGAATCTAAGGACACTAAGATATCTTCTAACACACCATCTAGCTTGATTACAAATCTATTTGCTAATTGCAGTAATGTAGGTGTATAAAGAAGATTAGGAAGCTTGAGTTGTTCCATGGTTTGTTTGCTCATGATGTTTATTGCTGCTCCTAAATCAATCAAGGTATTTCAATTTTCAACTCCATTGATATGTGTTTTTACAACTAGACTTCCTGGATCTAAATATTTTTGTATGGCAATTTTTCCCACCATCATGTCTGCTATTTTTCCTACGAGTTGATTTTTTTTTTATTTCTTTTGTTTTTCTTCCTGGTTTCTTCATGCTCAACTCCTTTATTGTTTTAGCTAAAATTGGAATTTCCTTGATGGCTTGTAACAAAGGGATTTTGATACAAACATTTTTCAACTCATCTAGAAAATAATAATTAGGAAATATAATATGCTTTTATACCACTCTATCAACTTGTAATCTTTTAGGAAAAGGAGGTGTAGAAGTAGAAACTGATGGTTGCTCTATGATAGGAGTTGAGTTTATTGGTTCTTTTTGTTTCTCATTTTCAGAATTTTGGTTTTGAAGAGATGTTCCTTCTTCAAAACGTTTATTGGGTTGTACAGAATCTTTCTCAGAATTGTCTTATTCTTGAATGACTACAAAAGGCTTGTTCTTTTCTAATATCCCACTAGATCTGAGTTGGACATCTTTAAGATCTAGAGGAGTAATAATTTAGGTTGGAAATTGCTGTCCTTCTATCATATAGGTATTCTGAGGATTTTTATTGTTGGGGTTTGGTAATGGTTGGGCTAGTAACTGATTTGGTCTCTAAGGGAATGGTAGAGAGAGTTGTGGATTTTGGTTTTGGTTTTGGAGTTGGGGTTGTTAATTTTGTTGAGGAGGATAGTTTGGATATGATGGAGGATATTGATAGTATTGAGAGAATCTTCCATAGATATTTTGCATTTCTTGAGCCCAAGGTTGAGATTGAGATTGAGATTGAGGCTAAGGTTGCTGCTAAGAATTCTAGTTTGGTGGGGGCTGAGTATACATTTGGTTATTAAAACCCTGAGTTTGTGGCCCCTGCCATGGTCTTATAGAGACAAAGCAAAGAGATTCTGTTGGATTTGAAGTTGTTTCTTCTTGAAAAACAACCTTAAGACCAGGAATTGAAGGACAACTCTTAGTCTCATGACTTTATGAACAAATCATGCAGGCCTCTATAAATTTTGCATCAAGAGGATATTCTCTTAAAGCATGCTTCTTTCTGCATTTGGGACAGAAAATAGCTAAAGCATCAATTTCGGCTTTCTGCTTGTTTTCTAACTTAAGGGTGTCTATATGTTCATTAAGACTCCCTAAAATGTCTGTTTTAAATTCATCAAGCATGTTTCCAAATTCTGCCCTACTCACTATTCCAGTTGCAGATTTATTTATGCTAGAAAGAGCAGGATCTCTTGGACCTTTCCCAGTTTTTGATTTTCCTCTTGAGAGATGAATACATAATTCCCCAATGTTAGGTAATGGGATTTGAGAGATGTCCCCCTTTCCCATCATGTTAAGGATATCTATCCACTCATCTCTAATGGTTTTCAAAAAAAGAGCTTTTAAAGTGTCTTGATCTAAATTTTCCATTTTTGCTCTTTTTATGTTATAGTTGGATCTTTCAAGTAAATCCTCCAAATTTTCATCCTCTCTTTGCATCATTTTAAACACTTCTTCCTTGTGATTAATAGGTATGCAATAATCTAAATAACTTTCTAGAAATGCTCTCTTCATATCATTCCATGTCCTAATAGACCTAGTGATTAGACTCATGAACCATTTTAGAGCTGCTCCTTTCAATGTTGAAGGAAACAATTTGAGTTTTTGAGAGTACTGTAAATAATCATAAGTTCTGCACAAGACTTAAAATTCAAATAAAAAGGTTTCAAGGTCTTCACTTTTCAATCCATGAAATTTTGGGAGGACAAAAGGTGAGATATTTTTCATGGTGGCATTGGTATCTTTATCAACTATAGGGAATCCAAAAGAACTCTCAATTACCCTATTTCTTCTGCCTCCTTCTACATTTCCTCTACCTCTTTCTCTATCTCCCCCTCTACCTCTACCTCTATATCCTCCTCCAAATAGTACATTTTCTCCATTTAGGATCTCTCCTTCTCCTTCTTCTTCTCCTCCTCCTGCCATTATAGATTTTTCTGAGCTGATATGAGAGTTAACTTGTAAGGTTAACTGCTCATGTTCTTATATCAATGGTATGTTGAAGAAAGGTTCTTCTTCTTCCTCTCCACTATGAATTTCTAACTCTTCAACTAAAATGTGTTCTCCTATAGAGGTGAAAAAGGTTACTCCTTCTGTTGGAGACCTAGGATCTTCTTCTTCTAAGACTGCCTCAGTAGATGAAGTAGGGGATCCTCCTAATTGGATTTATGACCTTAGAACTTCAGGGAGTCTATGGCTAGTGAAATATGGAATAAGAGTTTGAGATGGAGGTGTATCACTTCTTAGTCTTGGTGGAGTGAGTGGTGTTGTAGGGATTAAACTCATACCTCTAGCTATGAATATGCCCCTAGAGTCTCTTTCTCTACGCATATCATTTTTTTTAGATGTGGGAAATGAGGTTACCTAATTAAAATTCCCCGACAACGACGCCAAAATTTTTAGTCAATTTAATGTCTTAAATTTCTTTCATTAATTATCAACTGAGGTTTGTAAACTGATGAAGTGTGGTGCACTGTATGTGCTTAGTTAACCTATTTCTTACTTTGTTTTTTTTGTATTTTATGTTATTTTGGGGGGTTTTTGTTCTTTGATGTCTAAGGATTTTTATTCTAAAACTATGAAAATATTTTAAATTAATTTAATGAATTTTAGAAGGAAGAAAAGGAAGTGTTCATAAGTTAGTCTAATTTTCATAAAAACAAACCAAAAATTGTTGGCTAGTTAAGACCTAATTTGGAAAACAGAGCATCTATTTTATCTGATCATTAGTTCTATTCCATGGATTTAATTCTAAAACTAATATTGAAACTGAAATGCCTGTCTTAAGTAAAAGCAGAAAATGAAACAACTACTGTACTTCTGGTTACTTCAACATTCAATTATGAGGTACGACCTTATTGAGATGATGTTAAGTAATTTTCTGTAGTTTAATCTTCAAATGTCTTAGAACAGTAAGCAAAGAATATAATGAAAACATCTAATGTATATTTAGTTACTTTCAATATTCAATTATGAAGTGTGATCTTCTTGAGATAGTGTTAAGTAACCAATTATACTTAATGAACTAGAAAACTAAGTAAAATCTGAAAAAGGTAACTCAGTAATTGCACTCATTAAACATTCAACCATTCAATCTTGAAACATGATTAAATCTATCTCCTTTAGAATGATCTTTGGGAATATCAGTGAAGCAATTAAGTGAGGATCTAAAAGAAAAATATGAAAGTATGTAAGACTAACTAAAAACAACTAATGTATATTTGACTTTTCTGCAACATTCAGTGTGAAGTGTTAACCTTTTCAGATGCTATGTGAGAAGTCAATTATGCCTTAGTCTCTAAGTTCCTAGAAAGAAATTGACAATGTGCAAAGTAAATTCAACCACTGTATGAATTATATATTTAACCATTTAGTTTATGATCATCATATTGAAATGGATTTTGAAAACATCTGTTGACACAGTTAATTGACAATTATGTTCTAAGGAAATAAATGAAAAAATAGTAAGGAAACTAGGAAACTGTGTAATCTTATTACTCCAATCTTAATTCGATTTTGAAAAAAGAGTTATCTATCTTCACCAAATATCTTAGAAGAAAAATGTTGCACAATTGTGATTTAATGTAATGCTATTGATAAAAAATTGGAATGAAACATCAATATAATTAGAAAATAGATTTGTTGAAAACAGAGTAATGGAAATTGAACTAAAAAAAACAAAGGAAAAACCTCCTCCAGTGCAGGGGCCCTCTGCAACTGATTCGACTGAACTACTAGCTGGTTAAAGATGCGCTTAAAAATTCATTGGAAACACAAAATATGTATTATGATAAAATGAAGTCTTGACACAGAGTATCAGCAAAAAGCTTTAAACTTAACACTTAAATTCTGAACTGTCTTCTTGGCCTTTTACAACCAATATTTAAAGGAAAATACATAACAGTTTGTGAGATAAACTTTCTACAGGTGGCTAATTCAAATTATAATTGCAATAGGACTATTGGACTCTTGATTTTCTACGAAGAGAAAATCAAGAGTCCTACTGCTTTCAGATAATGTACTTTCACTCCATCTTTGACCATGATCTTAGGCTCGCTTTTCTGTCGATCTAGACCGAGTGAATAGGATAGAATCCATGTAGAAATGATTCAAGAAACACCCATGTGGCCCAATTCTTACTTTGACACCTGGAACCTGCCAAACCATGAGAGTAGCTACAAAATCCACAGTTAGCTGCAAAACAGGCTGCATTCTGTAGCTAAATTGAAAAAATCTATCCGAATAGCAAGAACATGAAAATATAATATGGCAATCATTTTCATGCATCCTTAAGACAAAACCTATCATTTATCATTGATTGGGGTCTGTGATCTTATGAGAAAGTGATGGAAAGAGGTGAGAAAAACTATCAAAGAGAGGGTAATTCTGAGGTTCAACAGGTATCTTTTTACCCCTAGCATGATAGAGTCCCAGAAAACTCTGCATATCCTGACATCATTTCTCCATTAGAAATCAACCACAGGTTCCACATATCTAACCGTGTTTATCATCACCTCACACTTCACATGATAAACATCCTCGTTGGTCGGTAGAGCCTCCCCTCCATGGCGCTCGTCACCCACAGTAGACCATATATCACAACACAAGTGACGCCATGGCCATACCACTTTAGTCCGGGAAGCACCTCATGCCCATCCATCCACCATGCAAAAGGGTCAAGTTTTACCATACAGAATAAAACCCCCTTTCTGGACGACCAGGTTATACAAGCAGATCAAATGCGCACTACCACGCCTCGCATTTGGCCCACCATACCTCCGCCAGCATAATCCCATCTGCGATACTTTTTCATGGTGCTCGTCACCCACAATAGACCATATATCACAACATAAGTGACGCCATGGCCATACCACTTTAGTCCGGGAAACACCTCATGCCTATCCATCCACCATGCATAAAAGTCAAGTTTTACCATATAGAATAAAACCCCCTTCTCGGACGACCAGGTTGTACAAGCAGATCAAAAGTGCATTACCGCGCCTCGCATTTGGCCCACCATACCTCTGCCAGCATAATCCCATCTGCGATACTTTTTCATCCGCTTCATCAACCTCACACATGAGACCAACCAATGGGGCCCCCACCCTTAGCAAAACACCTTCCTCACAACATCAGTGAGTGAACACTTTCATGTTTTGAGGCACCTATCTCTGTGTTTTGTACAAACCAAACCCCATTATTTTATTCTTTTGGTAAGTGTACAAAGACCACAAATGGTGCACTATGTCCCCCACCCTCTCACCTATCTTTTCAACCATGGCCACAGTCCCTGAACACCCTTGGTCGGAATATTACACACCCATGCACCAGCCACCATGACATTCATAGCCAGTTTATACCCACCCTGGAAGTCCTACCGACTCCAGGGATTTCCCCATCAGAAATAACTATAACTTCCACTAAGCTGATTAGTATATTCCGACCTTGGGCCACTGAATCCCCATTATCAGCTTTCAGTCACCCCTCGCCAACATGCCTATGTTAAACCCATCACATCCAGGTCCCTGGCCCCTCATTTGGTTGAGGCTTCCTTTTTGTCAACTTCAACACCTATTTTCCAAAAAGGAAGCAATACCTTGGATCACCCCTCTCCATAAAAGGGGCATCCTAGGGTGGCACTGTGGGAGACATCATTGCCCACAGATATCATCGATCCTCCTGACATTCGACTACAACAAAATTTTTCATGTCAATATGGTATCGTACCTTACAAGCATTGCACTTTGATCAAATTCATCAAACACCTGTGCCTTCATAAGCGTCTCTTTCAGCAATGCTTACACAGGAAGGTCCCAACCACCGCCTATGCGTACAATGTGTAGCTACATGCCATACCAAGTTTACACATATGGGTACCACATTCCACCTATTGTCAAAGAAAAAATGCTCCGGAGGGCGTCAGCAATCGTCGTCAACAACCTTCAGATCACTACCATATTATTGACACAAACATAACATATATCTGTCAAATATATTTGTTTAACTAGCCATAACATCACGAGAATGGGACATGCCCACCTCGTAGAAAATTTGTATATATATTGTATTATATTTTCTTATAGGGGTCCCATAGGACATGGTCATTATTCGAACCGGTGCAGGGTGTTTCCAATTCCGAGCTTCACGTGGGTCTCTCTCTCTCTTCTCACTATATACAGAAAAAAAAACTATAATGTATTTTGGCTATACAGTTCTTCTTAGACCTCACACATTAGGAGGAAACTGTTAACACTGGAAAATCGTACAAGTAGAAGACGACATTATTTAATGTCAGGCAGAAGGATTTACAAGGTTGAAAGACATTAGAGAATTTGGAAAGTATTTAAAAATATCTAAGGTCTGAGGAAAAATAAAATTTGAGCAAGTCATAAATGCTTTTGTGCACATAATCCTTCGTGAAGAGCGCCTTTAGACCCGAAATGCGCGCAATCCTGGCAGTGGCGAAAGTCACTTTCCGAGACCACAAAAAGCACACTCCAAGACAATGATTTCACACTTGAAGTCTTCTAAGGACAACCACCAAAGCCTCCTTAGACAACAAGGGAGCACACAATGGAATAATTGTGGCACAAAAAGGAATCATCCCTGTCTCTTGGGTCACCTTCCACAATGTACCAAGAGAGGGAAGGAGGATTTTAATTCTCCTATATAAGGCCACCATGAGATGAAGAACTTGAGAGCACATTTTTATGATGGCCAAAATTGCCCAAGAAATACCAAAAGTGTGTGATCCGGACCTGAAGATAGAGGGGACTCAATTGTTGGTCATCCAACAAGTTCAGTCCACCACAGTAGAGAGAGGGAGACTTTGCACCGAAGCAAGCTTGGAAGTAAAAAAATCCTTGCATCGAGACTTAGAACCCATTTTCTAAGGGCCCTTTGGCAAGAGGGTTAAAGTTTCATCCTCATTTCCTACTAGCACTCAATAAGAGGGGTCGAAGAGCCACCATTTGGATTATTGCAGTTGTTTGACTCTATTCAGAGCTTTTGTTTATTTATTTTAGTTTTTATATGCATGCTATTTCTCTATCTAGTATGTTTATGATTCTAGCTTGTTCCACTAACTTTCTTGACTCCACTTATTTTGCTGCCTGTGACCAATAACTTAAGAGGGTAGACCATACCCATTAAGTTGGTGTGATTTCATACATGCCTGCACCAAACACACTAACACAACGTGCACTATAGAATTGTGGTTTATATAAGTTTTGGGCTATCCAAGGTATGAAAGCACAAGTAGAGTTGATGACATGGCTCGTAAATGCATGGGAAGTTCAGGACCAATGCTTCATCATTTGTGACCACTAGCTCGAAATTGAGCTAGAGGAAATTTATTTCCTTACCGGATTGCCTTGGAGAGGAGGAAGCATATCTTTATTTGGGGCTAGACAAGGAGGTCTTCCCATCGCCAGCTACAAACAATAGTATTGCAGTGATGAGGCAGACTTAAAGGATAGTCACATAGATATTAAAACTATCTTGCGATTGGATCTCAAAGTGATAGAATCTATAGTAACCAGATTGTGTAGGAGTGCAACTCCACATGTAGCCACTAAATCACAAATGCAGATCGCAGTAGAATGTCTTTGAGGGACCATATTTAACTGGTGTGAAGGAGTATTGGCTAACATGAAAGGCCAATTAACTAGAGCAAAGAACGCGAAGTTGAAAAAATTCGGGTATGGCTCCATTCTCATTTCATTTTATTTAAAGAGAATCCCGCTTCTCGCTCCTCATATGATTCCAGTAGATCGTGGTGAACCTCGGGAACCTCAGATGGTATGGTGGGTGGCATTAATGGCTCGCCATGGTGGCGATGGCAGTTCAGTGGTTCGGTTTACTCCGGCATACTTTATGTGGCTTAGGAACCAAGTCTTCACCATCGAAGACTTTCCATATGCAGGAATGGATTACAGAGGTGATCCCGAGACATCTTTTCCTCTAGGGGCACAGTGGGACGAGTTAGGTAAGAGAATTATTTTGATGTTTTTAATCTAATTTTTATTTATTTTTTATCGTCCAATATTGGTAAGAATATTTAAATGCAGATGTCAGTCCACAACGACCAATTATACTTTGCCACTTTGATAGGTGAAAAGCACAACCTATAGCACCTCCACAGGATCAAGAAACATAGATCATAGCAGATATGGAGCACAACCTTGAGAGGTTGACCATAGACATTCCTGAGACAAGAACAAATGATATTCCTCTCTGGCTTCAAAGACACGTGACAGGTGTTCCGAGACCATTTAGGAGATTTCTGCGTAAGGTGGCTCATGCCATAGTCTATTACCATGATCACCATCACGGATAGTGGATGATCATTGTGGATTGACATTTTTTGTTTTTTTGTATCAGTATCTATTAGATATTAAGGTGTTTGAACCTATGATCATAGACGATGTAATATTTTTTGAAAACGAACCTATCTATGCTAATGATATTACTACTTTTTCTGAGTATCTTGTTCAACATGGATCGAATGTTGTTTTGGTTTACTTTTTTAATGTTGCAAATGTCTAT
The DNA here is from genome assembly GCA_034641835.2 of Pinus albicaulis. Classification (NCBI taxonomy): domain Eukaryota; kingdom Viridiplantae; phylum Streptophyta; class Pinopsida; order Pinales; family Pinaceae; genus Pinus; species Pinus albicaulis. Next base: position 42,161,809 of record CM076584.1, read on the forward strand.
TTAGAACATGATTAGCTAATGGATCGGCCAATGTGTTTAAATTTCTTGAAATATGTTGAGATTCGATATAATCAAATTGTCGTTCCAAGAGATGAACCTTCAAAAATAATCTCAATAACACTAGATTTCTAATTGCATATATCCTATTTAAATGTAATATAATGAGTTCTGGATCCAACCTAATGATCAAACGTCGAATATCAAATGAAATGGCATCAGATAATAACTCGATGACTGCGCTATATTGTGCAATATTGTTCATTGTTTGACCAAGGCATATCCCATGAATAGAAACTAACTCATCGGTGGGTGAATAGATAAGCCAAGCCGTGGAAGAGATATTCCGTGTACTACGACAATCACCATCATAAAAACCAATGTACATTTGAAGGGATGTTGACATCTGCAATATCAACAGTATTCAAGATAAGAAACGATAGTAGTAACAACAAAACTAATCTAGGCACACTTTTCTAATCTAAGGCACACTATTCTAAAACTAACTATTGTACAGGAGAGATATTCACACGAAATTCAAGCATAATATATCTTAAGATAAAGACCATTTCTGGGCTTATCTAAATAGACCCCATCATAATCATTCAATTCATAGGCTCCTTTTACAAGCACACGCTTGACAATGTAGGGACCATGCCACATCAGTTCGAATTTTCCAGCACCTAGCTTATCGTTAGCTTGATCGTATACTAAGACTAGGTCACCTTCTGAAAAAACACGAGGGTTAACACTTTGATCATACTAAGCTTTCACATGTTTCTTATGAGCTTCAGTAGCTAATGCAACGGTGCGCCGAGTCTCATCTAATTGTGTTAAGTATAAAAAACGTTTTTCCTCTTCAGAGGTAGCTGGTAACAACTCAATGGCTAATTTGAGTGACGATATTTCACATTCAATGGGTAACACAACTTCTAAACCATAGACAAGTTGAAAAGAAGTGAACCCTGTAGCAGTTTTTGCCAAGGTTCAATATGCCCTTAGTGCTGAAAAAGACATGGTATGCCAATTCGATTTATGAGTTCCGATAATCCATTTAATCATAGTGGTTAAAAACTTGTTGACGGCTTCAACTTGACTATTAGCCTGTGGGTAATATGGAGTATCATTATCACGGCACATGCCAAGATGATTGGAAATTTTGGTCATCATAGTATTTCGAAAATGATTCCCATGGTCTGTGATAATAGCTGAGGTACACCGAAACAAACAATCACATGATTGAATACAAAAGTATCTGCAATTTTGCCATCGGCCTCGGCCCATTTGGTAAAGTAATCTATAGTGAGAATAATATACCCATGCCCCCCGGCCGAGTGAGGGTTACATGTAATGAAATTAATTCCCCATTTCGCAAAAGGAACAACAACAATGATAGGATGAAGATGAAGAGGAGCTGGAGGTGCACACATCTTTCGATAAAAAATTTGGTAGTTGTGGCATTTTCGAACTGCAATAATACAATCTTTGAATAACGAAGGCCAAAAATAACCAACGTGAAATATATTTTGTACTGTGGCAGACCCAGACATATGACCACCACACACTCCAAAGTGGCAATCATTCAAAACCCTTTCAGCCTCTTCGTGAGTTATACAACGTCGAAAAACAAAATTCGCACCACGACGATAAAGAGTGTCTCCAATATTATTGTATTGTTGGGATTGATATTGGATTCTCCATCGATTTGAATGTGAAAGCTATGGGCGAAAGGTTTTGGTTTGAAGATATATAATGATATATCCATACCATGGATTTAATGTACTAATGAGAAACATAGATTCATCTGTGATGGGATTCTCTACCATAGTTTTTGTCTCGGTATCGGGAAAGTCACACATAAGCTCTACAAACACTAGTGATTTCTTTGATTTAGATTTCTCGAATCCCAAATCAAACTCTTGTAGGATAACAATCCATTTAGAGTAGTTTCCCCCGAGTAATTATTTTTTCAAGATATACATCATCAAGTTGCAATTAGATATCATAGTTGTTTTACGTAACAATATGTAGTGATCACGAAATCGTTGGACAACTTGAACTGCTGCCAAGGCCAATTTCTCCACATTCTAATATTTGATATCCGTTGGATTGAGATTCTGACTTAGATAATAGATCACATGCTCATTGAGATTCATCCTTTTGAACCAGAACCATTCTAATGGTGGAATTAGAGGCAGCTAAGTATAAAAAGTAGTTTTGGTGGTAATTGGGTGGATGCAATAACGTTGCATGGGTCAACGCGTGTTTTAATGCATCAAAATATTTATCAGCAATCTCATCTTAAATAAAAGGAACACTTTGTTTCAACAACCGGGTAAAACCTTTTGTTAACTCAACATAGTTTGGGATAAACCTACGTAAAAAAATTTCTTTCCCTTGCAAACTTTGGAGTTGGCGAAGTGTAGAAGGAGGAGGTAAGTTGATGATGGCCTCAACCTTCGAGGGGTCGACACGAATGCCATATTTCGAAACGATGAATCCAAGTAATCGTCCTGATTGCACACAAAAAACACATTTGTGCAGGTTCAAACGAATCTTGTAATGCCTACATCTCATGAAAATAGCTCGTAAGTGTGTAGGATGATAATATCTGTGTAAATAATGAGCAGGTAAATCATCTAGATAAGGTTGTACAATATGTTTAATATCATGAAAAGCATAAGACATATCCCTTTGAAAAGTTGCACCAACATTTTTTAATCCGAAAGGTAATTTTCAATAAGCAAATGTTCCCCAAGGACATATAAATGTTGTTTTTGGTTGATCGGAAAGGAGTATGTTGATTTGATTATAACCAGAGAATCCATCCATAAATGAGAAAATTTCATTTCCGGTACAATCATCAATAATTTGGTCGATATAGGGGGTAGGATAATTGTCTTTTGGACATGCTTTATTAATATCCCTATAATCGACGCATACTCGTATAGTCTATTGGGGTAATGTGATTTGGTAGATTGGTAAACCAAATGACAAGGCAACATCAAAACCAGTCTTTAGAGTCCTAGGACCTAGCCTTCCTAGACTCAGAGAGGGATCTCTCTAATTGTTTGCAAAGGATATGTGCTTGTTTGTTTTTAAAGGGTTGATTTTAGGCTAGTTATTAAGAGTGGGGTTTTGTTGTTTATTTTTGTTGGACATGATGATGAAGAAGCATAGGTAGAACGAGGAAATATCCAAGTCATTGGGAAATGGACTCAAATGAAAGTCATGATAATTTCATCAATGGATCGGGGACTATCATAGGGAAAATATAACTTGGCCAGTGGATCTTTTAGATTAGGTTGTGATATGGAACAATAATAAATTGTGAAGGAAGCAAAGCTATAGTCAGTTAAGAATATTCTAGCTCTACTTAGACAAGAAAAATATTTCAAGGTAACTTTTTGAAGCAAGCCAAAGGACAGGGCAAACCATAGACCTCTTTAGACAAACTTTTAATAAGAAAACCTTTGAGAAAACAATCTAGCAATCATAAGACTATTTTCAGATAAAGAAAACATATAAAATAACAATGAGAGTAGCCCAAGATCAAATAGAAACAATCTAATCTGCTTTTGAATAACTCTCTGGGATCTTGAAAGAAACATTTTGAGGCAGACCAGAGGACAGGGCATACCATAGACTTCCCTGGTTTAGACTCTACTATGTATACTTCAAAGAAGGTCTTAAAAACAATATCTAAAGCTGTACTTAAGGGACATGGGCTCACCATAAATTTCCCTGGTTTCACTCTATTGAATCATTTCTAAGACAACAAGCTAGATGAAACTGGAGGGAAGTTAATAATCCTCCAATTAGACCTTGCAAAAGAAAACATTAAGGCAGTGAAGAAAAAACAGAATTAAGGTGATTTCAGAAGAAATTTCTTAGTCTAAATATTTTTCTCTACTGCAATATAGAATGATGGAAACATAATGAAAACAGGAAATAACAATAACAGATTTAGAGGCACTTCACCAATAACCAAGCTCAGGGATCTAGAGATCTAGCTTCCTCCATTAACAAACAAATCAAGTCATCCATAAGTTCCAAGACATCAATTTCCTTTCAACTTCCAAGAGACTATGTGTTACCTCAAAGAGTCATCAAATGCCAACAAGATAATGAGTTCAGATGTAGTATTTATGCTGCAAATGAGGAGGTGAAGCCTAAGATAGGGTTTGAGTGTCATTTATTACAGAGTAAGTGCATTCCTAATCTTGAAGACCATGCAAGGCTCAAGGCAGGAATATCTACAACTACTTCTCTGTTTTAATAACTCCTATCTTAACTGCTAAGAAATAATAGTTGAAATGTTTTGACTTTAAGGCCTATTCATAAATTTTACAATAACTGTATTGATAGATAAAAATATCTTTGACTCAGCCCAATAACTGTCTAATGCTTTATTGAAAGAAACAAAGAACTTAGGTGGCCAAAATATCTTTGAAGGGGAGTAACTGCCATAGGCTGAGTCATTCGAATCTATATTGGGTTAATCGGCCTTTTGTTTTATCCTTAATCTCCGTCTTTAAGCTTTAAACTCTGTCTAATCCTTATCATAATTTCTTTAATTTTTTTTTACCTCTGTTCTGTGCATTTAATTGTTTATTTTATTTCCTTTGATCTTTGCCTTTATCCATTTAATCACTATGTGTCTTAACTGTCTGCTTTATGAATTAATCTCCCTGATTTCCTTTTGATATGAGATTAATCCCTTCATATTTATTTCTTTTTTGTTTCTTTGATTATCTGTGTTTGTCCTATGTGCAGGGATGCGGTCTTCTTCGTGGCTGAAAGGTTGAACGATCATTGATGATCATATTTCATCGTTAATTAACCCTGATAGGGCCTCTAATATCCTTTAAAATTCGGACGCAAACCCCTGGATCGTCACCCAGGGTTTATCCATCTTTCTTGGACTGTGGGAGGGTATAATGGACTTCCTCCGCCATTAAAACCTGCACAAACACAAACCATTAGAATTTCAAACTTGCGAGAGGGTTTACTGCAATTTTCGAGGTTTTTTGGGTGGTCGGGAGGCATTTGCAAAGGAGGAGAGGATGCAAGGGCAGGGTTCTAGAGGTGGAACAGGGAGGAATTCGAACGGAGGCGGGAAGAAAATCGAATTATGGCGCAGAGGAGAAAAGTGGTTTTCAAAAATCACAAGTGGTTTATCGCACGGGTAAAGGGTGGTAAACGCTTTTGGACCAAAAAAACATGATGCCATAGAGAAACTTCCGCATGGCAAGGAGAAAACCGCCCATTTTGCGCGGTTGCGAGACTTTAAACCCATCATAATTTTCTATGCGATATGTGTCCTGGGCCGTCGGATCTCGGGTAGTGAGATCGACGGTGCGGAATGATTTGTGGAGCGACAAGCAGATTTGAAGGGTGGAGCCCGGGGAAAGGTGGCGCAATGTGAACGAAGTCGGGGGTAGTGGAAAGTGGGACCCGGGTGTGAGGTTGTAACATATGCGGGGCAAGGTTGGGGGAAGCGACAGCTGTAGGATCGGGGTCTAGGGCTCCAGATTGACGGTGCGGATGAGTCGATCAAGGGTGCAGGTGAAATGGGAAGGAGGGGGCTCGCGTTTTAATTTTTCCAAAGGTTTGGGGCCTTATGCAAGGTGTGGGGGGTTAAAATAAAAATGAAAGGGGGGGAGGTATAGTTTATACGAGGAGGGGATAAGAATAAGCGGAGGCCGAGGTCTTATGCGGTCGATGGGGTTAGGACTTTAAGAAGAGAGAGGCTTAAGGCCCATTTCATCAAAGGCTGATTTTATACAAAAAACATGGTTAAATGCATAATTCAAAAGGCCCCGGATAGGCTAAAATTTAACCTTAAACAATGTAAAAAGGGACTTTTTACATTGTTTAATATGTTTTGAGGAAAATGATGAATGAAAGGGGTTTTAGGAGGGTTTAGGGAATAAATGAGAGTGGGATGTGGGGAGTAAAATGAAATGAGCAGGCCTAGAAAATGGAGTTTCCTTAGAGCAGCAGGGTAAATTTGAGAAGGAAAAGATAAAAAAATTTAGTGAAACAGTTAGGCTTAGGATAATGAAGGCAGTGAGATTTCTAGAACTCACAATATTTCTCACATGTTGTTTCTAGAAATCTGGGATTATAAATTAGTCATCTTTTGATATTAGTAAAAATTACTGATGACTAATAGTGGCTCCACTTGGGGAGGGTAGCTTTCCTTTCAAGGTTTTCAGAACCTCCAATTTATCAAATATTTGAGTTTCAACAGACCAGTGTCTTTTCCATTGGACATATTTCCCTTCTTTTTCACTTGCTGATATTTCTTTGAAGTGACAATATTAACAATATGCAACACATAATTCTTTCAACAACATTTCTACCTACCCAATCCTACTTGTCTGAACATTTTTTTTCTTCTTTCAGTGTATTTGAACCTGCAAACTCTTTGACATTTTATTTTTGAAAACAGAAATAAACTATCTACTTCTATCCTTGTTTCTTCTAAGAGTTCAGATTAAACTAGTGAACTCTTTTATTCTCTACCTGAACTATTTGACTGCCAATATTAAGCTGTTTGGCAGTCTTGATTCTCTAAACTATTGACATGAAATTAAAGCATGGTTCAAATCAGGATTAGACAGTCTGATTTACCATGGTTGTGGCATTGGAACAAGCTACACACAAACATTATTTTTGCATAAAAGTAAATTTAGAGAGATAAGGCTGTGATTTATCATTTGTAATGCATCCTTACCTTCCTCTTTGGTTATGTTTTGAGCATGTGGAACCAGTATATTATATTCCCTAATCTACCTTTCTTGGTAAGTCAAGTTTGAAATAATTTTGACAATCATTGTTTTCACTAACTTATAAACATAAATTTAAAGCATGTTCAACCATGATTAGGATAGGTGACTGAACAAGATATCATTTTGAATCAGTAGTGGCATTTAGGATTGCACACTTCCAACAGTACTGTTTTTTGGGTATGGGGCTGTACCTCTTTTGAATCTGCCCTCGTTTTTCTTTTTGTTTATTGTTTTTTGTGTTTTTTATGATTTTCTCATGCAATGTTTTATGTACAATGAATGAAACCTCTGAAGCTATTATTCTTGACAAAAATAGTGTTTAAGCATCCTTCCATTGATAGGACCTCCAAATAACTCTTCTCCAATCAGCCCTTGTAAAAAGAAAGCATTATGACCCCTAATTGAATGAATGATATAAGGGCCCTTCCACAAATTCTCAAACTTACCATGTTTACCTTTGTCTTCCCTCCTAGAGTCCCATTTCAAAACTGTATCTCCAACTTGGAAATTATTAACCTTAGTCCTTTTGTCAAAGATATTCTTGATGTTCTCTTGAACTACTTGTGTCCTCTTGTACACTTCCTCCCTTGACTGTTGTAAATGAATGGTTTGATTCAGCCTTCTCTGCATGTCATTTTCTTCTGATTGTGCTTCTTGGAGGAGCTTCATGACTGGAACTCCCAAATATGTTGAGAAGACTGTATCTATGCCATATACCAACTGATAGGGGGACATATTTATTGATTTTTTGGTGGTCAGCCTATCAGCCCATAATGCACGAACTAGCTTACTATGCCATGATTTCTGATTTTGATCCAGTAGTCTTTTGATAATGTTGATGAGGATTTTATTGGAGGATTCAACTAGGCCATTTCCTTGGGGGTAGTAAGCCATGGAATGCCCTAATGTGATATGATATTTATAGTAGAAATCAACCATTCTTTTGGATTTGAAGGCAGCAACATTGTCTGTAATGATCTTTCTAGGACAACCAAATCAAAATAGTATGTTGGTTTCAAGGAACTTGATAATGACTGAGTCAGTAGCAATCCTAGAAGGGATAGCCTCTATCCATTTGGTAAAATAATCAGTGGTAGTAAGAATCCAATTATTTTGGGCAGATGAGGTTGGGTGAATTTCTCCAATAAAGTCTAAACCCCATTGCTGAAAGGAAGCCTCAATACTAATGGGATGCAAAGGTAAAGGTAGGAGTTTTCTCTTGCCATCAAAAATTTGTCACTTATGGCAAGTCATGACTAGTTTTTGAGTATCAGGGAAAAGGGTGGGCCAATAATAGCTAGCTCTAAGAATCTTGTTTGTTGTGGTCTTCCAGTAAAGGTGGCCACCACATTCTCCCTCATGCAGCTCATGCATGATTTTTCCTGCATCATTCTCAAGCAAACATTTAAGCAATATGCCAACACAATTTTTCCAATATAGAACCCCATCCAAAATGCAGTAATTTAAAGCTTTATGTTTCAAGAATCTAGCTTTAGTCTTTGATAAAGAAGGAGTATTGAGATAAAGAAGCACATAAATGATATCAACATACCAAGATGAATTCAAAAATATTTCTTCAATGTATGGAGCTATGAATTCTTTTGTTTCTTCTAAAACATCAACCATATTTATATCTAATGCCTGAAAATTTGATTCTGCCATGATTTTTGCTAATCCCTGTCCTTTAATCATATTGGTAGTCCTAATTTCTAAATCATATTCTAAGATAGTAGCAATCCATTTTCCCCTTTTACCATCAGGGTCTTGATTTAGAATGTTCTTAACAACTGTATGTGGGACAAAAGAATGATATGAGAGTGTAAAATGTAGACTCGGAAATCTTTCAATGCTTTTATCAAGGCTAAGGCTTGTTTCTCCATGATGCTATATTTGAGTGGAGCATCTCTTAAGGCTTTACTGAAAAAGGATATTGGTTGTTCCTGCCCTGCACTATTCTTTTGCAATAACACTGCAACAATGGCGTGTTCAGATGCAAATGAAAAAATGTAGAAATGTTTGGAGAAATCAAGACTGATAAGAACTGGTGTTTGAGTGAGAGCTTGTTTACTAGTTCAAATGATTGTTTAGCTTGTAAAGTCCATTTAACACCTGTTTCCTTTTTTAGCATGTTTGTGATATTTCTCAAAAGTTCAACAAGGTTGGGGATGAACCTTCTAAAAATTTGATCTTCCCAATGAAAGATTGCAATTCTTTGAGGTTTCTTGGATGACTGATTTTCAATATTCCTTCAATCCTTTTGGGGTCTACTTTGATTCCTTCTTCAGAGATTATGCGACCAAGGAGTTTTCCTTCTTGGAGACCAAAGAGTGTTTTCTTGGGATTCAAAGATAAGCCATATTTCCTAGATTTCTCAAAAACTTTTCTCAAATGGACCAAGTGTTCTTTATCAGTTTTGGAGAAAACAGTGATGTCATCAAGGTAAATAATTATGAAATAACCTATGTCTTCTGAAAATATATGTCCATGGCCCTTTGGAATGTGGCTCCTACATTCATTAAACCAAACGGAATTTAACATACAGGAATGTACCCCAAGGTGTGGTAAAAGTAGTTTTGTGTTGATCACTTGGGAGTACTAGCACTTGGTTGTAGCCTGAAAAACCATCCAACAGTGATATTATCTTAGATCCAACCACATTTTGAAGTATGTGGTCCATTTTAAGCAAGGGATAGTTATCTTTCAGGGAGGCTCTATTCAGATTTCTAAAGTCAATGCAAAGTCTAATTTCCCCGGTCTTCTTCCTAACAGACACAAGGTTGGAAACCCACTGTGAGTATCTAAGGGGAACTATGATTCCAGCATCATACATATTTTTGATCTCTTTCTCAACTAAAGGTAATAAAACAGGGTTTATCCTTCTTAGTTTTTTTTTGAAAGGTTTCTGATTTTCCTTAAGTGGAATTTTGTGTTGAATAACACTGGTATCATATGATTTCAGATATTTGTATCCCCATGTAAACACATCTCCAAACTCCTTGAACAATTTAATGTATTCCTATTTTATATGAGTAGGAAGAGTGCTAGATAACTTGATCATTTTAGGTTCATTCATGCTGCCTATGTTATGTTCTTCTACATTAGTTTCTGTAGGCTCCATTTTTGGTTTTTTAACTACATCATTGAATCAAAAAGCTCCTCTAATGGTGTAAGGCCCCTTAGTATTGAATCATTTTTACGTTGTAAAACTTCAAGGTCCTTTTGATTAGGTTTGTTTAGTAATCCTGCTTTATAAATATTTTTAAATTGGTTTATATCAGCAGTAGAGGACAACTTTGTTTTATGGACTTGTTCTTCATCAAAACAGTCTTCTTCATGACTTGAACTAGGTGTTGGTTCAGAAAAATCATTTCTTGACTGCAGAAGATCATCAATCTGCTTATCACCCTCAAACACTTGCCAATAGTTTTCATTGTCAGGGACTGTACGCCGTTTTTTCACTTTGACATTGAATTGTTCATTTACCTGGGGTATTTGGCAATTGCTGGCAGCAAAGGAAAGTTCATTTGCAAGGTTATTATGAGCTCTAGGAATGAAAGTGAGTTCATATTTTTCAGTGAGTTCATATTTTTCAAAGTTTTCAAGAGATCTAGGACATCATTCCTATATTCTCTTAATATTGGGTTTTTGGCTAAATACTACCCTTTTATTTGCCTAATGATCAACTCTGAATCTCCTTGGACTAATATTTTATTGGCTCCTAAATCTTTGAGCAAATGTAGGCCAAGGACGAGAGCTTCATATTTTGCAATGTTATTGGTTCATTGGAAATCAATTTTGTAGGAATGTCCTTTGTTTGTATTATGTATCCATACACCAGCTCCAGAATCTGTTTTGCTACAAGAGCCATCAAAGCTCATTTTCCAAATTGTTTCCATCTCATGCTCGCTATCATTTTGCTGTTCATGGCTGCTAAAGTTTGGGCTGTCAGAATCTTCTTTTGGGGACTGTCTTGGTGGAATTAATTCTATCTCATTTTCCTTTCCTTGTTGGCTGATTTCATCTTCATTGTAAAAGATAAAGGAATCTAGATCTAAATGAATAGAATAAACAGGAGTGTTGTTTGGCCTATCTATGTTGCTTACCATATATTTCATATGAGATTCTCTGTATAATTTCTAGTTTGGTTAAAAACTAGAATGGTAGCATAGGACATGTCCATTTGAAGGCTTCCCTAAAGTTTGGCTCCCCATGATCTGGACAGAAGCATGCCATACTTTGGGGGAATGTCAACAACCACTATGTCCATAAATAGACCCTTAGCAGGAATTTGTGCCAAATTGACACACAAATCCTTGATCAGACCTAAACACTTGACTCTTCTTGAATCAAAGGAATACAAGTCCTTGTAAGGTTTAGTAATTTCTAGGCCTAATCACTCCATCACCACTTTTGGCATAAGGTTGTGAGAGGCACCAGAGTCTAGCATGGCATTGTGTAAGATCTTATCATGTATATTTAAGCTGACATAAAATGGAGGAATGGTTCCTTCTTGGTATTTTCCTTCCACTTCAGGACCAAACAACAATTCTGGTTTATCATCTGTCAAGTTCAAAGTATCGGTATCATTGCCTCTATTCAAAGCTTTCAAAACTTGATTTTTATATACATTCTAGGTTACTAACTCAGCTAAGGGTATGCTAATTTTGATCTTGGAAATTTCACCCTCAAATATGAAAGGGACTAATGTTTTTGACATATTTACATCTGTTTTGTCAAACATAGTCTTTTCAACAATTCTGATTTGTTGAGTTTTATTAGGACTATTATTTTGGACAGATTTCTTAGGGCTACTAGCAGAGGTACTAGGGAAGCTTGGGTCAACACTTTGCTGGCTGGTTTTGTTCTTGTTTGAGTTAGTTTTCTTAGTCAGAGTGTTATTACTGTTTGATGTCTTTTTAGGAAGATTTTCTGAAGTTTTCCTAACAGCAACGTCTGTGTTGTTATCATTGGAAGCTTCTTGGTTCCTTTTGCTTCTAAGATCATATTGTATGCGTACCTCCATTATAGCATTTTCAAACCCCAATTGGTAATCTTCCAAATCCTCATGGTTGTTTTCAATTTTTTCTGAGGAGAAGAATCCTTGTTCTTCTTCAGTGAAAAAAGTATCACCCTCACTATCAGATCCTATCAGGTTCACATGATTTTCTTCCAACCTTTCAGTCTCCCTTTCTTCTTCTTGATCCAAATAGTTTTCTTGAAAAGGAGGCCCAATTTTTTGGTCATTATCTCTTGGTCTATTCTGAACAGGATCTCTTCTGAAATTTGGATTTCTATTTCTGTTTTGGGGATTGACTTGATTCTCTCTAGGAGGTACTCTATCAATTAAGTTTATTCTTTCCATCATTCTTTCCATTACCCTCACTAAGTTATCAATTTTGGCATCAGATGATGATGTTGATGCCATTGTTTCATCTTTGTATGTAACTCTTTTTTCTGATTTCAACCTAGCTCTTTTCTCAACTAGATTTGCTTCTACACTTATAGCTCCCCTTTGCATATCTTCTAAAGTTAAGGGGTCTCTTTCTCTTAGCTGATAGGCCATGTCTAGGTCAAAGCCCTCAGGAAATTTAGCTAAGGCTAAGCCTAGTGGAGGTTTCATGTTTGGGGGAAGTGCATTGTAAACACTATTGAATCTAGTGCAATAATCCTGGACACTTTCCCCATCATTTCTTTTAAGGTTTCTATATTCTTAAAGGATTTGGAGAGGGTTATTTTTAACTTCCCATTTTTTTATGAATGTTTGGTGTAAAGAAGAGAGATCATTTATGCTATTAGGAGTCAAGATTTTAAACCATTTTTTGGCTTCTCCTCCTAAACTTTGGGAAAATATTCTAATCTTAATGGTCTCTTCTTCTATTTCCATGTAATCAAAAGCATCATCCATTTTATCTACATGTTGTTGAGTAGTAGCAGATTCAATTCCAGTGAAATGGGGAATTCTGGATTGATAATCATTTGGTAAAGGGACCAGAGGTTGTGGTAATACTAGTGGGGCATACCATGCTGCCATGGTGGGAGCAAATGGGGGATTTACAAGAGGTGGATTTGTGAAAGGGGAAGTGGGATGAAATGGAGTGTTTTGAACAGTGGAAGTATGGATGGGTGTGTTGGAAGTACTTGGACCAACAAACTGATTTTGAGCAGATTTGTTATGGAAGGAGCTAAAGCGATGGAGAAGCTAGAAATCAGGGGGAGTAGAAGGAGAGGCTTCTCTATTAGAACTCTGTTGCAAATCTGTGTGCTCAAGGTCATTTTATTCTATATCACTATGTGACTTGGTTCTAAATAGGTTCTTTGAATGATACAAGTCAAAGTGAGGATCTTTCAAGACTGTAAGGTTTTTAGGGACACATCTTGTTCTTTGGATAGTCCTAATAGTAGTTAAATTTCCAGCTCTAGAAGTTTGCCACAAAACCTTTTCTGGATCATCAACTATTGTAGGAGGATTAGGGTCTAGATGAGATCTGGTATTGATCCTATGTGAAGCCATATTTAAAATTCAAAATTTAGAGAGGTTGAAAGTTTAAGGACCGTTTTCAGAAGTTTTGACCTCTCTTAGTGTTTAGTATACTTCTAAAATATGGGACTAGGCTTCTAAACTACTCGGGACTGATTTGATACAATCCTAAGGAAATATAAGAGTACTAGTGGAGTGATAGGCCTACTGGGGCTAGTGGAGTCTCTAGGTGGAAATTTTTAGCTTTTTTGAAGGTAAAATGTGTTATGGTCCACCACCAATAAGTAAATAAACCAATCTAGGAATTTTTTTATTTAAAAAAAAAAAAAAATAGGGTTTTCTGAGTTTTTATGTGATTTTATGGTTTGTAACAGTGTCCTATACCTGAATCATCATTTAGCTAAGATGATGAAACAAAAAAAGTCTATTCTATGGCTGATAGCTTAAATCCTCTATGATTTGATAAGGATTTCTAAAGTCCTAAGGTGTACTTAGATTGCCACTGACTTAGAAGGTCTCGTCATGATCACCATTGTGTTGGTAATGGTTGAGGTGGTTATGATTCACTGGATGGATACTGAGTGATTTATGTTGGGACTTTACTCAAAATGGTCCCACCGTGATCGCCATTATGTTGGGGTCCTGTGATTTGGTAGATTGGTAAACCAAATGACAAGGCAACTTCAGAACTAGTCTTTAGAGTCCTAGGACCTAGACTTCCTAGACTCAGAGAGGGATCTCTCTAATTGTTTGCAAAGGATATGTGCTTGTTTGTTTTTAAAGGGTTTATTTCAGGCTAGTTATTAAGAGTGGGGTTTTGTTGTTTGTTTTGGTTGGACATGATGATCAAGAATCATAGGTAGAATGAGGAAATCTCTAAGTCATTGGGAAAAGGAGTCAAATAAAGGTCATGATAATTTCATCAATGGATCGGGGAGTATCATATGGAAAATCTAACTTGGCCAGTGGATCGTTTAGAGTAGGTTGTGATATAGAACAGTAATAAGTTGTGAAGGAAGCAAAGCTATAGTCAGTTAAGAATCTTCTAGCTCTACTCAGACAAGATTTCAAGGTAACTGTTTGAAGCAAGCCAAAGGACAGGGCAAACCATAGACTTCTTTGGACAAACTTTTAATAAGAAAACCTTTCAGAAAACAATCCAGCAATTATAAGACTACTTTCAAATAAAGAAAAAATATAAAATAACAGTGAGAGTAGCCCAAGATCAAATAGAAACAATCTAATCTGCTTTTGACTAACTCTCTAGGATCTTTAAAGCAACATTTTGAGGCAAACTAGAGGACAGGGCATACCATATAATTCCCTGGTTTAGACTCTACTATGTATACTTCAAAGAAGGTCTTAAAAACAATATCTCAAGCCGTACTCAAGGGACATGGGCTCACCATAAATTTCCTTGGTTTCACTCTATTGAATCATTTCTAAGACAACAAGCTAGATGAAACTAGAGGGTAGTTAAGAATCCTCCAATCAGACCTTGCAGAAGAAAACATTAAGGCAGTTTAGAACAAATAGAACTAAGGTGCTTTCAGAAGACATTTCTTAGTCTAAATATTTTTCTCTACTGCAATATAGAATGATGGAAACATAATGAAAATAGGAAATAAAAATAACAGATTTAGATGCACTTCACTAATAACCAAGCTCAGGGATCCAGTGATCTAGCCTCCTCTATCAACAAACAAATCAAGTCATCCACAAGTTCCAAGACATCAATTTCCTTTCAACTTCCAAGAGACTATGTATTACTTCAACGAGTCATCAAATGCCACCAAGATAATGAGTTCAGATGTAGTATTTATGCTGCAAACGAGGAGGTGAAGCCTAAGATAGGGTTTGAGTGTCATTTATTAAAAAGTAAGTGCATTCCTAACCTTGAAGACCATGCAAGGCTCAAGGCAGGAATATCTGCAACTAATTCTCTTTTTAATAACTCCTATCTTAACTGCTAAGGAAGAATAGGTGAAATGTTTTGACTTTAAGGCTTATTCATAACTTTTACAATAACTATTTTGACAGATAAAAATATCTCTAACTCAACCCAATAACTGTCTAATGCTTTATTGAAAGAAAAAAAGCACGTAGGTGGCCAAAATATATTTGAAGGGGAGTAACTACCACAGGCTGAGTCATTCGAATCTGTCTTGGGTTAATTTGCATTTTGTTTTATCCTTAATCTCTGTCTTTAAGCTTTAAACTCTGTCTGCTCCTTATCATAATTTCTTTAATTTGTTTTGACCTCTTTTTTGTGCATTTAATTGTTTATTTTATTTCCTTTGATCTTTGCCTTTATCCCTTTAATCATTGTCTGTCTTAACTGTCTGCTTTATGAATTATTCTCCCTGATTTCCTTTTGATATGAGATTAATCCCTTAATCTTTGTTTGTTTTATGTTTCTTTGACTGTCTGTGTTTGTCTTGTGTGCAGGGATGCGGTCTTCTTCATGGCTGATAGGTTGAATGATCAATGATGACCATATTTCATCGTTAATTAACCCTGAAAATGCCTCTAATATCCTTTAAAATCTGGACGCAAACCCCTGGATCGTCACCCAGGGTTTATCTGTCTTTCTTGGACTGTGGGAGGGTATAATGGACTTCCTATGCCATTAAAACTTGCACAAACACAAACCATTAGACTTTAAAACCTGTGGGAGGGTTTACTGCAATTTTCATGGTTTTTTGGGTGGTCAAGAGGCGTTTTCAGAGGAGGAGAGGATGCAGGGGCAGGGTTCCAGAGGTGGAACTGGGAGGAATTTGAACGGAGGCGGGAAGAACTTCGAATTATGGCACGGAGGAGAAAAGTGGTTTTCAAAAACCACAAGTGGTTTATCGCGCAAGTAAAGGGTGGTAAACGGTTTTGGACCAAATGAACGCGATACCATAGGGCGACTTCCGCATGGGAAGGCGAAAACCGCTCATTTTGTGTGGGTTGCGAGACTTTAAACCCATCGTAATTTTCTATGCGATATGTGTTCTAGGACATCGGATCTCGGGTAGTGAGATCGATAGTGTGGAATGATCTGTGGAGCGGCAAGCAGATTTGAAGGGTGGAGCCTGGGGACAAGTGGCGCAATGTGAATGGAGTCGAGGGTAGTGGAAAGTGGGACCCGGGTGCGAGGTTGTAACATATGCGGGGCAAGGTTGGGGGAAGCGACAGCCATAGGATCACGGTCCAGGGCTCTAGATCGATGGTGCAGATGAGTCGATCAAGGGTGCGGGTGAAATGGGAAGGAGGGGGCCCGCGTTTTAATTTTTCCAAAGGTTTGGGGCCTTATACAAGGTGTGGGGGGTTAAAATAAAAATGAAAGGGGCAGAGGTATGGTTTATACAGGGAAGGGCTAAGAATAAGCAGAGGCCGAAGTCTTATACGGTCGATGGGGCTAGGACTTTAAGAAGAGAGGGGCTTAAGGCCTATTTCATCAAAGGCTGATTTTTTACAAAAAACAGGGTTAAATGCATAATTCAAAAAGCCTGATAGGCTAAAATTTAACCTTAAACAATGTAAAAAGGGAGTTTTTACATTGTTTAATATTTTTTGAGGAAAATGATGAATGAAAGGGGTTTTAAGAGGGTTTAGGGAATAAATGAGAGTGGGATGTGGGGAGTAAAATGAAATGAGCAGGCCTAGAAAATGGAGTTTCCTTAGAGCAGCAGGGTAAATTTGAGAAGGCAAAGATAGAAAAATTTAGTGAAACAGTTAAGCTTAGGAAAATGAAGGCAGTGAGATTTCTAGAACTCACAATATTTCTCACATGTTGTTTCTAGAAATCTGGTATTATAACTTAGTCATCTTTTGATATCAGCAAAAATTACTGATGACTAACATAGTCCCTTGTTTTTTCGTTACGGGAACTATATTAGATACCCAATCTGCCAATGGAATTGGATAAATAAATCCTGCTCATAATAGCTTTTAAATTTTAGCTTGGATAGCAGCAGCTTTTCGCAGATGTATTGGATTTAATCTTTCTCTAACAGGCTTAGCATCCAGGTATGTCTTATTTTCATGAATGAAAATCTTAGGATTGATTCCTGGCATCTCTTCATAAGACCAGGCAAAAATGTCTCGAAATTCTTGAAATAGGGCTTTGTATGAATTAATCTCTTCAATCGTACAAGAAGCGCCTATATGAATGTTTTCAATAATTCCAGGTTTAACTGATATGTCAATAGGAAAAGTTGTAGAAATATTTCCCAAATTAGTCTCAAAATCTGAATGTGTAATCGAAATGGGATTTTGTGGTTCCTTAACATAATCAATTGTAAAAATAGACGAAAAATAATTCTCAAACCTATCAAGGTTAGGTAAAAACGAAGATCTATGATGTAGATCTTACCAGGGTAGATCGTCCAATGACAAAAGTTCGCGAATACTTTCATCAGTGTGAAACACATGTTAAAAGGGATCAAAAAATGATGTCAAGGCTGAGTTTGATAGTGAGGAAGATTCTTCAGTGATCACATTCATTTGATCAGGAGTAGTTTAAAGTGTGTCAAAATACGACTTCACTTCTACATATGCCATTTCAAAAGGGCTCAAAGGCATCTCACCATTGAAAGAGTCTAGTTCTGATTCTGAAGGCACTAACCAAGTGTCATCGAATGGTATAGTGCTTCAGATCATATTGATGTTGGCAATGGTATGCGGTACGTTGGGTGGAGGTATAGAAAAAGTTCCCATAAGAGCGGAATCCTTTATCAATCCTACACCAACATCTTCATATGGGATAGTCGTTTTTCCAACGTGTTGGGTATTGTCTGCAGAAGCATGGTCTGATGAATAATATGACAACTGATTGATTTTCAAAATCTTTCCTTTATGAGGAAACATGATTATTATAAATAAAGATGAAACGACAAAAGTCATGGCATAAGACCAACTACGACCCAAAAGAAGGTTGTAATCTAGAGGCGTATCAACAACTTCCACATCTAGATTAACGATTTTGCCTTCTACTTCTATAGGTGGATCCTGGAGTATTCCGTAAGGATGGAATCCTCTTCCATCAAAGGATTTAAGGATTGTAGGGGATTGGTTGAGTGTCGGAGAACCGAGAGTTTTCCAAAATTTTAACGACATTATGCACGTGGATTCTCCCTCATCAATTACAGTACAAAAAACTCGCCTGGATTTGACTAATACTGGTATCTGAAAAGCCATTCTATGAGGGAGTCTCGGTGTAAAATTTTCTAGATCAAAGACCATGAGGTTAGAATCCTAAGGATCTATACCTCCGATAGCTGATAATAGTAATTTCATTTGTGCTGGACATGATTGTAGCACTTCTAAGGCCAACATTGCTAAAGGGGATATCGCCAAGTATTCAACAATGTTGTAATTCTTAGCAGCTCTCGCATGTGGATTGAAAGCTGACTTTCAAAGTACACCTTTAACAGGTGGTTTAATCACTAGATCAAGATTAGGTTTCTCGATTTGAAGTGGTTTGGAAACTGAAGGAGATATAGCTGGTGTTTGACTAGAATTCTCTGTCTCTTTACCAGTTATAGGATTTTTAGTTCCATAATCTTGAGATCTCGTCGCAACCATAACCTCAGACATCATTAAAATATCTGCGGATGAATGTGATGAAGATCCTATCATTTTACTCTCTTGAGTAGGAAAAGGATCCTTCAAGAAAGCGGGTGTGGGTGAACCTTTGACAAACTTAGAGACCTCAGACCGATGTGGACACTCTTTGGTATACTGATTCTCATCACAGATAAGACAAGGATAACGAGGTTTTCGTTTTTCATCACCTGGTTCATTCTTTTTGGTTTTCTCTTTGGGAGATGTAGTTTGTTTTTTATTATTATTTCCTTTCTTCTTATTATCGGTTTTAGATTTAGCTGTAGATGAGTCTACAACATGGATGTGGGTAGAAGTTTCAAGGGAATAATCTCCTTTCGGTGAATCTGGTAAAGTTATAATAGGAGAAGTAGTTTTGGAGGACTTCTTCTTACTCTTATTAGCACTAACTAAACAAATTACATCGTCTGCAGCATGAAAACCTAAAGGAGTTGCAGTTATTTGACTTGGACATGGTAACTTAGGAATTTTTTCATATAAAGTACCAGATTGTGTATATACAAGGTCTAAGTATTGTTCTTGATCTATGACATGTTCTTCTGTAACAACACCTCCCTTAGCCACATCTTCAATGATCTTTGGAAGTAATGTTTTGATAAAACATTCTGCCAAGATCTTATCGGGAATGAAAACTTTCACTAAACGTCGTCTACGTCTCCATTCATGTATTTGATATGAAATGTATGTAGACGTAGATTGTTTTAATGAAGTCAAGAGTTCTGTTCCATTGTCGTAACAGATAGGCAACTGAAAGTGTGTTAAAAAATTTGTTGCTAACATGTTGAAATTGTTGAATGAGCCACGTGGTAGTTTAATATAGCACTTTTCAGCTAAACCTACAAATGTTCTTTGAAACAGTCTTAATTGAATGGAATCATCGATTAAAGATTTGGATGCGCACTAGAGGTGGTAATTCATGACATGGTTTGAGGGGTCTTCTCCTGATTTACCTTCGAACTTAGGAATATCATTGGGAAACTTATTCGGCATTGGCGGCCAGAAGGGAAGATAATAAATCGGATCATTCGTGAGGCGTGATAAATCTAGTAAATCCAAAGTTGATATGAATGATAAATGACGGTTAGGGTCCTGTTGAGCAAAATGATAACCTTGAGGAACTATACTAGTACCAGGAGGAGGATATCCAGGATAACCTGGAATAGCCTGTGAAGTTGGGGTTGGAATGCCTCTCGGATAAACAGGGTTAGTCGTACCATACTGAGGTTGAGCTGGTATCTGATATGTGTAACAAGATTACAGTTGATGTTGGTATACTGGATTTTCTGCTACATGTCCATTGATACTGCCCTTTATATGGTTGATAAAAAAAATGACCTGTATAAGGTTGGCTTGTTACAATTGTACTTGTACCAGGTTGTCCCACAGACATCTGAACAGTAGTCTGAACTATGGGTCTAGGTTGATGAGCAGTGATTTGAGGGATTGGTTGTGATACTTGAGGGGCTGCAGAAATTCCAGGGATAGGTGTGGTAGGTTGTTGAATAGAAGTTGATGCAACAGTTTGGGGTGGAGTTCTAGGTGTACTCGGACCAAGTTGATGAATACTACTAGGTGCAAATACCTAAGGTATAACTTGAAGCATAGGTTGGATAGGTTGCTGGATTTTACTGTAAGCAATCGGCTGACCAGGCTGATTATAAGGTACTTGCACAGTAGGTTGCGAATTCTATTGATTTAACAACAGATTCCACACTATATTTACCCTAGGATAAGAAGTTCCCATTGAAGGTTTTGATGCGTAAGATGGACCATAACCAGGTTGATAATTTAGAACGTATGTTTGATAATTTGCTAGATAATTTCCGCTAAAAGGTTGACCTCCTTGAAAAAATTGTTGTTCTTGATAAAACTGCGGCCCTAAAGGAGGCTGCTGTCCTTGGAGAGGTTGTTGCCCTAGCATAGGGTACTATCCTTGAAGAGGTTGTGGACCCTGAATTGAGTACTGCCCTTGAGGTTGATATTGTCCTTGAGGTATGTACTGCCCTTGAGGTATGTACTGTCCTTAAGGTATGTACTGTCCTTGAGGTTGTCCCCCAGGCAGTAGATTACTACCTTGAGGTTGCCCCCCAGGCGGTAAATTACTACTTTGAGGGTCAGGGTTAGGAATGTTTCCAGACATCATGTATACTTGTTCCGTGTTCAAAGTTTCGGTATGAGATTCATTGGGATCAGTTGATTGTACAAGTTTTTCGAGAGAGGGAGATGCTCCTGAGAAAGTACCAGAAAGCGATTGGTATCCTGAAGGAACAGATGGACCACAATACGAATAAGTTTCTGTCGGTGTAGAAAACATGGATGATTCACCAAACATGTTTAATGAAGGTCTATAATTACCTCTGGATATGGCGTAAAAATGAATACGGGGTGGCGAATAGTTGAGACCAAAATTGTGTAGAAATTCAGTTAATTGAGAATGCCAAGGATCTTTTTTAAAAGGGCTATAATAGTAAATTGATTCACTTTGCCTTATATCTAAATATTCTTGATGTGAAGGAAGTATAACCTCTTCTTCTATATCAGTAATCTCTTCAATACTAATGAGGCCAGGAGGAAGGTTCTTAGTGATGCAAAGCTTCACTCGAGGTGAATGAGGATGACCATGGGTTGGGGTTATGAACTCCGAAGTAGACTCAAATGTAGAAGGTCCAATTTCAGGCTCATAAATTTCAGGTTCAGTAGTTGATAATTCACTATTTTTGGAAGCAAGTTCAACTAATTTAGAAATCTCTAGTTTTCTTTGATAACTTTCTGTTGTTTGACGTTGATAAACTTCATAATCATGATGTATTATTACTGATGTTTCATCTTGTTCAGTTGATTTAGTCCCTGATGGTTGGCCTCTCTCAGATTTAAGCTTTTCTAACTGACTTGGTGTGTACTCAGGGGGTTTCCTCTGCATTCTACAGGAGTGTCTCGGTAATTCAGCCACGGTTAAAAGTTTAACACACGAAAAAAAAAAAAAATGTCAACAAAATAAACCTAAAGTCACAAAGGAAACAATCAAATTGAACACACGCCTACAAAATCTAGGAGACAATCCACACACAAACAGTATGTTTCCACACTAAAAACACTAGTTGGTGATGAAATCCAACGTCGTAGAATTCTAATGTGGAAAACTTGGCAGTTGGAACAGTTACCCTGACAACCTACCTAATGAAACAATATGGTGCAATTCCCTCCACTTATTCTATCTCAAAGTTAAGAGTACCCTCCGGAAAGTCCAAGTGAGTCTAGTCGACGTCTGTTCCGGGTACAGTGGGACCTTCCCTCCACCGTCACATTGGGAAAAATCCTGAAGACTATGGTCACGAAGGTAACCAACAGGAAAAAATGTACTTGGGGGAATAATCTACGATCCGATATACATGCAAGGGAAGAGTATCAAGCTCAATCCCCTTGAAGGCTCCTTGATATGGTAAATCCAAGGTTTTCCAACAAGTGACCCCAGGCTCCTCGACAATGGTCTATTCGAGGTTTACCATTTGTATTACATGCACATCTACTATTTTTCCCAATGAGATAGGTACAATTACCTCACTGGTTCTGACATGATCTCGTGCTTGACTCTTTTAAGAAGAGCTTCCCAGAGAAAAAATGCTACAATTGGATTTTCCTACTGCAAGATGCTACTTGTTTGCTTAAATTGTATTGGAATGTTAATTACAACCTATTCCAAAACACTAGCCTAAGTTGTGTTGGTGGAATGAGCCCTAGAAAATCTAAAATATCTAGATTGATTTTATTAACACGTTGTTTTTAATTTGGCTATTGCTTAAGACAAAAGGTATGGAGTTGAAACTTCAATGATGTTTGTGACCCAACTCAAAAATACGCTAAATGCATCTAAATTATAAGTGCAACTCTTTTCTTTTCAATGAATTTTATTTAAGGGAAAGATTGAGAGATTTAACAATTTTCAAAGCACCAATTCTTTCATTCATAAACAAAATTCTTAAAAACAAGACGTTTTTTGTAAAGAACTCAATTTGCAAAAATGATCAATTACTCTTTGAAATGAAATTCCTTGAACAATCAGTTCAGAAACTACAAATCAATAAACAAAACATTTCTAAAAGAAAACAATATCTAAAAATAAAATTCAAAATCAAAGGAAAATCTAATTTTTAAGTCTATCTAGAGTGTTTGAGGACGTTTTCTCTTAGTTTGTGATCAGACTAAGAAAAATTTCTACTTATCTCAGCAGAAATGAAAACATCCAAAAATTCTTTGGTGTGATATCAGGCTTTAGTAAGATAAAATCTCTTCCAAATTTGCAAATGAAAAAGGAATCAATTTTTAGAAAAGTAAGGTTTGCAGTGATCTTAATGGCTCAAAAAGAGAATATCATCATACCAGTAAGCTAAGGTAAATGAAGGTGTATTGTACGGAGCAACAATAAAGTAGGGAAAACTTCTCACTCATAAGATGCAAATAGGACGATAAAATCGCACAAACGCAAAAGTTGTTGAAAAGAAATTCACACATAAGATTTGATAGCTAAGATAGACTGGGGCAAATACAAAGAATCAAGTGATCCAGCTCTAAAAAAGAGAATTTTAATTTTTTCAAAAAATTTCCATGGGTCCGCAGTTTCTAATGGAAAACAGAGCGATACCACACTATTTTTAACTAAAACCTGCGAAGATTGCTGCACTGTTTTCTGCTGAAAACCGCGGAGGCAAGGAAAAAATCCAGAAAAAATAAATAATCAAATTTTCTTTTTTAGGGATTCTTAAAAGTTATCTACCTAACCCAATCTCAAATAAGTCAAAATCAGAAAACTCTAAAATTCAAACTGAAAATAAAAGAAAGAAAACTAAACTCTATTCCCCAGCGGAGTCGCCATTTTGTTATGCAGATTAATCCCTCTTGCAGACAAGAGCGATCTCCCTAGTATTCAACGATTAGCTAGAAACAAACATCCATTTGGAAACCTTTTTCTCTAGATTAATTGCATTGCAGAATTATTATAAGAAAGTAGAGAGGACATGCCCCTACCTTGAAATCCAACGTTTGATGCAGTATTTTATCCAGTTGCTCCAAAGAGGCTTCTTTAATAAGTAGAACTTGAAATCAAATAGAAGACAAAAGAATCAAATCATCTGCAACATATAATAATTAAGAAAAGCTAATCCAACTTAGTGATCAAGGAGTCTAAGTATTGATGTTATTCAATAAGCATAGGAACAACTCAATGAGAAAAAGAGATCCATATGTATTATCTTGAATAAAAAGAGTAATCTTACAACCTGATGCCTTGATGGCACACATATTTCTCCCGGGGTCCTGAACAATCATTCCTCCTTTAGTTTGACAAGCCTTCCTCTCTAGATACCAGCATATATTTATGGACACAAGGGTGTGATCATTCTCATGCCAACAACAATTTACTAGTGCACAAAGTATGCACTCTTGGGAATTTCTTCAACAACTCATTTACAATCTCAACATCTATAATCTACCCTTGAGGCTGAAACTTGAGCTTAATTTATAGGGAAATGGAGGTAGTTCAGTTCCATGAAGAGGGGGATGGATTCATCTCATGAAGGTATTTGAACTCTATGGACCAAGGGATAAGCTCCATGACTGGAGGGATAAAGCTCGAACTAATCGCACCTCTAGAAGCTTCCAGTTGGGAGAATATTCGACCAATTAGGCTTCTAGAATTTACTTTTTATTTTATTTGACTTTTTACGGGGGTCTGCAGGTAATAGTAGCAAAACATGTGGGAGTTGCTGTGGTTTATAGACGAAGCATCCACGGACCCATAGGAAAAGGCTAGAAAAAGTGCGGAGGTAGAATTTTAAGGGTTTTATAGACATTTTCTCCACTTCCAAGACTTGATTCAGGAACATTAAGGTTTTTTGACTTCTAAGGGAGCATGATATAGGTGGTGATAGAACTATACAGACAGTCAAATGTCATGGTGGAAAAATAATGTGTAACAGGGAGTGGACTGAGTAGTTGAGTTAGAGCGGAACTTTGTAGGCCTCATAAGAGGCATCCCAGAGTGTGCTACCTTTGATGATATTCCTCTTCGCTTTTAGAACCATACAATCGGGGTTCCAGGGAGACTACGTTGTTTACTTTAGCGAGTGATCCGAGTGATCACCTGCTATCACAAGCACCATGTGGGTAGATAGCAGCCTTGTTTTTACATTTTTGTACTGATGTAGGCTCAGAGAACCATTTTTGTCACATAACGCATATTTTTTTAGATTTGGATATAACACACTTGACAGATCGATCTATATATATATATATATATATATATATATATATATATATATATATATATATATATATATATCCATATGCATGTTTTATGGCTACTTGTGTATCATAATGATGTGTTGGTTTTTACATGTTGCACAGATGTCTATCTAATACATGGCTTTCTAATATATCTGCTAATGTGTTTAAATGTCTTGGAATATGTTGATATGTGATAAAATAAAAATGTCTTTCCAATAATCAAGCACACAAATACATACGCAAAATTTGAGGATTTCGCACAGAATAATGACCATTTAACTGGAGCACAATGAGTTGTGATTATAATTTAATGATCAATCTCTAATTTTGAGATCGATGGCATCCAATAGTAGCTCGATAACCACACTATATTCGGCAATATTATTAGTTGTTCGACCCAAACAAATACCTTGTAAATTAATCAACTAGCCATCAAGTGAAAAGAGTGCCCATGTTGCGGAAGACAAGTTCCGTGTGCTACGACAAGCGCCATTAGCAAAACCGAAGTAATGATTCAATGATATCTGCAAACTAAGTGGAGCACAAGGTGATGATCCAAATGGATATCGGTGGCCTACCACCTATTCCATTTAGACCCGCATCATCAATTTGTTTAGTTTTTCAACTTCAACACAGCTTACTATTTTTAGCAGGTTTCGGGTCCTGCACACCCGGAGCCATTTTGGGGACTTAATGATCTAGGTGGATATTGTTGGCCACCCACCAAGTCCATTTGAACCCCCACCATCAGTTCTTTCAATTTGTAAGTTTCAGCACAACTTAGTATTTTTAGCAGTTTTTCGGGTCCTGAACTTCCGGAGCCGTTTTGAGGCCCTAAACGACGTTTTTTGGGAAAACCGAGAGCGACCGAGCTATTGAGCATGTCAAAAAAAGATCAGATGCCAAAGTTATGTCCCTGGGAGGTTGAAACACCAATTTACCCAAACAGGGCCCACATTTTTGGCGCTTCATCTCCTAGGGTTAGGTTTTTGGACGTTTCAAATTTTACATTGTTTCTCAACAATAAATAGGCCCCCAAGCCTCATTGATAGTTCAAGGGCTGGTAGCCATCACATCTCTTCTCAGGGATATGCTGTCAGTACCCTAGCTCATATATTTCCATTATGTTTGTAATAGGCCTTTTAGCCTCAATGTAACATAGTTCAGAGGCCTACGTATGCCACATCTCTTCTTAGAGATACGCTACCAGTGCCCTAGCTTGTTTCCATTATGTTTGTAAGCTTATTTCAGTCATTCTTTTATTAATAAAATGAAGCATTATTTCCATTGCATCTCTGTGTTTATGGTTATATCTGTATTCTGTTGCATTCCTGCATAAATATGTATCAATGGTATCAGAGGGGGGTCTGCTCTTTCTTTGTTTTTCTTTGCATGTCCCCAACGCAGTCAGGGTATAAGGAGTTCAGGCTCAATTTGGTTGACCCGTCGTAAGATCAGCCTCGCAAACCCCGAAAACCCCCATGGCGGCAGGAAAGAAAGACGAGGGAGCAAAAGATCCTATCAAAATCTTGTTTGAGGAGGTCCTCAAGAAACAGAGAAACACGATGACAGATAACTTTTCCCATATCCTTCAAAGGTTGCCCACTGGTGTCACATCTACATCCAACACGTCCGCCAATAGGCCCGCGACATCTTGGACAAATCCAATACCAAGTTCGGCAGAATTTCCCCCCATATGGAGGAACTTAATGCGATGGAGACCATTGCTTCCTAAGGAGGGAGGAATGATCCAAGTGGATATCGGTGGCCTCCCACCTATTCCATTTGGACCCGCAACATCAATTCGTTCATTTTTTCAGCTTCAGTAGAACTTACTATTTTTAGCAGGTTTCGGGTCCTGCACACCTGGAGCCGTTTTGGGGACTTAATGATCCAGGTGGATATTGGTGGCCACCCACCAAGTCCATTTGAACCCCATCATCAGTTCTTTCAGTTTGTAAGTTTCAGCACAACTTACTATTTTTAGTAGTTTTTCGAGTCCTGAACTTCTAGAGCCATTTTGAGGCCCTAAACGACGTTTTTTGGGAAATCTGAGAGAAACAACGCCTATATTTCTTGCAACAAAAGTTGTATTCCTTGGACAGATCTTTCTAACGAGATATTAAGCACATCAAAAATAGATCAGATGCCAAATTTACATCCCCGGGAAGTTGAAACACCAATTTACCCAAACGGGGCCCATAGTTTTGGCGCTTCATCTCCTAGGGTTAGGTTTTTGGACGTTTCAGATTTTACATTATTTCTCAACAATAAATAGGCCCCCAAGCCTCATTGTAACACAGTTCAGGGGCTGGTAGCCATCACATCTCTTCTCAGGGATACGCTGCTAGGACCCTAACTCATCTATTTCCATTATGTCTATAATAGGCCTTCGAGCCTCAATGTAACATAGTTCAGAGGCCTGCGTATGCCACATCTCTTCTCAGAGGTACGCTACCAGAACCCTAGCTTGTTTCCATTATGTTTGTAAGCTTACTTCAGTCATTCTTTTATTAATAAAATGAAGCATTATTTCCACTGCATCTTTGTGTTCATGGTTATATCTATATTTTTTTGCATTCCTTCATAAAATCCGGATCAGGTGAGCAGAGGAAAAATGTCTTCAAGGCAAAAAATCACACTAAAAATCCAATCAAAGCACACTAATGAATAAAACAATAATGTACAAAGCATCACAATCATGATCAAGAGTAATAATTCTTTAGATAGAGCCCATTCTAGGGATCAACCAATTGGTTGCCTTTGTAATCTGCTAGCTCATAGGCTCCTCTTTCCAATACTCGTTGAATGATATAGGGCCTGTGCCACATTGGTTCAAGCTTCTCGACTCCCAATTTATCGTGTGCTTGATCGTAAAGTAGGACCCATTCACCTTCAAAGAAAATGCGAGGGTTGATGGATTTGTCATATTGAGCTTTAACTTGTCTTTTTTATGCTTCAATGACTAAAGCAACAAGTATTCAGGTCTCATCGAGATGCTCGAGCTAAAGAAAAAATTCCTCTTCTGGTGAAGTACTAGGAATTAGTTCGACAACAAGCTTCAGAGAAGGAATTTCACACTCGATCGAGAGTGTGGCCTCTAGAACATACACCAATTGGAATGGTGTGAATCCAGTGGCAGTCTTAGCGGAAGTTTGGTAAGCCCACAGAGCTGAGAAGAGCCTAAGATGCCAATCTCATTTGTGCTTCCCAATGGTTCGCTAAAGCATGGTCACCAAAACTTTTTTGACAGCTTCAACCTGTCCATTGGCCTGTGGATAATAAGGAGTGGAGCTATCATGATGTAACCCCAACTGAGCAGCGACCTTTGTCATCATATGATTTTGAAAATGAGAGCCATGATCAGTGACATTGGCTTTCGAGACTCCGAATCGAGCTATGACATGATTAAACAAGAATTACGCTACAATTAGACCTTCATTATCATATGTAGGCATCGCTTCAGCCCATTTAGTGAAATAATCGATGACAACGATAATATAACCATGCCCCCCCCGGACCAAGCAAGGGTTAGAGGTCATGAAATTTATGCCCCATTTCGTAGACAAAAATGAGGAACAATGATGTCGATCATCCCATGGGGTTTCTTCAAGAGAAATTACCTCCTTGATACTTTCATTGGTGGGGAAATTCTCATTCAAGTGATCATCAGATTCCCAAGAACCAAACCAGGGAGACTGCACATAAGTGTCCAGAGAAGAAACCAGTCAGTCATTGGTTTCGAATGAAGCCTCAAAAGCCATAAGAATACTATGATACATTTGTTCAATAGGGCTCAAAGGCATAACGTCACTAAATATTTCAAGCTGGTCAGGATTGGGAACAATCTATGGATCGTGACTAGACGATATCATACTGATCGTGGCGAAATTTGGAGGCGGGAGTGGAAAATTTCCCACAAGGGACGACTCTTTGAATAGACCCGACCCGATGTTCACATAGGGCAGTAGTGGTATTCCCAATATATGAAATGTTTCTTGTTGAAGAATCAGAGGAAAATAAAACTAATTGATAGACAGTCCAGATTTTACATTGATGAGGAAAGCGGAGGACACGAAAAAGGGTGGAGACCACGTAAACCATAACACACGTCCAACTATGTCCAAGAAGGAGATTATAATTCAACTTGGAATCTACCACCTCAACTTCTAAATTTACCATTTTTTCCTCTAAAAGGATGGGTAATGACTTGAGAATGCATACGGACGAGAATCTCTGCCGTCGAAAGCTTCCAAGGTATTTGGGGACTGGCTCAACGGAGGAGAGCCGATGGCTTTCCAACAAGCGATAGACATGATGCAAGTCAAAGTGCCTTCATCAAAAACAATCCTATGAATGCTTTTCTCCATCATGGTAACTTGAATTGGAAAACCCACCTGAGATGGGAGGCGAGGAACAAAGTTCTAAAGATCGAAAGTAATAAGATTGGAATCTACAGGATCAACCCCTCTAATAGTAGAAAGTAGTGCCTTCCGTTGTGATGAACACGACTCAAGGAATTCCAAAGCCGACATCACCGAAGGCGCTTGAGATAGAACCTCTACAATATTATAGTTTTGTGCAGCTCTCACATTCAAATTATAAGACGATTTTCGAAGAACACCTTTTGGGGGTGGTTGGACAATGGATTCACTACTAGGTCTCTCAATATGGAGAGAACCAGAAGTAGGAGGCATGGAAGAAGAAAGGTGATCTGTGACTTCCGGTTCCATAGGAGCCTTGGATGGATTGGGGTAGTATTTCGATATCATGGTAACAGAGATAGGTTATGTGCTAGACATGAAAACTTGAGAGTTTCCAGATGATTGGGGTTGATCTACCATTTGCGTCTGCTGAGAAGGGAAAGGTTCTTTCAAGACAGCCAAGGTCCTAGGGGAATATTTTACAAGACAGGTCACTTCGGCACGCCAAGGAAAATCCTTGGTGTAATGATCATCATCACATATTAGACAAGTATATTTAGGCTTGCGCATAGAAGAATCATCAGCCGATATATTTTTCGAATCCTGTTTAGGGTTGTCGGATTTGGATTTTCCTTTACCATTTTTCTTACCTTTCGAGGATTTGTCTAATATGGTAGATTGGACAACATTTAACTCAAAGGTTTTACCAGGATTATTCAGGTTACTGGAAGGAGAGGAGGCTGCAGCGGCAATAATGGACTTAGACTTCGAAGACGATTTGGATGCACTACTATCAACATGGGCCACTGCCTCGATAATGCCATCGACCAGATGCGTAGCAGGAGACTGAGACGATGCTAGATCAATTGAAGGTCACAGCGTGTCAAGCAGGATCTCGTATAGAGTTCCAGATTGGCAATAAACCAAATCGAGGTATTGAGCTCTACAAATTACTTCCTCTTCCATGATACATCCACCCATGGAAATAACTTTAGCAATCCTTGGAATGAGTGATTTCGTAAACCATTCAGTCAATAGTTGATCGGGGATCTCGAATTTTATGAGGTGACGACGATGTCGCCATTCGTGAATGTGATCCGAAATGTGAGTAGAAATTGACTGTTTCAATGAGGTGAGGAGGTGGGTTCTGGTTTCATATCGGACAGGTAACTGGAAGTGAGCGAGGAAAGCCATAACCAAGGATTTGAAATCAGCAAAAACAACTTGAGGGAGCTCAATATACTACTTAGCCACAGTACTAGTCATATTACGCTGGAAAAGATGAGGACGAATTGAATCATTGACCCAAGAGTTAGAAGAGCACCACAAGTGGTACGTCATGACATGGGCTTGGGGTTCTTCCAAAAAAATTTCTTCAAATTTAGGACAATCTCCCGGTATTTTGGTCGAAACTGGTAGCCAATGCAAATGATGTTGAATGGGGTCATTTGTAAGCTTTGACACATCTGGTAGTTACAACGTAGCAAAAAATGGCAGTGGAGGATGATGAGGAGAAAAAGGTCGAGAGTTCCAACCTGGTTGATACAGATTCTACCCCCAATAGGGCAGATTTTGTTCTGGATACACATACTGCCCCCATTGATAGTAAGGACCTTGTTGCAATTGTTGCTGAACATAGGGACCTTGCTGGGGCTGTTGATAAGACTCCACCTGGATTTGAGGTTATGGAGCTCTCTAGATATAGGTTCGAGGGTGAGGTCCTTGCTGAACATGAGGTCCAACCTGTGGTCCTTGCTAAACATGGGGTCCAGCCTATGGTCCTTACTAAACATAGGGTTCAGCTTGAGGTCCGAATTGGGCCTGTTGGCACTGAAGAATATGCTGATATTGAGCACCAGGCTGAGGTCTAGGCTAGGGTTGTTGGTACTGACCATGAGGAAGTGAATGATACTAAGTACCAATTTGATTGGGGTGAGGACCAAGTTGACCCAGAGGGATATTCAGAATAGTTTGGATGTAAGGACCAAACTGAGGGTTAGTTGCAATGGCACCTGCAGGAAGTAGGGGTTGTTGGACATACTGCTGAGAGGCACTTGGTCGAGAAACATACCGATACTGTACATTTGGTTGTTGAACATACTGATGAGGGATGTTAGGTTGTTGAACATAATAATATGGTACGTTAAGTTGCTGAAGAGGCTGTTGAACCTGAGAATACTAAACGTGGGGCTGTTGTCGATAAAATAATGCAACTGAAGTAGGTTGACCACTCGAAGTAACGGTTCCTATGATAGTGTGCGTAGGTTGTGAAAACCATGTCCCACTTAGACTAGCATTAGGTTGTCCCACCCCAGGAATGGGTACAAATTTCAGTGGCCCCCATCCGAGAGGGGAGGTACGTAAATAGGATTAGACTGCCCCCCAGGCACGGACGAAACCGTAGATTTTCCACTCAATGTTGGAACCACAATAATCATAGATCGCGAGAAGGTGGTAGAGGATCCCATCGAAATAGTCATTTGACCAATAGTGATTGTAGGTCGAACAACAGGTTGAGACATGGCAGCCACATTCGAAATGAATGGGCCGGAAGATGGGGGAATTCTCGTTGACCAAACGAGATCCATAAATAAATATGTGGTGTCGGAAGCTCCTGAAATAAGGTTTCCCAAAGAGGTATACCCTTTTGGAAGTGGATATGCTACTTGAATAAAGGATATTTCGGTTCCATTGCCTGAATCGTGAGGTGTGGAGCCAAAAATCTCGCCTTCAGAGGGAAATACAGATGAGGCAGATTCCGGGATATAGGTGCCACTGGTTTCCTGTAGAGTACTATGAGGAGCACTCACGAATGGGACATCATCAGCATTGGATGCCATTTCATCAGGAAATAACTGATGCCCAGTAGAGTGAGATGCTACTGGATAAGAAGGAATGGGAATGTTGGGTTGATCAAAAGGACTATAAGCCTACTGAGGCGAGACCACAATCCGATCAAAGAGCGGATTCACAGGAAAGATCATAAACTATCCAGACGGTTCAGGACTTTCTGACTTAGAATATTTCAATGTTGTCCAAGGGGAATCGTTAGGCAACAGTCGAGATGAAATGGGTTGTACACTTATGACAATCCCGAGTTCAACACCTTGAGTTTCAAGGGGTCCAAATGGAAAATTGGGGACCTCAGGAGGAGGTTCTTAAGATACTTTGAAGGAGGGACGAGGTGAATCTGACGATTCAGCCACAATGGCCTTTCAGTACAATATCAAGGAAGGAAGAGGTGAAAATATCAAAAAATCCACAATTTACCAAGCGATGATGAGGCTAGAGAACTACATAGGTAAGATGTTCTCATGGGAAGTTAATTTTATATTTAACAAAAAATAAATAAATAAAGGTGTACTAGGCATAAAGGTTTACCAAGTATTCATGAAATCTAATATACACCTTGGTGATAAATTATAGAAAAAATGACCAAGGACTTAACGTACTACAACCGATCTCCCTGAATGTTGTGTTCGGTGTATCACGTTTACAAGGCAGTGACTCGGTTATCTATGGTAGGCTTGCAACCTAATGGTGTCTCCCCAAATTTACGCGATGGTACGTGGGAGTCTAGTTCGTAGTAGTGTTGTCTAATGTGTAACCGTTCGATGAGAGTGCCCCAAATATACTTATCATACATCAATATAATTCCATACGTGGGACAGGATATCACCCCCAGGTTGTAACGTAGACCGTTAGACGTCAGAACACGTCTCTAGCCTAGACCTCTAAATTTTCTCGTTAGTTCCAAATTCTCCTTAAGGTAAATTGCATAAATTTTAATGTTGATATTGAGTTAAGTTTTAGTTTTTTGGCTCAAAATCGACGTCACCTGAATCTTATGATGCTGGCTAAATGAAAAAATAAGATCTTTCCATTCAAATGAAGTCTAAACTATTTAGAGAAGAGATGCAAACAAAATTGCAATCAGTGCAACAAACATCGATGCCCCCCCAAACTAGTTCAAAACTATGAAATACAATTCTTTCCAATCGAATTCATTTTTCCCAAAAATGCAACTTATTGAAAAAATGAAAACATTTCTCATTTCCACTAAGATGCATAAAATGAAACTCTTTTTTTTTTTTTACTTTTTACTTTGAAATGCAATCAAAATTAAAATGAATGAAACTAATGAAGAAATGAAAAAACCACACTTTTCACTTTTCTTTCAATCAAACGGAAATCAGAATCTCTTTAAAAATACATGAAGGAAATGTTTTTCACTCCATGTTTCAAAACGATAAAGACAAGCCAAATAAAAAAACTAAAATGAAAATCACTTTTAGTTTTCTATTGAATTTGGAAAAATACACACTCTTATAGACTCGCAAATCAAACAAATTGCTATATTATGTTTGACAATAAATTGAAGGTAAGATCAGAAATGCAGTGATGACCAGTGCACACGAAAAACTACTTCAAACCAAGTCAGAAGCAATTGGACAAAAGGTGTTTGAAATGGTTAGAAATCTTCCAACTCACCAACAAGTCAAACAAATGAAAACACTCGTTCAAAGAAGACAAACAAGTCAAACACACAGGCAGGAGGTCACTGAGACTGTAGGAATTTACAGGGTAAGTTCCTTAGATCAAACACCAAAGGTCACCGCTCACAAGCAGATCACAAATCAGTACACCAGTATATCACGTGGTTAAAACCCTCGAAGAGGGAAACAGTCCACAGCCTGAGCCAACACTGCCACTTCAGGAAATTTATTAATATAAAAAGAAAGTTTACATATGTTTCTCTCATAAATGGAATATCCTAACATCCCTCCTTAAGAACAACTTGGGATAGGATTGAAGGATTTACAAAGGTGACACAAAAGGAGCATATTTCCTATGTGTTGAAATATCCTAACATCCCCCCTTAAGAACAACTTGGGATAGGATTGAAGGATTCACAAAGGTGATACAATAGGGGAAGGAAGGAGGCATTAGAGCCTATCCCCCCTTAATGATAAATTTCCTGAACTCCAAGCATCGATCGAAGTTTGGTAAACTTCACTTCTATGAGAGCCTTTGTAAAGATATCGACAACTTGATCATTGGTTGAACAATATTGTACTTCAAGAACACGATCATGAATGAGATTTCTGATGGAGTGTATATGAAGCTCAATGTGTTTCATACGATGATGCTGAACTGGATCTTTGCATAGCTGAATGGCACTCTGATTATCTGATGGCGGGATACCCTGCTTAACCCACAATTACACATCCGCAGATGCATATAAAAATGCAATTCCAGTTTCATGTCAAGTAAGTCCACTTTCTGGCAATTTCAACACATGCGGAAGCTATCTTTTAATTCATGGTTATAAAACCAAACAACCATACAATATAACCCAGGTTATAATTATTTATGTGGAATCTACTTATTTTTGGTTCAAGCCTATGGTCGAACCCATATACTAAAACACCACTTCTTAGAAATCGAAAATCATTCGATTCACATTAAACACCCAACCAAGTTCCTCTATCACTTTATTGGAATTTCAATTCACATTCACCTTTTAACTTGGGTAGGTACCTTTTCAACACCCACTATATATCAAAGTTTGACCTTGAATGTAACCCACTGCTCATGCATATAATTGTTCACCAATCAAAAGTCAATAATTACCACATATTCAACCCACGTGAATATTTCACGTTAACCAAAATATTAATATAATGTTTATTGTGGTCCCACAACTTATAACACTCACCTTTGCGTTAATCTTCATGCACCTTCCAACGTGAATGACATTGATCTCCCAGCACTATTTGATCGAACGACTATCGTGCTCGGTCAACCCCTGTAACTTATCGCTATGAGATTATGCGAAATAAGCAGTAAATTTAAAACCGCCAAAGACACGTGTTGAACGCTAACTGTTATCGCGTTCACCTTGAGGAATACCTCTTACCATTCAATTGTCGTGCGAAAACCCTGGATGGTTTTCAAGACCGCCTTAATTAAATTTAATTCCGCCTTTGCTATAGTTTATCCTTTCTCCACACAGTTCATTGACCCGCAATCCTTACGCTCTTGGTTTCAAACAAATGCATTCTTCATTCTACCATATGATTGATGGCTCTAATTTACCCATGATTTCGGCATAGCTACTAACGCTTCTTCCTTCATTAGATTTCTGCATTGAGACTTCATACGAATAGAATTCTCTGCAAATTAATCAGATTCAATTGAAAATTTCAAACGCTGACTGTATGGAAGCTAGACTCCACCTGATCCTGTGTCAAAACACAGATTCAATACAGGATTAAACGCATCGACAGCGTCCTCTATAAAAATCATCGATTCACATGCGATATTCAGTCCTCAACAAAATTTCTGGATTTTAATATAAAAAATTGATTATATGAATCGAACACACCAATCCTTTCACAGACTTGAAGTTCTGACTTTAAAGAAATCAGACTCTTATTCTTTCTGAAAAAAGAAATTGACTCTTATCAAAACAGAGTTTCGATTGCATTCAATAATCT
This sequence comes from Pinus albicaulis, assembly GCA_034641835.2. Classification (NCBI taxonomy): domain Eukaryota; kingdom Viridiplantae; phylum Streptophyta; class Pinopsida; order Pinales; family Pinaceae; genus Pinus; species Pinus albicaulis. The sequence continues at coordinate 42,197,894 of CM076584.1, forward strand.
GAGTTTAACAATGCGTCCTTCATCAAAGGCAAAAACTCCATCGACTCTCCGTATTGTGGCTTGACACATAAATGGTTACCGATTTGTATAAATCGAACCACACAACTCCTCGCATAGATTTTATCAATAACAATTGACTTTTAAAAAGACCAGAATCCTCTACATCCACTAGAGGTTATTGAAACTGTGTGAATCAAATAAAGCTACAAGGAGAAAATGGGCTTCACACACAAATATTAACTATTCCACCTGCAACTATATAATGCATAAACAAATTCTCTGTATTAAAATAGTATTTACATGGAAAAATTCCCTTCAGGCCTGATATTCAATCAGTGGCCTTTTCCAACTTTGCCCGGAGGCTTTCAAAAACCCTGTTCTACTCTAATTGCTCACACCCCTGATCTATATCCTATGCCTTTGAGGCCTACATGTTTTATACAAAAGCCTTGGAACTATTTTAGGTTTTCAGTTCTAGTATTTCCTCAATAATATCCCAAATATTCTCTAATTCCTGAAATCACTTTTAAATCCCTAAGGTTCCTCTTTTACCCATAATTAATGAAACTGATCTCTAAATTAAGAATACAAAATCTCTCAATCCCTTTACATCCTCAAATGATCAAATTCTCTCATGTTTCTCAAACATTTGAGAATTATTTACAATATTTAACTAAAAATACTTAAAACCCACTCAAATCATTCATAAAAATCCAGCTCCTCAAAAAACTTAAAAACCCCTAAGTTTTAATAAAATACAAAGTATTTTCTCTTTGCCTAATGCCCCTGCATCAGACTCCCAAAGTCAAAATTATTCATGATCTCCTGATCATGTGCCTTTAATCTCTGCCTCCTGGATCCCATACTTTTTTTTGTTGCTGTTCAACAACTACATCATCCTTCAACTGCACTTCTCCAGGTTTCCATATCTTGTTCTGCAACTTGCCTCTAGCTTTGTTGTCATACTATGCTCTTGTCTTTCCCTTGCTGAAATTCTTCTGCTTTCTTGCTGTTGTCTGCTGCTTCTGAGACACCTTCATCATCAGTCTTCTGATGCTTTCAATCTCTATGTCTAGCCTTTCCTCTATTTTGAAATTTCTTTGCCCACTGTTGCTGCCTTTGATTTCTGTTGTTTCAGCTACTATCGCTGCTTTTACTGTTACTGTTATTACTGCTCTTCTTGCTGCCAACATTGATGTTGTTGTTATCAATGTTGCCTGAACTGTTACCTCCACGATTGTTGCTAACATTAGTTTTACTCCTGCAGATGCCACCCCACATGTTGCTTCCTCCCAAACTTCCTGTCCCTCTGCGACATTCTTTTGCTCATCACCTACAAATTTACTTTTAGAAAATACACTTTTATTCAATTTTCTTCCTGCAATAACACATTCATTTATCTCTATTTGTATACTAGTAAGCGAAATCAATTTTAACGAACTAGTATCTTCTCCTTTCACAACTTCAAACAAATTTATTCTAGTGTCTACAAATTCTTCCTCGGGTTCAAATGTCTTCAGCAAACATTTCAGCCACTTATTTTGTTTCAAATTATCAGTATGTTGCAACTTAAATTCAGCATCTTCTTTTTCTATCAGAATAGAATTCTGATTCTCCATCATTGTAGCAGCTCCAAAAGTCTATCCTCCAGTCTTCTATTGGCTATTCAGATAAGCCAAACCTTTCTTGTCACCCATGGTAACAAGCCTATGCATATGAGACATGACTGTCTCATTTCCTTTCTGCAACAGTTCTTCTTCTCTCAAGACAATTCCAAGTAATGGATTGTATTTTGCATCACCTGTAAACACAATCAAATTATTAGCTTCAAAATCACAAGACCCAATGGTCTCATTTGATGATCCAGTCATCAATTCTTCCTTTTGCAGTTCTAAGTCTCTTTCAAGACTCAGAAAATCTTCACTGGCTTTCTCCTTATCTTTCTTTGGCAACACATCAGTATGTTGCTCTGAGTTTTCTTCCAAATTTTTTGTCAGCACGTCAGTATGTTGATTTGCATCCTCCATGAGACTGTCAGCTAGTCTCTCCTTCTTTCCATCCTCTGCTTCATGACTGTGATCCATGAAAACTTTCTTATCTTGCTTCTTCAGCAAATTATCCTGTGTGTAAGTTCTCTGCCTCTCATATTCTCTTCTCTGAAGATCTAGTTTCCTATACAATTCAACAATTTCATTAGGAGTAGAACTTGGAAACTTCACACAATTTTCTATACCTTCACCAGCTTTTGACCAGTTATCAGATGGTCTTCCTTCTTCTGCTTCAATATTCTACTGAATATTCTCATTAGACTCCTCTATCTTCATTTCTTCCTGAGATCTTACCATCTCAGCATTGATCTGAACATATTTTCGATTCAATTCTTTCTCCTCTTTAACAAATTTTAAAGCTTTTTCATCTCCCTGTGATGTACCTGCAAACACACACAACTCATTAGTTTTTAAACCACAAGAATTTTCAGTCTTAACTGTTTCCTCCAGCACTTCCTTTTGAATAGATCTGCATGTGGAATCTTCAAATTCCATCTCTGGCTCAAGAACTCTAAGTTCCTCTTTCAATAAGGAAATCTTCCTTTGCCTCAACCTCATCTACAATGGTTGCCAAATCACTCTCTTTCCTTTCAATGGAAAGATCCATCCTCTTTTCTGGTTTTCCTCCTCTTGTAGCCATTCCTGTAGTACCTGCAATTGTACCTTCAGCACTGCAATTTCTCTTTCTTTGACTTTATCAGTCATCTTACCTCTATGGAATTCCTCTGAACCTCTTATCTGATCCTCCATTATCATCTTCTCCATGAGTTTCTCACTCACCATGAGTTTCACTAGCCTCTGCAACAGCAAGCTCTCCTACTACCACTTACCTCACCAATCCACTCACTGGACTTGGCCTTTTGGAAAGTATTGGTTCACCCTGTCTCGAACCTCTTGAGAATTCTCTGCTCTCTCTAGGCTCTCTTCAAATCACCTTCTCTTTTGAGAACACTTCAAATGTCCTCCTTATCCAACCTTTAGCTGGATGTCAATTTCACTGCCATCATCAGCTTATCTGCAATCATAAATTTCAAATCAAATTTAAAATTATTTTACCTGCAAGATCTTTACAAGATATTGTTCTCCATTTATTTCTACAAATTTCCTGTTCACTGCAATTGTGTACTTCTGCATAATTCTGCAATCATAAATTTCAAATCAAATTTAAAATTATTTTACTTGCAAGATCTTGTTCTCCATTTATTTCCGCAAATTTCCTGTTCACTGCAATTGTGTACTGTTTCATATCAGATTTAAAAATCTGATCTTCCTTCTTTTCTCATCACATGCACTCATTCAGAAAAGAAAAAAAAAGAAAAAAAAAGAAATAAATAAATAAAAATAAAAATAAAACAAAAAAATAAAAAATAAAATCTTCAATTTCAACAGAGCCTTCCTGCTTTGATACCACTTGATGGCGAGATACCCCGCTTAACCCACAATTACACATCTGCAAATGCATATAAAAATGCAATTCTAGTTTCATGTCATGTAAGTCCACTTTCTGGCAATTTCAACACATGCGGAAGCTATCTTTTAATTCATGGTTATAAAACCAAACAACCATACAATATAACCTAGGTTGTAATTATTTATGTGGAATCTACTTTTTTTTGGTTCAAGCCTATGGTCGAACCCATATACTAAAACACCACTTCTTAGAAATAGAAAATCATTCGATTTACATTAAACACCCAACCAAGTTCCGCTCTCACTTTATTGGAATTTCAATTCACATTCACCTTTTAACTTGGGTAGGTACTATTTCAACACCCACTATATATCAAAGTTCGACCTTGAATGTAACCCATTGCTCATGCATATAATTTTTCACCAATAAAAAGTCAATAATTACCACATATTCAACCCACGTGAATATTTCACGTTAACCAAAACATTAATATAATGTTTATTGTGGTCCCACAACTTATAACACTCACCTTTGCATTAATCTTCATGCACCTTCCAACATGAATGACATTGATCTCCCAGCACTATTTGATCGAACGACTATCGTGCTCATTCAACCCCTGTAACTTATCGCTCTGAGATTATGCAAAATAAGCAGTAAATTTAAAATCGCCAAAGACACGTGTTGAACACTAACTGTTATCGCGTTCACCTTGAGGAATACCTCTTACCATTCAATTGTCATGCGAAAACACTGGATGGTTTTCAAGACCGCCTTAATTAAATTTAATTCCGCCTTTGCTCTGGTTTATCCTTTCTCCACACAGTTCATTGACCCGCAATCCTTACGCTCTTGGTTTCAAAAAAACACATTCTTCATTCTGCCATATGACTGATGGCTCTACTTTACCCATGATTCCGACATGGATACTAATGCTTCTTCCTTCATTAGATTTCTGCATTGAGACTTCATACGAACATAATTCTCTGCAAATTAATCACATTCAATTGAAAATTTCAAACGCTGACTGTATGGAAGCTAGACTCCACTTGATCATGTGTCAAAACACAGATTCAATACAAGATTAAATGCATTGACTGCGTCCTCTATAAAACTCATCGATTCACATGCAATATTCAGTCCTCAACAAAATTTCTAGACTGTAATATAAAAAATCGATTATATGAATCGAACACACCAATCCTTTCACAGACTTTAAGTTCTGAATTTAAAGAAATCGAACTCTTATTCTTTCTGAAAAAAGAAATCGACTCCTATCAAAACAGAGTTTCGATTGCATTGAATAATCTGAGTTTAACAATGCGTCCTTCATGAAAGGCAAAAACTCCATCGACTCTCCATATTGTGGCTTAACACATAAATGGTTACCGATTTGTATAAATCAAACCACACAGCTCCTCGCATAGATTTTATCAATAACAATTGACTTTTAAAAAGACCAGAATCCTCTACATCCAGAGGTTATCGAAACTGTGTGAATCAAATAAAGCTACAAGGAACGAATGGGCTTCACACACAGAGATTAACTATTCCACCTGCAACTATAACATGCATAAACAAAATCTCTGTATTAAAATAGTATTTACATGGAAGAATTCCCTTCAGGCCTGATATTCAATCAGTGGCCTTTTCCAAATTTGCCCGGAGGCTTTCAAAAACCTTGTTCTACTCTAATTGCTCACACCCCTGATCTGTATCCTATGCCTTTGAGGCCTACATGTTTTATACAAAAGCCTTGGAACTATTTTAGGTTTTCAGTTCCAGTATTTCCTCAATAATATCCCAAATATTCTCTAATTCCTGAAATCACTTTTAAATCCCTAAGGATCCTCTTTTACCCATAATTAATGAAACTAATCTCTAAATTAAGAATACAAAATCTCTCAATCCCTTTACATCCTCAACTAATCAAATTCTCTCATGTTTCTCAAACATTTGAGAATTATTTACAATATTTAATTAAAAATACTTAAAATCCACTCAAATCATTCATAAAAATCCAGCTCCTCAAAAAACTTAAAAACCCCTAAGTTTTAATAAAATACAAAGTATTTTCTCTTTGCCTAATGCGCCTGCATCATTATCACACCAAAGTGTAGTTGGATGCTGCTAATGAAGACCAAATTCAGACAGGATCTAACGAAGCCACATGGCTTCCTTGCTGGCTTCAACGGCACCACGATACTCTGCTTCTGCCGAAGAAATAGAGACGGCACTTTGTTTCTGAAAAGACCAAGTAATAGGTCCTGAACCAAGAGTGAATACATATCCTACAGTAGATTTTTAATCATCAGGGTGACCAGCCCAATCAGAATCAGTGAAACCAATCAACAATGGAGATGCTCCTGCACTGTAATGAATCATGAACTGAACTGTACCTCGAATATATCGAAGTATTCTTTTAGCTACTTTCCAGTGATTTTCATGAGGTTGGTGCATAAATCGATCAACAAGACCAATGAAAAAAGAAAGTTCAAGACGGGTATGAGTTAGATACATAATTTTACCAGCAAGTTGATGGTATAAGGTAGCATCAACTTCAGGGGTATTAAAAGTGACTGAAAGCTTGACTCCAGACTGAAAGGGAGAAGGGGATGGCTTGTAGCCTTCCATGGGAAAGTGCCGTAGAAGATCACAGGCATACTTGGACTGAGAGAGGGTAGTACCTTCTTTGGAGTGTAAGACTTGAAGACCAAGGAAAATATGGAAGTGTCCTAAGTCTGTCACTTCAAACTTCTTTTTGAGGCCAGAATTCACATGGTTTATATGGTTGGGATCACTACCAGCAAGGATAATATCATCAACATAAAGAACAAGGATGGTGAAGGACTTACCCACTTTCTTGGTGTAGACAGTGTTGAGATTCAACAAGATGATGGATCTTAGTGAAAATGAGTCACCTTCACTAAGTGGGCATGCATGCTATTTTTAGGTGCAAGTCTATTTTTAGACATGGTGATCATATTTAAGAAGTTACAGGATGCTATTTTTGGATGGTTGGTCAAGTTGGAAAAATATATGAAATTCTATTTTTAGAATATTGGGCGAAGACTATTTATAGATCGTCGATCTAAAAATAGATGCATGTCGATTATTATTAGTGTTAAACACCATGTTGAAGCACACACATGGTGTATGAGAAAGATGAAACACACACGCAAGAGAACTCAACACAATGAAGGATAAGCGTGTAGCTCACTTATTTTCCATTATACAAAGATGTACATTTATAGTACAATGGTGTGACTCTTGGTTTCACATTCCAAGGTCACTTGGACTCCATTGTGACTTTTCATATTCCACACCTACCCATGTAGGATTAGGTGTTCCAACATCCCCCCTTAATCCGAAGGGGTATGTGTGAGTCCAAGAAAAGAGTTAATACAAATATGCAAAGTATACATGGCAGCACTTGGGCTGAATCAACTCTCTGAAATGTTGGAAAAAGAGGTGGTTTTAGGATGACCACAAACTCTGGAATGCAAAACTTGTTGCAGTTCCCGGAACTCTTCCAAAACTGGCAAGAAGCTGCAAGGCTTCTGCTAGAGGAATTGTCCCTCATAAAAAAGGGAGACCTTCGACCTAAAAGAAGGGAGGTCTACGACCTGTGATGGTTTTAGGGTGACCAACAACTCTGGAATGCTTTGAAGCATTTCCTGGAACTCAACCAATGCTGGCAAGAAGCTGAAGGCTGCTAAGCTGAAGGCTTCTGCTAGAGGAAGTGTTCCTCGCTTGTGGTGGTTTTAGGTTGTCCACCAACCAAAGATGATGGTTTTAGGTTATCCACCAACCGAAAATGATGGTTTTAGGTTATCCACCAACCAAAGATGATGGTTTTAGGTTATCCACCAACCGAAGGCATGCTCATGGGCATCCGTGTCTCTGGCTACATCTCTGAATCCGGAATGACAAATTGTGGCTCAGGCTCGCTTGATCTGTCGTCGAAGCTTGTACATGACCACCATTTTCCCCCCTGTCAGGGACAAGGTGAGATGATGGCGAAAACTCAACTGCAAGTTTGTTCAATATGCATGAACAAGTTCTAACATGTGTCGTAAACATCTTCTTGGCTGCTGATGCCCATTGCCAAGAAGCGATCCATCCAAGATGAATCTTGGTTCTTGCAGGAGGCTTGTGTCTGAAGCATCTGTGTGAAGAATGGGTGTGCCGACCACAGTGCTTGCATGGATGAAGATCAAAACAGTGATCTTTCATATGGCCAACTCGATCACAGTGTTGGCATTTTACAATCTGTTGTGGAAGTGGAACAGGATCTGGAACAGCTGCAGGTGAACTGTCATATAGGAATCTGGCACTCTGAAATATGATGGGCTTGGTGTAGTCTGGAATATGAAAGGACACATCCTTGTCATATCCAAGACCAGTTCGGTGCTTGTTGTGGACAAGCTCTTCCCAAGGTCTGATGATGGGCTTAGGAAGTGCAGGCTGAATCGTTGCATCTGCATGTACATCTGCTCTAGTGCAATGAACTGAATGGGAATCATCTGAAACTTTATCTTCTTTCTTCTGATGGGAGTCCTTCTCAATATTCTGAACAGAAACAGGTTCAGAATGGTGACTCTTTTGCTGAAGTTCTTCTTGCTGAAGTTGAGATTCCAACTGCAAAAACTCAATCTTCTCTTGTGCATCTAGCAAACAACTCTGAATATTACAAAGAGCATCCTTGCTCATTTTTATCATGTCATCAACATTGGAATGAATGAGGTTATTCAACAACACTAATGCCTCATTGATTTTGGCCATTTCAACAACTTAGGCTCAAAAATGAAAGGGTGTCGGCTTCAACCGAAAATGCACCCGTTTACAATATGATGCAACAAATACAAATGACTCAAGAAATTCTCAAAGTACAAAGTGTGCTCCTCAAATGATGGAGGGCAATCTACAATCCAACAACTCAAATACACTTTAAATCTTGAATGAAGATGCAAATCAATACAATACAATATGGAGCAAAAATGTGCAGCAAAACACTTGTGTAGAAGGCCTTTAAGGCAGCTGAATTCTTCCTCTTCAAATAGTTGTTTCAAACTTGTCTTCAAATGTCAATTTCTTCAAAAAAATCACCCTTCAAATCAATGCCACAAATCACAGTGCAAATCTACAAATTTCAGTCCATGTTCTTCATATGCTCTTTCTTCTTTTACTGCTGTTCATTTCTCTCTTTCCTCTCTCTGCTGTTTTTTTTTTTGTTTGTTTTTTTTTTTTTTTGAATTAATTAAAAATTAATTAAAAAAATTAATTAAAAATAATTTAATGGGAATAGTTAAAATGGGGAAGGGAATTAAAAATGGTATGGAAATTAAATAGGAGGGGAGGGAGAGTATTATAGGGGAAGGGGAATTATATGGAATGGGAGGCTAATATTAAAAAATGATATTAAATAAAGGGGGTATTAATGGGAGGGGAGTTTTATATCGAATTTAAAAATTCATGGAGGGAAATGTATTTAAAAAAGAGTGGGAGAGTATATACATAAAGGAGGGAGAGAGCGGATAATATTTAAAAATGGAGGGGGAGGGATTAAGTGGGGAGTGGTATATAAAAACGAATTTAAAATAAGGGAGTGGTGGTTAATTAAAAGGGGAGGGGGGTCGAGTATGTGAGGGAGCGTATTAGTTATGGAGGAAGCTGCTGTATGGAAGGGGCAGATGCTGCGTAAGGAGAGGAGTGCGCTGTGAGGATGGACGCGTGGGTAGAGGGAGTGATAAGGAAGGCGTTGCAGATAGGAGAGTGGTCGAATAAGGGGGTGTGGGATAGCAGGTGGGTAGCGTAGGTTATGGAGCGGAGGAACAGAGCAGTGTTAGGTGAGCGGCTTATAGAATGGGAGAGGGCCGCGTTGACAGGTGGGGAAGAGAATGCGTAAAGCAGTTGGAGGGGAGTGCTATAATGTGAGGCGAGGAGGCGGAGTTTGTAGGGAGTTTGAGGTGAGGGAGAGCAGCGTATGAGCCGTGAGGTGTGCGTACTGGAGAGATAAGCGTAGGGTAAATCGAGGTGAGTCGACTGCAAAGGGGCGTGGAGTGTTTGAGAACGTGGAGCTGTATAGTTGCAGAGCGAGGGTGCGTAATGTATTGAGAGAAGGGCGAGGGGAATGTGTAGTGTAAAAAAATTGCAGGTTGGGGAGGCGTGCAGTTGAAGGGAAGGGCTTGAATTTTTTTTATTTTTTATTTTATTTTATCTTTATTTTTTTATTTTTTTTTAAAATATAACAGCAGAGCAGAGAGTAGAAAATCTCAGAGACAGCAGAATTTTAAGCACAACAGATTCCAGAAATTGTCAATAGGACTCCAGAAAGAGCATATGAAGAACATGGACTGAAATTTGCTCTTAATAATAATCTGACAATAAACAACAACTTATTCTCTTGGAGCACTTTATTTCAGTGAAAAGACTTGGAAAATCAGTGGGCTGAAGGAATTACGCAATTCCTAGGGTGTACTGGTGGTTCATGCATAGAGGACTCAGTTAGAACTGAAGTGGAAAAGTTATGACAGAGTTGGAAGAGTAGTTCATGGAGTTGTATTCAGTTTAACTCAGTTAAAGCGAATTAAACCCAATTGAGCTAGTTGTATCTAGTCTAACTGAATGATACACTAGTAAGAGTGGAGTGAATTAATTAGTTAATTAATTCACAACTAATAACTCACTAACAACTAAACAAATACAGTAGTTAAATACTTGCATGTCAGTTCCAGTGGAGACCCAGTGGAGAGATAGGTGAAAGGGTGAGATGGACTATCCGTTGTGACTATAGTGATGCATTGATTGCATCACACACACATTGGATTTGCCAATGAGGATTGCGCAGTCAAGGCAAGGGTAATTCGAATTTATTCAGAGCTATCCTTCAGCAGGGATTGTGGAGTGGAGGCAGGCTATCAAGAGGATAGAAATCAGTGCATGGTTTTGCAGATTTCATCTTGTTAGTGTGTGACGATTGATTGTACTGAGAGATTAATGTACTAAGCTTTGTATGAGATTGTTACACGATCTCCATGATACATAATATATGATAGTTGGGGTTTTCAACTTCAGGCTTTCCCGTTAAACAATTGTGTTATGTGCGATTGTTTTTATTTTATGCTTCATGTGTTTTCAATTGATTTTCTGCAAAAGATTAACAGTGGAAGGATTCTATATTTAGCAAGAAGTTAAATATAGTTAGATCAGGGGAATCTAGATATATGCATGCTTATTGTATGTAATTTCGACATGGTATCAGAGTAGTGTTAATTCTTGAAGATTGCAATTGTGAAGAATTGTTGAGTTTGTGCTGGTGGACAATTCGAATTTGCTGCAGAAACTTCTTGGTGCAGAAGTTGAGTATACATTGAAATGTATTTCAATGGGTTGTGACTGGAGTATTCCCTTGATGGAAGATCGAATTACATAACCTAGAAGGACGGGATGGAGGTGGTGTTGGAGGATAATGGACTGAAGGATTTCATCGATAACGATGTTCCTAAGCCAGATTCTAGTGGTGTTGCAGGACTTGATGCATGGAAAAAGAAGGTAGAAAAGACAAGAAGGATTCTGTTGGAATGTGTGAAGGACCATATTGTGTCCAACCTTCATGGGAAAGCCACCCCATTTACAATGTGGAAGGATTTGACAGATTTTCTCCAAAGCAGAAGCGACCAGAGGAAGTTGGCGCTTAAAGACAAGCTCAGAAAAATAAAAATGAAGAAAGGCAATAGTATTCCAAAATATCTCACGAAGTTTTTCCACTGTAAGGATGAACTGGGAAGTGTGGGGGTTACTGTTGATGATGAATACTTGGTGAGATTAGCTCTCCTTGGGCTTCCGAAGAGTTGGCATAGCTACGAAGACTCTGTCAATGGATGGGAGAAACTATCTGGATGGGAGCGACTTTGGTCGGATCTTGTGCAAGAGGAGATAAGGCGAAGTACCAGGGATGATTCTTCATCGAAGAAAATTTCACTTTGGCTGCCAAAGAAAGGAAAGGGAAGGGGAATAAATTCCCTTCAAAATCTGAAGCTAAAGGCAAGAAGCAGGATTTGTCCAAGGTGAAGTGTTTTCACTGTCACGAACATGGGCATTTCGCCACTAACTACCCACAGAAGAAGAAGAACAATAAGGTTGTTGGAGTTGCAGCTGGAGAGGCCTTAGCCTCACAATTTGAACTTGATTTCTCTTTGATCGCATGCTTGGTTTCAAGCGCAATGGGATCGGTGTGGTATCTTGATAGTGGTGTGTCTTTCCATATGACAGGAGACAAGGAGTTGTTTAGTGATCTGGAGAAGAAGGGCCTCCAAATGCATATAGAGATGGGCGACGATGGTCGATACAGTGAGATCAGCATTGGGACCATTACCTTTAAGAGGGAATCTGGTAATCCATTCTTGTTGAAAGAAGTTATGCATGTTCCAGGTCTAAAGAAGAACTTGGTCTCGGTCGCAATGTTGGAAGACAAAGGTTATGATGTTGTTTTCAGTGAGGGAAAATCTTTCCTTCGACATAAAAAAATAGTTCAAACCAAGAAGATAGGGATTCGAGTAAATAATCTCTACAAGCTGGAGGTAGATAGCTGCACTACAATGATGGGCAACGCAGAAGAAGTGGTGAGCCGGGATGAGGGCGAATTTTGGCACAGGAGATTGGGCCATCTTCACCATGGCGCTTTGAAGATTTTGCAGCAGATTTCTACTGGACTTCCCAAGGGTACTCTTGCGCAGTCAGATCTGTGCAAGGGATGTACTATGGGTAAGTTTGTGAAGACCACCTTTCATGAGAAGTAGAACCATGCTTTGGTTATCCTGGAGAAAATTCACACAGATGTGTGTGGACCTTTCTCGGTTGCTTCAACAACAAAACACAGGTATTATGTTATTTTTGTTGATGACTATTCTCGTAGATGCTGGATCTTCTTCATGCAGAAGAAGAGCGAAACATTCTCAAAGTTGTGTGAGTTTAAAGCATTGGTGGAGAAGGAGTCAGGGAAGCAAGTGAAGGCTCTACGGAGCGATAATGTTGGTGAATATATCTCGAACGAATTCAAAGACTTTTGTAGCAAAGAAGGAATTCAAAGAGAACTCATAGCGCCTCATAACCCACAATAGAATGGGGTCGCGGAGAGGAAGAACAGAACGATTGTGGGTGTTGTACGAGCGATGCTACATGACCAGGGCCTACTGATGCACTTGTGGGCAGAAGCATGAAACACTGCGGTTTATGTGAAAAACCGTTGTCCTCATAGAGTACTTGGAAATAGTACACCTGAAGAAGCTTTTACTGGTACGAAGCCTGATATTTCTCATTTGAAGATTTTTGGCTCATCTAATTACATTCATGTGACAAAGGACACCAGGAAGAAGCTGGAGCCAACTGCAGAAGTTGGGATATTTGTGGGGTACACAGAAACACCCCATAATTATTGTTTGTATTTTCCAGACAATCGGATGACTGTGATGCGACGGGATATAAAATTCAATGAGGTTAAAGCCATGAAGTTGTCGCTTGAGAGGGAGCTACACTTGCATGCAGAGGAGGAACTTCTTGTTCCCAAAGATGAGCCTCTAGATGTGGATCAGCCACAGAAGGAGATTCATGGAGTGGAGGAGTCCACTCATGTAGAACAAAAGATAAGACAAGGTAGAAAGTGTACCACAGAAGCTAAGAGACTGAAGCTTGATGTGGCACAGAATGTAGGAGTCCCTACATCACAGCGCAGACAGAGATAGTCACCTGACCGATTTACTGGATACATGGCTGTTATGAGAAATTGTATCGTGATAGAACCATATTCTTTTGAAGAAGCAGTGTAGGAGCCCACATGGGTAGATGCTATGGTGGAGGAGTATGACTCCATTGTCAGAAACAGTTTTTGGGAGATTGTTCCAAGGCCGGTGGGTAAATCAGTTGTAGGATCAAGATGGATCTACAAGGTAAAGCAAGCTGCTGATGGGAGCGTCGAGAAGTATAAGGCAAGATTTGTTTCCCGTGGCTTCTCACAGATCGAGGGGATTGACTATGAAGAAACCTTTGCACATGTCGCACGGTATTCTTCCATACGGACCATCCTTGCTCTCTTAGCGCAGATGGGTTGGCACATTCATCAGATGGACGTGAAGACTGTGTTCCTTAATGGGATCATTGAGGAAGAGGAGTACATTGAGTAGCTTAAAGGATTTGATATCTTCAGTAGCGAGTCGCATGTGTGCAGGCTCAAAAGAGCGTTGTATGGACTGAAACAAGCACCACATGCTTGGTACACACGGATTGACAGCTATTTCACCGAAGTTGGCTTCACCAAGAGTGAGGCGGATGAAAACCTGTATCAAATTGTGGTGGAGGGTAAGCTTTTAATCATTTTTCTTTATGTTGATGATTTAATACTAACATGTGATGAGCAGTTTATACACTCATGCAAGGCAGATCTTGCAAAGGAGTTCGAGATGAAGGATTTGGGCCTCTTTTATTATTTCCTTGGATTGGAAATATGGCAGCAAGAAGGTGAACTATTTGTGTCTCAAGGCAAGTATGCCCGAGAGATACTGGAGAAGTTTCACATGCAAGGCTGCAAGCCTATCGACACTCCTCTTCCAGGAAATTGGAGGAAAGAGGATGCTACATCGGCAGAGGTAGTGGATGCCACTGTTTATCGGCAATTGGTGGGTTCGCTCATGTATTTAGTTAATACAAGACCGGACATATGCTATGCGGTGAACCAGCTTTCACAAGCGATGGTTAAGCCTACCAAGCTCTTTTGGAAGGCAGGCAAGCATGTCCTGAGGTATCTCAGTGGCACATCTAAGTATGGCTTATGGTACAGACAGACGGATGAGGTGAATTTGCATGGCTTCACTGATGTAGATTGGGCAGGTAGCCCAACGGACAGAAAGATCACATCAGGAGGGATTTTCAGTATCGGATCGACAACAGTTTCTTGGTATAGCAGGAAAAAAAGATCTGTGGCACTCAGTTCAATGGAAGTAGAATACATGGCAGCAAGTCAAGCTGCATGTGAGGCTATCTGGATGAGGAAGATCCTAGTCGGTTTGTTTGATTCACATTTAGATCCTACAGTGATACATTGTGATAATCAGAGTTGCATTAAACTCTCGATTAATCCTGTGTTTCATGATAGATCTAAACATATTGATATCCGACATCATCATATCAGTTATTGTGTGCAGCAGAAGATCATGTTGCTTCAGTACATTCCTACGGAAGATCAAGATGCAGATATTCTGACGAAGGCACTAACCAGGAGCAAATTTGAATACCATAGAGGCAGGATCGGGGTGAAGGATAATCCCTATCTTGTTGAGCGGGAGTGTTGAGATTCAAAAAGATGATGGAGCTTAGTGAAAATTAGTCGCCTTCACTAAGTGGGCCCGCAAGCTATTTTTAGGTGCAAGTCTATTTTTCGACATGGTGATCATATTTCAGAAGTTGCAGGATGCTATTTGTGGATGGTTGGTCAAGTTGGAAAAATAGATGAAATTCTATTTTTATAACATTGAGCGAAGTCTATTAATAGATCTTCGATATAAAAATAGATGCATGTTGATTATTATTAGCACTTAATAATAATCTGACAATAAACAACAACTTATTCTCTTGGAGAGTGAACAGATTTGGAAAATCAGCGGGCTGAAGGAAATACACAATTCCTAGGGTTTACCAGTGGTTCATGCATGGAAGACTCAGTTAGAACTGAAGTGGCAAAGTTGTGACAGAGTTGGAAGAGTAGTTCATGGAGTTGTATTCAGTGTAACTCAGTTAAAGTGAGTTAAAATCAATTGAGCTAGTTGTATCTAGTCTAACTGAAAGATACACTAGTGAGAGTGGAGTGAATTACTTAGTTAATTAATTCAAAGCTAATAAATCACTAAAAACTGAACAAATACAACAGTTAACTACTTGCATGTCAATTCCAGTGGAGACCCAGTGGAGAGATAGGTGAAAGAGTGAGATGGACTATCCGTTGTGACTATAGTGATGCATTGATTGCATCACACACACATTGGAGTTGCCAATGAGGATTGCACAGTCAAGGCAAGGGTAATTCGAATTCATTCAGAGCTATTCTTCAGCAGGGATTGCGCAGTGGAGGCAGGCTATCAGGAGGGTAGAAATCAGTGCATGGTTTTGCAGATTTCATCTTGTTAGTGTGTGACGATTGATTATACTAAGAGCTCGATGTACTAAGCTTTGTATGAGATTGTTACATGATCTCCATGATACATAATATATGATAGTTGGGGTTTTCAGCTTCAGGCTTTTCCGTTAAACAACTGTGTTATGTGCGATTGTTTTTATTTTATGCTTCATGTGTTGGCAATTGATTTTCCGCAAAATATTAACAGTGGAAGGATTCTATATTTAGCAAGAAGTTAAATATTGTTAGATTAGGGGAATCTGGATATATGCATGCTTATTTTATATAATTTCTACAGACAGTGTTGTCAGAATGACACCTAGAAAATCCATTATCTAATAGAAATCTATCCATTTTGGCATACCAAGACCGAGGAGCTTGTTAGAGACCATAGAGAGACTTCCTAAGGAGACAAACAAGGCTAGAGTCATTTTGGATAAAGCCAGGGGGTTTTTCCATGTAGATTTCTTCATGCAAATCTCCATGTAAAAAGGTAGATTTAACACCCATTTGATGGACTTCCCATTTTATAATATTCTTATTTAGGAAAATCAACAATATAGGCACCAAAAACGAGTTTTTCAAAAAATTATGCTATAACAGTCAAGTAAAACCCTTGGATCCATTATTTTATACATTATAGCAACCAAATATATAAGGAGATCAGAAACAAATCATTATAGCTTAGTTAAACATGCCTCCCAAGCCCAGAACAGCCCAAAACACTACAACCCCATGACTACTACATCACAAAAATTCTGAAGCAAGTGACACTGCATTTTAATGAGGGTTTATACTACAAAAATAGAGAAACAAATGGATCTATTGATATATTACTTAAGACAGCTGAAAACTGAGATCTAGTCTCTTTTACACAATTCCAAGATAACCCGGCAAGGGTTTCTTGATAGGCATGAGATACAAAAAGTATATACTGCAGATCTGTGGCTGAATCACACTGTTTGACTGAAGCTCTACATAAATAGGGCTGAAAAGACAAAGAAATGGTTGTATCTCCTTCTTACTAGCTCTCCGGGTGAAAGGTTGATCCCTTCACTAGGAAACTAGCTCACAATCAGGGGTTTTGACCCTTCCACTACAACACCATGAACAATAATGCAGTTCCTCAAGGAGACTGTGCTGTGGCTGTAGGTGACTGCTTGGCCCAATTCTGGATGGTGGAAATGAAGCCCATAATACTCCTCTCAGATTTCTTCAACAAGTCCTCCAAGGAAGAGTGGGGAATTCCCATATGAGAATACCCTTGTACTAAACAATACAACAAACCCAGCTAAAGAACTGAATCATGAAATAAGTCATAAGACTCAAACATAAAAAATATTCTGAATGCCCCATATGGCTTCCATTCCCTCCATTATATACTTGACGAGCTTCCTCACCATGGGTCCCACCCATTTATGAGGTTACTTCCATGTAAAGACTCCTCCTCCAAAACTGCGCTGTCTCCACTAGCTCCACTCTCTCATTTACAACACTGTTTGATTTGGTCAACCTTAAATTAGTCTCCATGCATTGTCTCCTTTCACACCCAAGGTGGCTTTATTCTGACTATCTAAACTGATCCACATTCACACTGGGTTGTCTCTATTGATGATTCACTCCCTTCATACCAGTGTTGTTGACTTGGTCAACTTAACCTTGTCCACATGCATTAGCCCCTGTTCACATATGAGGGTGCTTTATCCAGCTATGAAGATGATCCACTTTCACATGAGAAGTGGTTTTATTACTAATAAAGAGATTTGTGTCTCCCTACCCACTTATTCATCAACAAGAAAGCAAAATGAGATTTTAATATTCGAATTATTTGCAGGCTAATTTAGGAATATTACAAACTTCCCCTCCCAAATGTTGCTTGTCCTCAAGCAACTGCAAGGGTACTGCAAAATCTCTAATGGATATGTTTCCTCCCAAATATGCAAGTTAGCCTTTGGTAGATAAACCAAATAACTGTCATTATGAAAGAGTGGGAGATATATGGAAAGAGTTATATGCTATCCATTGGCCTCCTTAAGGCATGAGAGATGGTAAATGTTAGGTGCCCCAATCTCAATGAGAAACTCCAATATCCATGCTATCATCCAAACAAAATGAGTCATCCTTGGTAGCTCATTGAAACAATCACCACTCCACTGCTTTTGAAATGTATAGGGGCTGCATGGCTAAAAAGGAGAGATCAATTTATTCAACTCACGCTGCCTCTCTCTCCATTTATGATAGATGTGGAACTACTGGTCTTGGGCTACAATAATATGGTCATTAAGAAGCCAAAAGGTACTTGGAATCTCATGATCCAAATCTTTGGTTCTAGGAACCTCTCTTGCCCAATCCACCCCACCTATAGTGAATAGAGTATCATCAACATATGGGCTCCAAAATAAATATGAACTAAGTGTCATATGGCATAATGGATGGTGACAATAGCCCCTCAAGTGATACCAATGTTGTTCTTCTTCTATCTATTTCAAAACATGATATGATAAGTGGCCATCCAACCACTTAATTGCTGCCATAAGCTTCTCCAAACCTTGAAAATAGTAGAGGAAATTAGGTGTTGGCTTAATATGAACCAAGAAAAACATGTCTTGCCCCAAGCCCTCCATGAAGTGGTTATTCCCATCATTGAATGTAGTCCCAATAGGACCGTGAAACCCAAAGAGATGCTTGCTCTCTTGTGGAAAAATGTGCTGCGAATGCATGGTAAAGAAATGCACATACATTGTTAGTTGATAAATAAGCATCAAAACACAACCTTTACCATATATTGTAGACAAGTTGGTGAAGAGGTCCATAGATGAACCTTCCCATTTCTCCATCAAAAGGGGAAGTGATTGTAACAACCTTGCAATGTGGTTTTTCTCCTCCTCATACATCAAACAAGTTACATATCTCTTGATATGTTGGTGCACATCTTCTTTGAGATCCTCCCAATAGAATCCCTCTATGATTGTGTGATAAGACTCAATGGAATCTACATGTTCTGAAAAGAGTGCCTCATAGGATACATGTAGAATCTCCTTCTTGAGCTTGGAGTCTTTAGTCAAATAGATCTGATCATGGAAATAGATGACTCCATCAACCACTCTATACCTCTGATCCATCACTTTTCCATCAAGAAGCTTACATGTGAAGAGGTTCTTGGAATATTCCACAATAGTTGGGACTCCCAATATGGATCTAGGCTTCCCAACAATGGCAATGTTGTTGAATTCTGAAATGAAGCACATGTCACATCATAATTCTCCTCTTTGACATGCTCAATGCCAAAGCCACATGTTGGAGTGTTGTTACTCCACTTTTATTGCCTCCCTTGCAGCTGATCTTGCTCAAGGCAAGATTGAAGTATGTGGAAGTCAACCTCCTCTTGGAAGGCATTTCCCCTCCAAAACTTCCACAGTTTTGCCCATGCATACAAGAGTGCTAATAGCCTCTTGTCATATTTACAAATCTTCCTCATGTGTGGAGGTATCATTTGTTGTTCCAAGGTTATGGAATGGCCTTTTGATACCAAGCTCATGCTATCATAGATTTATGTATCATCATTTTCCAGTGCAAGTAGCTAAGTGGGAGATAGCAATGTCCATATCAGAAAATTTCTCACTCATCCTTGGAACCCATAAAAGGTTCTCAGCATTGTGCTAGCTCCTCCCAAGGCTCTTTCCTTAGCCAAATATGTCAATGTTGCATCATGTTGAGAGAAATATTTATCCATCTTCCAATCAGGGGGTCTTCATGGTGAAATGCCTCCATGTAATGATACGTCAAGGCCTAGAGCAAGCTATATATGTAGGTGGACTGCTTGGTCCTTGCCCTCACTGCGCAAGTCAGTCTGCCTCCTTTGTACATTACTCTTCTGAGATTGGTATGGGTGTGTGCTTCCAATCATATGATGTTGATCATCCTCCCTAAATTCTTCTTTTATCTTCAAGATCTCACAATCTATCAATGATGGAACATGTTGTTCATGGAGTGTGCTTTGATCTTCATATGTGAGACTCTTTGGAACTTCTTGTGAACATATAAGAACTCCTCTCATTGGAGCAAGGGCTCCATATTCCTCTTCATGAGGTGCTAGATATGCTCCTGATGTGACAACTTTGTTACCCCCAACCTTCTCTTCCTCTTTAGCATCAATGGGAGCCACCTTATCATCAATAAGAGGATCCTCTTTCGAAAAAGAGATCTCCATGTCCTCTTTTCCAGGAGAATGTTCTCTATGAAAAAGGGGTTTTGCCTCTAGCAAGGTATTCTACAAAATTTTATTCCCTTCAATAGTTTTCTGAAATGGAGTTGGGTTTATAGACCCTTCCAACCCATGCAAAGGTTTTGTTTGTTTTGGCTTCTGTTAGCGCTCAAATCTACCTTAGGCTGAAATAAGGTAAAACTCAAGGCTACATCAAACCACGCTCAGCCTCGTAGCTAGCCCTAGGAGGACAGGAGAGGGCTCTCTCCGGGTCTATCTCGACAAAAGGTTTTCAGAGGGGCTGAGATGACTTATAATGAACAATGAATACTGATTTTAGGCTAGTAAAGAGATAGGTAATTTTGATTTTGATTTTGTGGGTTTTTGTTGGAGAAATGGGAAAAAACAATTTTGGGTCCGGGGATAAGGCCAGATCTTTGCAGATTTCGAGTTGGGGCGAGGTAGGCAATAGTCTTAATGCTTTCGATTGGATATATGAATGGATCAGAATGAAAAGGAGCTGAAAAGGGCAAGGATGAACATGGATCCTTTTCAAACAGGGGAAAACATGAAAAACTAAATGAATTCAAAGGCAGAGCACTGTGAACAATGGATTCAACCTCATCTACTCATTCATTTAATTTAAGAAGCATAAGTGAGAAATGGCATACATTAAACATGAAGGAACTTACAATAAACTGAGAGAAAACACCATTAAGAACTGAAAGCCACAAGAATCCCAACAGGTGTTGCAAAACCTCTGATCTTTCCTTAGCCAAAATATGAAAAATATGTACAATAGTGTGCCAAAAGTTTCCCAAGAGTCCAACCTATCCAACCTCTGAAAATGATTGAGAAATTACATCATATAGACCATCCTAACCCCCTCCCATGCCTCTAGGGGTCGAATTCCTTCTTCAGGGATCAGTTTCAACCAAATTCTAATCAAGGAGCTAAAATCTAGGCAGCTAACAACTTGCCTCTAAAAGAGTGGAAACAGATTCATTTACATGATTTTCACTTTTTTGAGAGTGAATCTTCTAGAATAGGTAAAAATGAGCCAAATTTACATGCCAACCATAAATTTACATCATGAAAACTCAAAAATTTCATCCACAAGCAAAACTAGTCCCAACTAGCCGAAATTCTGAGCTGGAAGTTGAAAATTCAGCCAAAAATCTATATGGGTAGCGCGCCTGAGCTGTATGGGTATTGTGTCTTTCAGCCTGATTTTGAGGCACTTTATGGCATCCAAATTGCGCTCATGATAGCTCGTTGGAAAGCCCTGGATGTTGGCTATCCAACCCAAGTGGAATTTCCCAATTTGGAGCTCATTTGCCACTCCAAAACTTCATTCTCCCAGAAGTACTTCCTGCTGGTGCAAAAGGTGGCAGCAAGGTGGTTTTCATGGTGTTTTTGGGCCTTTTGACCATCCAGAATCTGATGAAATGCTTCAGCAATGCCTGAGCATGCATAACTTACTATGAAAAACCCAAAAATGCAAATATTTCCTTCAGCACGTGTCCCGAACAAAAGTGAGCACATCGACGCGCTACCCATATAGCAGAAAAATCTGTTTCTGGACCAAAATATTTCAAAATGACAAAAATTTCCCCGAATTTGCTCAAATTCGGAGCGAAGACCCTCCATCATGTATCATGCCCAGCCAACGAAGCCTCTGCCAAAATCCAGAGTGGATCAGGCCTTTTCCACCGTTTTAGTGCTTCGCTCAACCTCCAGCTGTTTGTTGCGTTGCTCCAGGTAGTTTATCACCCACTGAGCCTTCTGCAATTTATCTTTCAGCGTGTCATTCTCGGCCCTTTGCTCCTGGATGATCTCTTTCAGTTTCGAGCTAGGAGAGCTCGCATTAACATCAATGATCGTGAAATCCGTGTCCCGGCCTCCTGATGGGCCCTCATCATGCATGGGCTTCTTGCCCCTGTCCTGGATCTGTACCTGTGCTGAAGAAGAAGGCGAGACCCCTTCCACATCATGTGGAGATAATACTCGCTCTGTTGATGGAGTCGGCGAGACCCCTTCCACCCCGGGTGGAGATAATACTCGCCGTGTAGCTGCAAATAAGGCCCTGTGGCCTCGTTGGTATGTCACAAACAATGGAGCACTGATATGCTCGACCTCAGGGATGTCCGGCTGATGTGAAGGCTCTCCCTCATCATAAACTACCTCGGGAGGCGGCTGTGGCACTGTGAAGAAGTCACGGGAGATGAAATCCTCCCAAGTAATGCCCTGCTGTGGAATCACTGTCATACTCCTGCTCATAAACTGAATCTGTCTCTGACATGGCTCTGAAAACAAGATGTCTACAATATGTATGTTGATATAGGTGTAGTGAAGTCAAAGTTTCAATGTATGCTCAAAACCCAAATATATTGCACATGTACCAAAACATCATAAGAAAACAAGTGACAGTGGTAATAGCTCTGTTTTAGTGGCATAGAAACAGTCTCTGTTTTTGGATCACAAGTGATTTTGACAAATAAGTACCAAATGCCAATGTAGTGTGCAACCTTTGTAATGCTAGCCAAGGATTTGTCAATGGACTGTGTTTGTCAATAGGAGACAGTGGCAATGAAATAATAGCTATGAAAATTGTAGTAGAATGGAAAAAAACTATGTGAAAACATGGAAGGATGTGATAGCAGTGGTAGAATGGCAAAAAAGGCGTGAGGATGATGTACACAATGTGCCAGGGCGCCACAAGCAATATAGGTATGAGCACATATACCAATCACGAAAGTTTACAAACCCTTCACTAGACTGTCCATATATATTCGAAACCCTTAAGGAATAAATCTGCATATAAATGTAGGGTTTATACATTTCTCTTCAACCAAGGCTTGTTTCCCAACATTAATAACACCACAATCATGCTAAAATTTACTGAGCAACCTTTATAAACCTACTTGCAAGTCGATGGAGGCGTTTGAGCTCAAAATCGGACGCAAAAACAAAAATTTTTAGCTCTGTCGCTATATGGGTAGTGCCCCTGCCCAATGGGTAGCGCCCGGAAAGTGGGTAGCACCCGTGTTAATTAACACTGGCTGTTGGTGTTATGTGGGTAGCGCCCCTTATATGGGTAGCGCGCCTCCTGTATGGGTAGCGCGCACTTTTCTATGAGTAGCTACATAGTGCATTTTGTAGGAAGCTTTTGGAGGCCTTCCCTGTGTCCAAATTGAGCATGTGATAGCTCGTTGGAAAGCTCTTGGAGTCTACTTTCCAACCCAAGTGGAATTTTGCAATTTGGATTTCATTTTCCTTGTCAGAAATCAAATCTCCCAAAACTTGTCAAAATGAGCAGAATGAGGCTGCCTTAAGGCAGAGCGCTGTTGCAGTCAACTTTTGAAGGTCTTCCTCAACTCCAAATTGAGCTCATGATATCTCATTGGAAATATCTTTGTGTCTAGTTATCTTTTGACTCATCAAGCAAGTCATTTAGCCAACCATGCTAGGAGAAATCTTGATTTTCCCAAGGTCACTTCAGAGGTGCATTCAATTCTCCTGAGGCAACGGTATTTTTGACATTTCTCTAAAACCATGATACCTGTGTAAAAAGTGAAAGATTTTTTTCTTCCTTGGGATTTTTTGGACAACAACCTCTCTCATTTTTCCAAAATTCATCTTTTATTGCTCTAAAACATCATTTGAGTGAAACTTATCCCGATGTGTGAAACAAGGGATTTTGTCGAAATGAAGCGAAATGAAGGGGATAAGGGGCTTCTAAATTCTTGGAGAAATTTTGGGAAGTAGGGGGGGATGTTAGGAAGCAGGGGAAAGTGGAATCTCAGAGATTGAGTGAGGGGAAGGGGTCCAAAAGGGAAAAACACAGGCCTAGCCTAGAAAATTGCCAAGTTGTGGCAAGAAACTAGGGTTTGTGCAAAAATGAGAAATTTGGGGGATCTCAGTGATGGGAAGTGTTTAATAAGGTATATTAGGGATAGGGGAAGGTGTGTGAACATCAGGATACAAGTTTTTTTATGATTTGACCATCCAAGAGAAATTACCTCCAAAACCCTAGGAGAGGGAAATGGACCTTACCTAGGCACAACTGAAGCATGAACAAGCTGTAAAATGACCCAATGGAACTTGACATGATGATGAAAACCCTCTGAATGATGGCACACTCAGCTGAATGGTGACATGAACCGACATTTGGACAACTTTGACAGGAGTAAAAGCAACCCCTAGACCTAATGCCTAGTGACCAAATTTTGCTTGAAGACTCATTGAAATGAAAAAATTTGACCTTGACACTTTAAGATCACTTTGTAAGAGCATGTTTGATCACTGGAGGAAGGCTGCAAAGGCTGACACTAACATTGGCTCCAATGGGGATGGTAGCTCCTTGGAGGTGCCAAGAACGGCAGATCTTTGGGAGAGCAGACCAGTGCCTTATCCATTGGGCAATGGAATCAAAAACTCAAACTGAAATGCATGACTGAAAACTGATGAATTGATGACATAAATTGACTCTCACTCAACTAAAAACTGACTTGATACTTAAACACAACTGACAAACTGGAAAAGATGCTCAAAGTAGAACTTATTCATCAAACCTACTCTAATTGTACTTTTCACCACCCGATCAAGTGAAATGGAACAGCCAATGCAACCATGTAAGCATGCTGGCTACTGTTTGATTTCTTCCCACATGCTTACTGATGCACAGGAAAAGGAAAGAATCGAAAGGCAACTCCCATGGAAACTTTGAACCAAGTGGACTGCTGATAAACTTGCAAAGCATGAATTGACTGGATGACTGCAAGAATACTGCGAAAGGATCTTCATAAACATAGCTCTGGTCCAGATAATCTCCATACCTTGATCTTAAACTTTTCCTCACATCTGCGGTGCTTTTCTTTGGTGATTGCAGCAAGCTATCAAAAGGATCCTGAAATTCATGAAATACCAAACTCTGCTGCTGATTCCAGACAGAACAAAAGTCTCCTTCAGCAATCTCCTCATATGAATGGAAATCTTGACATGTGCTATGCAATGAACAATCTGTTAAACAAGACAATGAAGGCAACTTTTGAATAAGATTATCATCAACATTCATTTCCGGCACATGGTTAGCTAATGAAAAAGAATTTTTACAGCAAACATCATCCAACACACGAGCAATAGGATCATCAAAAACTTGAGAAGACTGCTGCACTATATCCCTTGAAACTGTCTGACATTCTACTGGTTGTTCATCTTTTTCTTGAGAGATATTCTGAAGATGCTGCCTTATGAACTGAAATGCTTCGAAACAAAAGGGTACAGAATTTTCCTACATCATCAAATCATGTATTTCATCTTCCACACCTTCATCTATAATCTGACCTTCAATTTCATTTGATGGCTGCAAATCTGATGCTACAAGCTGCTCAAGAATTTCGTTATCTGTCTCATCCTCAACATTAGCACTGAGAGATTGTTGATTTCTTACAGGCTGCTCCTTTGAAGATTTACTATGCAATTTACCCTTCAAAAACTGAAATGATTCAAAACAAAATGGTACGGAATCACCTTGTATCATTTGATCACATGTACCAGCTTCCATGTCCTCATCTGCAACTTGAAAATCAATGGCTTTCGGGGGCTGCAAGTCTGAATATGAGAATTTTTCGTTGCCCTCAAGATGATCCAGATCAAGACTTGTTGACATTTGATTTCTGATTGCATGGAAGTTATCTCTAATGAACTGAAACGAATCAAAACAAAAAGGCAAATATCCTTCACTCATCAAAATTTTCTGCACTTTCCTCATCATTGCCATAGCTGATATGCATTGGTTGATCACTGTACTCGAGCTGCTGAAAGTGAACTTCCTCCTCGCACAAACTAGCTACTGATTTGTCTGCAAGATTAGCTTCTGTTTGGAGAACATAATCATCATCATACTGATCAAACTGAGGCAATTCATCGGTATAAAACACATCATCAAACATACACATCATATCAACAGCTCTCTCTTCTTCACAATGATCTATAAAACAATCACTATGACTACTGGGATCAGAAACAAAATGTTTTGGGTCAGCCGCTTGTTCTTGAATGTCATTTTCATTTTTTGCAGTCATTTTCCGCACCATCTCTTCTACTGCGTTTACAAAAAGATCAAGCTTTTCCTCTGAAAGTGTCAGCTGCTCTGAAACATTCTTCTTTTCTTCTTCCTTCAACCTTTCCCTCAAGATCAGCAAATGAGCCTCTACATTCACTGCCTTGTTCTACATTTCGTGAAGTGTTGCAATATTCTTTTCTCTCAGTTGAAACTCCATTTCCGAATCAAAGGCACCCGGGTAGTGCAAGAGAGCAGATCTAGGAGAAGGTCTTATATCAACTGGCATCAAATAATAAACTTGGTTAAATCTGGAAAAAAAATGTTGTACTGTCTCCCTTGGCAGTCTTTTCAGCTGATTATACTCCTCTATAATCAACAAAAAGTTTTTTCCGATCATCCACCTGTCGAGGAAAACTGTGACGAACTGCTGGTAATCCGGGATGCTCGCATCAGGCAGGGCTTTGAACCAACTCTTTACTTGGCCTTGCAAAGAAAGAGCAAAAAGCCTAATACTGACATCTTCGTCATCAACTTCAAAAAGATCTAGGAAAGTCTCAACATTCTACACATGTTGCTCAGTGTTGACATTGTTACATTCACCGTCAAATCTTGGTAGATATAGGTCATAATTTGTAGGGAAAGCATGAAGAACAGAAGGTAAAACAAGAGGTTTGTACCGATCTGGAATTTTACAAGGTGTAAGGGCATGTACAAGAGCTGTGGGATCAGTTTTGTTTTCTAGCTCATCACTCTGAAGAAAGTCATCATAATATGTGGGAAAAGTAAGGAGGCCAGGATCAAAGGAAAACTCAGTATTTACACTTTTTGAATGGGTCGAGTGAAGATTTTGATCACCTTTCTCATACAACAAATTATGAAAAACTTTCAGGATAGCTTCAAGAACAACAAAGAAATAGTTTACAAGAAAGCAGATTAGATCATGAATACCATTCCACTTTAGATACCTGAACTTTGTGTAAGATCCTTCCATTTTCTTAGAGAAAAAGTCAATTCTCCAGACTTTGAATTGGAGTCACCAGGTGAATGATTTCAGCCTTCTTATGTCTGATCGTTGTCCACCATCAACCATCAGATTTGAACTCGATACATGTACTGGGGAAATTTATAAGTCAAGTGTTACGATTACAAGCTAGACCGGGGATCGACTGAAGCAGCGTTTATCTACTATGCACTCGCAGAGCAAGAGCAGTTCGAAAGCTACGTGGTGTGACTTCAGACTCTGTCTGTAGCTATAAATCAAATAACACTAACATGTAAACCAGTTCTTCCCCAGTATGGTCGCCACTATGTTAGCGCTCAAATCTACCCTAGGCTAAAATAAGGTAAAACTCAAGGCTACATCAAACCACTCTCAGCCTCGTAGCTAGCCCTACGAGGACAGGAGAGGGCTCTCTCCGGGTCTATCTCGGAAAAAGTTTTCGAGGAGGAAATTTGAGATGACTTATAATGAAAAATGAATACTGATTTTAGGCTAGTAAAGAGATAGGAATGTTTGATTTTGATTTTTTGGGTTTTCGTTGGAGAAATGGGAAAAAACAATTTTGGGTCTGGGGATAAGGTCAGATCTTTGCAGATTTCGAGTTTGGGCGAGGTAGGCAATAGTCTTAATGCTTTTGATTGGATATATGGATGGATCAGAATGAAAAGGAGCTGAAAATGGAAAGGATGAACATGGATCCTTTTCAAACAGGAAAAAACATGAAAAACTAAATGAATTCAAAGGCAGAGCATTGTGAACAATGGATTCAACCTTATCTACTCATTCATTTAATTTAAGAAGCATAAGTGAGAAATGGCATACATTAATCATGAATGAACTTACAATAGACTGAGAGAAAACACCATTAAGAACTGAAAGCCACAAGAATCCCAACAGGTGCTGCAAAACCTTTGATCTTTCCTTAGCCAAAATATAAAAAATATGTACAATGTGTGCCAAAGTTTCCCAAGAGTCCAACCTGTAGAATGTCTAAGAAATTACAATATATAGATCACTCCAACCCCTCCCCACACCTCTAGGGGTTGAAATCCTCCTTCTAGGAGCAGTTCCAACAAATTCTAATCAAGGAGCTAAAATCTAGAAGCTGACTCACAACTTGCCTCTAAAGAGTGAAGCGAGTTCATTTACATGATTTTCACTTTTTTGAGAGTGAATCTTCTAGAATAGGTAAAAATAGACCAAATTTACATGCCAACCATCAATTTACATCATGAAAACTCAAAAATTTCATCCACAAGCAAAACTGGTCCCAACTGGCCGAAATTCTGAGCTGGAAGTTGAAAATTTGACCAAAAATCTATATGAGTAGCGCGCCTGAGCTATATGGGTAGTGCGCCTTTCAGCCTGATTTTGAGGCACTTCCCGGCATCCAAATTGAGCTCATGATAGCTCGTTGGAAAGCTCTGGATGTTGGATATCCAACCCAAGTAGAATTTCCCAATTTGGAGCTCATTTTCCCCTCCAAAAATTCATTCTTCCAGAAGTACTTCCTCCTGGTGCAAAAGGTGGCAGCAAGGTGGTTTTCATGGTGTTTTTGGGCCTTTTGACCATCCAGAACCTGATAAAATGCTTCGGCAATGCCTGAGCATGCATAAATTACCATGAAAAACCAAAAAATACAAATATTTCCTTTAGCAAGTGTCCCGAACAAAAGTGAGCATATCGACGCGCTACCCGTATAGCGGAAAAATCTGTTTTCGGACCAAAATATTTCAAAATAACAAAAATTTCTCCGAATTTTCTCAAATTCGGAGCGAAGACCATCCATCATGTATCATGCCCAGCCAATGAAGCCTCGGCCAAAATCCGGAGTGGATCAGCCCTTTTCCGCCGTTTTAGTGCTTGACTCCAGCCTTAATTTGTTTGTTGCGGCGGCTTGCTCCGGAGTAGTTTATCACCAACGAGCCTTCGCAATTTGTCTTTCGGCGTGTCGTTCTCGGCCTTTGCTCCTGGATGATCTCTTTCGGTTTCGAGCTAGGAGAACTCGCATTAACATCAATGATCGTGAAATCGTGTCCGGCCTCTGATGGGCCCTCATCATGCATGGGCTTCTTTTGTCCTGGATTTGCACTGTCTTGAAGAAGAAGGCGAACCCCTTCCACATCATGTGGATATAATACTCGCTCTCGCGATGGAGTCGGTGAGACCCCTTCCACCCCGGGTGGAGATAATACTCGCCGTGTAGCTGCAAATAAGGCCCTGTGGCCTCGCTGGTATGTCACAAACAATGGAGCACTGATATTCTCAACCTCAGGGATGTCCGGCTGATGTGAAGGCTCTCCCTCATCATAAAATACCTCGGGAGGCGGCTGTGGCGCTGTGAAGAAGTCACGGGAGATGAAATCCTCCCAAGTAATGCCCTGCTGTGGAATCACTGTCATACTCCTGCTCATAAACTGAATCTGTCTCTGACATGGCTCTGAAAACAAGATTTCTGCAATATGTATGTTGATATAGGTGTAATGAAGTCAAAGGCTTCAATGCATTCTCAAAACCCAAATATATTGCATATGTACCGAAACATCATAAACAAACAAGTGATAGTGGTAATAGCTCTGTTTTAGTGGCATAGAAACAGTCTCTGTTTTTGGATCACAAGTGAATTTGACAAATGAGTAGACAGTGCAAATGTAGTGTACAGCCCTTTGTAATGCTGGCCAAAATTTGTCAAAGGAGCAAACAAATATGGGACTATGTTTTATCAATGGAGAATGGGAACAATATGACAATGACCACAGTGAAACAAATGCCCATGACAGTGGTAATAGAATGATGATGGCAGTAGTGGTAATATTATGGTGATGGAGGATTATGTACATAATGTGCTAGGGCGCCACTAGCAATATAGGCATGAGCATATATACCAATCATAAAAGTTCACAAACCCTTCACAAGACTGTCCATATATATTCGAAACCCTTAAGGAATAAATCTGCATATAAATGTAGGGTTTATACATTTCTCTTCAACCAAGGCTTGTTTCCCAACATTAATAACACCACAATCATGCTAAAATTTACTGAGCAACCTTTATAAACCTACTTGCAAGTCGATGGAGGCATTTGAGCTCAAAATCGGACGCAAAAACAAAATTTTTTGGCTCTGTCGCTATATGGGTAGCGCCCGGCAAGTGGGTAGCGCCCGTGTTAATTAACACTGGCTGTTGGTGTTATGTGGGTAGCGCCCCTTATATGGGTAGCGCGCCTCCTGTATGGGTAGCGCGCACTTTTCTATGAGTAGCTACATAGTGCATTTTGTAGGAAGCTTTTGGAGGCCTTCCCAGTGTCCAAATTGAGCATGTGATAGCTCGTTGGAAAGCTCTTGGAGTCTACTTTCCAACCCAAGTGGAATTTTGCGATTTGGATTTCATTTTCCTTGTCAGAAATCAAATCTCCCAAAACTTGTCAAAATGAGCAGAATGAGGCTGCCTTAAGGTAGAGCGCTGTTGCAGTAAACTTTTGAAGGTCTTCCTCAACTCAAAATTGAGCTCATGATAGCTCATTGGAAAGATATTTGTGTCTAGTTATCCTTTGACTCATCAAGCAAGTCATTTAGCCAACCATGCTAGGAGAAATCTTGATTTTCCCAAGGTCACTTCAGAGGCGCATTCAATTCTCCTGAGGCAACGGTATTTTTGACATTTCTCTAAAACCATGATACCTGTGTAAAAAGTGAAAGATTTTTTTCTTCCTTGAGATTTTTTGGACAACAACCTCTCTTAGTTTTCCAAAATTCATCTTTTATTGCTCTGAAACATCATTTGAGTGAAACTTATCCCGATGTGTGAAACAAGGGATTTTGTCGAAATGAAGCGAAATGAAGGGGATAAGGGGCTTCTAAATTCTTGGAGAAATTTTGGGAAGTAGGGGGGGATGTTAGGAAGTAGGGGAAAGTGGAATCTCAGAGATTTAGTGAGAGGAAGGGGTCCAAAAGGGCAAAACACAGGCCTAGCCTAGAAAATTGCCAAGTTGTGGCAAGAAACTAGGGTTTGTGCAAAAATGAGGAATTTGGGGAATCTTAGTGATGGGAAGTGTTTAATAAGGTACATTAATGATAGGGGAAGGTGTATGAACATCAGGATACAAATTTTTTCTATGATTTGACCATCCAAGAGAAATTACCTCCAAAACCCTAGGTGAGGGAAATGGACCTTACCAAGGCACAACTGAAGCATGAAAAAGATGTAAAATGACCCAATGGAACCTGACATGATGATGAAAACCCTCTGAATGATGGTACACTCAGCTGAATGGTGACATGAACCGACATTTGGACAACTTTGACAAGAGTAAAAGCAACCCCTAGACCTAATGCCTAGTGACCAAATTTTGCTTGAAGACTCTTTGAAATGACAAAATTTGACCTTGACACCTTAAAATCACTTTGTAAGAGCATGTTTGATCACTGAAGGAAAGCTGCAAAGGCTGACTCTAACTTTGATTGCCTCCCTTGCAGCTGATCTTGCTCAAGACAAGATTGAAGTATGTGGAAGTCAACCTCCTCTTGGAAGGCATTTCCCCTCCAAAACTTCCACAGTTTTGCCCATGCATACAAGAGTGCTAATAGCCTCTTGTCATATTTACAAATATTCCTCATGTGTGGAGGTATCATTTGTTGTTCCAAGGTTATGGAATGGCCTTTTGATACCAAGCTCATGCTATCATAGATTTATGTATCATCATTTTCCAGTGCAAGTAGCTAAGTGGGAGATAGCAATGTCCATATCAGAAAATTTCTCACTCATCCTTGGAACCCATAAAAGGTTCTCAGCGTTGTGCTAGCTCCTCCCAAGGCTCCTTCCTTAGCCAAATATGTCGATGTTGCATCATGTTGAGAGAAATATTTATCCATCTTCCAATCAAGGGGTCTTCCTGGTGAAATGCCTCCATGTAATGATACGTCAAGGCCTAGAGCAAGCTATATATGTAGGTGGACTGCTTGGTCCTTGCCCTCACTGCACAAATCAGTCTGCCTCCTTTGTACATTACTCTTCTGAGATTGGTATGGGTGTGTGCTTCCAATCATATGATGTTGATCATCCTCCCTAAATTCTTCTTTTATCTTCAAGATCTCACAATCTATCAATGATGGAACATGTTGTTCATGGAGTGTGCTTTGATCTTCATATGTGAGACTCTTTGGAACTTCTTGTGAACATACAAGAACTCCTCTCATTGGAGCAAGGGCTC
This sequence comes from Pinus albicaulis, assembly GCA_034641835.2. Lineage (NCBI taxonomy): Eukaryota > Viridiplantae > Streptophyta > Pinopsida > Pinales > Pinaceae > Pinus > Pinus albicaulis. The sequence continues at coordinate 42,230,000 of CM076584.1, forward strand.
CATATTCCTCTTCATGAGGTGCTAGATATGCTCCTGATGTGACAACTTTGTTACCCCCAACCTTCTCTTCCTCTTTAGCATCAATGGGAGCCACCTTATCATCAATAAGAGGATCCTCTTTCGAAAAAGAGATCTCCATGTCCTCTTTTCCAGGAGAATGTTCTCTATGAAAAAGGGGTTTTGCCTCTAGCAAGGTATTCTACAAAATTTTATTCCCTTCAATAGTTTTCTGAAATGGAGTTGGGTTTATAGACCCTTCCAACCCATGCAAAGGTTTTGTTTGTTTTGGCTTCACTAGCTCCAACAAAGGTGTCTCAAAATCAAACCTTTCCACTACTCTCATAGTGAACCTTGCATAAGTAGATGTATTTGCATTTTTCAATGAAAAGGATTCAAATAACCACCAAGAATAATCCTTACCTTCAAGATGCAGCGCTGCTACTCTAATGGCTTCATCTTCTGAAACTTGGTGCTGCTGCAAATAAGTATCAAGCTACTCCACCCAAGCCCTAGCTGAACATTTAGGTGATCCATCAAAAGTAGATAGGAATAATATACCCTCATCATGATGCTTACACCTAGTGCTTCTATCATAGTTGCTAGGTCTTTTATCCTCCTTGATCTTGCAAAACCATTGGAATTTTAGGTGATCTTTGAACCTCTTAGATTGAGATTCATACTCTTGCAAATAATCACTAAGAGTCTCCTTCTTTGGCATATCTTCTTCCTCCATCTCACTTGCTATGACCATAGGCCTGGTAGAGCGTTGTAAATTTGATGGTGTGGCTGAATGCTCACACCCATAATATGAGGAACTGGAGCTTTCCTCATGTACAAATCTTGTTGATCGATTTCCATGTCTTTCCCTCCTCATCTCTTTGATGTCTTTGCTAATGCACTGAAGAGTTTGTAGAAGACGTTTTGAGAACTCCTTCCCTCCTAATAATAGGGTTTTTCCTTGATCTCTTATGCAGATATTCTCCTTCCTATGAGGAGCCTCCTTAGATGACATAATGGCTGAAGTACATAGGCTGAGCCGAGATCAGAGCTCTAATACCACTGTAATATTCCTATTTAGGAAAATCAGCAATATAGGCACCAAAAATGCATTTTTCAGAAAATTATGCTATAACAGTCAAGAACAACCCTTGGATCCATTATTTTATACATGATAGCAACCAAATATACAAGTAGATTAGAAAAAAATCATTATAGCTTAGTTAAACAGGCCTCCCAAGCCCAGAACAACCCAAAAACACTGCAACCCCATGACTACTGCATTATAGAAATTATGAAGCAAGTAACAATGTAGCTTAATGAGGGTTTATACTACAGAATAGAGAAACAAATGGATCTTCTGATATATTAATCAAGAGAGCTTAAAACTGAGATCTAGTCTCTTTTACACAATTCCAAGATAACCCGGCAAGGGTTTCTTGCTAGGCATGAGATACAAAAAGTATATACTACAGATTTGTGGCTGAATCACACTGTCTGACTGAAGCTCTGCATAAATGGGGCTAAAAAGACAAAGAAATGGTTGTAGCTCCTCCTTACTAGCTCTCCGGGTGAAAGGTTGATCCCTTCACTAGGGAACTAGCTCATAATCAGGGGTTTTGACCCTTCCACTGCAATATCATGAAAAATAATGTAGTTCCTCAAGGAGACTACACTGTGGCTGTAGGTGACTGCTTGGCCCAATGCCAGATGGGGGAAATGAAGCCCAGAATACTCCTCCCATATTTCTTCAACAAGTTCTCCAAGGAAGAGTGGGGAATTCCCGCATGAGAATACCCTTGTACTAAATAGTACAACAAACCCAGCTAAGCAACTGAAGCATGCAATAAGTCATAAGAATCAAACATAAAAAATATTCTGAATGCCCCATATGGATTCCATTCCCTCCATTATATACTTGATGAGCTTCCTCACCATGGGCCCCACCCATTAATGAGGTTACTTCCATGCAAAGACTCCTCCTCCAAAACTGTGTTGTCTCCACTAGCTCCACTCTCTCATTTACAACGATGTTTGATTTGGTCAACCTTAACTTAGTCTCCATGCATTGTCTCCTTTCACACCCAAGGTGGATTTATTCTGACTATCTAAACTGATCCACATTCACAATGTGCTGTCTCTATTGATGATTCACTCCCTCCATACTAGTGTTGTTGAGTTGGTCAACTTAACCTTGTCCACATGCATTAGCCCCTGTTCACATATGAGGGTGCTCTATCCAGCTATGAAGATGATCCACTTTCACATCAGAAGTGGTTTTATTACTAATAAAGAGATTTTTCGGTCTCCCTACCCACTTATTCATCAACAAGAAAGCAAAATGAGATTTTAATATTCCAATTAGTTGCAGGCTAATTTAGGAATATTACACATTTAAAGGAAGCAACAAGGGAAAGAACAAGGCAGATACAATTAATTTTGGCAACAGGGGAGAAGGTTTCAGTATAGTCAATGCCTTCAACTTGTGAAAATCCTTAAGCAACAAGACGAGCTTTATGTCTATCCACTTTTCCATGTGGTCCAAACTTTGTTTTGTAAACCCATCTACATCTGACAAGTTTTATTCCTTTTGGAAGAGGAACAAGATCCCAAGTATCGTTTGTCATTAAGGAATGATATTCTTCATTCATAGTTTCATCCCAATCTGGACAACCATAAGCTTCTTCAAAGGTGTCTGGATCAGGTTTTTCTGGAACTTGAGCCAATAAGGAAGAGGTTCTTTCAAACTGAGAACGTGTATTTCGCCGATCTGTAGGGTCACCTGCAAGAGAACCTGTTGCATCCCGAGTAGAGCGGACCCATATTGGAAGCTGTGGAGCAGAAGGAATATCTTCAAGAGGTGGAGGAGGGTTTTCATCCTCGCTGTCATCATCTGAACTAGAAGGAATGCTATCAAAAATAGAAGAGATAGAGAGAGGTGGCACATATGCCAAATCAGGCTCGCAGGCCAAAGGTGGCACACCTGCCGAACTAGGCTTGCAGGACAACATATTTTCATCAAATTTTACATCTCTTCTAGTGATTATATTTTTGGATTTTGGTTGAAGAAGTCTATATCCTTTGACATCTTCAGAATATCCAAAAAAAATGCATTTTTCACTCTTAAATTCTAAGGCTTTATGTTTCACATCTGGAATATGGGCCCAAGCATCACTTCCAAAAACGCGAAAGTGAATTACAACTGGTTTGATTGAGCTCCAGGCTTCTTTTGGAGTTACATTCCTTAAAACCTTAGTAGGAATGCAATTTAATGTGCAATTTTCACAGTTAATTGCTTATGCCCAAAAATTGAGACTAAGTCCTTTAGATTGAAGCATACAATTAGCCATTTCTTTTAAGGTGTGATTGTTTCTTTCAACTACACCATTTCATTGTGGAGTATATGGAACAACATGTTGCAATTGAATGCCATGCTCAATGCAAAAGTTGATAAATTTGTTCTTAACGTATTCTCCTCCATTATCTGATCTTAACCTAAGAATTTGATGTGCAGATTGTTTCTCAACAAAGGCCTTAATGGCCAAGAACATGTTAAAAAATTCACTCTTGAGTTTTAAGAAGTATACCCAAGTGCATTTGGAAAAATCATCAATGAAAGTTAAGAAGTACTTGCAACCAGAGAAAGAAACAACAGGAAGTGGACCACATAAATCACTGTGTACAAGTTGCAAAGGGGCTGAAGCGTGCCAAGAGGCATGTTTGTCAAAAATATCCTGATGATGTTTTTCGAGTATACATCTGGAGCAAACACCATATCGGCAAGATACCATAGGAAGACCTGTCACCATATTTTATTTACATAGAGTTTGAAGAGAGCGATAGTTTAAGTGACCAAATCACTCATGCCAAATTTTGCTCACTTCATCATTATGAGCAACAAAAACGGAGGGAAGACATGATGACTCAAAGTTGTCAAACTTATACAACCTTGTGGAATCATCAACAATGCCAGTAGCTAAAATATGTCTAGGATCTTTGAGGTCCTTGATTACAACATCATGAGGTGAGAATTCTACTATTTTCCCTTCACCAGAATGAGTGATCTTATAAACAGATAGAAGGTTGCATGAAAAGGTAGGAACACATAGTACATCATTAAACTGACCATTATCTATATGAATGGTTCTAGATCCTACAACACTAAGAGATCTATCATCGCCAACATAAATATGTTTGGTGTTACAATCATTTAAAGAAGAAAACATGTTTTTATTTTTGGCCATGTGGTAAGAATCTCCATAATCAATGAGTCACTCATGAGAATAAGAAGAAGAAGATACATTTAATGCATAACCAGATGCTTGACAACCACAAGAAGAAAGTGCCATTCCTGAAGATGAAGTTGAAGAGGTCTCCAAATTGATGTGGTGCTTCTTCATTGCTGCTTCCAAGGCTTCCATATTCTTCAAACATTTGGACTCTACATGGCCATCATGATTACAAAAGTTGCAATGTCTATCTGTTTTCTTCACTTTTTTTTTAGTTGCCTTATCAGTTTGGTGAGTTGCGTTTTCAACTTGCGGCTGAAATTTCTTAGGAGCCTTGTTTGGTTTAGGACCATAATTTTTCGAATACTACTTCTTGGGATTATTTTGATATGGTTGTTGTTGGGCTGCTAAGGCTTTCTTAGAAGCATTTCCAGAAGTGATAAGACCAAGGTATAATATTTTTTCTTGTTCTCTTATCAAAGAATCAAAAAAGGAATCAAAAGAGGGGTTCTTGTAGGCTGTTCCTTGAGAAATGATGGGTTCTCTAGTGGAATGGAAGGTGGAAACAAATACAGATTATCCAGAGCTAAGCTTAGCAATAATGGAATAGATGAGGCTACCATCTTCCTTTTTGACCTTATAACCTTCTAAAAGAAGTATAAGGGTCTTGAATTTGGCCAAAAAATCTTCAATAGAGGAGAAATTATTGGGGTCCAAAGTAAGCAACCCATTTTCAAGCTGGTGGGCCCTGATTTCATTTTGAATGCCAAAAACAGTGTTTAGCTTTTTCAGGGCTTCATCAGGGGTGTCAATTTCAAGGATATGAAATCGAAGATCTTGACAATGGACATTCCTATCAACCCTTGTGCTCGATCTTGTTTATTTTCCCTTTTTTCAACTTTATCTTTATCGGTAGGTTTAGTTTCTTGTCCTGTGGCTATTCTATAAATTCCTTTACTTCTAAGTAAATCTACCATGTGAGGTAGCCATTGGAAATAATTGGTGCTATTAAGAATAACTGGGCATGCAATTTCCATTTTTTTTTTAAAATGAAGCTGAAAAGAGTTGAAACTAACTGCTCCAATGGAAATATCTCGAAAAATGAGGCTGATTAAAAAAAAAACAGCTTGAAAAACAACTTCCAGATGAAGAATTTATGCCTTTTTGAAAAAAAGAGTTGTAGATGTTGAATAGTTACGAGAACGGTTTGAAATTTGATGATGTAGTTCTACTTTAAAAAAAAAAAAATCCCCCCCTCCCCCCCCTAAAAAATATTTTTACAAAAAGAAGCTTGAGAAAGAGACTTGAACCCAAGACCTCTATTCTCATAAACGAACTTCACACCAAGTGAGCTAGTAAAAGGATTCAGTAATTGTTTGAAAGGAGGAAGGGGGGTGTTTCTTTGTTTTTGTTTTTGTTTTGTTTTTTTTTTTTTTTTTTAGTGTGCATGCTTTTTCCTGCAAAAAAAAACACAAAATCCGTGAAAAAAAAAAAAAAATGCAAGCCTTACGACAAAATCTTAGATTTTCAGTTAGCCTTACCGACAAATATCCTAGTTTCCCGAGATCACACAAAGACGTGGGGAAAGAGCATACGTAGCAAAAAAAAATCCCTTCTTCATGTTTCTGATTTTCCGAGATTACACACAGTGCAGAGAAATGAACATACATAGAGAAGAGGGTATAGACCCGAAAAATAAATAAAATCTATAAACCGAAATAAACAGAGCGAACTAAAATAAGAAAAACAATTAACAAATATAACTGCAAAAAAAGGTACTTTATACCTCCAGATCTAAACTGACATAACTTGGGCAACTAGAAACCTTTTCGCATGAAACAAAAGGGGTTCCTCACTTTAATAGATGCTCCAGGCACAATAGAGCAATTCTCCAGGCCTGAAGAAGTTCATAAATAGTAGATCTGGAAAACGGCAGTCACATGTAGTCAAATCGGCTTCGGATTTGGATCAACAACAGATGCGACCCTCAAAATGGCTCTGATACCATGTATGAATTTAAAGGGTAAGTTCCTTAGATCAAACACCAAAGGTCACCACTCACAAATAGATCAAAAATCAGTACACCAGTATATCACATGGTTAAAGCCCTCAAAGAGGGAAATAGTGCACGACCTGAGCCAATGCGGCCACTTCAGGAAATTTATTAATATAAAAAGAAAGTTTACATATGTTTCTCTCATAAACGGTTACCGGAAAAATGACTCTCCATGCTCTTTAAATAGAGATCATGGACCAATTGGGTTTTAAGCCACATATCAAGTGTCGTTAATATCGAGGAGAAAATGAACCGTCAGATCACTACAAATCATGACCGTCGGATTATAAGTTACAAATGTACATAGTAAAGAAACACACTTTACCTAACTCTACACTAGACCAAGTTATACTTAACTATTTCCTATGTGTCGAAATATCCTAACAGAGACTCAACAAACATTCTTCAAGGGCCAAGACACACCGGAAAAACAAGGGAAAACCCCAAATTTTCCTAGGTCTGAGATCAATGCTTCTGTGATGAGAAGAAGGGTGATAAAAGAAAAATCAGTGCAGCTGTGCTATATAGAACAGCACTGACAGTGCTACTGTGAAAATAGAAAATGCGTTGGGCGCTAAAACAAGGAAAAAAAAAGAGAGTTTCACACCAAAACCATAACTGGCACAGTGAAATGACTATCAAACCCTGCGAAAACTAACAGAGACCTAAGCAAGCTTAGATTTCAATGATCGGTCAAACTGATCCAAGATCAGTCCAGGAAAGGAAGGCTAAGAGGCTAAGCTCCCTAGCAGAGTCAGCAATTATGTTGTCAAGATAAATCCCCTCTTAGAATAGAGGCGATATCTCTAGCCCTGGAGTGGGAATAGCAACTTGAGATACTTTCTAATGCAAATATTTCTTAGCTAATATTCAAAATGCGACAATAAAAGAGATAAAGATACCTTTTTCCTGATGTTATGTTCGAACCCATTCGTGATGACCTTGATCCACGATCCTTTAAGGCTCGCTCCTTGCTACTCGTGGCACACGAATACCTGCGGATGATCAAGAGGCAACATCAAACATAATCCAATACATAATAATCATTAAACATTACATATATAGAAGATCAAGGAGTACCATATTTTTTTCATAAAATATTAGACAAATATAGAAAGAAAACATCAGATGTTTTATTGATAAATATGAAAGGAAGAGCTTACAACCCAGGCCTTGATGTTGGAGGCCTCCCTTTGGTGAAAATCCAAGTCCTTCACCGAATTTCTAAAGCATTCCTTTTCACGAACAACTTAGATGTTATCACAGTGAAAGAATTTAAAGGGAACGAGAGTTTAGACTAGCCCAACAATGACCAACCAATAGTGGAAGGATGGGGACCAATTTATAGGAAGGGAGAAGAGGTTGGGAACCCATGAAAGGAGGAGGAAGGTCCACTTTCTAAGGGATAAACCCCCATGGATGAGATCAAAGCTCTAAAATCAGAGAGCTCGACTCTATCACCACCATTTAACAACCAACTCACCACCCTAGAACTTCTAGAGGTTGAATCTTCTCCTCAATTTGAGGAAACACTGACAGAAAGGGATCAACATGATTTTCCAAGAAATAAGGGCACTGACAGTGCTACGCTAGAACTGTCATTTTGATATTAGCGCGAGCATGAAACTAGGAAACACGCTAACCCATAAAACTAGGGTTTGACCAGGTTCCTTCAGTAATCATCCAAGGTAGTTTCTTTTGAGTCTTCAGGTGATGTCTTTACATATGTCTTCATGGTAGAAACATTGCATAGGGTCTGTCCGGGCAACTTCAGGATCAGGGATGGGAAGTGAGCATGATGATAATAACTATGTAACAAACCCATAGGTTCAAAATTATCAAGGTCGACCTTGAGTCTATTGACACCGCTGAAGGACAAGATGGCACACCTTAGATCGCATATAAATTCAAGTGACCTTATGCTCATTTGGACATCACAACATCACTCACATCTTCTCTCTCAAGATCTGATTGGTTCATACAATCTTAATCAACTCTTCTTCTTCCACACGTGCTAAGGTCTTGGAGGAAAAATCTGATTTTCTGCGTTGAATTTTTCAGTTGGTGGTTTGGAATATCTTTGACCGAGTTTGACTTCATCATTTAACTTGCTTTGACTGACGTTCTTCCAATTTCTTGAGGTCAAGTTGACTGACACATGGATCAAGGAAATATGGGTAGTTTGAATAATGTTGACTTTAAGGTTGACCATAGGTTTGACCACAAAGATAAGTGCAGACTTTGACTAGGTTTGACTGGCTATTTTGGACTATTTTGGGCTAACTTTGACTAGAATACTAGGCCACATTTATTGTTTCATTGACCAAGTTCTTTTGGTGGGTTGACCGTTGACTTTGTGGATTGGTTAGGTCTAACTTTATTGTTGTTGACTTTCGTTGACTTGGAAAGATTTGCAGTTTCTTAAGAGTTGACTTTTGTTGAATCTTTCTCTTGTCTCTCTTTTGGATAATAACTTAATTGGACATTGGATATTGGCTAGTCAAAGGTTGAATTTGACTTTTGGATGATGTACTCTCTCTGTTGAACATTTGAAGAAAATATAATAGAAGAATATTTGCAAAGGGTTTTCCCCCTTGTGGGGTTTTCCCCTAGTCATTGACCAAATATTGTGCCTCTTGTCTCTTGGATGTCTTTCATTGTGCATTTGTATAATTTTTCTATCTACTATTGCTCTATTTTCATTGGCTAATTGAAGAAGTGAAATTGTAATTTGGATGCTATTGGAAATTTTTGAATTTACTGAGTAAAGTGGGTGACATAAGCCATGTCACACAAGTTAACTGCATCCAAGCTGTTTGTTGATGTGGAAATTCGAATTTTATCAATTTAATCAAGGAAAAATCAAATTGAGAATTTCTTGCTGCATTTTTCAACAAAGGGAATAAGAGGAACAATAAGAAAGGAAAGGAAAATTCATCTAATTCAAGAAGACCTCCTCAATCCAACCAAGACTCCAAGGATTCAAGAAGACGAGATAGAGATGTTGAATGCTACAATTGTCATTGAAAAGGTCACTATGATCGTGATTGCCTTGACAAGAGAGATGCTCCTAGAAGAAACACTTCAAGGCCCTACAACAATAACCATGGCTTCAACAACAATATTTCACATGAGAGAAGAGATGATAGGAGAGATCGAAGAAGGAATGATAGAAGAATAAGAGACTCTCCCAATGATCGTGAAGAAATTTATCGTCCAAAAAAGGGGTCAAGAAATTCCATGTATGAAAGTAATATTGCTAATCAACCTCAATATATACTTATTTCTTCTCTTTCTAGTTTCTCTCCTCTGGATATTAGAGATAGTTGGTTGGTTGATAGTTTTGCCTCTCGTCATTTCTCTTGGTATAAGGAAGTTAATTCTAATTTCGTAGAGAGGGAGTCAAATTTGAAGATTATTCTTGGAGATAACTCCACTCATCCCGTCAAAGGCTTTGGGTCTATAAAATTTCACTTGGACTATGGGGAATCTATTTTGATTCATGATGTGATGTACGTGCTGATATTAAAGAATAATTTGGTATCATATCTACTTTGGAAGACAAAGGAATGAGGTTTGCATTCATCAAGGGAAACACACTTACTTGGCCTATTGGATCCCCTATGAGAGATGCTTTCACATTTGGATCTAGATTTGAAGGACTCTATAAAGTCACCGATAGAACTCTTCTAGCAATGGTCCATGATACAAATCATCAATGTGAGTTGTAGCACCGAAGGTTGGCCCATATTCACTATGTAGCACTTCCAAAATTGAAAACATTGGTTTATGGTATTCCCAATGTTTAAGCTCAACATGATGGACTGTGTCCAGGATGTGCCAATGGAAAGAAGATAAGGGGAACTTTCCCCTCTAGTGATAATAAGACAAAAGGCATCCTCTGTATCATTCATTATGATATATGTGGTCAATTCCCATACACTATCTTTGTGAACATCTCTATTACATTACCTTCATTGATGATTTTTTCAAGAAACACATGTATATATTATTTGAAGCACAAGGATGAAGCCATTGAAATGTTCAAGGAGTTCAAAGCTTTGGTCGAAAATAAAATAGGGAAGAAAAGTAAGGTCTTCAGGTCCGATAGCAGTGGGAAATACATCTCAAATGAATTCATTGACATTTTCAAGAAGGAAGGTATCAAGAAGGACACTATTGTGCGCTATAATATATAACAAAATGGAGTGGCTGAGAGAAAGAATCGGTTTATTGTAGAAGCTTCTCGAGCCATGCTTCATGATCAAAAGTTTCCAAAGTTACTTTGGGGAGAAGAAAAAAATACTATGGTACATGTTCAAAATAGGGTGCCTCATCAAGCATGTAATACCCTCCTCCCACATCTACCGAAGTGACCATCCAAATGAGGTAAACATGTGATGAGAGGATAATATGATCTGATTCAACTCCCCATGTACATTTAAGGAAGTGGAACTGACACAAACCAACCTATTTGACCTTCTACAAATCCTACAGAGCCTCCAAGAGCTAACCCACCCTTCCAGGTAACCATACCCTAAGGGAAATCAACATTTCAAGGAATTAAACCCCCAGTTTCTCCCTTTCCATGGGCCTCCATGCGTCTGAGAGCCCCAATCGCTCCCATGAGCCTACCTATTTGCGACTGTAGCCTTTTTCTTCTAGTTTTATGCTATCCATTGCAATATCTAAGACTAAATTTTAGGGTTAGGACCCAGTCACTACAAAGAACTTCATGGAATTTACATAAATTAAAACTAACATAGAGATAATGATACCAATGGAATTATTGAATAAAGACTTGATTGGACCCTACTAGTCATGATAGGAATTTCATCAAACATGTCACAAATATGCATTCTACAGGTCATAATAACATATTTGAGCATAAGGGTCTTATAATTATTTGAGAATCTCTAAGAATAATTGATGCCTTATCACATTAGCTACATTATCATCTATTAGGTAATATATTCATTGCTCATTCATTTACAAATCAAAACATGGTGATAACCATACATTTTCACTGTCATAAAACATATTCACAACCATCATATAAACAACATAAATAATGAGGATAGAACAACTATAAATGCCACATATGAACTAATACATTTACACATAAAATACCAAGGAAATGAACTCTTATTAATGATTGCAAAAACCAGCCCGGTATGGGACTACCACGTTCCACCCAACCATAGATTAGTTGAGCCAAATATCTCTTCAGCCAATCACCCATGTGCCATATTCCAAGCATGAAGGTGGGACTCAAAACCAAAAGAATAAACCAAGGCTTCCCGATGCTAAACCACCTCACCCTCATCAATAAAACCAAGCTTTACCACAATCCTCACCAAATCACTAGGCCATAAAAAAGCATGGATGCCACCAGATATCTCCACCTACACCATGAGGAATTTTCCTGTCTCCTAGTCTCTAGCATTTACCGCAATCCACAGTCTGATCCAAGGATCACCAGGCCATAATCAAGACACCACCCTCCAGGATTTACCGTATATCCCTCCTGTTTACATCCAAGCCCAAAAAATTCCTCACGATTCATTGGCGCGAAGAATAAAAGGAGGTGGCATCAGGACACTCATTGAGTAAATTCATTCGAGGGGGGAAATGGTTGGCACTCTCATTACCGCACTCAAATTCATCACATAGTGCAGACGCACTAACAAAATAATAGCACCTTCTGAAGGGTGCAATACCACAGGACATAGTGGAAGCCAACCTCCCGGAATTGCATAGGTCAGCAAGGGAGCCATCCAATTAGAGTCACTCCAGGGGGAAGGCACTCACCTGCATGATGCTCTCCCAACCTATCGAAAGTTGTGGTGGGGACCACTTGCTCAAGTTCAAAGGTAAATGGTAACACGGTAAGGTAATTATGCAGGGTAAAGTTCTCCACATACTCAACACATTCCCTCCACCTACTCTATCTCATCCCACTAATCAGGGAGTGACACGTGTCAATCCGTTGATAGCATCCTGACGTCAACCCCCCAGTTTTCCCATTCCATAAGAAAAATCCTCGCTCCCCCCTCATTTTACGCCTGAACGTTGTCTTTCACTGTCTAAGCCACTACCAGTTATGAGCTAGGGTAAATTCTCAAAAAGAACCAGTCATCATGCACACCTCACACCCCACGTTGTTTTTTTCCAGCAGGTAATTCGTCAGTCCCAAGTTTTAATTTTATTTACAGTTTAATCTTTGCATTTTTAAACATGAAAAATTCAGCCTGTGAAACCCTGCAAGCTCGAGAGCTTAGGACCACCTATGGTTTTGACCCTCTCATGGATGCCCAGGCTCAAATCCACAACCCCATTTACCCTTTTAATGTAGAAACAGAGCGCCATGAGCTCATGGTTTTCAAATGATGGGGGGAATACTTTTTTAGGGTAGTATACTAAGGGTTATACTACCAAATGGCCCCTTTTGTCCAACATATTCCCGAATTCATTTCCTGGGTCACAGAGGCCTACATTGAACAGAAGGGATATTTCACCTCCTCGCAAGGAAATAAGATATTTTAAATCACCCCCAAACTCATTCGCCAAGCACTGTGCTACCCATATTCCCCTGAATGTCAAGAGTTCACCAAAGTTACCCTCATGTTCCTCTTCTCAAATATTTCTGCTGAAAAGCGGAGATCCCTCCTCAAGTTGATTACAGTCTCAAAGATGTTGGTTTCCCCCCCACTGAAAAGTTTCCTCTATCCTTGTTCATCGATAATGTTCAACCCATCCTCGTAGTTATCTCAGGTATGTTCGGGGAGGACGATGCTAGTAGGGTTAATAATTCTTGTCTAGGGTTTTTTGACTTGATGATGCAACCAAGTGTCCTTCTCGACATTCCTTCATTCTTGGACTTCACCATAGAAGCCCATTTCCATCACCTATCAACTTCAAGTTGTTTCAAGTACTATTCATTGGTGTTCTATATGTTCTTGTTCATGCATGTAGATAAATCCGAAGTTGTAAGTCTGGATAAGTTCTCTAATTGAGGAAATCAACCTAAATCCGTGTTTGATTAGACCCTCTTTGTTCGTCAACACTCCAGAGGCAAAGGTTATTTAAAATTCACTACAGACTTCATGTCAGAGCCTATGAAATTATACATGGGACTCCTCCACCCAATATTTTTCTTGAACAGAAAGATCTGCTCTAATTCAGTGAGTCTGACTGCATAGGAGATTGGTATTTGTTCGAATATCACACTGAAGTCCGATTTTATGGCTGTGAGATCCCTCCTTTCCACTTGCCAACATTCATGCCTATGAGAATATTTGTTATTGAATTCATAAGGCAATCCCTGAGTATATACCAAGCACATTTTTTTGCCAGCAAAGAAAGGATATATCTTCAAACTCCCGATCATAGTAGGTCCATTTACCATCAATTCACAACATTCATTCCCTATGGTTGAGGAGATGCTCGAGAAAATGAACTTCCAGTAAGGGGATTTTTATACAGCAAATTTCCACTGTCCCTGTACTCCCCGTTCCTAATCCTGGAGACCCCTAACAGTAACCCCTGTGTCTATTTTCCATCATGAAAATGTGCCATTTTATCCCTTGCAGCATGTTGAACAAACTCTATGTCAACCATTCCTAAAGTAGCTCCTTAAAAACATGGTTATCTGGAGCGGTGCGCCCTCTGTGTATCTTGCTTGCGCCGATTGCTCATTTTTGGTCTGGGGCAGCGCTGATCGGTGCTGGAATGAGGATCATACTCGTGTTGATCCTCTTCTTGAATGTTTTTTAAAAATGGAATTGAAGCTTCGAGATCTAGAAGCTTTGTGGCGGAGAGCTGGTTGTTTGTTCCTGAGGATAGAGTTGAGCTTCTCCCTTTGGGCTTCTTGTTCCTACAAAAGTGGAACCGCCCAAAGGGATAACCCAATTCCCCACCTTAAGTGGATCCATGTTCCCTCTTCCCTTGCTATAAAATGGACATCCTCCCATACCTCTACTAGTTAGAACAGAGATAGAAGAACAATAGAGAGATATTTGTTGTTATAGGCGTTGAAGGAGAGTTGAGACCTTTGGCCCCCTCGTATCAAGTTGAAACGAGCACTTTGGAGACGTGCATGGATTCAGACCCGTTGAAGGAGAGATGCGACATCAAGGTGCAGGTTGTAACTCCCCCTCTCTATATTAATATTCTACAATTGATTCTTGCTTTCCATTCTCGTCTTTAATGTATGATTGGATTTATAGTTCTCCTTGATCAACTAGATAGATTATTTATGCGAGATATATGTTATGATTTCACGTTTGTTGTTGTTTGATCTCTTGTACAGGTAACCAAGCACTAGCGACAGCGAGGATCTGACTATGGAGCGCAAAGGATCAAAGGATTCGAGCGAGGAACAACATCAGATCAAGGTAGGTGATCTATTCACGATCTGTGTCCACTTGCAATCTAGGAAAGTAGGCTTTACATTGGTCCCTATTGTTACTAGACCCATCCTAGGGCTAGAGGGATTGTCTATGTCCGCAGAGAGGATTTTCCTGCATAAAAAATTGGCGACACCGCTTGGGATCCCAGAGTGCTAACATTTAAGTCTCCTGTTTTCAATTTTCAATTTTTTTTTTGTCATCAATTTTCATCGAGTATCCATATGCTTGTCTCTGTAGCATCTGTAACTGCTTACAAACATTCATCTCTCTGTTGAAGTGATAATCCTGGTGTCAGTTTAGTAAACCCTTTTATTTTCAAGTCTTCTCCTCGGTCGACGCTAGTATTTTTATGACAGTCGCGTCGATCGGCGCTGAATGCATTTTCACAGGCGCTTTTCCTCTTCCAGCGTGGGTTGTAGCTTAACAGCCACACCAATTTATGTGTACAATTTTTTAAGGTTTCCTCTCATTTGTTAGCTAGTCTGTCTTATCCTTCTAAGTTTTATTTACTATTTGGATAGCTCTTGTTCTTCTCTATTCAACGACATTTTTTATTCAAGTTTTCAATCTTTGATTTTCTCTTTTGCAAAGCATGTGCATCCTTGTCATCCTAGGGTTTCAAGGTGTTTTCGGGTCATCCGAGTGATTGTGTGCTTTGTTGATTTCTAGACTTCTTATTGAATCAAGTCTTGTCGTATCTTTCAAGCTTTTTGTTTGATTGAGTTTGTCTTTCGGTCGGTTCTCACGATTATAACTTTCAAGTATTAACCTTGGATGCATTTGGGCCTCTTTTCTCCATCAAGCACAGATCACAATTGCTTGCTTTCGACTGAAGTTTGTTTTTATTTGAGTGTTGATCTGTGTAGAAATGAAGAGTGTCTTGTTTTGAGAAAAGTGGTTTGGGTCTCTCTTTGATTTTCAAATCTTTGTCTCTTGTAGCGTTTTTGAGAGATTTCATTAGTACTCGAAGCATTGCTTTTGATTTACATTCTACATTTTGCATTGTGCTTATAAGAAAAATACAAAAATATTTTTGTTTCATTTTGCTTTAGAAAATGAAAAGTTTCATTTCGATTCACTTCTAGTGCGTTTAGTAAAAGGAAAGAAATTGAATTTTTTTTTCTTCGCTTTAATATTTTGCACTTGAAGAGAAAAGTAAATGTCATTCCATGCATTTTTTTTTTCTGCGTTGATTGTATGAAATTTCTTCCCCCTAATTAACGTATTTTTCTTCGAAATGAATGATTTCTTCTCTCATTTAGCTGCATCTTAGGGATTCAGGTGACATAGGTAGGAATTTAAAATCGAGAACTAATTCAAGATCAAACTTAAAATTTATTCAATCAACCTAAGGAGCATTTGGAACCTAACGAATCACATTTAGAGGTCTAGGCTAGAGACGTGTTCCAGCTTCGTTAAGCATAGGAGTTGTCGCTAACAGTCTACATTACAGCTCGAGGGTGATATCTCGTCCCGCGTATGGAAGTATATTGATGTATGAAAGTATATTTTGGGACGCTCTCATAGAACGATTATGCATTAGACAACACTACTATGGACTTGGATTCCCACGTACCATCGTGTATATTTTGGGAGAAACCATTAGGCTGCAAACCTGCCATAGGTTACTGAGTCGACCGCCTTGTAGACGTTATACACCAAACACAACATTCGGGGAGATTGGCTATCGTACGTTAATTCCTTGGTAATTTCTCTTTCATTTGATCACCAAGGTGTATATTGCAATTCATGACTACCTGGTAAACCTTTTTCCTAGCTTACCCTTTTTTTATTTATTTCATTTTTTCTAAAATTAATTACACACAATCACATGAATTACCTATTAGAATATTTCTGGGCCACATCATGAGTAACTCCTTATAAATATATTGTTTAAAGCCTTTAATTAATCATCTTTTTCCTCTTCTGATTTTTGAGATAAGATCATCGTGGTTGAACCATCAAGTTCAGCTTCCTCTGCATCATCCTCTTCTGAAGAGACATTGTCGCCTGTCTCTTCTGATTCTTTGCCTTCGACTGGGACTCAAACTGATGATTTTTCCCTCATTCTGAGTATCCAACCTCTTGCTACTCGATCTCCTCATGATGTGCCCATAGGCTACATTTCCTACCCTCTGAATCCGTTATTCGATCCCGTTGAAATCTCCCCTGAACAACCATATAGTCTGTTTGAAACACCTGGTGTAGCATTCATACATTCACTGCATCCATCCCGAGCCGTTGCTCGTTAGTTATACCCGATGGCTTCTGAAGGAGAGGTTTCATAACCCCTGGAGGCTTCAAGCACCATCAGTGGTGTAGATGAGTCTTTGTTTGAGGGACATCCTTTCCCTCCTGAATTGTTTCTCTATGGGGAAACCTATCATCCTTCCACCCAGTCGTATATTCCACGTGGTTACACCTCGTTGGGACACCTAGTCTCAAGTATGTCGAGTATCACGCATTTGTATTACAATACTATCTGGCAGAACACTAGGGCATCTACGCTTGATCTGAATGTTTCCAATGTATCTGTTTCCATCCCTGCTCAAATAATAGTTATGCCTACTCCCACAAAGCCAACTGTATGCGTAGGTGTTTCAACAACTCCCGTCAGTGTTCCTACGTTGGTTCCATCGACTTCGATTTCTGGTGGGGGTCCTACCCTGTCGAATGTTTCCAAATCCTCCGTTGGACCATCTATGAGTGAAACTCAATCTCACATCTCAGGTTCCTCTGAAGCTGTTGGTAGCATTCCTATGTCTGCTGGATCACCTGGTCCATCAGGGTTAACATAGAATCAGTATCAACAATTTTTGGAGTCTTACCTAACAGCCTTACATCCCGTATGGTTCCCAACAATTGCAAACCTCGTTAATAAATCCGCAATTATTTCCACGGCATTATGGCATTCAGTCAAGGGCTTATATTTTTTAGCAAGGTCCTAACTATGGTCAAAATTGACCTTATGGGCAGCAAGGACAACCTTACGTTCAACAGGAGATGCCTTATGTATAGACTAGTCAAACTTTTGCTCATCAAGGTCAGTTTTCCTATTTTTAGCAGGGACAACCTTCTGGTCAACCAGGCCAACCTCACTTTTAGCAAGGTCAACATTTTGTCCAGCAAGGACAACCCTCCTTTCATCAAATCCAGGTCTTTTTTCAATCAGGTCAACCTCGTCCTCAGGGGAAACCTCGCCAACCTCAACAACCTCTTGGTATCATGTCGTCAAATCCTCAGGGTACTGTCCAACAACCTCAAGGCCAACCCTTGGGCTCACAAGGTCAACCATTGGGTTCCCAAGGTTACCTTTTGGGTTCGCAGGGTCAATCACAGGGTAATCCATTCCAAAACTTTCAGCAGCAAAATCCATATACTGCGAATTATGGTCAAGATGGACCTCAATGGTCTGTTATCGGTTAGAATCTATTTTTGGGTCAGCAACCAGGATATGGTCCAAATACACAAGTTTTCAATCCTTATGGAAAAAATCCGTATGGGAAAAATCCTTCAGGACAGAACCCTTGGGGGCAAAATTTCTCTCAACCTAGTTGGAATCCACAAATGGGCATGTATCAAAGATAGAACATCATGCGCTTCAATCTGCAATTGTCATTTATCACGACGTTGGAACTCCCTGATGTGTCAATATTTACCAATGATCCAATTCTCCATAACCCATATTGGCTTCTAGTTCCAACCAAAATTCTGAGCAATTGCCCCAAGTTTGAAGGCTAGTCTGGAGAAGACCCCTAGGCACACGTTATGACGTACCATCTTTGGTGCTCCTCTAATTCCTGGGTTGATGATCCCGTCTGTCTCCATATTTTTCAAGGGACATTGACTGGTGCTGCTGCAAAGTGGTACATTGAACTTCTGCACGAAAATTTTCAGGACTTCAACTCTTTAGCCATTGATTTTCTTACACATTTTCAATTGCCTGTTTGTTATGAAATAGGAACCCACCTCCTTACATCCTTGAAGCAAGATACTGCTACACATATCTCCGATAATATTCATGAATGGAGAAGGCGTCGTCATTTGATCAAGTTTGATATTGCTGATCAACTGTTGACTAAATGTGTTATCACTCATAAAATGTGAAACATTACTTGACATGGTCATAGAGTTCACTCCTCAAAAGGATAAGGTATCCTTAAGCCTTTTTCCAAATTGGTATAGGTTTTTACATTTTTTAAACCTATCCTAAGGTTCAAGGTCACTTCCATTTAGGTCATGTCATGTCCCATCAGTCATCATTAGGTGTCATATTTCATTTCCCAAGCGTTTAATTTCAAAAAGGACACTTAAGCCAGTTTTACCTCTTTTCGTAGCATTTTACACTATGAAATAATAGTTTTTGCTACGAAACTGCGTAATAGTTTCGTAGTGAAACTGTCAAAAAATGAACTAGCTATGTTACAAAAAAAAAATTCCTATCTATATTTTCAAACCTGAGGTGAAGCGTCAGTTCATATTTGGAGGAGTTAGGGTGGATGTTATTCGAGTCTGTTAGGGTTAATTCAAAAGTACAAAGTCATGTCTGAGGTCATCATTACCATTTTTAGCATGCATGTGTCATGATTAAGGCATGAGTTGTCATCAAAACCATAAAACATTACCCAATTGAGTCTTTTTGTCATTCTCCGCTTCATATTTGAATGTTATTGAGTTCTGAAGAGTTTCTTCATCGAGCAAAGCAGGTTGCTGGCAGATTCGAAGGTTGCAGGTGTCATCAAGCAAGCGAGCCTAAGAAGATATAAAGTCACCATTGATGCAAGGAAGAAGACCAACAAAGGTGGTAACTGCCAAAGGTATGAGCCCATGGACATGAATTTTCTCAACGAAGACCCAAATTCCATGGAGGTATTTAGAAGAACAAGTTGTTTGCAATTCTTCCAAAGGCTGCAGGGTTGTCATCTACAAGTTTCTAAATATTTTGCTAATAGTTTCACTGGGACAGCTTCAAAGGTGGGAATTCTAAATCTCACAATAACACCAAACATCATTTCAACAACAATAGGAATCCATAGAGGAGGGGAACAATGGTTTAAAGGCATCAAGTTCACCATGCAGGACTACAAATAATTCATCAAGCCAAAGCATAG
The DNA here is from genome assembly GCA_034641835.2 of Pinus albicaulis. Taxonomy (NCBI): domain Eukaryota; kingdom Viridiplantae; phylum Streptophyta; class Pinopsida; order Pinales; family Pinaceae; genus Pinus; species Pinus albicaulis. The sequence continues at coordinate 42,249,804 of CM076584.1, forward strand.
TGAAATTGATCTCACAAATGTTATCCCAAGGAGTTACATGAATGACAACTTTTCAAACCTGCCGATGATCATTCAGAAGTATTTCACATGTGAAGGAATATTTCACATGGTTTACTCCTACCACCTTAGGCTTCTGCTGCATTTTTTGGGTAACAGGTCTCTTGAATTTCCCTTTTATTTATACAGAAGTCTAACTAAAATGTCAGATAAGATCCAATTTAAAAAAGAAGGAAATGAAACTTCTCTCTTTCACCATGGTTTGATTAAGTTGTTGGTGTTAGAGGAGTTAAAGAGATTAGGCAGACATTGGACATCCTTTCTTTTCATGAGTGGTTTTGAAGTAGATGTTGTCACTCCTAAAAGAGTTCCCAAACCTAGAGATATTTCATCACCAACAGTGGCAGAGCAGTTAGAACCAGTGAGCATGGAGACAGAGCCTTTGTAGAAGATTGACACACCCAAAGCTACACCTAGAAAACAAAATCCAAAAATTAGCAAACATGGAAGCAAGAGAGCTACTAGGAGCTAAACAGTGGTTAAGGGTAACTTAGAGGACATCTTGCATGCAATTGATATTGAAGAAACTCCCATTGTCCAAACTAAATATGTTGAATATGGGGGAATAAAGCTAAAGAAAGGCAAGACAGCTAAAAAGTTAGAGTTTGCAGGTGATGATGTTGGTTTCATGTTTCAAGCTAGAGCGGCCAATGACAAGACATGCAAGAAAGTTCATGGAAAGTATCAAAGAGACTCATAAGGTCAGTGAAACTACTCAGCCACCACCAAGCATCATAGACCTCTCCTCACCTGCAAAAGAAGAACTGGTCATCAAACAAAAGAAAGGTAAAGAGAAAATCATTGAAAAATAAGAAGTTGAAACCCTTAAGGAGAAGTTGAAAGAGGCAGGTGAAGAGATATCAGTCTTGAGGAAAGAGGTAAAGAAGCACAGAGCTGAAAGGGTACATTTTGAAAAAATGAGGAAGATCTCGGAAGATCAAGTCACAAGTGTCTCAAAGACGTTGGACAATACAAAAAAAATGATAAAGTGGACTCAACCACTAAGAAGAGAGGTCAAGCACATCAAAAAGGTAAAATTGCACTTGCAATCCAAGAATAGGACATTGAAGGACCAAGCGAAAGATCTTCAAGAGCAATTGGAACTGATTCATGAAGAGCTGGAAAAGAAAGGTTTGAAAATGACTGTGGTGGAAGAGCCTATAAGTCAACTGACCATAAATGAGGAGGAAACACCACAGGAGAAGTAAGTTGAGATGAAATATATCTTATAAGTTTTATATCATGTAGAAAATCAAATTTTTGTAGTAGGAGATCGATTTTTGAAGAAAATTTTTAAAAGGGAAATTTATGGGGTTTTACACAGTTTCGTAGCATTCCTTAGGCTTAAAGCCGGGAATACGCTACGAAAAAACCTGTAGCAACCTTTTTGCTTCTAAAGTCAGTTTTTTCATGATTCAAGGAGGGGGATTCATGGTGGTGATGTGTCATGACTTTATTAACATTATAGAACAACAAAGGAGTGAAGTAAACGGATGAAATACCTACTTTTCCCAAACTACCAAAACTCGCTACGAAACTGTCTTGTTTTTGTAACGAGCAATTATTGAAGGTTTTTAAGCATCTTAATGGAATTTTTGGCCAGCTGGAGACCTCCAACATGTTAATGGAGCTTATCATCAAATATTTATGACTCAAAAGGAGTTCCATGAAGACAGGTTATCAGTCAAAACAACTTGGAAGATAAGGGTCATCTATTCCTAAAAAGCATGGTTATGCTCCACAAATCTATGAGGGTTTTAAATATGTAAAGTGGTAATGAACTCTGTCATGTTTATTTCGAGCATTTGATACTTATTTTGTAACCATCATGTAACTATTCCACAGATAGGGTAGAGCAATGTAATAAATAGGAGTTAGAGTCCTATTAGGAGATGGTTTCTTTAAGGTGTAGCTGTCAGTTTTCTATTAGAAGTTATTTATTTTAGTTATGAAAAGTGTCATAGGAGAATTCGATGATCTATCCACCAGGCAGATCATCCTTGTTGTAAAGAATGTCTATTTAAAGACAAAGCATCGAATTAGTAAGGGGTTGGAGGACATTTGCAATAAATTGTTGCTTTTATGTTTTTTTACCTATATCAACAATACAAAGTGACATTCTTCTTGACAGACCTGTGATTATCATGAGGTTTTTGATGTCTTATTGATCTATATCTTTATGTTTTTGTTAGTCATCATTATTTTTCACTATCTTTAGATGAATATAGGATGGTTATAGTTTTCTGAAAACAACATTCCTTGAATATTGTGAGTTTCAGAAATCTCACTACCTTCATTATCCTCATAAAAAAAAATTTCACTATTCCTCAGTTTTCCATCTCAAGGTCACCCTATTGCTCCTGAAAGACTCCTTATGGGCTTATACTTCTCATTTTCATCCTCCTTCCCTGCATATAACCTCATTGTCCCATTTTTCCCCTGTCAATAGACTTCATCCTCCCTTTAGGGTTTTCCAAGTGCTGACTCATCCCCAAGCCTCTTTGAGCATAATAAGCTGTAACAATACTCTGTTTTCACTTGAAAACCCCCAAGCCAATTTTCAGTCAAAATCAAGTCAAAGGACACTCCCCTTAGGTCATTAGGGTTTTACATTGTTTAAGGTCATCCTTGGATGTTTCAGGCACTGCTTTTCCTTTGCTAGAATCTGGTTCATATGTAATAGAATGTCAAGACATGGTTATTCAAGAAGGACCTAAAATATCCAAAGAAGATTACCTTACCAGTTCAAAGTCTGCAAATGAGAAAAATGGAAAAAGTTTGGCACTTCTGTAGGAGTGTTGAAAGATTTATTAGCTGAAGTTACTAATAAGGTATACTATCTACTCCTGAATGAAAGCAACTTACAACAAGGAAAAGAGGAAAGACTTGTTCTTGTAGATGACTAGGGTTATGAACTTCATGGTCCAGTTGAGTGCCAAAATAGTGATCACTTGCCAAAAATGACATGGAGGAAGCACACAAGGCCAAACATGAAGAAATTCTATCAGAAAATATTGATGAAATATGGAAAAAATGTGAGGTGAACTGGATATAAATGAATGAACTTGAAAGGGCTATAGAGAACTTAGAAGAAGACATTGATGATTGCTATAAAAGAGCTGCAGACACCTAGGGTTTTGAAGAAAGTGGCCAAAGAAGGTGAAAAGATGAGTTGAACTCCATGGTGGAAGAAAAAGAGGATTTTGAAGATGCTGCTATGTGTAATCATCCTAAAGTTGTCAAAATAAACTTGTCATGCCTCAATGATCAAAATAAAATCAAATTCATTGTTTTCAGTCACCTGCAAGGCAAAAAAGTGTAAAAGGGTTATAGTGAGAAAGGAAAAAAATACTTTAAACATTAGAAAGTGGGTTTGCAAAGTTAAATTAAATCCACAAGCCTATAAAAGCCCATTTCACACTTCAAATGAATCATTTTTTCCTTGCAAAGAATTATAATTTTAAGAGGAGAAGAGTTTGTGAGTTTTCAAGCCAAATTTGGGCAAATTTTCTTGGCACTGCGCACGTGGGACTGGGTGTTGCGCCCTTGGCATTCCCCCCCCCCCCCCCCCCATACATTTTTTGAAGGCACTGCACACGTGGGATGTGGCACTGCTCTCTTACCCAAGAAGACCCTCTGCTCAAAACCCTTGGCGTTGCACGCTCAGCATGGCGCTGCGCCCTCAGCATTGGCGCTACGCGCTTGCACAGAGAGGGTTTCTCCCTCTTCTAACCCCTCAAATCACTCCAAATTGCTTCCAAATTGTTGCTAAAAGTCCTCCAAGAAAATATTAAGGGGTAAGTACCTAGCATAGCCCTATTTTTAAAGCTATTTGATGATTCTTAATTGAATGGAATGAAACCCTAAGAAGCAACCCTAAGTCTTAAGATTGAAATAACTGTTTCATCCCTACTTCGTCTTTCTTGAAGAAAACCAGTGTTAGACGGGAATAATTACATTGGTTTAGAGGTTCTTCATTCATCTGAGCTTCTCTCTACATCCATTCTCTCCATTCGCTCATTCCCCTCATTTGCAAAGTTGCCATTTCATTACCCTCCCTTCATCTCATTTCACATCAGCCCTAGGGTTTCAAAACAAAGTTTTCAAAATGTCAGAGGAAGGAGATAGTGGCAGTGGTGGTGAGGCCAAAATTCCAAGGAGGCATGATCGCAAGGGAGGGAAGATAAACAGATTTGAACCCCTCAATACAAAGGAGCTCATGGAATCTCCTCTTACTGTTTCCTTCTTCAAACATGTAGGTTTCTTTGAATTTTGTGAAAAGGTACAACAGATTCAAAATCACCCAGAACTAACAAGACTATTCATTATCAATTTTCATGAAAAGCAAGTCAATCTTGTTGGGGTAACATTTGAGATGTCCACTGATGCTATTGCTGCAGATACTGGGATACCAAGTGTAGGAGAAAAATGGTTCAAGCAAGCAAACCTAGAAATGAGTTACTTTCAGCCATATATAAAACCTAGGTATAAAGATCACCACAAGTCCATATTTCCTTTTTCACATTTGCTTGATAGATATGCACCCATGATGAGGATAATCATGAAGTATTTCACACGTGAGAGAATATTTTCCCACCTCTACTCATACCACCTAGAGTGAGGATGCTGCATATACCATATTACCTTTTCCGAAGCATTGAAAAAATGGCCTACATAGTGCAAAAGAGAGATTACTCTTAGAAAATGCAGAGCCTATTCCATCACTCACTCATCAAGATGGTGGTCTTACATCAAATACAACAAAAAAGCATTCCATGGGAGACCTTCATTGCCAATGAGGAGTTCATGACTCCACATGGCCATCATCAGCAAGATATTCCTTCATCTTCCCAACCTCCCATTCCTACTTATCCATCACATCCCACTACTCATGCATCACCATCCACTCACATTCCTGCACCCCATGATGACCCTTCCACATCACCATCCACTCACATTCCTTCACCTCATGATGATCCTCCTTCATCACCTTCCCACAGCTCTTGACCCTCATCTCATGACACCAGGGCATCCAACAGTGAAAGAGAATGAGACAGATGACACTGAGATGATTGACATAGAGCCTTTTCCTTTGACATACCGAAGGGGATACATGCATGTGTTTGTTGCACTTGAGATGCAAGGGGTCATGCCTTCTATATCAACAAAAAAACTTGATAAGGGTAAGGAAAAGGTTGCAGAGAAGGTCATTTCTAAAGAGGAGGATACACATGAAACTGAACAAGAGTTTCAACTTATTGACCTTGAGGATGAGGAGAGGATCACCAATATGCTGCTCAAAAGAAAGGATGCCCAGATTAGTGAGCAAGAAGCTAATATTGGTAGGGCTAATAATGTCATCAACTTCCTTGAGTTAGAAAATTAGCACTTAGAGACAGAGAACGCCGTCAATGAAGTAAGGGAAATCAGAGCCCGGAAAGAGGCCGGAAAGGCTAAGGCTATGCTAGATGAGACCTTGGGAACACTTGATGACAGTGAGGATGAGGAAGAACAACTTCCTAGGAAGAGGCCAAGGAAAATTGGGTTGGAGAAGGCTCTAGATCGAGAAAGAGAGAAAGAGACAGAATTGGCAAAGCAGCAGCTCACTCCAAGTGAGCTGCTTGCCATGGAAATCAGCTATGATAGATATTCTTGGCTAGAGAGGGAAAAATTGCACCTAGAGGGTCAATTAGATAAGGCTAAGAGAGACACCAAAATGCAGAGAAAGATGGAAAGACATTATGCCACGAGGAACATAATTACAAGGGCCAAGCTCAAACGAGCCCTTACGAAGATTCAGGCCTTGACTGAGGAAAAATAAAAGGAAAAAATTGACATTCTTTCTGATGTATCCCTCCAAGAATCCCAACCATGATCAGCAAGAAAAATTCCATTTTTGGCACATTTTTACAAATTTTGAGTTTTTGACAGTTTGGCTAGCAAAAAAAAGCTATTTTTTGGGGCACTCAATTGAAAAATGGTTTCCATTTCCATGCTTCTCATGCCAAGGACATCATCCTTAGAAAATTTCAGATCATTTGGAGCAAAACTAGTCCCTTAAAAGGGCCAAAATCCACCTAAACATCACCTTTCTGCCCTCTTTTTAGCACTGGCGCTGCGCGCTGAGAAGTCTTGGGATAAATGGTTTTTCACTAGGTAAATGCACACCAAACTGGAAACTAAATGCAGATATGGAAATTAGACAAGAGAGGCTTTCCAATGAGCTATCATGGAGCTCATTTGGACACCGGGAAGGTCTCCAAAATTTAGCTGCAAAAAATGTTATTTTTCCAGTCTTGGCATTGTGCCCTTGCCTGAAAGTCAACAAAACACATCAAAAGTTATTGAAAATGATATTTTGAAGGCCTTGAAGACAAATAATTCCAAAGTTAGCTTAGAAGTTATGTTATAAGTTATTTTTTCATTTAATGAGTTTTGGATATTTTGCCTTGGGCCTTGCATGGTCTCAAAGGTCAAAATGCCTTAAATATGTAATAAATGACTTCTAAAACACTAGCTAGGTTTCACCTCCTCATTTTGTAGATAAATACTGCATGGAGGCTTCATAATTTTGTTGGTTGATTGTTGAGATGAAAATCACATACACTTTGAGTGATAAAGAGTTTTTGGCTTTGGAGCTTTGTAATTGTCTTGGACTAAATGATAATGGAGTAAGCACATTTGCATGATTCATGGACTTTGTCAAATGATGATGTTGTTCTAATCTAGTTTTTTTTTTCCTCTTATCTTTTCCATATTTTTCATCCTTTCCCTTATGATAGAGTAGAAAATTTAGATTAAGATATGCTGTTGAGAGGCACCTTAATTCTGTCTATTTTCTGTTGTTTAGATGTTTTCCTCTACTAGGTCTGATTAGAGAATTCTTAATTTCTCTCTATTTCCACTTAGCTTGTTTTCCTTGAAAGTGATTGAATGGATTCAAGACAAAGAAGTTTATGGTATGCCCTATCCTTTAGTGTAGCTTAAAACATTGTTTTTAAGGCCTTTTCTTTAAAGATTTCTAATTAGGGTTTGGCTGAAGAATTTTATGGTTTTCCCTATCCTTTATTCCATCTTGAGTATTTAATTTGAAGGTATTTATAGTCTGATTGAATAATTTAGGAGTTCCCTGCTCTTTGATCATCACTTATTTGTCATCTTGAATGTTTTCTTTCTCTGAAGGTAAATAACTAGAGAATTTAGGAGTTCCCTGCTCTCTAGGGTTTGTTGGATTGTTGTTTTAAAGTTTACTTGGTGAAGCTAGATCAAAGAAGTTTATGGTGCATCTTGTCCTTTGATTCTTTCTTAAGAATAGTACTCTTAAAGACTCTTCTTGTTATAGTATATGTTAAAGGATTATTAACTTCCCTTTAAACCTACTAAATTTACCATTTAATGTTCATTTCACTCCCAAAAAAGTTATTAAGATCCATTTGGATTTGTTAACTTGCCCTATGAAACACCCTTGATTCATTGTTGTACTTTTCAATCATTTCACTGACCCCATAGCCCAATGGTTTGAATCTCTCTTACTCTATCTTTTCTTCTTGACAAACAACCCAACCAAACAAAACAAAACAAACAAACCCTATCATTTTAACTAGCCTAAAATCAATACCCTAAATCAATCAAGTCATATATTTTATACAAATATAGAGAGAGCCCTCTCTGAGTCCAGGAAGGCTAGGTCCAAGGGCTCCAAAGTTGGTTTGATGTTACCCTTGTTTATTTTTTCTTACCAATCTTAAAAATTACAGGGACCTAACATAATGGCGATCACAGTGGGATTGAGTAAGTAACAGCTTAAATATTCCTTAAAAACTCAGAAAACCCCTGTCAAACTTAGATAAATCAAGTGTTATATAAAAACTCAGAAAACCGAAAAATATCTCAAGATTGGTATCCAATTGTTGATGATGGACAACAAACAAATCTTCGAAACAATTAGCATCATCCACCTGGTGACTCCACTGGTCTTCAGTAAGCTTGTTGACCCCACTATTTCTCACAGACTCCCCTGGGAATGTATTAACCAATCCTAAGAGTATATAACCCAGCCACATAATGTGTGAATTCAGTATTCTTTCAGATAGGTCTGTTTTTCAAAGCTCTCATAAAATTTCAGCCTCTCTGTGTTGTAGGTCTGAAATCTGGCTTCACAAAGAATTAGCACTGGATCTCACCCTGACCCAAACCCTCCTACCATAGTTGATGACCCAGAAAGAATCTTAAGAAAAAATTCTAGGATTGAAGATTCAACTATTGTTAGACCAATCCACAAAGCAAGTTATGTCCCTGAAAACCTCACATCCTTGCAAGATACCCAATTTGATTTACACCATAGAAGAAACATATTCAAAACTAAGTCTCAAAGTTGGATAGACCAGATAGACCTTGAGCCTACAAGCTTACATCAGAGTCCTAGTAAAGAAGCCTCTCCTTCCACTCCTCCTGATTTTCAGCTTCTCCAACACTTTGACTCCTTTCATTCCAAATCTACTCAATATCAGTCAGTTGGTCCAAGTACATCTACCACCCCCATTCATACATCCACTGTGCAAACCACTCCATTTCATCCTCCACCTCCACTCATAAATCCCCCTCTTGTAAATCCTCCTTGGGTTCCATTAGCTCCCATCATGGCAGCATGGTATGCCCCCCTGGTACTACCACAACCTTTACTGCCTATGCCACAGGAATATCAATCTAAAATCCCTCACTTTAATGGAACTAATTCCACAACTTCCCAACATCATGTAGACAAGATAAATGATGCTTTTGACTACCAAGAAGTAGAAGATGAGACCATACAAATGAGAATTTTTTCCCAAATATTAGGGGGAGAAGCAAAGAAATGGTTCAAAAACTTAACCCCTAACAACATTCATGATCTCCCTTCCCTTTATCAAACATTCATAAACAAGTGGGAGACTATGAAGAAACCTCTTCAAATCTTATCAGAATATGAAAACCTTAAAAGAAATGATGGAGAGAGTGTCCAAGACTACTACACTAGGTTCAATAGTGTATATAATGCACTCCCTCCCCATATGAAACCCCCAAAAGGCCTAGCCCTAGTAAATTTTCCAGATGGATTTGATCGCAAAATGGCTTACCAATTAAGAGAAAGAGATCGCCTTACCCTAGAAGACATGCAAAGGGGAGCAGTAAATGTAGAATCCAATTTTATTTCTAAAAGGGCTAGAATGAGAACATAGAAGAGGGTTACATATAAAGAGGAATCTATTCCCTCCACATCTGATGCTAAAATTGACAGCCTAGTTAGGACAATGGAAAGGATGATGGAGAGAATTAACTTGAATGAAAGAGCACCTCCTAGGGAAAACCAAACAAATCCTCAAAACAAAAACAGAAACCAAAACTTCAGAAGAGACCCTCCTCAAATAATACAAAGAGAAAATGATCAGAAAATTAGACCTCCTTTCCAAGAAAACTATGTAGATGAAGAGGAAAGAGAGATTGAAGAGCTGGAAGAAAACCACATGAATCTAATAGGCTCTAATAGTGAGGATGTTATTTTTCTCACGGGAGAAGAACAAGGTCTATTTCCTCAAACCAAATTGAAAGAACATATGAGGATTCTGAAGAATACAAACTAGGATTTTAAAATGCTATCATGGAGGTTCATAGGCAGTATGACCTCAGAAGTAGAAAAACACAAGACATCCCCACGAAGAACAAACTAGAAACTGCTGCTAGGAAGAATCCTGAAAACACTCCTAAAAAGACAGCAGAAAATACCAACATAATGACTAAGAATTCCGATCAAAGAAAAAACAAAATCAACCAACATGATGGTGACCAAAGCTGCCCTAGTACATCAACTAGTGGCCCTGAAAAAGCTGCTTTAAATCAGATTCCAAATAAAAATCAGCAAGCCAAAGTTGTTGAAAAGACCATGTATGATAAAACTTATCTAACTTTGCCAAGAACACAGGCACCATTCAGTATTGAGAGTGAAATTTCCAAGATCAAAATAGCCATACCCCTTACTGAATTAGTGACCCAGGATGTATATATATCTCAAGTTTTGAAGGCTTTGAACATAGGAAATGACATCGATACTCTAAATTTAACTAATGACAAGCCAGAGCTGTTGTTTGGACCTGAGTTAGAGGGAAAATTTCAAGAGGGAGCTATGCCTCCATTCTATGTCAGTTTGAACATTCATGACAAAATCTTACACAATGCCATGCTAGACTCTGGTGCTTCACACAACCTCATGCCAAAGGTAGTGATGGAAAGATTAGGCCTTGAAATAACCAGACCATACAAAGAATTATACTCTTTTGATTCAATTAGAGGTAAATTTCTTGGCCTGATCAAAGATTTTTGTGTCAATCTGGCACAAATACTAGCTAAGAGCCTTGTCATGGATATTGTAGTAGCTAACATACCCCTGAAATATGGCATGCTTTTATCTAGGTCATGGGGAGCCAAACTCCAAGGAACCCTCCAAATGGACATGACTTATGCTACCATACCAGTCTTTAACAACAAGAAGACTATATAGAGAATCTCACATGAAATACATGGTAAGCAGCCAAGATAAGCCAAATAACAACCCTCTCTATTCTATCCATTCATACCTTGACTCATTTATCTTGTACAATGAAGATGAAATTAATGAACAAGTAAATGAAAAAGAGGAAGAACAAGACCTGTTAGAACAATCAAACCAATCACAAAATGAAGAACATGAAAACAAATACCCTAGTGGCCATGAACAACAACATAGTGGCGAATCTGAACTTGAAACTCTTTGGAACATGAGATTTGATGGCTCTTGTGGCAAATCTGGTTTAGGAGCAGGTGTTTGGATACACAACACCAATGAAGGTCACTCTTACAAGATGGATTTTCAATGTACAAACAATATTGCAAAGTCTGAATCTCTTTTCCTAGGTTTACATTTGCTAAAAAATATAGGAGCTAAGAAGATTTATGTTCAAGGAGATTCCGAGCTAATCATTAGGCAAATCAAAGGAGAATATTTAGCCAAAAATCCTAGGCTAAGAGAATATAGAAATGTTGCCTTAGACCTCCTAAAGACATTTGAAAAGTATGAACTTACCTCTATCCCAAGAACTCAAAACAACCTTGCAAATGAACTAGCCTTTGCTGCTAGCACTAGCCAACTACCTCATGCCAATGGACAATACACGGTAAAGGTCAAAATCCAACAAAAAATCCTGGATAACATAGATTATTGGAAATTTTTTGAGGGTGAAAAACACATTGAAGACTTCCTGCAATACAAAAATGAATTTTAAATGACAGAATCAAATTCATATCATGAAAAGGACTGCCCTGATGAGGAAGAAACACTCAAAACAGAGCCATCTTATGCTGCTGATATAAATCTGCTTGAACACCCTCATAAGATAGAATTGTGTGGGGATCCAAATCAAAAATACCTTGAGGTATTGCAATGCAAAGACAACCTATTACCAAGAGGACTTGCCCCCTTAGAAGAATTGTTGATTTCAATGATGTTGCTAGGAAGCCTAAGATGTAATCCACCGAAATAGATGTAGAAGAATGCAACATAGGTAGTGAGGAAGAACCTAAAATGATAAAGCTGTCCAAAACACTACCAGCTCTTATAAAACATAAATACATTGAGCTATTCAAAGAATTCAAGGATGTGTTTTCATGGGGTTATGAGGACTTGAAGTCCTATGACACAAACATCATTCAACATAAAATTCCTCTCAAGGAAAACCAGAAACCATTCAAGCAGAAATTGCGTAGGATAAACCCTGTCCTAATTCCTCTAGTTGAGAAAGAAATAAAAAATATGTATGATGTTGGAATACTAGTCCCACTCAGGTACTCAGAATGGGTCTCAAACATTGTGTCAGTAAGGAAGAAAATAGGGGAAATTAGGCTATGCTTAGACTTCAGAAATTTAAACAAGGCCTCCCTGAAAGACAACTACCCTTTACCTAAGATGGATCATATACTGCAAAGGTTGGTAGGCTCTAAAAGAATATCATTGCTTGATGGTTTTTCAGAGTAAAATCGGGTGCTAGTACTTCCAAGTGATCATCACAAAACCGCCTTCACTACACCTTGGGGCATCTTCATGTATGTCAAAATGCCTTTTGGGTTAATGAATGCGGGGGCCACCTTTCAAAGAGCCATGGAAATTTAATTTTACTAAGAAATAGGCTACTTCATTGTGATATACCTTGATGACATAATTGTCTATTCTAAAACCAATTAAGAACACCTAGTTCACCTAAGAAAGGTCTTTGAAAGATGTAGGAAATATGGTCTATCTTTAAATCCTAAGAAAACTCTATTTGGTCTTCAAGAAGGAAAAATTTTAGGCCACACCACATCTGAAGAAGGGATTAAGATAGACCCAAAAAAGATTGAGGGGATATTGCAGATCAACCTCCCTAGAAACATCAAAGAGCTGCCATCTTTCATTGGAAAAATCAACTTCTTAAGAAGGTTCATACCAAACCTTGCATATCCTAAGAAACATTACAAACATCCTGAAAAGAGAAATAGGAGTCAAATGGATCATAGAGGCAAAACAATCCTTTGAACTGGTAAAACAAGCACTTACCCAAACACTAGTTCTAATCAGCCCTGACTTTACCAAGGACTTCTGCATCTTATCATTTGCATCAGAACACACTATTGCTACAGTATTGCTACAAAAGAACATAATGGGACAATAACAGCCCATAGCTTTCTTCAGCAAGGCACTATGTTGAGTAACCAGCTCCAAAAATAGAAGAAAAGAGATATCAACGCCTTAGAAATAGGCCACTTCAAGGGGGCAACCTCCAATACATTACATAAATGAATAATTCTTGGATGATACAATTTACAAAACCTCCTTTCTATATATAGGAGTCCATGTGGCCATAATGTAATCCTAGTGGGCCACAATGTAATCCTAGCTAACCTATCAATAATAATTTAGGGGCACAACAATAACAAAATGGGGGTTACAAGGGTACAATAATAACAATAAGGGGGTTACACTAATAACAATAAGGGACTATACTAGTAATATAGGGACCTAACATGCCCCTCTCCTTCAAAAAAGTGTTGTCCTCAACGCTTGAGTAGCTCTGGGTAATTCTGTATAAACTTCTCATCCTCCCATGTAGAATCTTCGGTGGGTAAGTTCTTCCACTTGACGAGATACTCTGAAATTGATCGATTCCGTAGCTGTCGAGTTCTTGTTTCCGTGACCGCTTTAGGTTCCAATATGATTTTTCCTTCCTCATCAAGTTCTGGCAATATTGTTTGAACTGGAAGATTTTCACCTATAACCTTCTTTAAGCATGAAACATGGAAAACTGGATGCACTCGCGAAGAAGCAGGAAGCTCCAATTTGTATGCCATAGTACTAATCTTTTGCAACACCTTGTAAGGACCATAGTACTTTGGCGATAATTTATTATCCTTCTTAGCTTGATTGAGGGACATTTGTTTGTATGGTTGTAGCCGTAAAAATACCCAATCTCCTACAACAAAACTTCTCTCGCTGCGATGTTGATATGCCTGTTGTTTCATTCGATTTTGTGCCAAATTTAGGTTATCCTTTAAGATTTGGAGAACTTCTTGCTAATGCTCGATGTGATCTTCCACTGCTTTAACCTTCGAATTTTCCCTTAAATATGATGTGATGGATGGTGGATGATATCCATAAAGTGCCATAAATGGGGTCATTTTTGCTGCAGTATGGAAGGAAGTGTTATACCACCATTCAGCAAGAGGTAACCACTTGACCCAATGTGTTTGTTTATCAGATACAAAACAACGAAGATATCCTTCCAAACATTTATTTACTATCTCAGTTTGACCATCAGATTGAGGATGATAAGATGAGCTATGAGCTAATTTAGTACCCAAACAAGAAAATAACTCTGTCCAAAAATTTCCCGTAAAAATGGGATCTCTGTCGATCACAATAACCCTTGGGCTTCCATGTAGCTTTTGAATTCTGTCCACAAATGTAGTAGCAACTGTACTTGCTTTAAATGGATGAGATAATGCACAAAAGTGTGCATACTTGGTAAGTCTGTCAACTACCACCATGATGACATTCTTTCCTTCAGACTTAGGTAAACCTGTGATAAAATCCATTGAAATCTCCTCCCAACGCTGACTTGGAATGGATAAAGGTTGTAGAAGTCCCGGGGTCTTAATTGTCTCCACTTTATTCTGCTGGCAAACCAAACATTCCGCCACAAACTTTTGAATATCGGATTTAAGGCCATCCCAAAAAAAATCTTTCTTCACCCTGTGGTAAGTTTTTAAAAATCCTGAGTGTCCTCCTAAAGGAGAAGTGTGCAGTTCCAAAAGAATATTTTGTTTTAGTTGGGAATTCTTACAAAGATATAAGTGATCTTTGTACCATAAGGAATCATTTTCCAACTAAATGTATCAGATGTACTAGGATCTTGCTGCAACTTTTGAATGAGTGTCCAAACATCTTTGTCCTTCTTCCATTCATCTCTTGCTTCGGTTATCCAATCTGGTTGGATAATAGAAATGGCACAAAGCAATGCTTCCACCTCTTCATTCTTTCTTGAGAGTGCATCTGCAACAACATTAAGATTTCATTTTTTGTAGATTATTTCAAAGTCATAACCCAACATCTTTGTGACCCATTTTTGCTGCTCTTCTGGAGATATTATTTGTTCCAAAAAGTGTTTAATACTATCATGATCAGTTTTACCTTGAAGTGTCTTCCCATTAGGTAAGTTCTCCATTTCTTTAGTGCATGCAATATTGCTAACATTTCCTTCTCATAAATAGGTTTTTGTAAATACTTTCCTTTGATTGGACGACTTTCAAAAGCAATGGGTCTTCCTTCCTGCATTAAAACAACACCGATTCCATTTCCTGAGGCATCACATTCCACAATAAAGGTTTTGGTGAAGTCTGGCGTAGCTAAGACCAGTGCTAGGCACATTGCCTCTTTAAGATGTTCAAAGTCCTTAGTTGCTTCAGGAGTCCATGAAAATGCATCTTTCTTCAATAATGTTGTTATATGTGCTGCTATTCTCCCACAATTCTTAACAAACTTGCAATAATACCCTATTAACCCGAGAAATCCTCGCAACTGCTTTATGGTTTTCGGGACTTTCCATTCCTTAATGGCTTTAATTTTGTTAGGGTCTACTTTAACACCCTCGTGAGATACAATATGACCCAGATATTCCACCTCTTGTACTCCAAAGAAACATTTGGATGTTTTTGCATATAATTGTTTCTCCTGCAATAGTTTGAGCACCCTGTCAACATGTTCAACATGATCTTTCCAAGACCTGCTATAGATTAGTATATCATCAAAAAATACGACCAAAAATTTTCTAAGGAAGGGTTTGAAAATGGAATTCATCAACCCTTGAAATGTAGAAGGTGCATTGGTAAGGCCAAAAGGCATGACCAAAAATTCATAATGACCCTCATGAGTTCGAAATGCTTTTTTTGGAATATCTTCGGTCTTCATTCTAATTTGATGATATCCTGAACGAAGATCCAACTTGGTAAAATAAATTGCTCCATGTAATTCATCCAATAATTCATCAATCACAGGAATGGGAAATTTATCTTTGATGGTGAGCTTATTGAGCTCCCTATAATCCGGACACATTCGCCATGATCCATCCTTCTTGTGTACCAATACTACAGGAGCGGAAAAAGAACTTTGACTAGGTTGAATTATACCCACCTCTAACATTTCTGCAATCATACGTTCAATTTCGCTCTTTTGGACGTAAGGATATCTATAAGGCCTGATGTTTGGAGGAACACTTCCAGGAATTAGATGAATAGCATGATCATGATAGCGAATAGGTGGGAGTCCTTTGGGAGTTTCAAACACCTTGGAATGATTTTCCAAGACTTGTTGGAGATCTGCAGAAATAGATGACTTTGATGTTGGAACTTCTAGTGAGCATAATTGTGCAATTACGCCTTGATGTTCTTTCTTTAGAAGCTTTTTCATGACATTAGAGCTTATTATCTTTCCTGGCTTCCCTACAATACCCCATAATTCGACTTCCTTTCCTTCTGAAAAAAAATTCAAGAAAAGTTCTTGAAAATTAAAAGCTACCGTCCCCAAAGATTGTAACCATTGTACTCCTAGTACAACATCAGCACCTCCCATAGGAATGGAAAACATTGGACTAGTCAATACATATTCCCCCATGGTTAGCTTGATATTATGGCATTTTCCCGAGCAATTTATAGTTCCTCCATTTGCAACCATCACTTGACATTCTGGTGCTGGGTATAGGAAACAATTTAATTCCTTGGCTACCTTACAATGAATAAAATTATGGGTGCTACCTGAATCAATCAACACTATTACCTTTTTCTTCTTGATTTGTCCCTTTATCTTGAGAGTTTGAGGAGTGGTAATTCCTGCCAGTGCATTACACGATATGGTCGGATTCATTTCTTCCTCTTCTGGGGCTGGTTCCTGGTGTATATCCTCTTCTTGTTCATTTTCTTCTTCCTCTTTACAATCTATGTAAAATAATTTCTTCTCAGCACACTTATGACCTTTAGTGTATTTGCTATCACAACTGTAGCAAATCCCTTTTGCTCTTTTTTCTTCCAATTTTTGTGGTGTCAACTTTGTAGGTTGTGGAAATCTAGGTGTAGCAACACTTCCTTCTTTATAGAATTGAGCGGTAGGCTTCCTTGTCGCCATAATTTTACATTCAACTTTTCTTGCCAACATGAATGCCTTCTCCAATGAATCAGGTTCCAAAACACGAACTTCATGATGGATGTTATCCTTTAGAGTACATATGAAGAGATCAATCCTATGTTCCTCTGGAATATCGGTTACCCTTATATTCAATTTTTGGAAGTCCTCAATGTGCTGCCCCACTAAACCCTTTTGTTTGAGATTTATCAATTGGCTAAAGAAGGTGTTGCTCTTTGTATCCTCATAATGTGCTATCATTTCTTCCGTAAAATTGACCAAGTGACAATTTTTTTACGGGAGCAAAGCCATTGATACCATACAAATGTATTTTGTTCTAAATGTAAAGTTGCAATGCGTACCTTTTGTGTGTTTTGCACGTTATGGAGATCAAAATATTGCTCCATCTGTAGTATCCATGTTACAGGATCCTTTCCATCAAACTTCCTCATATCCATTTTTGAAATATGGTGGTTCTTCCCGCCAACATTAGAGTTTATGAAATCACGATTAACATTGATTTTGTTCTCATCATGAGGTTCTTCTACTATCTTTTCACCATTAGGAAACATTTCTTGTATCAACTTTGTCAAAACTTCGATGTCTGTTTTTAGATCATTCTTCATGTTTTCCATGTTGTATTTCATGTCATCCATATTAGCTTCCACACCATCCATATTAGCTTCCACACCTTTCTTCAAAACTTCCATTTCATTTTTTGTTGCTCTTTGCGAGAGTGAAATTTGTTGCACTTGCTCTTGTAATTTTGATAGATCATGTTGCAATTCTTCATCTTCATGAGTCATAGTAGAGCCTTCTGAAGGCTTAATGGGTGTTGAATTATTGTTACAAGGCATATTTTAGAACCCAATACTGCTATATATTCTACAATATTCCCTTGGAATCAATTCAAATTGATTCTTCAAAGAAGACTTATGCAATTTGGAAAGAAAAATATACACACCTTTTTCTTGCTTTTGAGGAGCTCGATATTGAAATTGGATAATCTCTATGATTGCAGCACTTCAATATTTGAATTTTAGTATCAACGTAGCCCTCTGAATTATCTTTCGAATGCCACAGGTCTGACCTGATTTGGATTCTCCAAGACAAAGTTGTGTCCAATCTCCCACAATGACCTAATTCTGGACTGGTTCAGTAGAGCGAACTTGTACGACTTGCCACGTGTCACTGTTTTGTCCTTTGTCTCTGAAATTGATAGCGAAGAAACTACAGTCCGTGTACTGGTGATCACTTTTGACGGCACTCCAATCCAATCTTCAGAGAGAGAGTTATTAAACTTTTCCCACGATCACCTCTTTGAGATGAAATTCATGAGCCTGAAAAAGCACTACCTTCCACAGATCATATCTCCAAAAATATTGCGAACCAAGCTCTGAAATTTTTTGACGAATTTCCTCAGGATTTCAGCTTCGCACCATACGAATTTCCGATTCTGAACCTTCGTAGAAAAATTTTTATAGCGAAAATGCCACGATGACCTGTTTGGGAGCTTGAAAAAAGGCCTAACTTCCATAGATGATATCTCCGAAAATATTGCGAACCAAGCTCTGAAATTTTTAGACAATCTTCCTCAGGATTTCAGCTTCGCACCCTAAAAATTTCAGCTTCTGAAACTTCGTAGAAAAAAAGTTATAGCGAAAATTCCACGATGACCTGTTTGGAGCAGCGAAACCCTAGAATCCAAAGCTCTGATACCAAATGTTGAGTAACCAGCTCCAAAAATAGAAGAAAAGAGATATCAACGCCTTATAAATAAGCCAATTCGAGGGGGAAACCTCCAATACATTACATAAATGAACAATTCTTGGATGATACAATTTACAAAACCTCCTTTCTATATATAGGAGTCCATGTGGCCATAATGTAATCCTAGTGGGCCACAATGTAATCCTAGTCGACCTATCAATAATAATTTAGGGGCACAATAATAACAAAATGGGGCTTACAAGGGTACAATAATAACAATAAGGGGGTTACACTAATAACAATAAGGGACTATACTAGTAATATAGGGACCTAACACACTAAGAGTTGCACCTCTGAAATATAACATTATGGAAAAACAAGCTTTTGCCTTAATCAAAGCCTTAAAAGGTTTCAGAGTTTATATCTTGCATTCACATGTCATTGCTTTTGTTCCTCATGCAGTTTTTAAGGACATACTAACTCAGGATCCTGATGGTAAAAGAGGTAAGTGGATTGTTTTCATCTTAGAGTATGATCTAGAAATCAAGCCCACCAAGCTAATCAAAGGACAAGGACTGGCCAAACTGATGGTTGAAGAAAACTTTCAAACATTGGACATAAACATGATACATTCCTTGGATGAACAATAGGAGTTGGCGACTCCACCTATTGAAGAAGCATTTTTGAACTCACTCTGGTATGTTGATATATTATATGTGATTTTTAATCTAAATTCTCCTCCTGGTTTGTCCAAAACAAAGGCCAAATTATTGAAACAAAAAACTGTAATTTTTTTCATTATAGACAAAGTTTCAGATTGGAAACATTCTGTTGGTATCTTGCTTAAATGTTTAGTTGAAGAAGATGCAAATAGAATCATGCATGAGTTTCATGAAGGAGAATGTGGAGGTCATATCTATTGGAAAATCACTACCAACAAAATCCTTAAAGCTAGTTTCTATTGGCCCACTCTTTTCCCTAATATTCACAAGCTAATAGTGACTTTCCATAAATTCCAAATCTTTGAGGGAAAGAGAAAACTACTTCCTTTGCCTTTACAACCAATCAGCGTTGAAGCTCCTTTTCAACAATGGGGTTTGGATTTCATTGGAGAAATCCACCCCGCCTCTTCTGCCCAACACAAATGGATTCTCACCGCAACTGAATATTTTACCAAATGGAAAGAAGCCATCCCTTCAAGGAATTTCACTGACTCAGTGATCATCAAATTCCTTGAAACCAATATTCTGTCCAGATTTGGATGTCCAAGAAAAATCATCACTGATAATGTTGCTACATTTAAGTCGAAGAGAATGGTAGAATTTTTCCACAAGTGTCACATCACATTAGGGCATTCTGCAACTTATTACCCTTAAGGTAATGAGTTGGCTGAGTCCTCTAACAAAATTTTGGTAAATATCATCAAGAAGTTGTTGGAAGAAAATAAAAAGTCATGGCATAGCATACTGGTGCATGCACTATGGGCAGACAGATTGAAAAGCAAGAAATCAATTAATATGTCTCCCTATCAACTAGTGTATGGCATGGATGCAGTTTTTCCAACATCCTTGGGAATCCCAGTGATGAAGCTCCTTCAATAGGTACAGTCAGAGGAGAATGATAGAAAAAGGAGGCTAAACCAAACCATTCATTTGTAGCAATCAAGGGTAGAAGTATACATTAGAACACAAGCAGTACAATAAAATATCAATAAAATCTTTGATAAGAGGACTAAAGCCAATTATTTCTAGATTGGAGACAAAGTTTTGAAATGGGATTCAAGAAGAGAGGACAAAGGCAAGCATGACAAATTTGAAAATCTGTGCAAAGGTCCATACATCATCCATTCAACAAGAGGTAACAATGCATTCTTCCTACAAGAAATGGATGGAACAGAGTTATTTGGAGGGTTTTTCAATGGCAGGATGCTCAAGCATTACTTTTGTTGACATTCTTATTTTAAATCTTTTTTCATTGTACATAACACTGCTTGAATAAAAGATCAGAAAATGAAACACAAAAACAAAGAAAAAAGAAAAAAGAGGGCGCATAAAAAGAAGAGGTAAAACCCTATACCAAAAAAGAATATGTCTGAAAGTGTGCAAGTCCAAATGCCACTACTTTTGAGAAAGGAAAGTCTTGTTTAGTCATACAGCCTAACCATGATTTAACATGTTTTAAATTTCTACTGATAAGTTAGAAAATGAAGATTTTCCAAACCATTCAAACTTGGCTCATCAGTATACTATGTTAGGAAAATATATTGGTTCCCAAAGCTCAAATCTAAACCAAAGAAGAAAAGAGAGGGATGAATGACAAACTCCAAATAATAGCCCTCAGTTTTCAGTTTTAATTTTTTGAAAAATAAAATCTGTGTGCAACTAGTCCAAAATGTCACAACTCATGACAAATCAAATTGCTTAACCTTGATTTAGTCATGTTTTAAATTTCATGTTAGTAGATTAGAGAATGAAGATCTGTCAAATTGTTTAACCTTGACAGATAAGTAGAGTAGGTAGAGAATAAAAGAGCTCATCAGCCTAATCCGAGATCTTGGAAGTTATAAGGGTAGACATAGATAGTTTTTATGCTTTCAAAATAAAATGATGTCAAGGGTTTGCCAATCCAAGTGCACCCAAATGAAGAAAAAAATTTAGGAGAAATATGATGGGTAGGTAGAGCTTATATAGAAGCAATCATGTTTTTTCAGATTTTAAGATCACAACTTCAAAGAACAGGAGTAAATCAACAAGTGAAGAAAAAGGGATCTTCCAAATACAAGTAAGGTACTGATCTTCAAAACTCAGAGATCTGAACTCTGAGGTTCTGGACACCTCCCGAAAAGAGCTGCCCTCCCCAAGTGGAGCCACTTCTAGTCATCAGTATTTTTCACTATCTTTAGATGACTATAGGATGGTTATAGTTTTCTGAAAACAACATTCCTTGAATATTGTGAGTTTCAGAAATCTCATTACCTTCATTATCCTCATTAAAAAAAATTCACTATTCCTCAGTTTTCCATCTCAAGGTCACCCTATTGCTCCTGAAAGACTTCTTATGGGCTTATACTTCTCATTTTCATCCTTCTTTTCTACCTAAGACCTTAGTGCCCTATTTTCCCCTGTCAATAGAATTCATCCTCCCTCTAGGGTTTTCCTAGTGCTGGTTCATCCCCATGCCTCTTTGAGCATAATAAGTTGTAACAATACTATGTTTTCACTTGAAAACCCCCAAGCCAATTTTCAGTCAAAATCAAGTCAAAGGACACTACCCTTAGGTCTTTAGGGTTTTACATTGTTTAAGGTCATCCTTGGATGTTTCAGGCACTGCTTTTCCTTTTCTAGAATCTGGTCCAGATGTAATAGAATGTCAAGACATGGTTATTCAAGAAGGACCTAAAATATCCAAAGAAGATTACCTTATCAGTTCAAAGTCTGCAAATAAGAAAAATGGAAAAAATTTGGCACTTCTACAGGAGTGTTGAAAGATTTATCAGCTGAAGGCACTGATAAGGTAGACTATCTACTCTTGAATGAAAACAACTTACAACAAGGAAAAGAGGAAACATCTGTTCTTATAGATGACTAGGGTTATGAACTTGATGGTCCAGTTGAGTGCCAAAATAGTGATCACTTGTAGAAAATGACATGGAGGAGGCACACAAGGCCAAACATGAAGAAAGTCTATCAGAAAATATTGATGAAATATGGAAAAAAGGTGAGGTGAAATAGACAAAAATGAATGAACTTGAAAGGGCTATAGAGAACTTAGAAGACAAAACTAATGATTGTTCTAAAAGAGCTGCAAACACCTAGGGTTTTGAAGAAAGTGGCTAGAGAAGGTGAAAAGATGAGTTGAACTCCATGGTGGAAGAAAAAGAGGATTTTGAAGATGCTGCTATGTGTAATCATCCTAAAGTTGTCAAAATGAACTTGTCATGCCTCAATGATAAAAATAAAAGCCAATTCAATGTTTTCAGTCACATGCAAGGCAAAAAAGTGTAAAAGGGTTAGTGAGAAAGGAAAAAAAGACTTTAAACATTAGAAAGTGGGTTTGCAAAGTTAAATTAAATCCATGAGCCTATAAAAGCCCATTTCACACTTCAAATGAATCATTGTTGCCTTGCAAAGCATTAGAAGTTTCAGAGGAGAAAATTTAGTGAGTTTTCAAGCCAAATTTGGGCAAATTTTCTTGGTGCTGCGCACCTAGGACTGGGCGCTGCGCCCTTGGCATTTTCCCCCCATACATTTTGTGAAGGCGCTGTGCACCTGGGAGGTGGCGCTGCGCACTGGGAGCGGTGCTACACTCTTACCCAAGAAGACCCTCTACTCAAAACCCTTGGCGTTGCGCGCTCATAACTAGTGTTGCACGCTCAGCTTGGCACTGCGCCCTCAGCATTGGCGCTGCGCGCTTGGACAAAGAGGGTTTCTCCCTCTTCTAACCACTCAAATCACTCCAAATTGATTCCAAACTCTTGCTAAAAGTCCTCCAAGAAAATCTTAAGGGGTAATTACCTAGCATAGCCCTATTTTTAAAGCTATTTGATGATTCTTAATTGAATGGGATGAAACCCTAAGAAGAAACCTTAAGTCTTAAGATTGAAATCATTGTTTCATCCCTACTTCATATTCCTTGAAGAAAATTAGTGTTAGACAGGAATAATTACATTGGTTTAGAGGTTCTTCATTCATCTAAGCTTCTCCCTACATCCATTCTCTCCATTCACTCACTCCCCTCATTTTCAAAATTGCCATTTCATTACCCTCCCTTCATCTCATTTCACATCAGCCCTAGGGTTTCAAAACAGAGTTTTCAAAATGTCAAAGGAAGGATACAGTGGCAGTGGTGGTGAGGCCCAAACGCCAAGGAGGCATGATCACAAGGGAGGGAAGATAAACATATTTTAACCCCTCAATACAAAGGAGCTCATGGCATCTCCTCTTACTATTTCCTACTTCAAACATGTAGGTTGCTTTGAATTTTGTGAAAAGGTACAATAGCCAAAATCACCCAGAACTAACAAGACTATTCATTATCAATTTTCATGACAAGCAAGTCAATCTTGCTGGGGTAACATTTGAGATGTCCACTGATGCTATTGCTGCAGCTACTGGGATACCAAGTGTGGGAGAAAAATGGTTCAAGCAAGCAAACCTAGACATGAGTTACTTTGAGCCATATCTAAAACCTAGGTATAAAGATCACCACAAGTCCATCTTTCCTTTTTCACATCTGCTTGATATATATGCACCCATGATGAGGATAATCATGAAGTATTTCACATGTGAGGGAAGATTTTCCCGCCTCTACTCATACCACATAATGCTTCTTATGCATTTTACTAGAGTGAGTATGTTGCATATACCATATTACCTTTTCCGAAGCATTGAAAAAATGGCCTACATAGTGCAAAAGAGATATTACCCTCAGCAAATACAGAGAATATTCCATCACTCACTCATAAAGATGTTGGTCTTACATCAACTACAGAAGAAAGGAATTCCATGGGAGACCTTCATTGCCAATGAGGTGTTCACTACTCCACATGGCCATCATCAGCAAGATATTCATTCATCTTCTTAGCCTCCCATTCCTTTTTTGGGAGACATCAGATTTTGGGCTCAACATCAGATTTACCTGCTCAGAAGACTTGAATTTGGGCACTGATGTTGAGCCCAAAATTGTAAGATTATCTAAGAAGGTTTCAGAAGAATACAAAAGCAAATATTTGAAGTTGTTCCAGTTATATAAGGATGTATTTGCATGGTATTATCAAGACCTTAAAACTTTTGATGTTGATATAATGCAGCATAAAATTCCTTTGAGGGAAGGTGCGAAGCCTTATAAACAGAAGCTCGGGCAGATAAATCCTCTGCTGCTTCCCTCTATTGAAAAAGAAATCAAGAAGCTACTGAAGGCCAAAATAATTGTGCCATTGAGATACTCAGAATGGGTAGCAAACCTTGTTCCTGTTCGAAAGAAAAATGGAGAAATAAGGTTGTGTGTAGATTTTAGAAACTTAAATAGAGCGTCTTTAAAAGATAATTATCCATTGCCTAAGATGGACCACATTCTACAGAAAGTGGTCGGAGCCTCCAGAATGTCAATGATGGATGGTTTTTCTGGTTATAATCAGGTGGCTGTGTTCCCAGAGGATCAGAAGAAGACTGCATTTACAACCCCATGGGGAACATTTATGTATGCCAAGATGCCATTTGGTTTAATTAACGCGGGGGCTACTTTTCAAAGGGCAATGGACATAACTTTTGTTGGAGAACAGGACAAGTTTCTGGTGGTATATCTGGATGATATCACAGTATTTTCAAAGGACGATACTGAACACATTCAGCACTTGCAGAGAACCTTTGAAAAATGCAGAAGGTATGGTCTTTCCCTCAATCCTCAAAAATCGTTATTTGCATTAGATGAGGGAAAACTCTTAGGGCACATTGTAACTAAAGATGGTGTGAAAATAGACCCTAAGAGAGTTGAAGTTATAAACAGTATTCCTTTACCCAGGAATAAGAAGGAAGTGCAGGTGTTTCTAGGCCGAATCAATTTTCTGAGAAGGTTTATTCCTAACTACGCTGAGATAGTTAGGCATATAACTTATATGTTGAAAAAGGATAATGAAGTAAAGTGGTCCCAAGAATCTAGAGATGCATTTACAAGGATAAAACAGGCATTTGCTGAAGCTCCTGTGCTAGTTGGGCCAGATTATACAAAGCCATTTATAATATTTTCATTTGCTTCACCCCATACAGTAGCAAGAGTCTTATTACAGAAAAATGAAGAAGGATATGAACAGCCCATAGCCTTTTTCAGTCAGGTATTACATGATGCAGAATTGAAATACAATATATTGGAGAAGCAGGCATATGCCCTAGTGAAATCCCTCAAGGCTTTTAGAATGTATGTTTTGCAGTCTCACATCACCGCCTATGTCCCTACAGCAGCTGTCAAAGATATCCTCGTTCAAGGAGATAGTGAAGGCAAAAGAGGAAGATGGATTGCAAAAATACAGGAATATGATTTAGACATAAGGCCCACTAAGCTAGTTAAAGGCCAGGGGCTAGCCAAAATTTTGTCTGAATCAAATCACCAGGCTTTAGGCATAAATTTATCCATGGTAGAAAATGAAGAATCTGAAAAAGGAGAAGAGCAGCATGGACTAGAGCTGGCCACTCAAAAGATACACATAAAATATCTCACTAGTCCTTGGTACAAAGAAATAGTTGAATATCTTTTAACACTCAGCTGTCCTCCAAGTTGTGATAAGATAAAATACAGAGCTGTAAGAATGAAATCACATAAGTATATAGTTGCCAATGGTCAGTTATATTGGAGAGATCCTTCAGGCATACTATTATTGTGTCTCACAGAGGATGAAGTAGAAAATATAATGATAGAACTTCATGAAGGAATCTGTGGAGGACATTACAGCTGGAGAGCTACAGCTCATAAATTTCTGAAGGCTGGTTTCTATTGGCCAAAATTATTTGGAGATGTTTTTAATTGGGTTAGAGCATGTGATAAGTGTCAAAAATTTACTGAGAGACAAAAGCTGCCTGCTCTACCCCTAATTCCAGTTCATGTAAATGAACCATTCCAGCAATGGGGATTAGATTTTATTGGAGAAATACATCCCCCTTCAAGTGGCCAACACAAATGGATATTAACAGCTATATATTACTTTACAAAATGGGTGGAAGCCATACCCACAAGAAACGCTACAGATGTTGTAATCATCAAATTCATGGAAGAGAACATCATATCCAGGTTTGGTTGTCCAGCTAGAATTGTAACTGATAATGCACAGGCCTTCAAGTCCAATAAATTTGTAAATTTCTGCCAGCAGTATAATATTGCATTAAATCACTCCACAGCTTACTATCCACAGGGGAATGGCTTGGCAGAATCATCTAATAAAACTCTGGTGAGGGCCTTGAAGAAAACAATCAGTGAGAACCAAAAGAATTGGGACTCCCAATTAAAGTTTGCCTTGTGGGCCAATAGAATAACCAGTAAGAGATCAACTGGGAAATCCCCTTATGAACTAGTATATGGGCGAGCAGCTGTGTTTCCTGTGCAATTGGCTTTGCCAGTGGCATGTTTCATGCAGGAAAGTCAAGAAGAACCAGATGATATGGTTAGAAGAATTAATCAACTGGTAGAATTAGAGGAAACACGAGACCAGGTGAATCAGAGGTTAGCAGAATATCAAGAGAAAATGAAAAATGTTTTTGATCGCCATACAAAAGATAGAAAATTTCAAATTGGAGACCTGGTTCTCAGATGGGATGTCAGAAGGGCCGAAAAGGGAAAACATGGCAAGTTTGATCCACTATGGTTCGGTCCATTTAGAGTTGCAGGACAAATGGGGAATAACACATTCATGTTAGAAAATTTACAGGGTGATCTGCTTGACAACCCTGTCAATGGCCAGTTCCTCAAGCCCTGCTTTCAATACTGATCCAAACTGGGAACGCCTGTTGTAACATATTGTATAGATTTAATTTTTGATTTAGTTTTTGTTTTAATAAGGGACGAGGGCTGACAAATTATCAGAAGAAACGCAGGGGTATTGAAGAACAGAATGCGCATACAGAATGGTCTGAGGTCTACGTGTTCTCGACATGTCCTAGGATGAACATGTCGTCCCCAGATGGAGCCGATGTTGTACATATCAGCCCATACATACAAATTCTTGGCCTGCTGTCATTTTTGAATCCTCTTAAAACCCCCGTCATGGCCTTAGACCTCCATATACTGTCTATCGTTATCCTTTCCGCCCACAAAATACATTGAACAAGGTTAAAATCCGCGATTAAAAATATATTGGGCCCAGCCCCTTTCTCCACTAGCCCCGCACCTCCTTTCATCCATGTAACCAAGCGTTGTGACCAAGCGCTGCCCCTTAGAGCGTTTATCGCAAATCGCATCCATCGCAGATCGCATTTTCATTGGTTATGATCGTTTGATCCGTCGCAATTATTTGCGACGCGATCGATCGGGCCATCGCATTTTCCACCCTTCGCAACCCCGCCCCATCGCAATATCGTGAGCACTCTTTTCTGTTTGGTGCCACTTTCCGCCATCGCATTTTCTACCTTCGCGATTTTGCAATGCGTTTCCCGAGCCCCACCTCATATGATCGCTCCCACCGTGTTCCATTGCAATTCATCGTATTTCTTTGTATTTTTGTGTATAGTCAAACCTTTGCATTTTTCATTAAACCTTAATGAATCACCCTCCGCTGTGACCAAGTCCCACATCCACGGCTCCGCTCCATCGTTTTTCCCCGTTTCCTTTTGTGATTCACTAAAGTGAAAAACCTTTGGGCCTTTACACTAATATCATTTCTTCTGCCGCTTTTCACTATTCCACTCCTCCACGTCACCGCTCCACGTGTCAAATACATTCCTCCTATACCATTTATACATTCCGTTCATATGTCATGTTTCAGTGTTCACGTTATCAACCTCCACCCAGCCAATTCATCATCGCTCCCCTGTGTTTTTCACTGTTGTCCTTCATGCTTCCGTCATCTTATCACACCGCCTTGTCACCTAAGTCACCTCCACTGCATTCACTCTCCTGTGCATCTGTTTTCTTAACAAGGTTTGTGTATTTTGCAGGGTGCGGGAGGAAGAAAATCGCCATTAATTACTGCCTCCATTACAGAAGCCGAGGCCTCTTCCAAAGATAATTTTTCAGAGACAAATTTACAAAGGGAAGCCCCAGGGAGCTGCCGTGACATGACACTCATTAAAACAGCAAGGTTCAAAATCTATCCAAACCTCCAGAGCCATTCCAAACCAAGATTTTACGGATAAAAACATTAATGCAGCAGCAGCAAAATATTAATGAAGGAGCAATGAATTCAGTGTCCGGCATGAAAGGTTTCAAATTCAAATTCAGGCATTTAAAGGCAGAGAGTATAATGTACAGGAAGCAATACTCTCAAGGTGTTACTTCAGCCGAGTTTTCTTCAAGAAAGTACAGAATGTTCGTGAAGATTTACCCCTATGCTGCGTTCCTGAAGAGATTTGTTCCAGTGCATTTATTTCAGCAAGCAAATCTCAAAGTCCAAGATAATACCACCTAGTCATTTAACAGTATGGGCGCGAATGTTTCTGCCACTTTGTTTCAAATCAAATCATTAAATGTGCATCACCTACCTTGTTCTCTGGAGTTTTCTACCTCTCCTATAAAACTCCAGAAGAAAGACATTGTAGGGGTTCTAGATTTCTATCAGCAACTGTGCAGTGAGAAGTTCTTGTATACATTTTGTAAAGCTTTGGTGTAAAGGCTCAGAGCCCGTAGGGTCTCAGTGAGGAGGAGTTATAACTGTAATGAGGATTCTAGTCTTTGGTATCCCACAGTATGTAATCTTTTCTTATGTGTTAATGAAATATCTCATTTCATGCTATTTATCTTCTTGTATCATGTTATAGAATGCGAGTGGCTCACTGGTCTTAAGTAAGGATTCATCCTAGTTGGTGCCCATACTTGGATTAGTCAAGCACTTTAAATAGGCCTAGTCATAATATATTGTTCCATGTTCATTTCATCCATATTTTCTGCTATATTAGTTACTTGAGGAGGGTGCTTTTAAAACACCATTGTCATGTATGGATTCTTAGTTGGATAAGCCCATATGTGGTTTGGTTGTGTATCTGGGTATCAGCCTCATGCTAACTAGTATCTTCTTCACGTTTCTTCACTGCATCCACTTTCTGATATTTGATTTCTGTGGCATATTATTTGAACTGGCCCTCTTTGCAGTAAGCTATCTCTTAACTGTCTTATGCTTTTGTATTGGAGTTTTTCATGTTGTTCTTACATTATTCTTATCTTTGTATCAGTTTCTGAGAGAGTTTGGTTCCATTTAAACTAATTTCCTTGTTCTGCAAGAGATAGTAAGAGAGCTTTTGGATTGACAACCCAAGCTATATTATGAGCTCCTTGCTATGATAAGATGTCCTAGGCACTGGTCTATGGCAACTCTAGACTGTCTCTAGGAGTTACAACACCCTGCATGAGATGTTTCCATCTGACGAAAGTATCGTGGAAACTATGTCTCTCGAGGAAACACCATGGAACGATACTCATCACCGTTCCTTGTTCCTCCCAAGACCTGGAGTAGTACATTCGTGTCTTGAAGGTTTCGCTTCCCATGCTTCGAATAATCTACTCCTGACACCCATGTTGGTACATGAGGTCTTCTTTGAAGGGAACATGGGAAAAATCACTGTGACAATTCCTGTCGACATTTCTGTGAAACCAGGAATTGTCGAGAACATTCACATTGGGGTGAATTGCTCTCCAGATGAGATCAAGCTCTATACCAATCTCTTTCAAGAATTTCGAGATGTTTTCGCATGGTCCTATGAGGAAATTCCTAACATTGATCCAAGTATAGTGGTGCATTAAATACTGAATTACCCTGACGCGAAGCTTGTTCGTCAGCGACTTCGCCCTGTGCATCCTAGAAAGGTGGCCTCCATAAAGGGAGAGGTTGAAAAACTTCTTAAGGCAAGATTTATTTATCCTATTCCTTTGAGATATTGGGTGTCCAATATTTTCCCTGATAATAAAAATCTGGGTACCATTCGCGTTTGTATTGATTACCGAGATATCAATTGGGCCTGCCCGAAGGATAACTATCCCACTTCGTTTATTAACCAGATCATTGATGGATGCACTCTGAGTGAAATATTTTCCTTTGTGGATGGTTTTTCTGGCTATAACCAGATTAAAATCCTACCGATTGATCAACACAAGACTGCCTTCATCTGTTCATGGGGAACCTTTGCTTACAAAAAGCCCCCTTTCGGTCTGAAGAATGCCGATGCTACCTTTCAATGCGCGATGTCCTATGCTTTCCATGACATTAAGCACATCGTGCAGCCTTACTTGGATGGCCTTCCTGCTCATTCAGCTAAGTGCCATGACCATCATGCGCACCTTCGAGAGATTTTTCTATGCTGCCGACACTATAATATTCGTTTGAATCCGCACAAATGTGTTTTATGCGTTGAATCTAGAAGATTCCTTGGGTTTTTAGTCTCTAATGAAGGCATCTGTATCGATTCCTTGAAAGTCGAGGCTATCGCTAATTTAACCCCTCCCTCCTCTTTATCTCAGTTGCAGTCTGAAAGGGAAAGCTAATTTCCTGCATCGCTTCATTCCCAACTATGCAGAGCTTGCTAAGGGCTTTACACGATTACTTAAACAAGGGATCCCATTTCTATGAGATGAAATTTCTCAACGCTCCTGCGATGCTTTAAAGAACGTTCTCATTAACGCTCCTTTACTGCATCCCCCAAATTATCATCGTGATTATTTCATTTACTTAGCAACCTCTTCTGGCACTATTGCTATGGTGTTGGTCTAGGATGATGATGATGGTACTGAACATGTTATCTATTACCTCAGCCGTAACCTTATGGATACAGAGACTCGATATGCCCATGTCGAGAAACTTCTTTAGCTAAGGTACATGTTGTTCAGTGCTTTCGACATTACATTCTTTACGCACGACTATCGTAATCTCTGACTGTAATCCTATGACTTATATTTTGACCTGCCAGTTACTGGGGGGAAAAAATTCAAAATGGATTGTCATTTTATAGGAGTTTGATTTGGAATTCACTGCTTCCAAATCAAATAAATCATTGGTTTTCGCTGAATTTATATGCTCCCTTCCCTGTGTTTTCGCTCCATAGGATTTTGATAAACACATTCTAGACAACACTCTCTTCATGATCAACACTCTTGATCCGTGGTACGGTGATATCATCGTGTATCTCCAAACCCAAACCTTCTGATCTGAATTGACCAAGGCTGATAGTCGACGTATTCGACATCATTCTCAACCATATCGTATCACTGGGGATACTTTATACCGCATCAGCGTAGATTTGGTTCTTCTTCGTTTTATGAATTTCGAAGAGGTTGAGAGAGTTCTCAACGATTGCCACTCTGGGGCATGTGGCGGTCATATGTCTGGCTATGAAACAACTCAGAAAATCCTTGTTGTTAGTTATTTCTGGCCTTCTATTTTCAAAGACTGCATTCTTATCGTTCGTAAATTCCATGCTTGCCATATTTACCAGTAAAATATGTCTGCCCCACCCGCACCCTTACACCCAGTTGTTACCATCAACCTGTTTTCCAAATGGGGCATTGACTTCATGACATGTAACCCTTACTCGGCCGGGGGGCATGCTTATATCATCTTCATTGTTGACTACTTTACTAAATGGGCCGAGGAAATGCCTACGTATGTTGCTGACGGTAAAACTGCGGCTCAATTTCTCTTCAATCATGTTATCACTCGGTTCGACGCCCCTCAAGCCATTGTCACCGACCATAGCTCTAATTTTCGCTGTTACATGATGGCTGAGCTGACTTCTTAGTTGTGCTTGCGTCACAACATCTCAACTCCATATTACCCTAAGGCCAATGGCCAAGTTGAAGCAGTCAACAAAGTCTTAGTTACTATGCTTCAACACACTATTGGGATGCAAAAGTCAAACTGGCATCTCATGTTGTTTTAATATTTATGGGCGTACTGAACCTCAGCCAATAATGCTATTGGATTCACTCTGTTTCAATTAGTATATGGCCTTGAGGAAACGTTGTCGATTGAATGTGAAATTCCTTTGCTCAAATTAGCTATCGAATTGCTTCTGAATACCTCACCAGAAGAGGAACGTCTCCTGTATCTGGAAAGGCTTGATGAAACTTGACGCTTAGCTTCTTTAGTTACTAAAGCATAGATTAAACGGGTCAAAGCCCACTTTGATAAGACTGTTTCTCCATGTGCCTTCTCTGAAGGAGACTTGGTACTTCTTTATGACCAAGCACACGATAAGCTAGGGGTAGGAAAATTCGAACCTATGTGGCATGGGTCGCACATCGTAAATGTGTTTTTCAGAAAGGGGCCTATGAGTTGATTGATTATGAATTTAATCCTTTGGATAAGCCCCAAAACAGGTTTTATATGAAGAAATATTATGCGTGATTTTATCGTGTAATTACTCTTGTACAGTAGTGTGCTTTTCATTTCTGTACATTTTGGTTTGGCGTGCGTTTACAAGAGGTTTTCTTGCTTATTTTGTGTTACTTGATTTGCAGATGTCTTTGACTCCTTATGTCGGTTTCACTGATGGTGCCTGGCATAGTACCAGAAATCTATCTTCTGCAACCTGGGTTATCTATGAACCTAATGGTGAGTTAGTATATTTTCAAGGTATATGATTAGGTCATACAACCAATAATATTGTTGAATACAGTGCGGTTATTAAGATTCTCTCCGGAGCAATCACTCTTGCCATTAGAGAACTAGTTGTTAACCTAGATTCACAGCTTATTGTCCTATAAATCAATGGGCAATATTCCATCAAACACCCTCAAATCTTGAGAATGTATCTACTTGTCCATCTTTTAGAAAGGAATTGTAATAACATTACATATGAGCACATTCCACGACATATGAATACATTAACAGATACATTGGCTAATTATGTTCTAGATAGACAATTGCGAAATTTGTAATCATTACACCATGCATGGAACATGAAAATAGCACACACACACACATATATATATCGATTTGTTTGCAAATAGTTTTGAAAGTAAATCATAACCCCAAAAAATAATATATGTTCTGGTACATCATGAGACTCGCAGGTCTCAGAAAAACTACAACTGCAAAAAGTAAAACTAAACTAATCAGCATGATGATCATGATAGCAGGCCATTGCTCGAATAACTCAAGTCAACAGTCGATGAATGCGATCAGACACTCCTACAGTATGGTGTTGGTATTGGCGGGGAATATCTCCCACCCGAGCATACTCTGGAATCCCAAAAGTCAAAGTGTCCATGTTCCGAGCAATTTCTTCTTCTGCATCTAATCCTTCCACATATGGAGCGGCCTTGAAATCTCTCGCCACCCTTCTGGCGATAGGAAACATCCCTGCTGGCCTCTATGGTCCGACATCTGTGACACATAAAGTTTCAATATCAACACACATATATATATATAATACATAAACATGAAAAAGATAACAAAAAGCATGTTTTACCTCTATCATCCCAGTGTTCACCCACTGGAAGTAGTAAATCGGGATCACCTCGAAAATCCGTCCCAGAGTATGGCCAATCCTCCACTATTACAATCAGCTGATGCTTCAGCCATATGAAGAAGTAGGGCTTGAACGACATCTGTTTCCCGTCTCCTCCACGAGGCATCAGCTCCACCAACCTCATCAGTCGTGGCTCCTATGGTGTTGGCGCCGCTACCTCTACCCCCTGGTATTGGAACAATGGTACCTGTTCCAGGAATATTTCCATCAAAATGGATCCATACCCGAACTTCTTCAACTTGCCATTTTTTCACTTTGTGAGATTTTTTTTCATGTTTTCCACCACGGCCTCTGCCCAGTTTACAATGGTGGGCACCATACAATCCACCGCAGTTTGTATTTGAGCCTTGGTAGCCTCATGTGGTTCCTACGCCCCAGCCACACATGTAATAGTATATAGGACCACTTTGAGTGGTAGATTGCTCATAGTGCTTATTTCTATCTTCCCGCTCAAATATTTCGTTGCCTCGAAGCATGCTCTCCCTATGAGAATGTACATGCTTTTGCCCATGATTCGGGCCCCTGTCAGACATGCTCGTGCCCCTCTATGTGAGAGGCCGATAATGAAATAAATGTCGGCCACTTCAATCTCAAGCTCCTAATCACCAAGGATGAAACTATCTCGATCTGTATCCTAGATACTGATCAAATATTGCAATAGATTTGGTTGTGCTCTTATGCCTGAAGTCATGAAGAATTTGAGGAGCCCACAGTTCCTCAATGCGGTGAGAAAATCTCTGTCTACCATGGTTGCTCTGTCAACATCATCATGATCTCTCTCCTTCGACTCAATCACCATGATTGTTTGCTTTTCCTTCCTGCAACAACATTCACATGGTTCATTATCAATATTCATGCTTTAAAAACTGACTTTAAATGGATTTTTTGAGAGATTTTTTTCACGTTTTTGTGCTTTGCGGGCAACTCAGTTGTTTTAAAAATAGTAGCATCGATCGATGCCCTACCCGTTTTAAAAACGGTAGTCCGTCGCGATCCCGATATGGGACCCCTGCGCCGAACCAGCTCGACAACAAGTTCAAAATATTTCTCCCAAAATTGATATGCTATGCAGAAAAACATCAAAAAAAGTATTGAAATGCAGGGAATGAGTGTACCTCTTACTTGGCGTTGACGGTTCGTTGATCAACCTCTCGGATCTCCTGCGATATGCTCCTGAAGAATTGAGATAAAAGAGGGTAAAAAACTTCATCCCAAGAGTGTGAAGGTAAAAAGTGAAATGTTTTTTACTTTCTCTATTTTTATAAGTGTTCAAAGTCACTTTAGGGTTTTTTATCATATTTTAATAATATTTTAATATTTTTTACCCCGAAAACATATTATGGGTTTGTTCTTTTGCAAGGATAGGGTTAATTTCTTCGCGGATGACATGTTTACGAGTTCCAGAGTATTATTTTTTCAGACTCAATTAAAAATAAATGAAAAAGTAACCCCCTTGGAGTCATATTTAAGCTCTTTTATAACTCTCTAAACGTGAAAAGGTTGTCGAGTTCTTATCGTTTTGAACTTGTTAAAGTATGTGTTTACCCCTTTTTCGGGGTGGGATAAATTATTTACGAAAAAAGGAATACCTTAGTCAATCGCGACTAAAATTTTCTCTCAGATTTTGTTTTCTACCTTTTCAGGTATGAGGGACTACTTACGAAAAGGGCCATCTGGAGTTTTCTTTTCGCTTCTTTTCAAACTCTTTAAACATGAAAAGACGTTGAGTTCCACCTTTGTCGAGATCGTTAAAATTTAACGGAGTTGGATCTGTCACCATGACGACATTGAGTTCCTCCTTCCTAAGGCTCGTAAAATGTACTAGGATGGATTTTTCCGAAGGAAAAACTTATATGACGAGCATATGCTATCCCCTTCAAGCTTGTATTAAAAATAATTGGGGTACTCACTAGGAATGGTCGGGGAAAATGGAATGTATTAATTAGTTGTGTCAACAGTATGTCTTTCTTGAACATGACACATCCTCTATTTCATGTTGGGTTGGGGACATCCGACATTTGTCACTTTTCCTCCATGGGTTTGGGAAATCCATTTTTCCTCTCATGCAATTACCACTTTCTCCAACATGGCCTGTGATTCCATTTGAGTCAAATACTTCCAAACTTCGGAGTCGTATCACCGATATGTTCAAGATAATTTCCTTCTGCATCTTATGCATTTCCTGGTTCTCTGCTCACTTTCATCATTATCTTATTTCCTTTGTCTCGTGTCGTTGATGTGGGATGCATTATGGCCCTCCTTCGACAGATCACTTCCTGTCGACTTCAGCTCATTATCCGGGAAGTTGATATAGAGATCCCTTTTCAGTACCTTAGAGCCTGCATTCCCTAATGGCAGGTTTTTTGCATCCGACGACAGGCTCACATCATTGGCCTTTGATCGGATGATTTCACTGGTGTTATATTCCAGATCCTTATTCACATCTCGTGGATTTTACTACTATTACCTCGAGGGCCATTGTCATTATTGATGGTTTCTCTCGCGCCTGTTAATATTTTCCACCATTGACTGGTAATGAGGTGATTTTCTTGCATGTTCGACTTCAACTCATTCATTCACATGCTTGAATTTGTACTTGATTGGTTCTGATGGAGCGCCAGACCCTGGGTTTTGTCTAATAAAGCCTAGGCTGCGAGACGATATGTATTATTCATGATTGTACCAGTGACTTTCATTTGGATGGTTGCGACCACACCTTGAGTCTATATCTGTGATCCTCTTTATTTGGATGGCTGCGACCATAACCTGAGTCTATATTTGTGATCCTCTTTATTTGGATGGTTGCGACCATATCTCGAATCCCATTTCATGATCTCTTTTACGGATGGTTGCATCCATAACTCATGTAATGTCATTATCTCAAATATTTCAGTTATCTGCATATGTGCTTGTTTGCGCAAGTTTTCCGACAACGAAATATTGGTCCTGGCACGTACTCGTAAATCATTTCACCCCTCACTCTCATTGGGACTTAATTCTTTAAGGGGCATATGTTACACAAAAAATTGTAACTATCCTTGTACTCGTCGTTCCTGATCCTGGAGACCCCTAAAAGTGACCCCTTTGTCTATTTTCCATCATGAAAACGTGTCATTATATCTCTTGCAGCATGTTGAATAGACTCTTTGTTGACCATTCCTGAAGCAGTTCCTTAAAAACATGGTTATCTAGTGCAACGCGCCCTCTTCGTGTCTTGCTCGTGCCGATTGATATTTTTTGTTTTGGGGCAGCGCCGATCAATGCTGGAATGAGGATCATACCCACGCCGATCCTCTTCTGGAATTTTTTTTAAAAATGGAAGTGAAGCTTTGAGATCTAGAATCTTCGTGGCAGAGAGATGGTTGTTTGTTCCCGAGGATAGAGCCAAGCTTCTCCCTTTGGGCTTCTTGTTCCTACAAAAGTGGAACCAACCAAAGGGATAACCCATTTCCCCACCTTAAGTGGATCCATGTTCCCTCTTCCCTTGCTATAAAATGGACATCCTCCCACACCTCTGCTAGTTAGAACAGAGATAAAAGAACAATACAGAGATATTTGTTGCTATAGGCGTTGAAGGAGAGTTGAGACCTTTGGCCCCCTCGTATCAAGTTGAAACGAGCACTTTGGAGATGTGCCTGGATCTGGACCCATTAAATGAGAGCTGCGACATCAAGGCGCAAGTTGTAACTCCCCCTCTCTATATTAATATAATACAATTGATTCTTGCTTTCCATTCTCGTCTTTAATGTACGATTGGATTGCTAGTTCTCCTTGATCAACTAGATATATTGTTTATGCAAGATATATGTTATGCTTTCACATTTGCTATTGTTTGATCTCTTGTGTAGGTAACCAAGAGTTGGCGACAACAAGGATATGACTACGGAGTGCGAAGGATTAAAGAATTCGAGCAAGGAACAACATCAGATTGAGGTAGGTGATCTATTCACGATCTGTGTTCATTTACAATATAGGAAAGTAGGCTTTAGATTATTCCCTGTTGTTACTAGAACCATCCTAGGGCTAGAGGGATCATCTCTGTCCTCAGAGAGGATTTTCCTATATAGCAAGGATATATGGCATTATGATCCTAAAGTGATCATTGCAAAAAGAAGAAAAAATATTAAAGCCTCAACCTATGAACATGAGCCTAGACCCGATGTTGAATGGAAAGCTAACTCTGACTCATGGCCTTTGGATACAGAGATGGAGACCGAGTCCACAACTAAATATATACAATCAAAAGGGGACAATGTTCAAGAGGAAGAGAATGTCAGAGAGCAAGGGGATGTCATTGCTAGGGAATGAATTAGAAAACCTTACCCTGGGATAAGACAAGTTTCCACCCTTCATTCAAGTGAGCATGAAGGGTTGGGGGTTGTGCATTTCTCACCTTGGCGACTCCATTGTCCTATATTCAAGTCTAATCAATTCTATATTTTAGTAGGCCCCATACCTGGTCAGACACCTCTCAGCAGAAGACACCATCCGTATCTGACCTTGAGAAGTTAATCTTTAAAATAATTTGGAAGGAGAAGGCGCTCAGTCAGTCCTACCTATCCCCTTTATCTCTTGACGCCTCTTCTTCCTCCTCTTAAATAACTAGCATATATGGCCAAGATTCTACCTCACACATTTTAGAATACCTGCCAGAAAGGGATTGCGTCCTTAATTCACTCAAATCACAAGTAAAATATGGAACAAAAACTGTTAGTGCTTCCTCCCGTGTGTTTCATCCTTCACTCGAGACCAAGGAAGTGAAAGAGATCTAGGTGAATTTCATCCAAAAAAAAACAAACTCTCCACATCCTCAGACTATACATGTCAACCCTAATATTGTGCATCAACAAGCCCATATCATAAATCTACCCCCTCCCTTTCACAACATGATAGTTTCCGGCTTTCTATTTAATAAGTATGCCCCGTTGGATCTTCCGTAACTCTTAAATGACATGTATCAAGACCATTTAAACTCCTTCCCCGGTTCACCAGAGAAGACAACATCGCAACACAAAGGCACATTGAGAACTCCTCCGCTTTTGCATAAAAATTAAATGTGGAACACATCGACGTGGTTTTGAGACTTTCCGTCCAATCTTTGGATGGCGAGGCTCGGAAGTGGTTTAAATATTTGACTGATTACTTTGTCCATACCTGGGAGGAGACCGAAAATGTTTTCACGCTGAAATGGGGGGAGAAGAGAGACCACGACTATATCCTCATAGAGTTCAATGCTGTGAAAAAGAGACACAATGAGGATGTCACTGATTTTATTAATAGTTTCAATAAACTGTACATTAATATTCCTGCAAAAATAAAGCCTCCTCAGGCAGCTGCTAAAGTAGTATTTTTTGGACCTTTTGAACCTGAATTTGGGTTTACCCTCCGAGAGAGGAAATCCACATCCCTAGATCAGATCCAAACTGATGCTTTGGAATTAGAAGCCAACTTTTCTTCTACAGTAAAGTTGAAGGGAAAGATGGACCATGGAGAGAGAAAGAGAGGCAAGCACCTCAAACCAAGAACGAGAATCCCAAGAGCAGAGAATAGAATAAATTAAAAAGTTGATCAGGAATTTGTCCAACAAGCTCGTCAAGCTATAATTGGAAAATTTATTGCAAGATATTTAAGAAGATACTAACGCTCTAACAAGAAGAATAAATTAGTTGGTAGAACTAAATGAAAGTATGGAACAGGTAAATCACAATATGATCAGTTACCAAGACAAGATGAAAGCTTTGAGTGCACTAGATAAGACTATTGAAACTCTCAAAAGAGAGAGGGGTAATTATAAGGCCTCTGATGCTCTTCTCAAAAGAGAGGAACTAGAAATCTAAGAACTTCGGGAAAGGTTGAAGATATCAAGTTCGAAGCATGTTCAAACCCCTGAGCTAGCCCATGTAAAAAAGGAAAAAGAAGCTTTGTTAATAATGCTGGTCCAGAAGAGAGATGAAGCAGTAGAGTTAAAAAGAATATTGGTGGAGTTGCAGCTCCAGCAAGATAGTCATGTCTGCTTTGTGCTGATGCCTAATGACCTACAGAACCCTACAGAGTAGCTGACTAAGACTCTAGCTGAGTTGAAGGTCTCTGAAAATGAGGTCAGGACAATGCGTAGGTATTGGGAGGAGTTGAAGGCATCTTTGGCTAAGAAAGAAAGGCAAGTAGCTTCACTACAAAAGGAATTCGACTAAGCTCGTAAAGAAATTAAACTGCTTAATAAGTCAGTCGCAGACCTCAAGACTCAGCTCAAGGGAAATATGTCCCTGGTAGAGGCACAAAAAATGATATGGGATGAAATCATCGCAGAGGTTAAAGTTCACTAGGAATGTATCACGCTGGTAAATGAAAAAAATATTATGATCAGTGATTACAGGGTGTAACTCAAATTAGGTCGACGAGAAGGATCTGAGAATGTGGTGACAACGCGGAAGTACATTCAATTCATAAACAAGCTTCCTACGGAGGAATTGAGATCCCATGAAGTGGTTGATAGGCTTGGTATAGTGATGGAGATAATGAGAATGATACAGAGGGAGGATGCTCAGGCAAAAGCAGTAGGATGTATGGAATTGGTAGCTAATGGGGTCGAGATCTTTGAGAGAGAGCTGGGTAAAGTCGTTGAGGTAGGATTAGCTGCTTGTTGGGATCCACAAGGTGTTATGATCCCATGGGACACCTATGAGTAGAAGTTATTTGAGATCAAGAGTCGAATGGACTCGGTACATGAAAAACGACTAGGTTAAAAGAGGAGACACTAGTGGCTTCTCTCGGAAAGGATTTTTTGTTGTTAGCCAAGGTAAAACAAT
This sequence comes from Pinus albicaulis, assembly GCA_034641835.2. NCBI lineage: Eukaryota > Viridiplantae > Streptophyta > Pinopsida > Pinales > Pinaceae > Pinus > Pinus albicaulis. Next base: position 42,290,249 of record CM076584.1, read on the forward strand.
TTTTTTCTACGAGCCTAGATTATTTAGAGTTAACCCAAATCCGAACATTATTCGAACTATTAAAAAATGCACCCCTACCTTCAGAAATTATGTGGCAGAGGTGTTATGATTTTGTGTACCCTCCGATGGTTTCAGTCGTGCAACCGTGTAGAAAAACGTTGCAGAACCCTCCTAGAGTTCTGCAGCCACCACAACACTCCAAGCCATCATCCCATTCAGCTTTGTGTCCTCGACACTCCGAGTCCTCTTCAGGACCATGTCACAACAAGTGAACACTTCAGGATTTGGCGTACGTGGCCTTCAGCTATTTTGATTTTTACTTTTATCTTGTCTTACGGTGAAATCATAATTTCTTAGTAGATATTTTAGTTTGTTTTTTGTTAATTAGTTGTGCTTGAAGCAAGGTCCATTTTGGGTCATGATGTATGTACTATTAAATCAAGAAAGAATATCTGGGGAAGAGCCCCTAGAAACTCTATAAGAAGAAAAATTAGAGAAGAAGAAAAGGTTTAGATTTTTGTTTGAGATTTTGGTCCTACCTCCCTATATGATCGTATGAGCATTTTGGCTATGAATTGTATATTTATGGAAGCTATTTTGATGCATATATAATATAAATATAGCGTTATGCTGGATTCCATCTAGAGTTGATGAACAATATGTATGTGTACTTTCTTAATGTGTTTCAAATACATTTCCTTTTGTGTTTCTTCTAAGATTCTATGTGAAATAATAGCTGGAAGTCATTGGTATGTTTCATGGATCTGTTTGTTTTCTCAAAGGGAAGAATAGTTCTCATGAAAAACCATTGTTTGTAAGCAACCTTAATGCGCTCCATAGAATCGTTTATGTTCATTTCACTCATCGTATCATTTCTTCTAGTTATTAGCAGGTCGGATTATCAAAACATTTAAGCCCGACTTTGCTAAGAATTGTTGCCCTATTTCCTCACGTCACAACTTTCAGATTGAATCTGTTCATTTATTTATTATGGCCCTGCTGATACAGTCTGGTCTTCATAACTTCTCGAAGCCAATTCTTATCCTTTTCATTAATCCGTAATTACGATTAGAAGCCTTCATAATTCCTGAACCACCATTTGCTAAATTCCATCAACTAAGTGACTTGGAGGAGCAGTTAAGAAATATTTAAATCCTCTGATTAATACGTCCTAAGTGTAGAAATTATATAACATATGCATTATATATCCAGATTCTCCTGACCTAACAATATTTATCTTCTTGCTAAATACAGAATCCTTCCATTGTTAATCTTTTGCGGAAAATCAATGGCAAACACATGAAGCAATAAAAACAATCTCACATAACACGGTTGTTTAACGGGAAAGCCTGAAGGTTAAAACCCTAACTATCATATACTATGTATCATGGAGATCATGTAACAATCTCATACAAATCTTAGTACATCAATCTCTCAGTACAATCAATCGTCACACAACTAACATGAAGAAATCTGCAAATCCATGCACTGATTTCTTGCCACCTGATAGCCTGCCTCCACTGCGCAATCCCTGTTGAAGAATATCTCTGAATGAATTCGAATTACCCTTGCCTTGACTGTGCAATCCTCATTGGAAAATCCAATATGTGTGTGATGCAATCAATGCATCACTATAATCACAACAGATAGTCCATCTCACCCTTTCACCTAGTACCTCTCCACTGGGTCTCCACCAGAACTGACATGCACTGTAGTTAATTGTTGTATTTTTTCAGTTGATTAATGAGTTATTATTTGTGAATTAATTAACTAATTAATTCACTCCACTCTCACTAGTGTATCATTCAGTTAGACTAGATACAAATAGCTCAACTGAGTTTAACTCCAATAACTGAGTTAAACTCAATAAAAACTCCATGAACTACTCTTCCAACTCTGTCATAACTTTTCCACTTCAATTCTAATTGAGTCCTCCATGCATAAACCACCACTAAACCCTAGGAATTGCGTAATTCCTTCAGCCCATTGATTTTCCAAATCTATATACTGAAATAAAGTGCTCCAAGAGAATAAGTTGATATTTAGAGTCTGATTATTATTAAGGGCTAATAATAATCGACACTTCTATTTTTAGATCGACGATCTATAAATAGACTTCGCCCAATCTTCTAAAAATAGAATTTCATATATTTTTCCAACTTGACCAACCATCCATAAATAGCATCCTGCAACTTTTGAAATATGATCACCATGTCTAAAAATAGACTTGCACCTAAAAATAGCCTACGGGCCCACTTAGTGAAGGCGACTGATTTTCACTAAGCTCATCATCTTGTTGAATCTCAACACTAGGCACTAGTCTCGTAATAACCCAGAGGTTGTCTCTAGGAACGACAACACCTCCATTCACTAACAAGGATTCCTATGTATGATAAAGGGAAACCACCGCTAGGATATAACATATATCCCACCATTCACCGGTCGAGGATTTCTAGGCCCATTGAGGTACACAATACCTGGATTTACCGCTACCCACAGTCTGGTTCAAGCGTTACTAAGCCAGTGGCTTTACCGTAATCCACATTCTGGTTCAGGGATTACTAGGCCATGTGTTCTTTCATTTAGAGATCCACCTCACTCTGTTTCAAATCCATCCGATAATCCATCTTAACCAAGACATGAGAACCCCATCACACTATGGCTATCAAGAAATGGCAAGGAAATGATGAATAACATTGTCACACCTGGAAAAAATCGTGTCAATGACAACAATAGAACCAAGAACACACATGCATAACCATGCATGCCAAATTTAGCAAGGAAATCACACGTGCAAATCGATACATGAAAGCTTCTTGATCCTGCTTTTCCTTACTTGATCTTTGCTTCCTCTTTTCCTTCATTTCCTTTCTTGATACAAAGCTGAAATGCCAACTAAATCTAAGAAAACTCTAAGTGTACAAGAGTTAGAGAGACGAAGAGAGAGAGAGAAGAGATAGAGAGCTCCAAAACTGAGTTGAAAAAAGTCTGAGAAAAATCTTGCCAACTGATCCTCATAAGCCTTTTTATTAATGATGCCTCTATTTTCTTCATTTTCCATTATTTTCCTTCAATTTCATCCTCACATGAAACCTGTGACTCTTCACCTTCATTTTCTCCTAATTTCCATTATTTTCATAAATAAAATGCCAATTAATGCCACTTTCCTTTTCAAAGCCTTTGCCTTTGTCTTTTCCAATTTTCTTTAGCCATAATAACAGAAATGAACACCCACTAGGATGTTTTTCCCACCATTCAACTTGGAATACATGTCCCATGACCTTGGTCTTATATTTTTTATATGGATTTTTAACCAGGGTTTTTACAGAATCCTCCCCCTTGGGGGACACCGTCCTCGATGTTCAATGACACCTACAACCAACAAGACTGTTGAAAACAAGACATACTGCCCATGAAACTTTATAACAAAACTCGTTGTAGTCTTTACAATGACCACCTGCTGAAAACATGACAATTATATCGTTTACTGGAGCTTTATAACACAACTCATTACGGTATTTACAATAACAACCACATATACAACCATACTATCTATGGAGATTTATAAATCCACCTTGATACAATATTTACAATAATAAACACATATACATATGCACATTTTCTCAACCAGCAAATAAAAGGATATGATGCTTGTATTTGCAACAAGGGAATCTAGAGGCTCACACCTCCACCCTCAAAAGTAGTACTGGGATTCACCTCCTTCCCATGAAGTCCAAAGTCCACTGCCAAAGTCAAAGTTGCATCCAATGTAGAGTGCTACAATCCTATGCCATATGTCCTCTCAGTGAATAGTTAACAGCTCATTGTTCGATGACAAACTCCTAATGTGCATTTGATTCCATCTGGAAATTATAATGACCAAAACAAATCCATCCACGACCTTCCCTTATCTGCTACACAGTCCCTCAGGAAATCCGGTAACCCCCTTTCGTGCAGTCACTCACCTTCCAAGTTCCTCAACATCCCCTATCCTGGGCGATCCATCCCTTGGAAAGGCTTCCTCTCATCGGAAGGTCAAACAACCAAGGCATATACCTGCCTCAAAACCATCATTAAGTCATATCATGCTCATGGAAATCACTGGACACTATTGGGCACTAGTGTCCCACAATGGCCCTGCTCCTGAAGTGCTTTACCAGCATATTGTTGCCTATTCCAATTCCTTTTGTTGTTGTTGCTAATTATTGAAGTCAATTTCAACCACCAAGCCGATAATTTTCATGATCTCTTGTACCAAACACATAAATTCCATTATATTCAAAAATAAATTGAAATAAATTCAAACCATACCTCATTGGTAGCTCGGAAATAAGGTACACCTGCAATCTTGTTTACTTCCTATTACAACAAGTCAAACTAGTTGTTTGATAAAATCATCATGTATAAACATATCACATCTAGTTAGCGCAAAACAAAATCATCATAAATCAAAATCATGAATCGCACACAATCATCATAAACCATAATCATAGATCACATGTAGCCATCATAAGTCAGCGTCATAGATCAAATGCATAATAAAACTGAAATAAAATATTGATACTTATCCTTTAATTGATCCTTAGCTCCTACCTTTATCCTTTGTCCTTTTCGTACGCACACCAGATCGGTTTCTATACCCGAAAAACACCTAGTGCTTTCTATTCAACCACATACACAGACACACAGTGTACATCACAACATGCACATCCACACACGACATACAACACCACACAATACATACACCCACACTCGACACACAACACAACACATACACCTACACCCGATGTACAACACAACACATACACCTACATTCGGTGTACAACACAATACATATACGTACACAAGTACAACACAACGAATACACATGTCACGATACCATGACTAAACAATGCACATACACAGTACCGCATGCCCGCATCACATCATGTACAACATGCACTCAATACCACATGTACACTAGTACCATATGTACAAGATGTACATAGTACCACATGTACATAACACCGCCTACACAATGTGTGCACATCATCACATGTACATAGCACAACGTGCACAATGTGTACACAACACCACATGTACACTGCACCACATGTACAACATGTACACAAAACCATGTGTACGACATGTACACGACACTACATGTACACAACATCAATTGCATGGCATGTACACAACACCACATGTACAACATGTACACAACACCACATGTACAATCATGCACACAACACTATATATACATAGTACCACATGTACAACATGCACACAAAACCATATGTATATATCACTGCATATACAACATGTATATAGCACCATATGTACATAGCACCGCATATCCAACACGCGCACAACACCATATGCACACAACACTGCATATCCAACATGCTCACATTACGATATGTACACAACACTGCATATCCAACATGTACATAGCACCATCTATACCCAACAATGCATACCCAATATACACGCAACACCATATATACAAAAAGCACACAACATCGTATGTACACAATACTACATATGCTACATGTACACGACACCAATATTGCACATCCTAAGACCGTACTATGCTTGTCCCAACATGTCACAAAGCACACTGCTTTCATTCCGCTGATGTATCCCTAAGCATAGCATGTCCATAACATAAAATAGACATAGTATAATAACATAATATCAATTCATAACCACATGATAATGACCTCGGAGATCTTTCAAGGCTGCTCTACCACTTGATTCCTCATATCCAAGAACCTTTTCATGCCATGCACCTACATAAACAATCATTCCTACATAAGAATGATCCCTAAAAACCCCCACCATCAATTCTTTCAGTTTTTCAGTTTCAGCACAACCTACTATTTTTAGCAGTTTTTCGAGTCCTGAACTTTCGGAACCATTTTGAGGCCCTAAACGACGTTTTTTGGGAAAACCAAGAGCAACATGGGTATATAGACTGGTGTTTCTCACTCACAAGTTGTATTCCTCATATAGATATTTATAACGAGGTATAGAGCGCGTCAAACGAAGATCAGATGCCAAAGTTACGTCCCTGGGAAGATTGATGTACCAATTTACTCAAACGGGAACCATAGTTTTGGAATTTCATCTCCTAGGGTTAGGTTTTTGGATGTTTAGGGTTTTCCATTGTTTCTCAACAATAAATAGGCCTTTGAGCCTCATTGTAACACAGTTCAGAGGTCTGTAGCCACCACATATCTTCTTAGAGATACGTTACCAATGCCCTAGCTAGTTTATTTCCATTATGTCTGTAAGCCTATTTCTGTTATTTGATATTAATGAAATGAAAGATTATTTCTACTGCATATCTGTTTCTATGTTTATTTTTGTGTATTATTTCGTTCCTACATATATTCGGATCAGTGGTATCAGAGCGATATGCTCTTTCTCTGTTTTTATTTGCATGTCCCCAACGAGATCAAGGTATAAGGAGTTAGGGCTCCATCTGGTTGAACCCTTGTAAGATCAGCCTCGCAAACCCCGACGACCTTCCATGGCGGAAGAAAAACAAGACGAGGGAGTAGGATATCCTATCAAAATATTTCTTGAGGAGGCCCTCAAGAAATAGAGGAACACGATGATGGATAACTTTTCCCAGATCCTTCAACGGTTGCCCACCGACGGCGCATCTACATCCAGCAACCACTCCGGAGGCGCCTCACCTTTCAAGGTACAAGTAAACTTTGAAATTCATGTATTTGAAGGCTAGATAGATTCAGACACTGTAGATAGATGGTTGATTTTTTTGGAAGGGTATTTCTCGGTCCATGATTTCTCCGACCGAGAAAATATTATTTCCACACTCCTCAAATCCGCCCCCATGTCAAGGACTGGTGGGAAACCTACTGTGAGAAAAAGGATGAGATGGAACCCTCTCTGTTCTCGACCGCACCCACTTGGAATTCGTTCCGAGATGGCATCAAGGAACAATATTACCTCTTGGGGAGCTATGAGGAAAAGTACATCCAATGGAACAGCTGCGACAACAAAGGGATCAAGATGTGCATGAACTGATGAATCTGTTCCATACCTTGTGCACAAAGTTGGGTATTAAAGGTTTAGAGAGACATTTGGTGCTCAAGTACCGTAGCTGCTTACACCGATACATTAATGAGGAAATGGATTTCCTCGACATTACCTCACTTGGCACAACATATCGCTATGCCACCAAGATCGAGCAGAAATTTAAGCAGAAGAAGTGAGACTTTGGATCCACGCATCCGAAGCAAGGGAAAGGCACCCCCGAACCGTAGAAAAAGGGGGCCAAAGTGGGGTGACTCAGAACAACACCACAAATCCAAAGAAAGACATAGGGAAGTGGTGTGTGTTAGACTCTTGTAATTTACAAAATCTCAAGGTGACTGATTATTTCTTAGATCTTTTGAAAATAATATTCCATGGTTGTCATTTATTTCCAGAAAAGAAAGGGAAATCCTGACTGTCAAGGACTTAAAGGAATCAATCTGTCTTTTCAGTTAAGTGGAAAGAGGAAAGTGTTGTTGATAAGGTGTAATGGTGAGAAAAAATAATTTCTGCCCTCATTCATTTCATTTACCCTCTTTTACCCTTCATTTTCCAAACTCTAAAGTCCCACGCTTCATTTCTTTCAAAACCCCCTTTTTTTAAGTATTGAAATTCAATTTTTATAGTTAAAAAAAAAAACAGCTCCGCCCACCCACTAACATCCATATCATATTTCTCATTTAAACTTACCATACATTTCTTTATTTACAACTTCAACCCCCACATTAGGTTGCTTGATATGTTATACATATGATATAAACCACATCAACCTTACCTTATCGCAAATTCCACTCGAAACCTTTATCTCATTGACCTCTATCCTTAAATTTTCATCGCAAGTCGCGCATAGCAAAGTTTAACATTTACCTCTCCGCCGCTCATAACAAAAGCACTGATCTGCGAGCTACGGGTGGGCCCACCTTCTTGCCACATCATTTCTGCCCGTCGCACTTCGCACTGCGCAAGGTTTAGCGTTTACCTCCCCATTTCTCATAACATAATTTTCGATCTACGGGCTGCGGGCGGGCCCACCTCATTGCCACGTCACCTTCGCTCATCGCACTTCGCACTACACAAGTTTTAACATTTACCTCCCCGCCACTCATAATAAAAGTGTCGATCTACAGGGTGCAGGTGGGCCCACCTCCTTTCCACGTCACCTCCAACCCCACCATCCACTCATGCCCCACTAACTACCCTCCACCTTTCCACTTTCTCCGCTCCTCATCTCTGCATCCCACGGTCGTCATCCCTTTTCGGTCCCCCCTCAGCCTTCGAGCTTTAACCATGGGGGGGGAGGGGTCTGAAATGGGCGGTATCCCTTACCACCCTTCCCGCTACGTGGCATGCCCCTGCTACTTTGCACCCCCCTTCGAAAAGTTGTTTTCACCACTAGAAAAACCGCCCCTGCCACCATTGCATCATGACGATTCCCGCCACTGTTGCTCCATGTCTACCTACCGACTCCCACCACCACTGCTCTACATCCATCTATCAAATCCTACCATCTATACTCCACATCGTCTGTCCCTGCTAATCCTACCCAAAAGGTGATTATTGGAGCGCTCTATTATATTCGGGTAACCACCGATTCAAAGGAATTTTTTCCAATTATTAAAGGGACAGTGGGTTTTTCGTTTTGAACTCCACTGCCACAGAAGAGACAGAGGCAGAATGGCCATCATGATAGCCAGCATAGCAATCAGATTAGGTCATCAAGAAATCGTTTTCCACCAAGGTCAAGCCAAGATGTCAGAGCCATTCTTGCCTCTTCGAAATCACAGTAGCCAAATTCTGATCATTTCACAATCAATATTGGACTGCCAAAGTAAATACAACCACCGTTTTGTCAGTTTTATCTTATCATCGCCTACATGGTTTCACTTGTCCAAATTTCTGCTTGAATGTAATTAATGAAAATCACTATAGTAGATAGAGTAACCGAACTTAGTTTTAGTTAAATACTACATGCATTAGCAGTACATGAGAGAGCTTGGAAGGGGAAAACCATTGTAATAGGCTCATTTGGTTCTAAACACTCTTTTTTGGATGACTGAAGGGACACTGTTGTTTCCATATTCTTGTGTTATGATATGTGGTGAAGTGCTTCTTTTCATGTAATTTTTCATTCTCTAGTTTCACATATTTTTTTCTCTCTTTACTGTGGATAAGAAAATTTTGTTCAGGATTTGTCATCGGGCACCCTGTTCAGTCTTGAAGCAGTATCTATGTTTTCCTTTTAAATTTGAATGCAGAATTCAGAGAAGGTCTGCTCTGCATTCACATTGAACCTTAATCTCTCCTCTCCTTTCCATTTCACAAGCTGTAAAGATCCATTGACATGGCTAGCTTTCACGTTCTCACATGATCTCGGTTATTCATCCATTTGAATATGTTTACACCTATTGACTCCATAGCCCAATGGCCCTCTTCTGCTGTCTCAACCACAAATTCTCAAACAAACCCCTTTGCACTAATAGTTAGCCTAAAATGCCCCTATAAACAAATCTATATCTAACAGAGAGATCCCTCTCTAGGTCTAGTGGAGCTAAATCTAGGCCCGAAGCGGTTTTGATGTTGGCCCTTTGGCATTCTTTCTTCAGCCTTCAGAATTACAGGGAGTTAACAGTGTGAATTTCATAATAGCCCCACCCACAACAAAAACGAGTGTCGGGCCAAACAGTCATTGGTGGCTGAACTAAAGGCACCCGAATCAAATGCATGTTATGATCTTGAGTTAGAACCAGATAAGGGAAATGACAAAGGGAATCAGATCGTTGATGCGGATCTTAGTGCCATTGTTGCCACCACCAAGCTCCAGGGGGAGTATCCACAGGAGGGGGAGTGCCTCTTCCATTCACAGATGTGGGTAAATGGTTCTCCATTGCAATTCCTTGTCAATAGTGGAATCCAAAAGAACCTCATTTTAGTAGAGGTCATGAAGCGGCTCGACCTACCGACCATAGCACACTCGTAGTCCGCCAGCAGTGCCTCCTTCTGTAAAACATCAAGCCATCCACGTATGAAGTAATGGGTGATGTTTCTCCTCTTGATGTGTCTGATGTATTATTGGGCCAACCATACTTGTGGAGGCGACATGATGTGTATGATTCTAGGCCTCGTGTTGTTATTATTACTTTGGGAAAAAACTTGTACAGGATACCAGAGGTAGTACTGCCTCCTACCATCTCTTTGACTACTGCAAAACAACGGAGTAAGATTGTTTCCCAAACTAGGAAATTTATTTGCATTACCATTCGCCCACAAGAAAATAAGAATATTGTGGCCACAACCTCGAAACAAGGCTCCCCTACACGGCAACAACAGATGGATAAAAGCATGGAGGAATACAAGGACATTTACTCCTCACCCACATAGGTTCTTTTACACTATCAGGTCAAGCACTCCATTGATCTGACCCCAGGCGTACCACCACTTGATATTTCCATACCTCATGCAACCACAAAGATAAAATCCACACATGTACTCTCTGAGGCTGATAAAGAAACCAAATTTACAGAATGCATCCAGCATGTCCGCCCACAGGTCCATGACATCTTCGACAAATCCAATACCCAATTCAGCAGAATTTGCCTCATCTCATGGAGGATCTCAATACAATGGGGACCATTGCTTCCTAAGGGGGGGAATGATCTAGGTGGATATTGGTGGCCACCCACCTATTCCATTTGGACCCGCACCATCGGTTCTTTCAGTTTTTCACTTTCAACACAACTTACTATTTTTAACATGTTTTCGGGTACTAAACTTCCAGAGTCGTTTTGGGGCTCTAATGATCCAGGTGGATATTGGTGGCCACCCAAATATTCCATTTGAACCCCCACCATCATTTCTTCCAGTTTTTTAGTTTCAGCACAACCTACTACTTTTAGCAGTTTTCAGGTCCTGAACTTCTGGAGCCGTTTTGAGCCCCTAAACGACGTTTTTTGGGAAAACCAGGAACAACATGGGTGTATAGACTGATGTTTCTTACTCAAAAGTTGTATTCCTCGGATAGATATTTCTAAAAAGGTATTGAGCGCATCAAACAGAGATTGAATGCCAAAGTTACGTCCTCGGGAAGATTGATGTACCAATTTACCCAAACGAGGCCCACAATTTTGGTGTTTCATCTCCTAGGGTTAGGTTTTTGGATTTTTAGGGTTTTCCATTGTTTCTCAACAATAAATAGGCCTTTGAGCCTCATTATAACACATTTCAGAGGCATGTAGCTGCCACATCTCTTCTTAGAGATATGCTACCAAAGCCCTAACTAGTTTATTTCCATCATGTATGTAAGCATATTTTTGTTATTTGATATTAATGAAATGAAAGATTATTTCCATTGCATCTCTGTGTTTATGTTTATTTCTATGTATTATTGCGTTCCTGCATAAATCTAGATCATACCACTCCTCAAACTCTCAAGATAGAAGGACATATCAAGAAGAAAAATGTAATAGTGTTGATTGATTCAGGTAGTGCCCATAATTTTATTCATTTTAAGGTTGCCAAGGAATTGAATTGCTTCCTATACCCAGCACTAGAGAGTCAAGTGATGGTTGAAAATGGAGGGACTATAAATTTCTCTAGAAAATTCCATAATATCAAGCTAACCATGGGGGAATATGTATTGAATAGTCCAATGCTTTCCATTCTAATGGGAGGTGCTGATGTTGTACTATGAGTACAATGGTTACAATCTTTGAGGATGGTAGCTTTTAATTTTCAAAAACATTTCTTGAATTTTTTTTGGAAGGAAAGGAAGTTGAATTACGGGGTATCACATGGAAGCCAGGAAATACAATAAGCTCTGATGTCATGACAAAGCTTCTGAAGAAATAAAAACGAGGCATAATTTCACAATTATGCTCACTATAAGTTCCAACATCAAAATCATTTATTTCTCCAGATCTCCAAAAAGTCTTGGACAATCATTCCAAGGTGTTTGAAACTCCCAAAGTATTCCCACCTATTCGTGAATATGATAATTCTATTCATTTGATTCCAAGAAGTGTTCCTCCAAACATCAGGCCTTACAGATATCCTTATGTCCAAAAGAGAGAAATTGAACGTATGATTGCAAAAATGTTAGAGGTCGGTACAATTCAACCTAGTCAAAATTATTTCTCTGCTCCAGTAGTATTGGTGCACAAGAAGGATGGATCATGGCGCATGTGTCTGGATTATAGGGAGATAAATAAGCTCACTATTAAAGATAAATTTCCCATTCCTATGATTGATGAATTACATGGAGCAGTTTATTTTACCAAGTTGGATCTTCATTCAGGATATCATCAAATTAGAATGCAGACTGAAGATATTCCGAAAACAACATTTCGAACTCATGAGGGTCATTATGAATTTTGGTCATTACTTTTGGCCTTACCAATGCACCTTCTACATTTCAAGGGTTGATGAATTCCATTTTTAAACCCTTCCTTAGAAAAGTGTTACTATTTTTTGAAGATACACTAATCTACAACAGGTCTTGGAAGGATAATGTTCAACATGTTGACATGGTGCTCGAACTATTGGAGGAGAAACAATTATATGCAAAAACCTCCAAATGTTTCTTTGGAGTACAAGAGGTGGAATATTTGGGTCATATTGTATCTCAAGAGGGTGTTAAGGTAGACCCTAAAAAAATTAAAGCCATTAAGGAATGGAAAGTCCCCACAACCATAAAGCAGTTGCGAGGATTTCTCGGGTTAACAGGGTATTATCGCAAGTTTGTTAAGAATTATGGGAGAATAGAAAAACCTTTGACAACATTATTGAATAAATATGCATTCTCATGGACTCCTAAAGCAACTAAGGCCTTTGAACATCTTAAAGAGGCAATGTGCCTAGCACCGGTCTTAGCTACACCAGACTTCACAAAAACCTTTATTGTGGAATGTGATTCCTTGGGAAATGGAATTGGTGTTGTTTCAATGCAATAAGGAAAACCCATTGCTTTTGAAAGTCGTCCAATCGAAGGAAATTATTTACAAAAAGCTATTTATGAGAAGGAAATGTTGGCAATACCTATATGCACTAAAGAAATGGTGAACTTACCTAATGGGAAGACACTTCAAGGTAAAAATTGATCATGATAGTCTTAAAAACATTTTGGAACAAATACTATATTCATAAGAGCATAAAAAATGGTCCACAAAGATGTTGGGTTATGACTTTGAAATCATCTACAAAAAAGAGAAGTTAATTGTTGTTGCAAATGCACTCTCAAGAAAGGATGAGGAGGTGGAAGCATTGCTTTATTCCATTTCTATTATCCAACTAGATTGGATAACCAAAGCAAGGTAGGAATGGAAGAATGACACAGAAGTATGGAAACTCATTCAAAAGTTACAGCAAGATCCCAATACATATGACACATTTAGTTGGAAAAATGATTGCTTATGGTACAAATATTGCTTATATCTTTGTAAGAATTCACAAATAAAACAAATATTCTTTTGGAATTGCACACCTCTCCCATAGGAGGACACTCAATATTTTTAAAAACTTGCCACAGGGTGAAAAAATATTTTTTTTGGGATGGCCTTAAATATGATATTCAAAATTTTGTGGCCGAATTTTTGGTTTGCAAGCAAAATAAAGTTGAGACAATTAAGACCGTGGGCCTGCTACAACCTTTACCCATTCCAAGTCAACGTTGGGAGGAGGTTTCAATGGATTTTATCACAAGTTTACTTAAGTCCAAAGGAAATAGTGTCATCATGGTGGTAGTTGATATACTTACCAAGTATGCACACTTTTGTGCATTATCTCATCCATTTAAAACAAGTACAGTTGCTACTACATTTATAGAAACAATTCAAAAGCTACATGGAAACCAAAGGATTATTGTAAGCGATAGAGATCCCATTTTCATTGGAAAGTTTTGGATGGAATTATTTTCTTGTTTGGGTGTTCAACTAGCCCATAGCTCATCTTATCATCCTCAATCCAATGGGAAAATTGAAATAGTGAACAAATGTTAGGAAGGATATCTTCGTTGTTTTGTATCTGATAAACAAACACAATGGGTCAAGTGGTTACCTCTGGCTGAATGGTGGTATAATACTTCCTTCCATATTGCAACAAAAATGACCCCATATATGGAAATTTATTGATATCATCCACTGTCCATCACATCATATTTAAGATAAAATTCTAAGGTTCAAGTAGTGGAATATCACATCGAGCATCAACAACAAGTTCTCCAACTCTTAAAGGATAACCTAAATTTGGCACAAAATTGAATGAAACAACAGGCATATCAACATCGCAACGAGAGAAGTTTTGATGTAGGAGACTGGATATTTTTATGGCTATCTCTAAAGTACTATGGTCCTTACAAGGTGTTGCAAAAGTTTTGTATTATGGCATACAAATTGGAGCTTCCTGCTTCTTCTCGAGTGCACCAAGTTTTCCATGTTTCATGCTTAAAGAAGGTTATAGGTGACAAACTTCCAGTTCAAACAATATTTCCAAAACTTGATGAGGAAGGAAAAATCATATTGGAACCTAAAGCAGTCATGGAAACAAGAACTCAACAGCTACGAAATTGATCAATTTCTGAGCATCTCATCAAGTGGAAGAACTTACCCACTGAATATTCCACATGGGAGGATGAGAATTTTATACAAAAGCATCCAGAGCTACTCAAGTATTGAGGACAACATTTTTTTGAGGGAGAGGGACATGTTAGGTCCCTATATTACTAGTGTAGTCCCTTATTATTGTTAGTGTATCTCCCTTATTGTTATTGTTGTACCCCTGTAGTCCCCATATTGTTATTATTGTGTCCCATAAAACCCCATTATTGTTCTTGTTGTGCCCTTACATTATTAATTTTTTTTCCAAGGAAAAAAGTCGCAATTTTTCATTAAAGAAGAAAAATTACATATTGCATCATCAACATAATTCATCTATGCAAAGATCAGGGAAGTATCAAATACTTCGAAGAGTCTATAATCACCAATGTCATTGTCTAGTAAGTGCAGTAGCTAATAAAAGTAAAATAAATATAATTACAGGTATATATACATAAATATAAATGGAATGATCCCACCGCAGAAATGTCCAAAAATAAAAAATGTGCAGTCTGGGTCTAGGCTGCCCCTGGTTCATCCATTCCATCAATGAATGGTCGGTGATAGTATTGGTACTCCATCATATCATCCTGTTAAAAAATGTGACATCTTCCCCAATCTAGCTACGAGGCTTCTTTGGATATTTTTTCGGCCATTTGGTTCCTCTGCCTGTAAATATGAGTAAGATATAAAATCAAAAAGACATTTTAAATGAAGGACATCATCCAGTAATTCTCTAAGAATGCGTGCATGACATTGTGCCGCAAGATTAAACCAATTGATAATAATTTGAGAGTCCCTAACGATATGAATTCTATTGCAACTTTTTTTGCGAGAAAACAGGAGAAGAAGTCTGAGGTTGTTAAGTTCAACATAGTTGTTAGTCCCGGGTCCAAGTCCCATCTTGAGGTGGAAAGAGTGTGAATCTGTTAGGTGGATAACTGCCCCACCCCCACATCCGTTCACGTTGGATGGGACGTCAAAGTATGCCCATGGAAAGAATCTGTCAATAGCTTCAGGGGTAATGAAATGGTTTTGAGACCACGGATCCTCATTGGGGATTTGATGGTATATATAAGATAAATGCCTGCTGATGTTGTCCCAATCTGATGCCATGCCCCGGAAAATGGCCTGATTTCTAGCCAGCCAAAGCCCCCAAGTGATGAGGAGAGGGATGTTATGTTCCTTCAGTGTGGTAGTAGACTGCCACCAGTTGTTCCAAGCCAAACCAACCAAGGAACCATTCCAAGAGAGTGAACAACCCAAGGATGTTGTCATAAGATGCTAGAGATGCATGCTAGCAAGGCATTCAATAAACAAATGATTAACACTCTCGGCCTGCGAGTGAAAAATACTGCATCGTGATGGTCCATAAATATGTCGTTTGCTAAGATTGTCCTCCATGGGCGTATAGTTGGTGAGGATGCACCACATGAGCAATCTGGCTTTGGGAGGCGATTTTATCTTCCATAAGTGTTTCCACCAACAGAGTTTTATTTGAGGCTCCAGTAGTTCAAAAAGAGTCAAGTACCAAACTTTTGGGGTGTATTTTCCATTGGGGGCAATGACCCAAAGAATTTCATCATCCTGGTTGGTCAGTCTGATATTCGATGCCCTGAGAGCTCTGATAAACCGGTTCCAAGTCTGCCTCCAATATTCTGGGATATCCAGTGCTTTAGCCGTCTTCCAAGCTTCAGATGCCCAAGAAGTGTGCAGTGGGTCTGCAATATGAGATATGAAAAGATGCCCAGACCTAGCAAGGTGTTCCCTAATGCCCACCGGTAGATGGTATTCCTCACCACTGCCCAACCATGCATCAATCCCAATTTTAACCTGTTTACCCGAACCAATGCACCAAGCCAAACCATTTTTGATGAGTGGCATATATCGAGTGATGGCTTTCCAAATGATCGAGGAGCCCGGAGATGGTTGGATGCAACCTCTAATCCAGTCCATGGTGGATTTGGGAGCAATGTATTTGAAATATGTGACTTTCTACAACAAACTGTTGTTGGCGATGAGGTGCCATCCCATTTTGGCAGCCAATGCCGAGGCAAAGAGGTTAAGGTCTTATATTCCCCATCCCCCCAATAATTTAGGTTTAGCTATCTTGCTCCATGTGATCCAAGAATTAGTGCGGCAATCCCATTTTCCTCTCCAAAGGAAACGCCTGCAGATTTGTTGAATTCTAGCCGTAACTCCTTTAGGGATCCATGCAAGGGCCATCCAGTACATAGGGATAGCTTCAAGAATGGATTTGATGAGGACCAACCTGCCAGCCTTGGAGAGCCATATTTGCTGCCAAATATTGACTCTATGCTCTACTTTTTCAATAAGCCAGTTCCAGTCGTTAATGCAATTGTCGTTTAGTTTCAAATGAAATCCAAGATATTTGATTCCATCTTCCAACCCTATACAAGAAAAAATAAAGAGTGTCAGGGCATGTCTGCTTTTGAATTCTATACATTGCACCAAGATGATGGTAGATTTACTTTTGTTAGGATCCATACCCGTAGCTTTAAAAAACAGATTGAGTAAATTCAAGAAATTAATATTGTCATGAGGAGTGCCATCCAAAAAAAATAGAACATCATCCACGAACAACAGGTGGGTCAGCTGTACAAGATCAACTATTCTGACACCATGAATGGACCCTTCTTCTTTTTCTTTTTCTAGAATTGTGGATAGTCCTTCCATGATAGTTAAAAATAGTAAAGGAGAGAGCGGGCAACCTTTCCAAAGTCCCCAACTTGCATGGAAAAAATCAGTTGCTGCACCATTTATAAGAATGCCGAAAGAGGCATTAGTGATTCATCCCATAATCCAGTTTGTGAGGGAGTGTGGGAAACCTATATGAATGAGGATAAGATGAAGGTAGCTCCAATTGGCACAGTCAAATGCATTTTCCAAGTCAATTTTGAGAATATTTCATTTGATGCTCCTGAGTTTAATAGAGTGTAAATCCTCTTGAGTACTGCCAATCGTTTCGTGGATTTGCCTATTGTTACACAGCATTTTATCATCGTCCCTGCAATCCCCATCCTGCACATTGGAGGACCATTTCTGTGACTAATACAAAGTTTCATTCCTTGCAAAGACCATCATTGCATCCCTTGCCATGAGGACAACATTCCTTCTGTTGACACTTTCCAAAGAAGACCATCTGAAACACATGTTTTTGTATTATCACTGGTAGACTGTTATGCCCTTGCACCAATGAGGAAGATTAACACTGGGCCCCGCACCCATTGGCGCTCTGTCCCAGTTAGCTACCCGAACCAAGCTGTTTTTGGAATGTTTTTTAAATATAGAGGCGAAGTTTCCATGATAACAAACTTCATGGGTGAGTTAGCCTAAGTGGTTCAACTGAATAACTACGACCACCCTCCTTTGGCCTCTTGTTTCCACCTTTTGGGGAAACCTCCCAAAGGATAAGGCCTCACTTCCACCATTGTAGGGATCCCAACCTCCTCCTCTCCCTCTATAAATAAAGCTATCTCCCATTGATACGCTAGTTGAACATATTATAGCTGAATAGCTAAAGAGAATTGTTGAACATTTTACTAGCGAGATAGAGCAGAGAAAGAGACCTTTGTCAAGAGAGAGCTTAGGCTTGTGTCCTCGCCTCGTCCTAATTCCCGACGATCCTTCGAGACGCGCTTCAACTGAACCCACTGAAGGAGGATGTGACGTCAAGGCTCCAGTTGTAATCTCTTTCTTCTATTTATATATACATGACTATTGTCTAGTTCCCATCTTGTGTTAATATAATTTATTTTATGCAATGTATTTAGTCCTCCTTGACTGACTAGTTAGCTACGAATGAAATTATTGTCTCATATATTTCTCTTGTCTTTGATCTTTTTGCAGGAATACGAGTGCCATTGCTAAAGGACCGCCACCTGTCGAGACAGATATCAAGAGGCCGCCATTACTATAGCTTGCAACAATTGCGTTGGACTCCAGGTAGGACCTATCTAGGAACCTATTTATTTAATTAGCTAGGAACCTGCAACTTAGCTTGTTCCCTTGTTGCTAGACCCACTCTAGGGCTAGAGGGATTTCCTCTGTCCGCAGAGGGGATTTAGCTTTCCAACACCTATGATTGAGAAATGCAAATTATTCTTTGGCTTCGTGAAGGGAGAGAACGGGTTTGATATGATTGGCAATAATCTTGGATATAATCTTGTTGATACAATTGCACAAACATATAGGTCGATAGTCATTGAAAGATTGGGGTTTATCAATTTTTTGGATGAGGGTGATGAAAGTAGAATTAAAGCCATCATAAATCTGACCTGATATCCTACTGGCTTCAACGACCTGTAGGATATCCCTGCCAATAAGCTTGAAAAATGAGAGTTAGAATTCAATCGGCCAACCATTAGGACCAGGAATTTTGTCCATTTTAAACCATTTCAAGACCCCTTCAATCTCGTCCATGATGACCGAACCAACCAACTCCTCCAAATTATCCTCCTCCACAAACCTGTGCATGGATCACGCAATCTGTATGATCTCCATTATGTTAGCGGACCCAGGATCCTTGTATTGATTAGAGAAATGATTTATACCCATATCAGCAAGATGGGCATGAGTGTGGTCCAATCTTCCATGAGAGTCCTTAAGATCCCATATAATGTTGGTGATCCTTCTGCCCTTGGCACATTGTTGAAATAATCTAGTATTATCATCTCCAGCTTGAAGCTAGATGGCCCTACTCTTGAGTCTCCATTCCTCCTCCTGAATCCTAAGGAGTTTGGCTTGCTCCAATTCAAGGGCAGTGAGTCTATCCTTATCCTTCTCTGATTGGAAGCCACATCCATCCGGACAAGACAAACACCTCAATTCATTCTCAATGTTTGATAGAGACTCATCCTCTACTTTTTTCTTACTTCTGGCCCAGGAGATGGTTCGGGACTTCATTCTGGTCAGGTTATTGTATAGGACTCGGGCAGGCTCCTGATCAGGACATTGTTCACAATTCTGCCATTCTCTTTTGACCAATTCATGAAAAGCAAGCTCTTCGAGCCAGTTGGAATTAAATTTTAAGGGGGAGTGGGGTTTAAGCTAGCCCATCTGAACTTCAAGGTAAATAGGATTGTGATCCTAGGAGCCCCCAACCCCAACCCATTCACGAGATTTATCAAATTTTTCAGCTAACGAGACCTTAACCAGGAAACAATCAAGTCTTCTCGCCAAAGTAGCCTCCCTAGTTCTTCTATTCCTCCACCTAGTGTGTTTCTTCGGCATAGCGATATCTAGGAGGTCTGCCTCATCTATTAATATCTCAAACTATGCATATTCTGGGTCGAGGTGGCACAAGGAGCCCAATATTCTGAGAGACCAATAGAAAAATTAAGGTCCCCCCCCCCCAAGATGATATTGTCTATTTGCATAATAGTGTTGTTCATCCAATCATCCCAGAAAGATTCTCTATGGGGACAAGGACCATAAACATTGATTAATGAAATAGGAAGGTCTGATTCACAGGTGGTGATATTGGCTCCCAGGATACCCTCCCTTCCCCACCAACTATGAATAAGGGCAAATCTGTTATTAATTCCCACCGCACAACCACCAGATCGACCCCAAGCATTAATAGTTTGAAATGACCAATCGGGAAGAAACGAAGACGAAAAATTTGTAACAAAAATATCGTCGCCCAAAGTTTCCTGAAGAAATAGGGCATCCACATGTACATTCTTCAATAGACACTTTAAAGCTAGTTTTTTATCAGGACTGGCCTGCCCTCTACAGCTAAAGGAGAGACAGATCATGGTGCACCATTACCCCAGGTGTTTCTTGCTATAAGAACCAGATCGATCGAATATTGAGTGCCAGCCGCGACCTTGAGACTGGCCTTTCTGATGGATTTGGTCATGGAGGAGGGTCTGCCCCTTGAGACTTTAGGATTGGAAGAATTGAAGTCTGCACCGAAACTGAAATCAGGTGGGTCATTAGGCCGGGCAAGAGATTTGAGGTTATATCGATGTCCTACAGATGGACCCGATTTAGTGAGAGATAAGATGGAGGAAGCACCAGCAGTGGTGTGGAGGTCAGGCTAGGAGACAGTAGGCAGAGTAGATGCAATAGGGCAGCTTATGGGACTCAGATTTCCTTTACAAATAATAAAAGGAGGAGCAGAGGATAGTGTAGTGGATAAATTACAATGCATATAAGAAGAAAGAGAAAGGGAGGTAGGGAAATTAGTACCCGAGATAGGAGAGAGGTCCTCCTCCAGTCGATGGGCAGCTTGATGGTGTGCGGCCGGGCGAAATGATGGTGCCACAAAGTCGGCAGCTTGAGGTCCTTAAGATGGAACGGTCATCGTCGAGGCATGTGCCCACGTCTCCTCCCCCACCACTCTGTTTGAGTCTTTGTGTGAACCAAAACCTTTGTCATAGTAGTAGCCGATATAATGAGAGGACACTCCTTATACAGGTTCCCCACCTCATGGTAGCATCTGAATCTGAAGGGCACCCCTTCGTAATCAAGAATCTGAACATGGACCATATCGTTAACAATGAGATTGAAAGCCTCGAGGAGTCCATCCCTAGTGTCCAGAAGAACTAAGATCCTCAACACAGATATATTGCCAGTTTCAAGATAGGATCGGTCATGATCCAGATAGATCCCTAGGTCTTCACCAATAAACAGAGGTACTTCTTCGTTCTAGAAGTGTAAGGGGAGACCCAAAAAACGGACCCAAACCGGACCAGCCCCAGATTTTTTCTTGTCTGGGTCGAAAAGGAGGGTCCATATTTTAAGCAGTGCTGGTGTCATCTCGATGTGCCAATACTTTGTGAGGACCCAATCTGCCATGTCTGGTTGAGTGAATATGAGAGCGAACCAACGTCAGTTCATATTCAAAACCCCCGGAAGTTGCGCCAAGTATTTGACCCAAATCTCAGCAGTCCAAACCTTGAGAAGAGTTGTGGTGTAGTTCCTACCCCTGACCCTATCCACCAGGACTATCCGGGAGGTTTGTTCTAGGTTCTCTATACCAACCCCCTGCCCAAATATGAGGTCTCTCCTACCGACCTGACACTTGGCACAACGATGTTTCTTTTTTCCTTTGCTCGCAACTCTGTCCCTCCGCACACCTTCCGCTTCAAGGCTGTGGTCCGAGTCCGAGGTCTTAGGCTCGTCGGACGGAGGGGCAATGTAAGAGATGCCCTCGAAGCACCCGGAAGCCACAACTGTGTTCAGCACCTCCAGACCCGTAAGGCTGTTGAGATCTGAAACACCCTAATTGATTCCAAGTTGTTCAAACCCGAGGGTATCCACCTAAGGTCTAAATACAATTTGCAACCCCGACACGAATTGCCTAATATCGTCAGGAGTTTCCTGTGCTTGTTTTTCCCATAACCTTAATACTAAGGGAAATGGTATGGAGTATGCCAAAGAGGCCATAGTGGGCAGTAATGGTTCCACGTAGATCATTGTAGATATCGGAGGTGTTTCCTCCAGCGTGTAATGTGGCATGGAAGACTCCCCAATTTCAATAGCCACCGCATCCTTGCTTCCCAGATCCACCTCAATAGCTGCTCTGGATTTCCTGAAGGAGTCATAGCGAACCCAGATTTGAGAGGGTTCCAAGTGGTCAGATGAGTAGTCCACCTCATCATCTATCATATTCAGAATAGCAGTGTAAGCCCTGTTCAAATTAGAGAAAACCCCAAACGCACCAAAAATGCCTAGTTCCAAGGTCAATGTTGCAACGTCTGGAAGGGATCAGACATCAGGGGCCAGGTATCAGAAGAGAGGAATGATGGGGTCTCAGTGGTCGGGTTGTCGGAGCAAGGAGAGTGACAGATAGGACTGTCCAAAAACCCTCGTATCAATTGAGAGGAACCTCCACTTACGCAGTAACCAGAGAGATAGGGGGCGGTTTTTTTGGAGTGAAGACGTAAAACAAAAAATCGACAGGCAAGTGCACAACAAAATCGGGACCAAAGGAATAAATCCCACTGCAAATCTAGAGATAAGATAGAAAAAAATAAACGATGCCTCGAGCTTCAAAACAAATGACCCGCGGCCCAAGTCATTCATGCCAGAGGCAAGGAAGGTGTTGGCCACGATTCCCAACCCATCCCGCCATGGTTAATTTAGCCAACCTCCAAGCATCGGCTAGGGTTTCAGAGCTCCATCTCCTCGGTCCCATCGCTTTTTTCTCTTTATTCATAACATTGTTCCCCTTACATTATTATTGTTAGGTCGGTTAGGATTATATTGTGACCCCTTGGAATCCTATATATAGAAAGGGGTTTTTTTCATTTGAATCATCCAAGAATTTTTCATTTATATAATGTAAAGAAGGTTTCCCCCTCGAAGTGGCTCATTTCTAGGCATTGATCTCTATTTTCTTCTCTTTTTAGAGCTAGTTTCATAACACCAACATTGCCAAGGAATCTGGTGCCACAAGTCTATTCACTTTACCTTACTTGATTACCTTTCTCATGATTGTCCTACCACTACCCATTTACACCAATGGACCCAACCAATACAATTCATTATCATACCCTTACCTTCAACTGCCCTTACTCATGCACCAAGATTCATTTGAGTCTTGCATCACCTGTTGGGTTTCATTTAGCTCTCCCCGAGCTCCATTAACTTTCCTCCTTCCCAACCGATTCCCAAGGCCCTCATAACACAAAAGGCAAGAACAAAAGAAAACAAGAAGAAAACCATGAAAACCAATAGCAATATGACACCACAAACAAAGTGGTAAGGCCTTGCACCATACATAAATAAAGTCACAAATCAAGCACAACAAATCACAAAGACCAAAAGCACAAGACTAGTAACAAACACCATGATTCAATCCCCATGGTTCCCAGTGCTTCCAAGGGAACCCTCAACCCGAGCCTCTTTCAATATTCATGGCACACTCTTTTTCCATGCAATCCCCACATCATACTACCATAAATACATAACTATCAGTGTATAAATAAATATAACAATATACCAGTTATCTTATCTTGTCACATTAATATCAAGCATGTTTCCCTGCAACTGTTCACAAATGTCAATCACATGTTCCAAAGATCAAGACAACATGTATATCAATTTGAAATCAACATTTACCAAGTCTAACAACCATGTCATAATAAAAAATCAACTCACATTCCCTAGTCATAGTACATATTGCTACAACTATCACCTACTTACACTCAAGTACATATCAGTTGTCTCAACACATATGTGTTAGTACAACCATCTTAAAACAAGATAATTTCTTCAAGCAATCTTACAAACACATACTCATATGATGAAATTAATCAAACATTCAAATGGACTATAAACGTACCATGTTAGATAAATCAACTAGATGACATAATGATCTGAATAAGGTATGTTATTATTGTTGTGCTAATTCCTCTTTTAGATATTAAAACCAATGTTTTACAAGTGCTTAAGGGTTCGAGTTCTCTTGCAAGTTATTAAGTCTCATAAGTGTTTTTCATGTTAATTTTATGAACAATTTAACATAAAATAAAGACTGAACAACATAAAATAAAAGTACAGTACATCACCATACAACACATCAACACATGGATTTGATGAAAGAGTTCACCCCTCCTTGGTTACATCTCCTTGGTCCAGCTTCCATGGATTGGACCTCTATATTTTGCTCAAATTTGAAAAATGATGTGTTTACAATGCTTTTTTTCTCCTGAAACCTGTACCAATTTAGAATGCCCAAAAATGGTACCTTAGGCTCTTTCTGCTCCTGATTTGGTCAAAAAATAACTGAGTTATGACCTATATAGTTTGGTACACAATTTCCTCCCTATTAGCTAATTGCCACTAATTTGAGCTAGTTAATGCCAAAAATAGCTTTTCCGCCAGATTTATCGGACCGCCAAGTTAATCCGGTTTAGATTAATTAAACCGCATTAAACTAATTAAGCAGGATTAGTGCTTAAATCTGCATTTTTTGTGATATTTCTGTATTAGTGTTGATTAATGGAGATTAGCAGTTAAATAATCTCATATTAGCATTAATGATCTGCACTTATGGCTAAGTGCTCCTCCTGTCGTCGGTGGTCATGGGTTATGGTCGCATGCATTGGGGTCTGGCCCCTCTCCCCCCAACAACAAACTTAACAAAGTTTAAATATTAGTGGCACCACATATAGGTTAAGAACCATATGTAGAGGAGTTGGTAATGGCGCGTGCTAGTTTGGAGGAGGTTCCAAATTTGACCCCCGCCGGACCCTCCAGCCCATCACCATGATTTTTCTCCACCATGAGGGGGACACATGGTGGCCCCAGGCTCAACCATGTTCCTCCTCTTCATTGGCCCAAAATTCAACCATTAATAAAATTCCAACACCATAAATTCGAACCAATCCCTAGCTGCCACTTGGCAGTCTCACATTCGACGGAGGAAAATTGACCAAAAGTTGACTTGCGCAGTGAGCATGCCACGTCAACAGTACATACTGCTGACTGGGCTCCTTGTTTGAATATTTTTTGCATGTTTAGAAAAGAAAACATAACTCATTTCTGAAGCCATACAGATTCCATTTCGCGCGAAATGAGTTTTGTAGGATTCAGAATGACAAGCAGTAAGTGGTTGTTCAGGTTTCGATCCATTCTTATAATTTTGATTTTTTAGCATAATTTTGAGCACCTGATCATTCCTCCCCACTGGAAACTTTTGGACCCCAAAATCTCTTTCATTATTAAATATTTGGATGAGGGTACAGTTCCCTCACCCTTCCAGTCTCAATCCACCGAAATTTTTCCAATTTCAACAATTTGATTTTTTCATAAAAACTAATCTTTTTCATTGATTTCGGAGACCTTGTCTTGCTGTCGTAGACACCATCATGCTGCAATTTCCCAGAATTTTCAGAACAACAAGCTGTCATTGAAGAAACAAAAATTTTTCCACCTTGGTCGTCGATCGAAGGAAACTTGAACAACTTCACTTTCTTCTCACCTTGAACACTGTCGACACGACGATGTTTAGCATGTCTCGCCTTGTGCTTGGGTCGACTCTTGATCAAATGTGATCTCCATCACCATGAAACATCCCATTTCAAAGACAATACTTTGTGAAAACCAAAAGAAGATATTTTGAACCCAATTCCCTCTTTGTTAAATTTTTTTGGTTCATTCTCTTTGACCTGTGCACTCTATTGCACCAACATCTTGTTCACATCACTACTCAACACTAATGTGGATTGTTGCAAATCTTTCACATCTTGTTTACCTCTTTTCAAAGGCAACATGTTAGAGCCCTGAAACGTCTTATTACAAACATTAGGAACTTCACTGAATTCATCTTTTTCATTTGATGCATCTTTTTGAAAGGTCTCATTCAAAACATCACTAAGCTTGAACATTAACAAAGCCAAAGTTTGACTTGCATTCACTATTCTCTTCATTTCTCATGCATGTATAAGAGACAAAATACTCTTCTTCTTATGCACTCTAATTATGTACTCAATTCCATTCTTGAACTAGTGATACTTATTCTCCTGGCGATGAAATACCGCCCTCCTATCATAAAGATAAGGACTTCCCAAAACAATACTTGAAATCTCAAGCAGAACTACATCGAGTACTGCAACTTCATCAAGAAAGTTTGAATTGATTGAAAACCTTAGGATGCACTTCCTTGTTACCTTCAAGTTTGCATTCTTGCATATCCAGCCTAAAGGATCAGGTCTTGGATGTGTAACAATTTCTAGATTTAACCTCTTACCTAAGCCTTCAAAAATCAAATTAGCTTGAGAACCACTATCAAATAGTGTGTCTATTTTGGTATGCTTTGAAACAACTCTAATATGAAAGATTTCAATTCTTGTATCATCATCTTGAGTTACATTAGAACAACTTGAAGAAATAGCGCTTGCTATGTTCTTACCTTTCAAACCCATTGTTGTAATCTTGGTTTCATCTCCTGAATCTAAAACTTATAAGTCATGTTCAATGATTGCAGTTTTTTTCTCCTTCTCTTTGGTTTTAAGTTTGTTGGGCTTCAACTCTAGATGGAGTTGCCAACAATGATCTTCATCATGGCCATTTTTTGAACAATTTTTACACATGACTTTCTCTTTCTCTATTTTAATAGAACCATTTTTCTTTCCTCTTCCATTAAATTTACCCTTTCCTTTACCTTCATACTCACGAAAACTATCACTTTTCTCACTGCACTACATTTCCCTCTTGCTTCAAGATGTGTGGCTTGAACCCAAACCTCAGATTCTAAGTTTGTGGGATTGGACATGAGAATAGTATGTCTAAGTTAGTTGTGAAAACATATTTTAACAAAGTTTCTTGAGAAGACAAATTGACACCCAAAACTAGTGCTCTTCTCCTAAACTCTTGTGTATAATTTTGAACACTTTGTTCCTTTAGTTGTCTAAAATTATGCCAGTCCATAATGGCTTTTGGAATGTAAGCTAGAGGGTAGAATTGTATTTTAATGGTAGCAATGAAATCCGACTAGGAAATTGAGATCTTATCATGTTTTTTAATCTCATCTTGTGTCCTTGCTTCCCACCATGCAAGTGTTGCTCCCTCCATTCTCAAGGAAACCAATTGAATCTTTATGTCATCCTCTTGAAGGTTATAAATTCTGCAATAAACCTCCAATTGACAAATCAAATTATCCAGCTTCTCTGCATTCATTTCGCCATTATACATCGGTAGCTCAAATTTACATCAAGTTTAAGTAAGGGTGATTTACCAGTTCCTTTTGAAGTATGTGGATGAACAGATTGAAAGGTTGTGGTAGTGGAAGATAATGAAGAGGAAGGTGTAGATGGTGGTGAGGATGATGGTAGAGTGGATGGTGGTTTCCTACCATCTCCATGGCCTCCTCCTCCTAGATAACCTTATCCTCTTGGAGGCCTAGAACTTTTTCCTTGCATCCTTAAATTCCTCTCTTCATAGAGGACCATTACCATCTTAGTCATATCAAAATATGTCTTTCTAAATGATGTCTCATATTTTGTCATGGTAGGTTCTCCTTCATGAGACATGCTCACTGAAGACTCAACTTCAAATTTAGGATGTGTTGATGTTGAAGACTTTGGAAACCTTGCCCTTCTTCCTCTTGACCCAACTGCACGGATTTCAACCATCTTCCCTTCTCCTCTTTTTAGTTTTAAACTTGTAAGCATGACACAAACTTGCAAACAATTAGATCCTTTCTTGCACAACAAAACCTAAATCTCTGATACCATAAAATGATCTAAATAAGGTATGTTAGTGTTGTTGTTCTAATTCCTCTTTCAGATATTAAAACCAATGTTTTACATGCACTTAAGGGTTCAAGTTCTCTTGCAATTTATTGAGTCTCATGAGTGTTTTTCAGGTTAATTTTATGAACAATTTAACATAAAAAAAAAGACTGAACAAAAATAAATAAAAGTACAGTACATCACCATAAAACACATCAACACAAGGATTTGATGAATGAGTTCATCCCTCTTGGGCTACATCTCCTCGGTCCAACTTCCATGGCTTGAGCCCCTATATTATGCTCAAATTTGAAAAATGATGTATTTGAAATGTTTTTATGCTCCTTAAACCTACACCAATGAATTCAGAATTCCCCAAAATGGTACCTTAGACTCTTTTTTCTCCTGATTTGGTAGAAAATTGAATGAGTTATGATCTATACAATTTGTTCCACAATTTCCTCCCTAAATTTAGATAACTGCCACTAATTCGGGCTAGTTGGCGCCAAAATAACCTTTTCGCCGAATTTATTGGACCGCCAAGTTAATCCGATTTAGATTAATTAAATTGCATTAAACTAATTAAGATGGATTAGCACTTAATCCATGCTTTTGTGATAATTCTGGATTAGTGATGATTAATGGAGATTAGCGGTTAAATAATCTCGAATTAGTGTTAATGATCTGCGCTTATGGCTAAGCGCTCCTCCTGTTCGTCGGTGGTCATGGGTTATGGTCACATGCATTGGGGGATGGCCCCCTCTCCCCCCGACGACGGACTTAACAAATTTTAAATAGTAGTGGCGTCGCATATAGGTTAAGAACCATATGTAGAGGAGTTGGTAATGGCGTGTGCTAGTTTGGTAGAGGTCCCAATTTCGACCCCCACCTGTCCCTCCGACCCATCACCATGATTTTAATCCGCCGTGGGGGGGACACGTGGCAGCCCCAGGCTCAGCCACGTGCGTCCTCCTCATTGACCCAAAATTCAGTCATTAATAAAATTCCAACACCATAAATCGAACCAATTCCCTATTGTCACTTGGCAGTCTCACATTCGAAGGAGGAAATTTGACCAAAAGTTGACCTGCCCAGTCAGCATGCCACGTCATCAGTACGGACTTCTGACTGGGCTCCTTGTCTGCATTTTTTTTCCTGTTTAACAAAGCAAACATAACTCATTTATGAGGCCACACAAAGTCCATTTCGCGTGAAACTAGTTGCGCCAGACTTCAGAACGATGAGCACTACGCAGTCATTCAGGTTTTGAGCCATTCTGAGAACTTTTATTTTTTAGCATAATTTTGAGCACTTACTCATATAATCAAACACTCAAACACCGAATAGACGACATAATAAGATAGTCAAGCACTAAGTATATGACATAAGCAAACTCATAACTTAATGTATCTAAGGGGAGGATATCTTGTCTGCACAATCAATCTAGATTATCATGATAGAACTTCACAACATATCAACTCAAACATAAATAAGGCCATAATGTCCATAACAGTAACTAACTAACATGTTCCATCATAGAATCATAAAAAAATTTCATTCATGCATAACAATGACATATGCACAATCAGTCCAAATTAACACAGCACAACATCACAAGTATATCATCTCATACCTAAATGTCACAACCATAACCATCTACATAGACCAATCCAGATCAATACGATACATATAACATTAAGATCTTAATTCAATAACCCTAATCATCAAGTTAACTAACATATAGCAACAAAAATTTAACATATAACATACTCATCAACAACATATAACATAATCATCAAGTTAACTACCATAAAACAACAACAACAATGCATATAACCACAAGTTACTATAATTCATGACTATTAGACACGTGTGTATATGACCACACTGATTCACTAACATCTACAATGCATGTAACCACAACAACAATAAAATGACAAACATGTAAGTAACCCTAATGCTTATAACAACCATCAACCACCATACCTACATACCAAACATGCAAACCTATATGATGATTTTCTCTCACCCTGAAGTTTAGTGTCGCAACTTCAATTTGATGATTTGTATCTCCTGCTCTATCTCAACCAACACAACAACATAATAACATACCAACAACATCATGATGACTTAAAATTCATACAATGACCTCATGGACAATGACCTTAACCATGACAATGCATGCATAACAACATATAGACACTGACATGCATAACAAATCCATATAAAACTCACATGCATTATTGACAAATACATCCCAACAACAACATCATCAAATTCCACATGGCGACATAATGGCAACAATGACCACCACCATGCATACACAACAAGCACATAGTCCACACCATATAGAACACATATGCAACTGACATGTATACATGATAAACACATTTCGCCCATCCAGTCTAAGTGTTGAACCATGCTCTAATACCACTCTATGGTAACAGATATCACACAATGAGAACGGAAACCAAACACCACCCAAAGAGAACGCAATGCCACCACCATGCATACACAACAAGTACATAGTCCACACCATATAGAACACATATGCAACTAACATGTATGCATGATAAACACATTTCGCCCATCCAGTCTAAGTGTTAAACCATGCTTTGATACCACTCTGCGGTATCGAATATCACACAATGAGAACGGAAACCAAACACCACCCAAAGAGAACGCAACCCGCTATGATACCACTATGTAACACCCTTGTTGGCCCTTGTTTTTTTAATCAAACTTTGGTTTTTAAAATCCTCCTAAATTCTATTATATCCAACCATATACCATCCATACATACATTATTTTAATCAATTTATGCATATTCAGGTAAATAAATTATGTTTTTCAATTTTTAGATATTTTTACAAAAATTGAGTTTTAAGTGTATTTTTGGAGAGAACTAAAAATTCTCGTAATGGCTCCATTGAATTCATACTTGCAGGACACATGGGCATGAGATGAGAACATATTTAAAAAAATTTGGAACCAATGATGGACATGTACCTATTGGTTCGCTCAAACCGAGCTAAAACAGACCCGTTCAAAGTTGGTCAAACATGACATGTCTTTTAGAAAATCCCTAGGAAATAGGCCAAAATTAGTATTTTGTGGGATTTTCCAGATTTTATGTGATTGGATGGATGAGTTCAACCAATATAGATGGGATTATGATAGATATGACTGTTAGATACATTTTAGTCAAGTTTGTTTAATATTTTTCTATTTAAGCCAAGAACATTGAAAACATGAACATGGAGAATTTGTATGATTTCATTTTGAGATTTCTAAATATTGTGAGTTAATTGGAGAAACCAG
The DNA here is from genome assembly GCA_034641835.2 of Pinus albicaulis. NCBI lineage: Eukaryota > Viridiplantae > Streptophyta > Pinopsida > Pinales > Pinaceae > Pinus > Pinus albicaulis. The sequence continues at coordinate 42,321,405 of CM076584.1, forward strand.
TTCTATCTTCTTTTTTATGTTCAATGTGATGAATGATTGATTGAGTTTCAGAAGCTAAGAAGTTCTTTCAGTGTGCAAGGCAAGGGTGGAGGACCCCCACACCGAGCTAAGTACATTTTTTGGTTAATTTAGATGAAATTTCATAAACTAGTTTTGCTTCATGTTTATTCAGCTATTTAGATGTATGGAAATTTCCTATGTTTGCTGATGAATCTTAGTTTAAACTCTAAGGGTCAAACAAGAGTTTTAGTAAAATTCTCCTTCTATCTGATCAAAGAATAGTAACTAAAATTCATCTTCCTTTCTTTTGTTTAAGTTATTTTCTGAATTTCCAGTTTTCATCCGATGGTATTAATGATGATAAAATTATAAAGAAAGAGAACATGACCCTCCTCAGTTAGGAGCATCTTCTCTTATTCTTTTATGCATCATAAGCTATTGTTCATCAGTTATTTTTATTTCTATTCATGAAGTAGTATTGTAGAGAAGGTCAACATGGTTCTCCTAAGTTAGGAGCCTCTTCTCCTACTTATTACATATTGAATTAGAAATTGCTTAGTTAAATTTTATATTTGTAATATTCATTTCTTTCAAGTTTTATAATTTGTCTTCTAAAATTGACTGTAGTTGAAATCCATATATTTTGAACATGCCTCCAAATTTTACAAACCCGGATTGATAATTACATACTTGTGTTAGTTTACCTAGTAAATTGAGCCAACATTTTTGGCGCCGTTGTCGGAGAAGCATACTTCAATATAGTCAATTATGAATATTATAAAAAAAACAACAACAACAACAACAAAATTTAGTTTTTTTTAGTTATGTTTCTTTATGCCTAAATAAAGAAATTAAAAAAGTAGTTCCCCAAAACAAAACCCCCAACAAAAACAAAAAAACTAAATAACCACAAAATACATTTGCAAAACAAGATTTCCAAAACATGATGTTAAAGAAGTCATTTAGCAAAGGAGGGTATGGCACCACAAGGATCTTCTTAAATCCTTTTCCACAATTTAGAATGGTCTCTAGGGAGGAATCTTCATTTCAAAAGATAGAAGAGGAACAAAACATCTATGCAAAGGAGCCACAAGAAGAGAACTTAGAACTTTCTTCTAGTTATCTTTGTAAGGAGGTGAATGAGTCATGGATCACATACGATGAAGATCAAACATTAGAACCCGAAATTGAAGAATTTCTAGCATGTATATCACAAGATCCCTTGTGCATTCAAGATTTTGAACAAGTGTCACACGAAGAAATTTGTGATATGACAATTAACAAGAGCAAAGCAAACAAAGATCATTTCAAAACTTGGTTCCAACTAGTCATTAGGCCACAACACCACTCTATTTTTCAACATTCTTTAGCATCAAATCTTTATGATCAAATATTTTTTCATGTCCAAACATTCATTAAAATATATTTTTCAAACTTGGATGTGAGTTTACTTATGATCTTGCTACGCAAATGGATGCATTGGAAATTATCTTATACCTGAGAGAATGACTTATTTTTCTACAATAGAGTAGGATAGAATATCATAAATAAGTAATAGGTAAAATGAGTTCACAATAAGGCCTTTCATTTAAGCTCTCATGAATAAATATTCACATCACTGTTCAATACTCATTTGAAAGGATTTCATAAGGACAATCTTATTTTGGGCAACCATATGAGATAATTTTATATATATATATATATATATATATATATATATATATATATATATGTTTTAAACAATGTATCTCTTGAAATTTATTTTTTAATCCATTTTGAATTTTTCAATTTGGATCACAAATTTAAAAAAATGATCAAAATAAATACAAGATTTCGAGAAAAAATTTAAGCACGGAGTTAGTATAAAATTTATTTGAGGATTCTAATGGAAACATTTTTACATGATATTCGTAGGGAAGATATTCATTGGAATATAGTTTCCAAATCAATTTTAATCACCTCATTCCAACATCATATGAAAAATCTATGCTCAAAATACTAACTGCTTGTCGAAAAATCTGCATGGTGACAATTCTAAGTCTTCACTGTTAATTTGCATATTTCACATACTAAATCATCTTCTTTTCAATACCTATTTCTAATGGAGATAGATATTGAAGTCTAATTTATGACACAATTTGAATCATCTCATTTGAAGGCCAGGTGAAAAATTTATTCCACATTTAGTGACTGCATGTCTTAAAATCAACATAGTCAAACTCTGCCTCCTAGGTATGTTCATCACCAATTTTGTGATATCAAAACTACTGATTTTTAAAACTTGTTTCAACTGGATAGACAAAAATGAATCTACTTTAATCTTCAAGTTGAATCACGTTGATCCGATCTTTAACGAAAAAGTTACACTCCAAATAGTGACTATTGGTCTAGTAAAAAATTCACAAGAAGCTCTATCAAATATGGTACTTCTCATCATTTTTAGCATATAATTTTAAACCATTTTTAGAATATGTTTATATTGAAGGTATACATATTAATTCAATTCAACTTGGATTTGGAATCACTTTAATTTGACATAAAACGAATATTTTGTGAACAAAATACCACTAGGAGGTCTAGGTTGGCCACCATCCCTCAAGGGGTAAAAAAATGCATTTTCTTTGTATATCATCTTTGAACTTGTTTTCAAGCATTGCTTATAATTATTTTACATATTTCTTGGAAGAAGAAATAATGTACACCTCTCTTCCTCCATCATCTAATATTTTGTTGTGGGTAAATGCTATGTTTTTGCAGGTCATAAAAAGATTTAAAAGGTGAACTCCATGGACAAAGGAATTTTCAAAGTCAATTTCAAAAAAAAAAAAAAAAAAAAAAATCATATTTCAGAATATGAATACAAATGTTCAATTCAAAGAAAAGTGAAAATTCACCTGATGTTGAGTTCATCCAATGAAACTCAAACTCAAGCTTTCTTTCAATTGCTAACCAACAACACCAACCACCCTACAAGATGATCAAGATCGAGGCACAAGACATAAAGCTAATAATAAGAAGAAGAAGTCAATTTTTGTACCATGTCAAGTCACATCAATTGCCAAAGAAGTCTTTCATAAGCCATATTGTTCATGATTAAAAAATATTGTATGTTAAGTAACACAATCATGCATGTTGAAGTCCAGACCTATTTTCTATCTATCTATTCATCTACTCTTAGATGACAACGTCAACCTATCTTACTTTCATAAGCATTCCATACTTTCCAACTCCCTTAAACCCCACCTCCATCCAGAAAATAAAAGAAAAGAAAATAGAAAAAGATAAAAAATAATAAAAGAGTTTGGTTGTGAAAATTTGGAAAACTGGCACAATACAAACTCGAATTCATATCGGAAAGCCAACTTGTTTGGAGAATATGAATTCTCTATTTTGTTTTGCTTTTACTTCAGTTTGATTTTGCAAAAGTAATCCTCCAGAATTTCAAGACTTGGGGACAAGTCTTACCATAAGCAAGGGGGAAGTTCATAATGAAACTATGAAAATTGTTTGAGCAACTGTGTTAAATAAGGTACCTAAATAACATTGCAAAAGCGACCTAAAACATCATCATTGCAGAAGGGACCTGAATGAAACATCATTTAAAAATTGCAGAAGGGACCTGAACAACATCAACATTCATTTGAAAGAACCTGAATCAATAGTAGATGTCAAGAAGAACATAAAATAACATAATTTCAAGATGTTCAAGTAAGCAGTTACAATTTTTTATATTCCATCTGAATGCATCTTTGAAGAACCATCATCATGAGTCAAATTTGGACGAACCAACAAAAGTCTTCATCAAATCAGTATGAACATCAAGCAATGTTGCGAAAAGGAAAGTACGAAGGGACCTGAATAACATTGCAAAAGGGACCTGAAACATCATCATTGCATAAGGGACTTGAATAATATGTCAGAAGGGACCTGAATGAAACATCATTTAAAAATTGCAGAAGGGACCTGAACAACATCAACATTCATTTGAAGGAACCCGAATCAATAGTAGATGTCAAGAAAAACATAAAATAACATAATATCAAGAGGTTCAAGTAAGCAGTTACAATTGTCTATATTTCATCTAAATGCATCTTTGAAGAACCATCATCATGAGTCAAATTTGGACGAACCAGCAAAATTCATCATCAAATCAGTATGAACGTCAAACTATGTTCCAAAAGAAAAAGTACAGTAAGTAAAAAAAATGTTCTTAAAACTTTTGATTTAAAAAAAATAAAAAATTACAAATATTAAACTAATTTAACTTGGATATGCATTCTATTACATTTTTTCCAACATTCTACATTTATCCTACCCTCATCATAATCCTATTATATCCATTAACCTACCATACATTCTACATTAAAACAAAAAACAAAAAAATCATCATAAGTCCTACATTAACCCCATATTTCCTACATTAATTCCATATACCCCTACATTATCTCCCAACATAAGCATTTTTGGTCAAAATTTGAGGCTCAAATTTTTTTTTCTCATAAGAAATTTTTGCTTGCCTACAAAAACAAACAAAAAATAGTATTATTGTAAAAAGAAAATATTTGATTTAAAATGACCTAAAACTATGATCATTTTTAAATCAAATACATGAGAACATATGATGAAAATAGGACAAAGAACGACAATGATGAACAAACTATGGTCCTAAAAACATATGATGAAAATGAGAGACAATGATAAAAACATAAAATCAAATATGCACATAATGGATATTGAAATTTTATTAAAAGAATATGACTATAGTGCATATCTAAGAATCATAACTTAAATACTCATAACCTTAAGGCTATGCAAAAAATGTCGAAAAAGTGAAATATGTTGGAGCCATAATACATATGCTTTAAGGCCTTATGAAATAAATGTTCAAATCACACCAACGTTGAAATTGACATTCAAATAAAAACGGTCAAATTACGCAATTCTGAAACATTGTAAGTTGTAGAAGCACGTTATGACCCGCAGAGAATTACGCAAGAGCTACTCTGAGTTGTAGCTAACTCATAAAACTACGTAGAACCATGCAAAGAGGCTCTCTCAGCTGCTAAAGACGTAAAGAAAACTTGAAACCCCAAACTGAGAGAGAATAGGGTATAAAATTACGAAGAGGCCATGAGTGAATAGTTGAAAAGGAATACTGCACAGCGTAAGGCTTGAGCTGTGGAGGAAAAGGAATATTGAGCAACGTGTAAAGTTGAAGCGATATTTAAAGGTGGAGGATTTTGCGCCCAAACATAATTTACGCAGAGAATCCCTCAAATTGTGCAGTGAACTCCCAATGAAGGTAAACATCGGTTCTCTCAGAAATTTAAAATCGAATCCCAAGTTTTATGACTTCAGTTCCAGATCTATTGGCGTGAAATCCTCTGCCACCTATAAGGATCAATCTCGCAAATTCATTAAAAGTAAGGATTACGAGGATAGATTTAGGATTTTATTTAAAGAGGTGCCATAATACAACTTCAGTGGCTAGATTTGTCACTATAGACACACGCGGCCACCTGTATATTTTGAGATGCCGAGAGAAGAGTTTTAAATGGAATTGTATTGTTTAACATAGGGAAACAGCCATTACCCAGAAAATTCTACAAGTTATCTTCCACTTAATCAAGGATCAGATTGAGACACGATTTTTCCCCATGATGAAATATTTCCAAGGTCTTTTTGTGGTCTTTCACACATTTCTTTTATTAGTTTTCTAAAACAAAGGGAATTTATGGGCACCATTTGCAGCATAATAAGAGAGGAATTGAAGGAATAATAAGCAAAGGAATCAGTATCAATAAATCTCAGAATCAAAACGTCCAGTTTTGAATTCAACAACAGTTTCAAAAATTTGAAATTTTTAAGAAGCCACTATTTCGTTGTATTTTCTGAGCAAACGAAAATGAAATTTGAAAAATAAAAACATGGGTTTTCTTCAGAATTAGCCCAATTAGACTCATAGTAGAAACTTTTCTCAAATTCATTTCTATTTGGAATATTTTCTTGGTTCTTTCAACCCTTATTTTGCAGATTGCGTGGAGTGTTTGAGTTCAGTGAGGAATCAAGGTCAGATATTTGTTTAAATTAAATTTCAGTGACACTCCAAATCTAAGTTACAGTTACATGGTTTGAAAATCTGAAGACTCCAGTTATCTAATTGACAGCATAGCCCAAGTCCGTTAGTAGCAGTGCAATCCAAGTCTAAATAGATATTTTCTCACAACATAAGTTCAAAATCCAAATTAACATATGTCTGGTGGCAGCGTAGGTTCAAGATCGAAGTTCCAAGTGTAAGATTGGCATTAAAAACTTCAAGTTCAAGACCCCAGATGAATGTAATTTTTGAAAATAGAGTGTTAGTTTCCAGAGAAAAGAGAGGTGCCAGAAGACCGTAAATTCGTTTAGATCTCTCCCAGAAATTGATTTTTGAAACAAATTACAACACATATATTGATTCTTGTTCCCAGAAATCGATTTTTGAAGGCATTATAACAGGAAAATTGTCCCAGGAATTTGACATCACAAGTTCAGAAATTTCTCTTTATTCTTAGTGACCAAGAATTCACATATCAATCCAAAATTTGGTATTTTAATTCAAAATTTTCTCCTCATCTTCGTGAGTATTCATTGCAGAAGATTGATTTCAAGAAGAAGACAAAAAGGCAAGCCATTGCCAGAAAATCGATTTCAATTTTTAAAAGAAACAGAGAGGGTAAATGAAAAAAAAATTGCTCATTTCCAGATTTCATTTAATTTTTGAGATAGAGAGGGGTCAATGAGAATATATATATATATATATATATATATATATATATATATATATATTCCAGAATTCATTTTTAGGTGTTGATTTTAAATGTTGAGGGAAAAATCAAACTGTAGATGTCCAGAAATCAAAAGTGAACTTGTTTTCAGAAGCAGTAGTGATGAGAAGATTGTTCTCATAGGCATTTTGAAAGAGTATTTTCTAGAAATGGTGTTTTAAATTTTTAAAATAAAAGTCTTCTCTCCACAAGCAATTAAAACGGAGATTTATAAAAGAGAAAAAAGACATGAGGGTTTTGACATCCTTTTACAGGCATCTCATCAGGAAGCTTCAGCATCAGGAGCCAGAGTCACAAGTACATCAGCAGGGCAGTCATAATACAGAAGCAGAAGGTCAAAGAGATAGAGGCAAGCATGAGGACATGCTTGAGAGTAAGCAAATGGGAGATGTTGGCCCTCGTTTTTTATCAAAATTTTCTTATTAAAATCCACCTAATTTCCATTATATCCAACCATATACCATCGATACGTACCTTATTTTGACCAATTTATGCATATTTAGGTAAATAAATTATTTTTTTCAATTTTTAGATATTTTTACAAAAATTGGATTTTAAGTGCATTTTTGGACAACACTAAAAATTCTCGTAATGGCTCCATTGAAGTCATACTTGCAAGACACCTGGGCACGCGCTCAGCACATATTTAGAAAACTTGGGAACCAAGGATGGACATGTACCTATTAGTTCAGTCAAACCGAGCTAAAATAGGCCCAGTCAAAGCTGGTCAAACATGACCGGTCTTTCAGAAAATCCCTAGGAAATAGGCCAAAATTAGTGTTTTGTGGAATTTTACAGATTTTGTGGATTGGATGGATGAGTTCGACCAAGATAGATGGGATTAGGATAGATATGACTGCTAGAGACATTTCAGTCAAGTTTGTTTAATATTTTTCTATTTAAACCAAGAACATTGAAGGCATGAACATGGAGAATTTGTATGATTTCATTTTGAGATTTATGAGTATTGTGAGTTAATTGGAGAAAACAGTTCTATATTCTTTTTTTTGTTCAATGTGATGAATGATTGATTGAGTTACAATAGCTGAGAATTTATTTCAGTGTGCAAAGCAAGGGTGAAGGGCCCCCACACCGAGCTAAGTACATTTTTTTGTTAATTTAGCTAAATTTTCATAATCTAGTTTTGCTTCATGTTTACTCAGTTATTTAGATGTATGGAAATTTCTTATGTCTACCGATGAATCTTATTTTAAACTCTAATATGCATATGAAGGGTCTAACAAAAGTTTTAGTAAAAATCTCCTTCTATCTGATCAAAGAATAGTAACTAAAATTCATCTTCCTTTCTTTCGTTTAAGTTATTTTCTGAATTTTCAGTTTTCATACAATGGTATTAATGAATAAACTTATAAAGAAGGACAACATGGACCTCCTCAGTTAGGAGTCTCTTCTCTTATTATTTTATGCATCATAAGTTATTGCTCATCAGTTATTTTGATTTCTGTTAATGAAGTAGTATTGTAGAGAAGGTCAACTTGGTTCTCCTAAGTTAGGAGCCTCTTCTCCTACTTATTACACATTGAATTAGAAATTACTTAGTTAAATTTTATATTTTTAATATAAATTTCTTTCAAGTATTATAATTTATCTTCTAAAATTGATTGTAGTTGAAATCCATATATTTTGGACATGCTTCCAAGTTTTACAAACCCGGATTGATAATTAAATACTTGTGTTAGTTTACCTACTAAATTGACCCAACAACCCTCCTTCCACATCTACCTAAGTAATCATCCAACCAGAATAAACATGTAATGAGTGTTAGTCATCAGTGATTTTTACCTGTTTAGATGACTAAATGTTTTGTTCTGGATTTCTAGAAACAGAATTCAAGAATCATGTGAGTTCTAGAAATCTCCTCAAAGAGAAATTTTTCACTATCCCACTTCTCTGCCAAAGCATGGCCAATCTATCACCCAAATAAGACCAAATCCTGAATTGATGTCCCTCGCTCTCACTATGTTTGCCACCTCTGCCTATAACACTCTGTCTCTGTTTTCCTAAGCCCTCTATTTTCACACCTTGTTTCGCCAAGTAAACCGAACTTTTTCCCCTACTCACCAAGTGCCTAAAGCAATGGTGGTTTCAAAACTCCCTTTCTAAAGCCCTTTGAAAAAAAACAAGGTTTTCTAGTTGTCTAGGATGGTAGTGCATAATAGAGTGTCAAAGACCCTGTCTCCTCATCCAAACCCTAATTCAAGTTTTCAGTCAAAAAACCTATTCCAAGGACATTACAATAAGTCAAATAGGGTCACCTAGGTTATGCACTGTCATAGTTCTAAATTCACTATTTCCACAGATATTCAAAGGTGAAGTCAAGAGAACACAAGGATGAAACTTATCATTGTCCAAAGAAAATCAAAGACCTCCAATGATATCTTCTTGATCAAACAGTAAGCCTACAAAGGAGCAATTTACTATGTCCAAGCATTTCTGCAGGAATGTTTTGTAAATGGTCAAGAGCAAAACAGAGTCAAAGAAGAAGGCCTAAAAAACTTATAAAGGCATCCCCAGTAGGTGGTGAGATACAACAGGCTTAAGTTCACAAAGGATATCATTCAAAAGGTATTTAACCTGAAGCACAAGTTTTGTAGGGAGACAATTTTCCCTTACTTACTTTTCTGCAAAAGAGTCAAAAGGCTATCAACCTAGCAAGAGGTAAAGTAATGAGAGGCATCATCATAAGAAAACCACTCACAACCAAGAAGAAAGAAGCAAGGTATGTGTTTGATGGGAATCAAGGTTCATGACTGTTTTGACCAAGCAATAGAGCAATGCTAAGGTTACAAAGGCAAAGAACCCCTTAACCCCTTCAAATGATCATTGAAGGTTTTTTAGACATAAATAGTGAGTTTGATAAGTGTCTCTTTGAGAACTTATAAGATAAAACTGTTTGTTTTTCTAAGTATCCCTAAAAACTCAGAATCTTGGGAAAATAGACAAAGATGGTCAAAATAGTGACAAAGAAACCTCCTTCATCACAGCAGATCGTTTCAAGGGTTTTCAAACTACCTTATAGGGTTTGGCAGACAAGCACTAACTCCACCTCAGCGAAAGGTGAAATCAGAGGTTTTAAAGAAGATCAAGGGCAGACATGAAGATCAAATACTTCACTACACCAAAGTTAGAAAGATGATGAAGAGTATTAGCAAGAAGAGGCAAGAAATGTTAGTTCAAAGGTATTTTTCTCAGAAAAACAGTTAGAGACATCTTCAAGTGGCCAAAGGGGACAAACATGGGTAGAAATTGCCAAAGATAGCAACTATCATAAGCATGGGTCATTATTTGATAAAGCAAGTTGTCCAAGTTCAAAAGAGACAGTGATCAAAGTGACCTAAAAACAAACAGATATACCCCTGGTTTACAGCAGAGCAGTGAACTCCCAACAAGGACCTCTTTATCAAATGACTATTCTGCAAAAAAGATGACTAAGACATAAATAACACTTTACAGAGCTGACAAAGGTGTTTTTCCCACAAAAAGAATGACAAGGTCAAAGGAAAGAATGTTTCAAATAGAAAATATCAATCAAAAGGAAAAATGGAAAAAATGTTGAGTTTGTGGTGTTAAAGTGTTAAAGTCAAAAACAGTTTCTTTTTCCAAAAAGGGTTGAGAGGCATAGGCTTGGTTTCTTCAGGAAGGGTGTCAAATTAAAAAGAGTCTTAAGAAGTCTCCAGCTATGAAGAAAAGCAATTGTTTCAATCAAATATGCCACCTGCAAGACCAGAACAATCAAAGACAACTGTTTCAATCAAATATGCCACCTGCAAGACCAAAACAGTCAAAGACAGTGAGAAAAAGTGAAGAAACATGAACATTACAAAAGTGGGTTTTGGCTTCAAATTTATTTTTCAAAAAGGTTATAAAGGCCTTTTTGGGTATTCTCCCGCATCATTTGTCATCTCCAAGAAAAATAAAGCCGTTGAGAGAGAGTTCGAGGGTTTCTGTGCAAAATCAGTGAAAATCTCCAGGCGCTACACACTGAGGCCAACGCTATGCACAGAAGAGGTGACCGCAGTGTTATTTAACACTGCACCGCGCACCTAGGGCCCAGCGCTATGCACCTGGGCCGGTGTTATGCACAAAGACAGCAGTGCCCGAAACTGCCTATTGGCCACCCGACACTATGCTCCGACGGGCCCGACTGACCCATCTCCGGCGCGAGCTGACCCAGCGCTACGCACAGACAAAGTGTGTCTAAATTTTCTAAAAGGAGTCAAAAAATCGATTTTTCATCTCCAAACTTTCTGCAATCAAAGACACAAGGTTGGTGGTTTATTTTCTTGCCTCCAAGCTTTCATTTTCCTAAGCAAAGAGATATTTAAATGGCCTAATTAAACCAAACCCTAGGCTGCATAAGAAATCAGTTTTAAATATCTTTGGTTAGGGTTTGCAAAGGAGAAAACTATTATATATGCCAGAGGAGACTGAGTGACAGCAAACAAACCTCTAAAACACTGAGTGCACTCCTGGAAAGTTTCATCTTGACCCCCATTTGCAAATTCGCCAATCACCTCACTCATTGCAGCCTTTTGACCTAAAGGCTCTCAAACAAAATCTAAAAATCTTGCTATGCTAGAACCAGTCACCATGTCTGAAGGAGAAATTCATACCAGCAGTGATGAAAGCCAAAGACCTTCCAAGCCTAAACACAAGGGAGGAAGGGAAAATAGGTTTGAGCCCTTAGACACCATTCAAATTACTTCCTCTCCCATGATCCTTTCATGCTTTTAGGATGTTGGATGTTATCAGTTTTGTGAAAAGGTCAAGCAAGTCAAAAGCCACTCAGACTTGACTAGATTGTTCATCCTTGGCTTACAAAATCACCAAGTTAACCTAGCAGGAGTGGAGTTTGAACTCTCATCTGAATCCATTTATAAAGCAACAGGTATACCATACATTGGTGAGATATGGTTTAAACAAAAGAAGTTGGATTTGAGCTATTATGAGCCCTACCTAAAACCTAGATGTCAACAAGGTTGCAAGGCTATTTTTCCCTTCTCCCACCTGCTAGAGAGGTATGCCCTACTAATGAGGCAGATTATCAAGTATTTCACCTGTGAGGGGAGATACTCCAGGGTTTACTCATATCATATAAGGTTACTGATGCACTTCACCAAAGTCAAAATGATGAACCTACCATACTACATTTTCCAAAGTATTGACAAGATGGCCTCAGTTGTCAAGAAGAGAAGCTATGACCACCAAATGCCGAGCCTTTTCCACCACTCCTTGATCAAAATGATTGTCTTACACCAGCTAGAGCAGCAAGGAATCCCTTGGGAAGTCTTCATCTCACATGATGTGTTTACAAACCCCCAAGCCTTCATTCAGCAGAATCTACCTTCCACTTCACAACCACCTACCTCCACTCCTCCATCATATTTCCATATGCCTTCTCCACAAAGAAATTCACCTCCTATCTCTTCTCCTAATGTACCAAGTGAAGAAGCTGACAGTGGCTCTAATGAAGAGCAAACATATGACAATAATGAGGAAGAGGATAGTGAGGTAGAAACTGAGATAGATGAAGAAAAAAAAGGAGAGAACAGTAGTGAGCAGGAAATTGATAATAGCCACAACAAACAAGAAAGTGATGACAGCAGAAATCAGGAGAAAGATGCAAATGAGGCAAAGGTTGAAAACATTGAGGCAAATGCAGAGCTTGATAAAAATGATGATAGTGGTGAAAATGATGAAGATTATGGGACAGAAACAGAGTTTAAAGAAGAAGAACAACAAAGTGATGATGACCAAGAAGAGGCAGACTCTCAAGAGGGAAACAGTGAGCAAGAAAACAGAGTTGAAATCAGTGAACCCCATGATGAGCAAAAGGGCCAAAACAGTGGGTCTTATGATGAAGAAGATGACATTGAAAACACATATGAAAATAGTGGGGAGGAGGCATATGAAGGTAATGAAGATAATAATCAAAGAAATGATGAATTTGAGCATGACAGTGAAACCAATCACAGTGACAAAGGTGCTGAAATAAATGAAGAAACAGGGGATGAGGGTGAAAACATTGACCAAGACAGTGATACAACTGAGACCGTCAATGACAGTTGTCATGACTGTCATGAAACTAACTTCCTTCAAATGACCAAAGAACTCAAAGTGACCATGCAAAAAATGACAAAAAATAAGACTTCAGTGAAGGCAGAGCCAAAATGAGGTAAGTGAAGAGAGTAGTGGTCAGTTTGAGAGTCAAGATGAAGGTGAAGAAAATAGTGAGAAAATCAAGGATGATGATGAGGTCAAAGGTCAAGAAATCAGTGACCCTATGGAGCATCAAGTGACTCATGAAAGCCATGACAAATATGAAAAGGCTTGTGGCACCTCGAAAGGTAAAAACACCATCATCAATCCTCTCACATACACCTATCACAGAGGCAGAAGAGATGTGTTTGCTTCCTCAAAAAGGCAAAGGGCCATCTCTCCTCCAGCAATCAAGCATCAAGACAAAGGAAAGGGAAATATGGACAAAGGTGAGCAGAAGGTACAGGTAAGGAGCAGAAGGATCAAGAAGACTTTTCAAGGGTCTCAATTCATTGATCTAGACAATGACAATGAGGACCAGGAGATGAAAACTAGGTTGCTCCTCTTGGAAAAAGATGCACAGATTCAGGAGTGGGAAAGGGACTTTGATATGGCTCAAAGGGTCATCCACTATTACAAAGAGGAACATAAGCATTTCAAGGAGGTCAAGAGGGGCCTTGCCCTACAAAATAAAATGGCCAAACATTATGCAAGGAAAATCATGCTTGCTAGTGCGAAGCTAAAGAAGGTCGTCAATGAACTAAAAGACCTAAAAAGAGCCAAAGTGCATGACATCCTTGAAGTCTTGGTTGAGGATTCTCAAAAGGTGTCCAAAACCTCTTGAGGGGTCTCTCCACAAATTTTGAGGCAAATTGGACAAATTTTTGTTTTTTCCAAATTTTGAACCCTACGAACGCAACACCCTAGGCGCTACGCACAAAATTAGTGCATCTTCAACGCTCAAAATTTACATTTTTGGATTTTTCACATCATCAATAGTCTACTCACCAATTTTAAGATCATTTGGAGCATTTTTACCCCCCTCAAAAGGTCAAAAAACATCAAAAATTTGACCTTTCTGCCTCCTTTTCAGACCAGGTGTTACGAACAAAGCAGTGTTGGGAGATTTGATTTTTGAGTAGGTAAATGGCATCCACTCAGCACAACTCAAACATTTTTGGAAATTAGACTCATAAAGATTTCCAACGAGCCATCACGGAGCCAAATCCGGTGTCGGGAAGACCTCCAAAAGACTGCTGCAAAAATGCCTATTTTTGCGCTACGCACCTGGCATTTTTTCACTGTTTGACACAGTGCGCTACGCACCTGTAGATGAGTGGGAAAAATGTGTGTTTGGCAAGTTTTCTCATGCTTTTCAAAGCCTAAAATTCAATATTAATGCTATTTTGGGCCGGAAAAGATATTTGTAAGATATTTTTGTGCCTTGGACCTTGCAAGGCCTCAAGGACAAGTTAGGATATTTCTTTTGAGCCAATAAGCTTCTAGATGCTCTAGTAGGCTCTCCTCTCCTTATTTGTTATATAAGGCATGAGGATTGATTGTAAACATTGGGACTTGATGTGTTTAAGAGAAATACATGGTTTTATGAGCTTGGAGAAGAAATTGGTTTTGTGAAGTAGATGAATGGCTTGTTTGGCTTGATGATGGAGAAGCATGTCTACATGATTCCATAGCTTGGTGAATGGTGATGTTTTCTTGACTTGTTAATGTTTTCTTGTCATCATTTTGTTTCATTCTTCTTGGTTGCTATAGATCATAAAAGTATAGGTTGAGACATGCTCATGGAAGCACCTCAAACCTCATGTTTGTTATAGCTTTGATGTTTTCCTCTTTTGGTCATCTTAAGGAATTCTTGACTGCTCCTTAGGTCCACTAAAACTTGCTTTTGTTTCATGAATGGCTAGTATGCTAGCTTACAAGTATGATTCATGGTATGCCCTGCTTATTTGATGTACTCAAAACCCTATCTTGAATCTTTTCTCTGAAATATTGATTGATTAGGTTAAGTCAAAGAGGTCTCGTTCGATCTTGCCCTTTGCTCATGCTTACCAACTTATTTCAGAGTTCCCAATAGCTTGATATATGTTGTTTAGGAGTCTCTCTCCATAAATTGAGTTATTTGTTTATCTTATGTGTTTTCCTAAAAGCTGAATGTGAATTTCTAAAGTTAGGAGTTCTAATGCTTCTATGTTTCACAGGAATGTTCATCTTACATGTTTATCAGTTTGAGTATCATTCATAGAAATTAATGGTTTGCCCTACCTCATGAGTTGTTGCTTCAGACTATAGATGTTTAAGACCTCTTAGTTTTTTCACAAACTTAATGTTCATTACAGCTCATACATCACCTAAAAGATCCATTAACCTTGCTAAATCGGCCCTGCAGTACACTCTGTTTCATCATTTAGACACCTTTCACTTCATCTAACCCCATAGCCCTATTGATTTGATAACCTCTCATTCCACCTATTCTACTTGATTATCTTACCCCAACCCAAAACAAACAAAGAAAACTACACTTAACAACTAGCCTAAAATTGATCATTCAAAGCGAACAAGTTCATATCCTTCGCATAATAGAGAGAGCCCTCTCTGAGTCCAGGAAGGCTAAGTCCTAGGACTCCAAAGACTAGTCTGATGTTACCCTGTCATTTGGTCTACCAATCTGCCAAATCACGGGACTCTAACAATGAGAGGCTACTATGATAGGATTCTACTAATGTACAGTTAAGAAAGTGAAACCAACACAACCCAACCTATATGACCTTCTACACTTCCTACAAAGTCTCCAACAGCTAACCCACCCTTCCAGGTGACCAAACCCTTAGGAAACTCAACATTTCAAGGAATTAAACTCCTAGTCGCTCCCTTGCCAAGGGCCTCCATGCAACTGAGAGCCCCAGTCACTCTCATGAGCTTGCTCGAGTGCGACTGTAGCCTTTTTATGCCATTGTTATGCCAACAACTACGAGATTTATGGCCAAATTTCAGGGCTAGGACCTAGTCACTACGCAAAAATTCATGGAATTTACATAAATGAAAACTAACATAGAGACAAGGATACCAATACAATTCTTGAACAAAGACTTGACTGGACCCCCTATTAGACATGACAGAGATTTCGTCAAACGTGTCACAAATTTGCATTCTATAGGTCATAATTATAGATATGAGCATGGGGTCTTATACTTATCTGAGAATCACTGAGAAGCAATGATGTCTTATCACATTAGCTGCATTATCGTCTATTGGGTCATATATTCATTGTTAATTCATTTACAAAGCAAAAAATGATGAGAACCATACATTTTCACTGTCATAAAAAATATTCATAACCAACATATAAACAACAGAAGTAATGAGGATACAACAACCATAAATGTCACATATGAACCAATACATTTACACATAAAATACCAAGGAAAGGAACTTGTATTAATGATTGCACAAACCAACCTGATATGGGACTACCGCATTATACCCGACCATAGATTGGCTAAGCTAAATCTATCTTCAATCAATCACCCTCATGCCATATTCCAAGCATGAATGTGGGACTCAAAACCAAAAGAATCAACCAGGTCTTCTTGAGGCTAAACCACCTCACCCTCATCAATAGAACCAGGATTTATCGCAATCCTCACCAGATCACCAGGTCATAAAGAAACATGGATGCCACTAGATTTCTCCACCTACACCGTGAAGAATTTTCTTGTCTCCTAGTCTCTAGGCTTTACCACAATCCACAGTTTGATTCAGGGATCACTAGGCCATAATCGAGACACCACCCTTTAAAATTGATCGTATATCTGATGGCCTTCTAAGGCCTAATTCCTTCATACAAGTTGAGGGTGTGCTTCCTTTCCCTTTGTCATGAATTGACTTGTCACAGGATCGTAAGGTTCTGTCTTTTAAACTTTAAAAAAAACTGCGCTTAATGTGAGCAGAGGTGTTTCATGGATTGAATGGCTTCCATTGCCCTGTTCTGCTGCTTCGTCACCACGGCCATGACATTAATAGCTTCTACACTATAAGTTGCATCCCCACGTTTTCAATTACATTGATCTGAAGGCACCAACAATGCTGCCAATCACCAACAACTAACACTTCTGCAAACACAAGAAGTCATTTTTTTCCCAGTAACGCAGTCTGCAAAAACACATTTTAAAGATCACTTCGAAACTCCTCAACTAGGGATATTTTGGGAAAATCGCTTGTGATTTACCAAATACACCCTGATATGCACACAACCCAAATGGCATAATTTCGAATTTCGTATTCCTTTTATCAAAAATTGACCCGCAAGTTTGATGACAATTTTCCCTTACGAATTTCCCCTCTTTTGTTGGCTTAATAAATAGATCTAGATTTGCTCCCTTTAATGCAGAGTTGTAGAATACTTTAGAAATTTTCATCATGTCTGTGTTTTTCCATCCAATATCTAATCAGCTCTAAAATTCAATTCAATTTAGTGCTTTGTTCACATTAGAGTGATTCTCCTTCTCAATTGATTCCCTTGTGACGAAGATCTTAGATCTTGCCAATTTAAAACCTGAGATGTTGCACCTCTGCTCCAATCTTTCGACCCTTTGTTGGTTGAGACACCAACAGATCACTATTTAAAATAATCTCAGGACTGAAGAGCACAGGTTTATGTAGTTTTTTGTTGCCTATACTTCCAGAACTCCACGCTAGAGTTAATTTTCTTCCTCACACTGACTCTCAATGCGTTCAAAATTTCATGCACAGTTACATTATGTAACTCTTCCACAGTGCTTGCAACTTCTAGGTGCTTCAATTAATAGTTGGGTTTCGCTATTCATGTAACTCCTAATAAAAAAAATTCAATGCAATCCATTCAAAATGCATAGAGTTTTCTCATACTCTCAACAATTCACACAGTGATTCCAAAGATATGTAGTCCGTTCAAAATATACACATAGAACTTCAATTCATCAATTATCCACACACAGAAACAACCACATAATGAACTTTATTTCATTGATAAATATGTACATACATTTGCTTAGATCTTTCGTTACTATCTATGACTAGATTTGCATTATTTGGCCCATCCCCTGCCTATCTCTCTCTCTCTACTCGTAGACTTACAATCCAATCTCTCTCTGCCTCCTTAGGCTTACAATCCAACCTCTTTTTTAAGCCTAAAGCTTACTAACAAAGCCCTATAGACTTGCAATCAATCTCTAAATAAGAGCAATTGTTTCTAAAATAGGAATACTAACCCAACTTATCTACACTCTTCAAATTAATCTACATGGGATCGGTTTCTTCACTTCTTTGAGTCATTCCTCAAACTTAGGAATTAGTTACATGAATCATCCTTGTCATTGTGTTTATGGTTGATCTAGAATATCTGGGCATAAGTAAGGGAACACATCAACATGTTGACCCTTTGATCATTCAAACCCACGTGCATGTTTTCTATCATGACATCTTGATGTATGAGAATCGTGGAGGTGAGAACATGAACTGAACTGTGAGAACATGAACTGGAACTGAATTATGGGAACAGGAACCAAACCACTGGAACTGGAACCGAACTGCTGGAACAAGAACCCTCTTCAGTAAAGACATTTGATCGGCTAGGTCATTTTAGTTTGATGCTCCTGCATCAAACTCCCAAAGTAGAAAGAAAACATGATCACCTAGTCATGTGTCTCCATTTTCTATCTTCCTGGATCCCAGACTTTGTACTGTAGTGATCTTTTTGCTTCATTTAGTCGTTGTTCATGTACTTTATTGTATTTTCTTGCTCCTGGTTTCCATATCTTAGTTTGTAAGGCTCCACTTATTTTTCCTTTAACATTTGTTATAGTCCAGCCTTTCATACAACTAACTATTTGTCTTCTCTTTATGCAACTCCTTTCCTTGTGTTTCTTCCTCATAAGCTTCATAAAATTTTCTATTTCACTATCCAAATTACTTCGTTGTTGCACTTTGCTTTCACTCTCAGGGAAATAAACACCTTGGTAACCTTTCATACTTTCACCTTCAGGTTGTTGGTTGCTCTTTCCAATTTTATTTTCTTCTACCACCCATACATCCTTAAAGACATCTTCCTCTGAAATATTCATTGCGGTTGCTTCTTATTTTGAAATTTACTCCTAAGAAGTAATTTACCATTCATCTCACCAGTAACAAACTCACCCTTCACTTCTCCCATGCTAGCCAAGGTATTAGGAATTTGGTAACTAACATATTTCTCTGTCTCAATCAAAGCTTGAGACTCTTCTTCATCACGGTCGCCAATCACATATTCGTACTCCTATTCCTCCAGCAAATATTCCAGCAACTACTCTTTTGCTTGATAATCTTCAAGTACTCCATCACAATGTTACTCATCATCTTCAGCATGTCTTTCTTCTTCCTTGACAACCTTCAATAGTTTCCCTTCATTTCCTTGACTAATTCTAGTAGTCAAATCAACTTTGTTCAGTTCTAAAACTGCCTTTTCTTCAGTATGAGTCATATTTGTCCCATCTTCCTCTTCATTATTATTATTCTCTTTGTCGTTGTTACGTAACACTTCCATCCGCCCTTTTGGGCTGATTGAATCTTCATCATTCACATCTCTACCTATGCATTCTTCAAGAAGCCTCATTTCTTCATCAAAATTACCGAAACTTAAATCATTTACCTGAGGTCTCAATCCACGGCTTGACTTAGAATCCCTTAATAGATTTTCTAACAATAAAATCTAACTGTTAGCTTCCTCAAGCGTTACATTTGTATGCTTGATATCTTCCTTCTCTTCTGCTTGCTTTTGGCTACTCATATAAGCCAAACTCACTCTACTTACAGCTTTAGCAGTATGCTAAAAAAAATATATATTCCTTCAACTGTGTATTAGCATCTTCATGAGACCTAGCTGTCTCATCCTTCTTATTTAAAACAGAGTTCAAATTATGTTTCTCCTCTTCCTCTTCTTTGAAAATACCCAAAGATTGTCCATCATCATGTATTACATGACCTACAAATATACAAAAATTGTTAATTTCAAAATCATAAGGCTCAGTGGCCTCAACTAATGCTTCAGACATCATTACTCCATATTCAAGTTCACAAGGAACTTGTTCTATTCTAGCAACTTTCTTTTGTTGTAGCTCAACTCCTTTGAGCTTCTCCAACCTCAATTGAACATCCATTGTTTGTTCAAGCTTCCTAAGCTCCTCTATTAACTGAGTATTTATCTTATGCTCTCTCTTCTCTTGTAGCCTATGTCATTTCACCTTCTTTCTCATTATATAACCATAACTTTGATCTTCTTTACTCCTCTGGAATAACTCCATCAACAAACTAAGATGGATTCTTATCTCAGCCTTTTCTCTGTCATACTCTTCATCACTCATCATCCTTCCCATGCCATTTTCTTTGGTATCTTTCTTCTCTCTTATCCTGTTGTGGCTTCTATTTGAACCTCTGCTATGACTATCAGTAGTCATCTTCTTCTCCATCTCCATGTGTTTCCTCGCACTTACTATGAGCTGCACTAAGCCTTGCAATAATAGTTCTCTTTCACCCTACTACAACTACCTCTCCAAGTTTCTCTTTGGTACTTGGTCTTTTGGAAATACTTATTCTCTATCTGGAACTTTCTGAGCTTTCTTTTCTGCTCCTTCTAGGCTTCTACACTCAACTCATCTTCTCTTGAGAACACTCAACCATTCTCTTCTATTCCAATCCTTAGCTGGAAAAATCAGGTTCTGCCACACCGTTCTTTCTCAATAAGTCTTTGTCGGCTTCTTTCATCACTGCTTCAAAGTTGTGAACTACTTGTTGGGATACTCCTCAATTGTTGCTACCTACACTTCAAACAATGTTAGAAACAAAAACCATTAGCATATCAGATCGTAACAGACCTACTCCTTGCTGTCAAGCTTTTAAAAGCTTGTTGCTGCCAAACTTTCTTGACCACTCTAAATGCTTCTGTTCAACTTCCATCTTTGGATGATCTAACCTCTTTCCTATCTCCAAAAGAGCATTCCCTGCTCTGATACCAAATGATGGCCTTCTAAGGCCTAATTCCATCATACAAGTTGAGGGTGTGATTCCTTTCCCTCTGTCATGAATTGACTTGTCACATGATCGTCAGGTTCTGTCTTTTAAACTTGAAAAAAAAATTGCGCTTAGTGTGAGCAGAGGTGTCTCATGGACTTAATGGCTTCTATTGGCCTGTTCCGCTGCGTCATCACCACGACCATGACATTAATAGCTTCTACACTATAAGTTGTATCCCCAAGTTTTCAATTACCTTGATCTGAAGGCACCAACAACTAACACTTTTGCAAACACAAGAAGTCATTTTTTTTCTCAGTCACGTAGTTTGCAAAAATACAGTTTAAAGATCACTTTGTAACTCCTCAACCAAGGATTGTTTTGGAAAATCGCTCGTGAGTTACCAAATAGAGTTTGTTCAGCAAAAAAACCCGATGGCAGAATTTCAAATTTCGTCTTCCTTTGATCAGAAATTGACCCGCAAGTTTGATGACGATTTTCCCTTACGAATTTCGCCTCTTCTGTTGGCTTGATACAGAGATCTAGATCTGCTCCCTTTAATGCAGACCTGTAGAATACTTCAGAAATTTTCATCATGTCTATGTTTTGCCACGATTTTCCCTTACGAATTTCGCCTCTTTTGTTGGCTTGATACAGAGATCTAGATCTGCTCCCTTTAATGCAGACCTGTAGAATACTTCAGAAAGTTTCATCATGTCTGTGTTTTTCCATCCAATATCTAATCAGCTCTGAAATTCAATTCAATTTAGTGATTTGTTCACATTAGAGTGATTATCCTTCTCAATTGATTCCCTTGTGACGAAGATCTCAGATCTTGCCAATTTAAAACCTGAGATGTTGCACCTCTACTCCAATCTTCCGACCCTATGTTGGTTGAGACACCAACATATCATGATTTAAAATAATCTCAGGACTAAAGAGCACTTATGTAGTTTTTCACTACCTGTACTTCCAGAATTCCACGGTAGAGTTAATTTGCTTCCTCAACCTCATTCTCAATGCATTCACAATTTCATGCACAATCACATTATGTAACTCTTCCACAGTGCTTGCAATTTCTGGGTGTTTCAATTAATAGTTGGGTTTCGCTATTCATATAACTCCTAATAAAAAGAATTCAACGCAGTCCATTCAAATGCATAGAGTTTTCTCATACTCCCAACAATTCACACAATGATTCCAGAGATACGTAGTCCGTTCAAAATATACACATAGAACTTCAATTCATTAATTATCCACACACAGAAACAACCACATAATGAGCTTTATTTCATTGATAAATATGTACATACATTTGCTCCGATCTTTTGTTACTATCTATGACCAATTTTTCATTTTTGGCGCATCTCCTGCCTATCTCTCTCTCTTTGCTCGTAGGCTTATAATCCAATCTCTCTCTGCCTCCTTAGGCTTACAATCCAATCTCTTTTTTAAGCCTAAAACTTACTAACAAAACCCTATAGACTCGCAATCAATCTCTAAATAAGAGCAACTATTTCTAAAATATGAATACTAACCTATCTTATCTACACTCTTCAAATTAATATACATGGGATATATTTCTTTACTTCTTTGAGTCATTCCTCAAACTTAGGAATTTGTTACATGAATCATCCTTGTCATCATGTCTATGGCTTATCTAGAAGATCTGGGCATAATTAAGGGAACACATCAGCATGTTGACCCTTTGATCATTCAAACCCATGTGCTCGTTTTCTATCATGACAACTTGATGTATGAGAATCGTGGAGGTGAGAACAGGAACTGAACTGTTAGAACAGGAACCAGAACTGGACCACGGGAACAGGAACCAAACCGCTGGAACAGGGACCAAACTGCTAGAACAAGAACCCTCTTCAGTAAAGACATTTGACAAGCTAGGTCATTTTAGTTTGATGCTCCTGCATCGACCATTCACCAGCAAGGATTCGTATGCCTGATCAAGGGCAACCACCTCTAGGATTTATCGTATATCTCGTCATTCACAGGTCGAGGATTCCTAGGCCCACCAAGGCACACAATACATGGCTTTACCGTAACCCACAGTCTAGTTAAAGGGTTATTAGGCCAGTGGATTTAGTGCAATCCACAATCTGGTTTAGGGATTACTAGGAAATGTGTTCTTTCATTCATAGATCCACCTCACTCAGTTTCAAATCCATTCGGTAATCCAGCTCAACCAAAACATGAGAACCCCATCACACCATGGCTATCCGAAAATGGAAAGGCAAGGCTGAAGAACACTATCACACGTGGAAAAACCCATGTCAATGACAACAAGAGAACCAAGAACACACATGCATAACCATGCATGCCAAATCTAGCAAGGAAATCAAACATGCAAATCGATACCTGCAAGGAAACCTACTGTAGCTACTTGATCCCGCTCTTCCTTGATTGATCTTTGCTTTCTCTTTGCTTCTATTGCCTTTCTTGATCCAAAGCTAAAATGCTCCAAGAAAACTCAAGCGTCCAAGAGTGTGAGAGAGGGGGACAAAAGAGAGAGAGCTCCAAAACTGAACTGAAAAAAGTCTAAGCAAAAGCTTGTCAACTGATTCACAAAAATCTTTTTATTAATGAAAACTTAATTTTCTTCATTTTCTATTATTTTCCTTCAATTTCCTCCTCACATGTAATCTCTTGTAGCTAGATTTTTTGAGGTAAAAAAAAAAGATAAAAAGCAAAGGCTCCTTTTAAACACAATCATGAAATGGTTGAAAGCGCCTTTTAAAGGAAAGCCATGGAATAATTGAAACAGAAGTTGTTGCCTTGTAAGAAAAGAAGAAAGACAAGACATATGGCTCTCGATGCATATAAACAAAGACATTGGGGTCAATGTTCTGCTCAACGTGTGGAATGGACATATGGTTGTCGATGCATATAAACATCAAGACAATGCCCTTCCAGACCAATGTGGGATATTTGTTATGTCGAAATTGGTCCATGGAAGAGATGGAATTCGAGTTAGGTGTGGACTTTTCTCGTGTATTGTTCATAGTGGAAATTAATAATGGAAAGAAACAATGTTGTGGAATACTCATTGACGCAGCCTTTGGAGAACCTTGAAACTATTTATTTTCTTTCAAAATCGATAAGTGGACTGGAATAGATAAATGTTTCAAAGTCTCGAAACCATGATCAGTTTGAGACTGCTCTAAATATGTTTGAGTTACATGTGATCTATCATCAAACTGACATTGTGCTCTTCCTTTTCCTTTCCTTCCACAAAAACCTCTGACTATACCTCTATCCATAAAAACTTTACATTTGAAAGAATGCTCTAACATACCGACATCTAAATTAATTCTTGCTTCATGAGCCAATAAAGATCCTGTCAATTCTTCCACAGACAATTTTGTTAATTCTTTCGTTTCAAAAATAGTAACTATCATATTAAATTTTTTGGGCAAACATCTAAGAACATTTTCAACAATTCTTTGATCTTCTAATTCTTCTCCATTCATCAGAAGCTAAATTACAACACCCATAACTTTAGTCATGAACCAATCAATTGTTTCTGATTCAATCATTTTAAGTGTTTCAAATTGAGTTCTGAGAGTTTGTAATTTACCATCTTTACTTTCTCATTACCTTATAAGCAACTTTAAGTATATCCCATATTGTTTTAACAGTCTTGGCACTAGTGACTTAAAGAAAAATAAAGTCATCCAAAGAATTTAAAATGCAAGACTTGGCTCTACCTTCTTTCTATTTAAGTTCATCAAATTGTCTTCTTTGAGCAGGGTTCATTGCAGCTATAAGCATGCTTGCATTTTAAGACTCCAAAAATCATAATTCTTCCCACTAAATAGTGTCATAGGAATTCTTTCTGTTTAAGTTCATCAAATTGTCTTCTTTGAGCAAGGTTCATTGCAGCTATGCTTGCATTTTAAAACTCCAAAAATCATAATTCTTCCCACTAAATAGTGTCGTAGGAATTGCAAATTGACTTGTCGAAATCATGTTTAAAGCAATCAAAAATCTGAAAACAACACCAGCATCTTTCCAGAAGGGTCACCGCAGAAGACACAAGAAAAACAAAGCAGAGCAGATGCATATCTATGCATAGAACGCCGATTTTTTTTTGAATGCTAGGAGACTAGTTTGAGATATTTAAATGCAAGAGGGGTGGGATTCGAACCCGTGCTGGTTCGGTTTTCTGTCGGGTTATCCATAAAAACAAGATTACAGAGTCTGCGTGTGGAGAGAAGCAGATGCCACACAGAGCTAACTGTTTTTAACAACAAAACCACATCCAGATAAAAGAAATCTCGCTTCAAAAAAACCTGATCCGGTGTGGGAAGTGAAACAGAGTAGGATTCGAAGCGCTGGTTCAGTCTCGGAACGCCAGCAGCAGGTTCGAACGCCCAGCAGAAAACGTGCAGCAGTGAACGTTGCTTCAGCAGTGAAAGGGTAGCGGAACGGAGACGAGGCCGTCGTTGCGGGTTTCAAAAGCCTCCACGATGATCAACCTCCAGTGTTGTGGCTAATTCTTAAGAGGCTAATTCTTCAACTCATGATTAATCTTTTAACAGCTTCGTCCAAAACCGGAGGATAACAAATCGTGGCCCGAGATTCGGGTGTCCTTGATACTGTGGAGCGGAGCTGATTGGAGCAGAATTAAACCCAAATTTCGTGCTCATGGATGTAGGGCCGGTGATTTTTCTTTCCTTAATTTAATTTGAACATTTGGACCAGAGTTGCCGTGACACCAGAGATGGAATTCGGGCATTGTGCATGGTGAGATAGGAGAAATGTGCCCCTGCCGCCATCACATTCCACTCTTAACATCATGTTAAACAAATGGAGGCAAATTCTAAAATTTCCCTGATATTCACAACCACCAGGCTCTGTAGCATTCAGTGCTGTGACAGGTGGTATACAGATCGTTCGATTTGAATATTTGAATGTGATGGTGTATCTATCATTTACAGTGACATACATTAAACCTAACAGTCTGTATACCGCCGGCAACAGCATTGAACAGTGAATATTGCATACCACAACACTGTGGGGTTGATTGAAAGCGAGGTGGGGATCAACGGAGGTGAGGTGGTATTATTGTATTTAGTAAGATTTGATTTCCATGATACATTATAACATGAAATAATCCCATCTTGTGATTGGTTGCAGATGCTAAACAATCAAATATCAAGCATATTACAAAATCTCCGAATCTTGAAATACCTCCAAATGTGAGAACAATGTGACGAGAGATGGGACAGGCTGAATCATTTTACAATACCTCCAAATGGGAGCAAACAATGTGTCACAAGAATTGGGATGAATCACTTTTGGAAAGGGTTAGATAGCATTAGAGATCAACGTGTCCACTGCAAGATTAGATAGAAAGGTCGATTGTTTCGTTGTCCAACATATTAGTATCAGGTACCCATACTATCTGGTTTTTTTTAACTTTTTCGCTGTAGTTCTTGCTCGCAAAATTGCACAGCAATCTAAAATGATCAACTTTTCATTCAGATTCATCATTCATTTGAATCAGTTCAAATGCAACCGTTCTGAATAATAAATCTGAGAGATTTAGCCCCGCGAATCCGCATCGGTCTCCAATTCATGCGTGAAGAGTTGAATACAACATTTAGAAACATATGAAAATAATCAGTGGATAAATCACCGAAACAGGGCATGCACTTGCAATGCACCTTCATTCCTTCCACATATTCCTCATATTGCTGATTACTAAACAGAGGAGTCACTGAAGGCCCTATTATTAAATAGGAAGAAGATTTGCAACCATAATGTGTGATTTACTTGTTTTGTGATTCACAGAAACACTCGTCCATAACATGATTGAATTAGAGTAACAGCTATCAACATAAATTGCAGAGTCCAGCTGAAAATTCGAATAAAATGACGAAGACAACATGAAAGGTTCTCTACTGGACTTTAACCGAGTGTGTGATGAATGCTACCTAATTGATAAATGTCAAAATTCACTTCCTTACAATCACCTTTCATGCAAATGTATGATAGTAAATGCCTAGAAAAGTTTTTGCTAAGTAAAGAATTAGCCCTAGGAACAATGTCAAGTCAGTCACGTCTAAACGTGTCACCATGTCATAGTTGTTTCAGAGAGCTCATACTGACAAACAATTTCAGAAAATATTTATATTTTTATCGATTTCAGAACATATGAATACTTATTCATGTCATATAGTAGCTTGCATATAAAATGCACAGCTCCATATTTACCCTGACTACCTCAAAACCCCGTTAACATTGTAAAAAGTGAAAACTACGACACATAACATTATAACATTTATAGACATTCCAGATAACATTACACCATATATAAACACTCCTATCCAGGTTCTCTACATCATATTCTGCTCAAAGATTGAACATGACTTTGATTGCATTCCCCCCACCAGCACTAGTCTCAAAAGCTTCTTCCACTTCCTTCTGAGAGAAACCAAACCGATGGGTGATTAAAGGTTTGACATCCACTTTTCCACTCGTTAAAAATTCCAAGCATAGAGGCCAAGTGTTCCTGTAGCGGAAAACACCAAAAATATCCACCTCTCTGCAAGCAGAATAGACATAAGCACAACTGCTTCCCTAAAATGGAAAAGCAAAATAGACTCCTGATATGCTTCAGAAAATTAAGATTGAATGTGAAATATAGAATAGGAGAAGACCATACCTGGCAGCAGCTGGAGTGAGTGGCACAGTCATCTCATTATGGCCCATTCCCACAAGGCATACCTTACCGCCAGAAGACGTAGCCTTTAGAGCCGTCGACATTGTTTTATCAAAACCAGCACAATCAAAAGTTACATCTATGTTTCCACCCATGGCATTTTGTATGCGGGTCACTTCTTCATCAATATCCTGAAAGAACATCATCCTAATTAGTCACAAAATGAATTTGGTAGGAAAATATCACATCCATTATACTTCTCACCACTGAAGCAGCATACAGATGTCCAGTAAGGACATTATTAACATTATACCTGAGAGTTTCTCGAGACTAAAATACATTCATCGGAGCCAATTTTTTTAGCCATTGACAGACGCTCTTCATCTACATCAGCAATAATTATCCGTGAAGCTCCAAATGCACGTGCAGACAGCACGGTGACAAGGCCGATAGGACCTGCCCCCATTACCAAGACATTTGTCTCAGGACCTACAGAAGCACGGCGACAAGCATGAACCCCAACACTGAGTGGTTCACACATGGCACCCTCCTCTAGACTTACATTATCTGGCAACTTGAAACATAAATCTGCAGGATGAACAATCTGCAAATCAAAATCAAACAATTATCAAATTGTCATATGTATGAAGTTATGAACAGTATGAACTATCAATATACATCAAGTAGATAGATATCGTGTCAGACTGAAATGCTGCCTTCAAGAAAGGAAGATGAATAGTTATATAAGTTTACCGACTTACCCAAAGGTCAGGAGTTAATTTTTTGCTACAAGCTAAGCTGCTACATTAATCTTAATCCTAAATGGTAAATTAGCATAACTCTATTATAACTACTGACCTATCATGTGTATTGAGATGGATCAAGTTTCCCCAAGTGAAAACCTGTTTAGATTTAGAAAAAATTTAGGAAAACCTGTTTAGATTAAGAAAAAATTTAGGAAAGGTTTGCCACAGTCAGAGATTTGATTTTTTTCGGAGCATGATAGATAGATACAAATATTTTATCATGTATTGAGATGGATCAAGTTTCTCCAAGTGAAAACCTGTTTAGATTAAGAAAAAATTTAGGAAAACCTATTTAGATCAAAAAAAAATTAGGAAAGCCTGTTTAGATTAAGAAAAAAAATTAGGAAAAGTTTGCCAGTCAGAGATTTGATCTTTTTCAGAGCATGATAGATAGATACAAATATTTTATTTAAGGCTCATTTTAATTTTTTTTTTTATTAATATTTTTTTAAATGTAACATGTAAACTCTCATGCTAAACACTGAAGAAATTAAACATTTCCCTCATACTGTTGAGGGCCTAAAAAATTAAAGATCCCCTCCTCATACTGGACTGTAGAAAGCATCTTCCTATGCAATTATATAATCTCATAGTGAAATTAATATGTGAAGAAAAATATATTTTTAACACAAAGGATGGCTTCTGGATTCAGAAAAAGACTTGTTGGAAGCTGTTGAACCTAATAATAGAAAGAGAGTTAAATCCCGATTGCAGTCATGCGCGACTGCTAAATATTTTGAGACTAAACATGTCAACTATTATCACTAACCAGTTAAGCCCCTACAAAGTCAACGGACCGAGATGTCAAGAAGGCAGATTGAAACCAGAAAAGTAGTAAACATTTATGATATGCCTAGATCAGTTATGTCTGAATCATCGCCAAAGGGATAACCCACACTTGAAGGCTCGAGTACATAGTGGTCATAACTAGAAGTTTGCATTTAACTTTGGAAGTGGCCATAACCAAGTTTGAAGTCGGATAAGGTTCACTGAAAGTGAATAATGCTCTTATCGAAGGAACAAGATGCATTGATTGGATGACTCAGAACCATATTCATTTTGTACTTCCATCAATATTAAAAATGCTTTAACCATGAAAAGATTCTTAAAAATGTTCGTCCCCACATAATTAGAAGCTGGAAAAAATGTTGATCTAAAAATTTATGGAGAATGCCATTATCCTTAGGGATAGTACAAGCTATCCCTCCACAGCTACCAAACTATAACACCAGTGCCCGCAACAATTACTAACGAAAGTCTCTATGAAATAAAGCTTAGGTTCTACAACTTTCTTCTTTAATTAAGTCCTGATTACCGTCTGTAAAATGCTGAATCTAAGGCTTTATAAGTTGTAGCATAACAGGCATTGGACAAGAACTGGTTAAAGCAAAATCAAAGATGCAATGAGCATGTAGAAATGTTTTGTATAGTACTCGTTCTTCTGAATAGTTGACCTGCCAGTTAAGTATAGCTACAAATTATTCCTCGAATGGGAAGTCAGAACACAAGGAATGATCCATTCTACTAAGGTTTCCTCTCCTGTCTATTGACGATATTGTCTGCGAAAAGATTGCTAGAGACAAGAAATTCTCCATGATTCACAAATTCACGTAGAAGCAGATTCTGACCATGAACTTGAACATACTTATCAAACCACAGTTCCATATGCAATCAAGTGATACAGATACAAAACAAACTTCTTCGTTTCTTATGGTTACCCTTATGTGAGGAAAAAAAAGTCCTTATGTAAGAGAAGAAAAGGGATGGAAATACAGACCTGATTGGCTAAGGAACCATGCACGGGAGGTGTTGCAAAGAACTTCATCTCGGGACACAAATTGTAGGAACCTTGCTTACATTGGTGACATCGCCAACACGATATTCCAGGCTCCAAAGCTACGCGGTCACCAGGAACCAGATGTTTCACTTCACTGCCAACCTCCTCAATTATTCCAGCAGACTCATGACCAATCACCATTGGCTCTTTTACAATAAAGTCCGCACACCGTAATGTCTGCAATCAAAACCAAGAAAGGTATTTGTTTTAAGTAAAATGCCTCCTTTTAACAATTAATACAATCACATCGTACAATTAATAAGATCACAATGTACAAGGAGGGGCATTTTATGAAAAATTTGTGGACCGCCAAAACAACCTCTACGAGCTGAGTGTCCTAGAACTTAAACATAAAACTGCCCTAGCTCAAAAAACGAAAACTACCACAAGGGATTATTATCCATAGAATCACAAATGCTTAAACAAAGTCTGTATTTCCAGCTAACACGCAAGGAAATTAACAGTCAGCACACAAGGAAATTAACGGTCTGAAAAGAGAACATCATGCTGCAGAAGGAACAGGCACGCGGTGGTCATTGAGTTCCATTGGGGGTGGCCTTCGACCATGGTCATTGAGTTCCTTTGGGGGTGGCCTTCGACCATCGTGAACAGGCTCCAGGTCTCTTACAATAGGTTTTCATTCATCATTCTCGCTTTAATCATTCTCTTTAAAACGAGACTAAGACTATAACCAATCTAGATCTATCTTAATCTCATAATCTCATATGCATCAAATCCTTGAACATGTAAAACCTTTTGATGATGCAAAAACAATTGGATAAAGATATACACCTCAAAGAATGTCATCCCCTCCTGCTGCTTAAAAAATCTAGGATTAACTTCTGCTGCTTGATTTATCTGGGATTACGAAGTTAAGATGGAGTTATATTTATATATACATTTTTAAATTAAAAATTAAAAGTAACACCAACATTACACTCATTCATGAATTCTCTTGTAACGCATCCCGATGCTGAACTATGAAATGTGCCCCTGGCTAAAAATAATGTTACACCCACTCCATATCTTCCCTACTGGGCTATATGATACACCTTTCAGCACAACCAAGGTTACATTCAATCACTGTGTTACAGCTCCCCATGCTAGGGAATATGATGTGCCCCTGAGCACAACTAAATTACAGCGACTCAAGCTTGACATAGTTCCCATACTGGACTGTAGAATGTGCATCTAAACTGCAATTAGCTAGATGCACATACTTTCGCTCAATTGATAATAGATCGTCCAAATAATACATAATACATATTAGATCATCCAAATAATACATAATACATATTAGATCATCCAAATAATACATATAAATATCCATTAACCGATTGATCCTTATTTTAACATGCTTTGAGACCTACGTGGTCAATATACAAGTCCCCTACAACTTGGTGATGAATGTCCAACATCTGAGACAAAGGCTTTCAGATTACTATCATGTGTAAAAGAAAAAAAAGAGAGAGACATCATCCCTTGCTTGTGGAAAGCACACCAAAACCCCCTGAACCTGTTGTATTGCGGTTATCTAACTATTCCCTTTCTTTGCAGCAGGTGCAATGAACCACAAAAATATAACAACTGAACTTAACATATCAGGAAACAGAGGCAGAAAAGCCATTCACACTAAAATTAGTATCTTACAGGTTGAAATTCCACTCCCTCAATTTGCAGAAAATCAGAGGATTATCCATTCATAATTAAGAAACTCAACCAGCTTGACACTTATAAGTGATATGTTCAACCAGCTTGACACTTATAAGTAATATGTTCAAGAAACTTATAAGAGACTCAACTTTGGCACAGTCCCATACTGGATTGTAGAATGTGCATCTAGCTGCAATTAAAGAAACTTATAAGAGACTCAACTTTGACACAGTCCCATACTGGACTTTAGAATGTGCATCTAGCTGATATGGGACTTTAGAATGTGCATCTAGCTGCAATTAGCTAGATGCATATACTTTTTGGTCAATTGATAATAGATCGTCCAAATAATACATACTACATATTGGATCATCCAAATAATATATACTACATATCCATTGATCGATTGATCCTTCTTTTAACATGCTTTGAGACCTACGTCGTCTATATAGAAGTCCCTTACACCTTGGTGGTGAAAGTCCAATATCTGATACAAAGGCTTTCAGATTACTATTATGTGTAAAAGGGAAAAGAGAGAGACATTGTCCCTTGCTTGTGGAAAGCACATCAAAACCCCCTAAACCTGTTGTATTGCGGTTATCTAATTATTCCCTTTCTTTGCAGCGGGTGTAATGAAACACACAAATATAACAACTGCATTTAACATATCAGGAAACAGGGGCAGAAAAGCCATTCACAACAAAATCGGTATCCTACAGGTTGAAATTCCATTCTTGCAATTCGCAGAAAATCAGAGGACTATCCATTCATAACTAAGAAACTAATAAGTGATATGTTCAACCAGCTTGACACTTATAAGTAATATGTTCAAGAAACTTATAAGGGACTCAACTTTGACACAGTCCCATACTGGACTGTAGAATCTGCATCTAGCTGCAATTAGCTAGATGCACATACTTTTTGGTCAATTGATAATAGATCGTCCAAATAATACATAATACATATTAGATCATCCAAATAATAGATACTACATATTAGATCATCCAAATAATATATAATACATATCCATTGATCGATTGATCCTTCTTTTAACATGCTTTGAGACCTACGTCGTCTATATACAAGTCTCTTACACCTTCGTGATGAATGTCCAATATCTGATACAAAGGCTTTCAGATTACTATTATGTGTAAAAGGGAAAAGAGAGAGACATTGTCCCTTGCTTGTGGAAAGCACATCAAAACCCCCTAAACCTGTTGTATTGCGGTTATCTAATTATTCCCTTTCTTTGCAGCGGGTGTAATGAAACACACAAATATAACAACTGCATCTAGCATATCAGGAAACAGGGGTAGAAAAGCCATTCACTACAAAATCGGTATCCTACAGGTTGAAATTTAATTCTTGCAATCTGCAGAAAATCAAAGGATTATCCGTTCATAACTAAGAAACTTATAAGTGATATGTTCCACCAGACCCTAAATCCCAAAATCCTCGATCAAATTTTGAATAAATTCAATTTTCCATTAGAGGACGTCCTGTAGACCCGACGGCTCTTAAACTATGTTAAAAAGCAGACATAAGTGAAAACTCATACCCTCAAATAGTGGACGTCGCTGCCACAAATACCCACAGCCTTCATGCGCACCTTCGCATCATGAGGGCCTGCAACAACATGCAGTTAAATATACATTAATTAATTAATCTCTGCATGGTTCCCAGGAGTTAGAAAGAAAGAGAGTAATGACTTACCCAGAGGCGGAAGTTTAAAGGGCTGGATGCGAAGAGTGTTTATTCCAGTGAGCCATGCAGCCATATTGTCACCTTCTCCAATTTCGTTACCCTGAGACATTGCTCCCTTCCCCATTTTTTTCCCTTTGTTTAGATGATCAGTTCAATATAGATGAGCACAGAAGATTAGATCTGATCAAGAATTTATAGAACAACCCTGGAAATTTTTCTCCGAAACCTAGATGAATCGATCTGGCGATAAGTATTTTGCCACGTCACTATGTAAGTGGTCATCCCAACATTTGTCAGGTCCATCTCAGCCCCACAGAATGGAACAAGGGACACTCTATGTGCCACTACATAGCGGCCATTATCCCAACGCTTGTCAGCGTGAGATGCTAGGTCCATATCTGGCCACTTCGCAAAAATCCAGAAGCACCGACTGCAAATAAAATTCTGAAGCCACCTTAAAAATTATGCTCTGACTTTACTTTTCTTTATCGATAAGTTATTTTACCAGATACCCAATATAATTTTGTAAAAACTTATAGAGGAAGTGTGTCCTTTTGTTGTTATGTTAATGACCAGATAAGTCAACGCTGTAATTGAATATCATAGAGGGGCCTGTCCATAGGAATTCATGATTTTTTGTGCCACCTGTCAAATGAAATAGGCTATACAAGACAGGGAGCCCCTAGTTTTGGGCTCATCGCTGGGCAGAGAATGGTTTTCATGCTTCCTGGTTTGTCTACGTTATATAAAACAATGAGAGTGGAAAACTGTGATTTATTGATGGGGCCGTAGCATATCACATCGCTTGCTTCTTTTGAGGAGAGAAGAAAGATAAACTATATATATAAATAATTATTTACGTACATGAAATAGATTGATAGATATGCATGTTTATTTTAAAATAGGGTTTTTATAATTTTAATTTAAAAAATTTTGACATATTTTTAAAGAAGGGAGGAACTTATTATTATTATTCAATTTTAAGGTTATAGTCAAGCCACACACTAAATTGGTGTATAAGACCTCGATTTGACTGCTAAGCCACACACCACATACATACTCTATTATCTTCTGGTTTTCATCCTATGATTTCTTAGGAGGAAACACATGCTCTTAACCATTAGGCCCATTTAAGTTGTATTTACAAAATTTGCATAAATTTAATGCATATTTCAAAGATTTAAATGAGGAAGTTTTGTGACATGTAGTCATTGGCAGTCATTGATAGGAATGATTTTACAACAATAAATCATATAACATCAGTGTCAACTTTTGAACTTTTTCATATATATATAGTTGTATGGTAATAGCCTAATAGCCTACGAGTAGGATGCTCACACAACTGGTTAGATGAACAAATAGTAAATGACCTAGCACTCTACTTAACATCATATGTTGTTAGTCTTATACAAGGGTGGGTATTTAATAAATGCTCATTTCTCTCAACTATGACCAAGAACTATTTTTTATGTTTTTTCCTGAGCTTTGCATAATTTGCAATATAGATTTAATCTACCAAAGATTTGTTAGAGGCTTGGGAATTAAATTTAGTCTTTTGAAAACTATAAAGAAGAGATTGGCAATTATTGATAGGAATGATTTTACAACAATAGATCATATAACATCAATATCATCTTTGAACTTTTTCATATATAAATAGTTGTATGGTAATAGCCTAATAACCTACAAGTAGGATGCTCACACAACTGGTAAGAGGAACAAATAGTAAATGTCCTAGCACTCTACTTAACATCATGTGTTGTTAGTCTTATACAAGGGCGGGTATTTAATAAATGCCCATTTCTCTCAACTATGGCCAAGAACTATTTTTTATGTTTTTTCCTGAGCTTTGCAAAATTTGCAATATAGATTTAATCTATCAAAGATTTGTTAGAGGCTTGGGAATTAAAGCTTGTCTTTTGAAAACTATAAATAAGAGAGTGACAACAAAGTTGCTCTTGGCACAACTAGTGGGAGAACAAAAAGTAAATGATTTGTCTATCTCACCACTACCACGTGTCAATTTTTTATAAATAGGGTCTATAAAGTTTAATTAGTGTGCATTTCTCTCAAGTATGGTGAAGATCTATTTTCATCAAGCATTGGAAAGGCTACAATTTAGGCCTAGTCTATGACCTTATGCCAAGGATTGTACTATGAAACACCCAATGTTGGGGGTAATATCATGGTTCGAACCAACAAAAACCTATTATTTTATTTTATTCTTTCCCATTCATACTATGGAAAAAATGCTTGAATTGGACACAGATCCAAGAACAAGTGTAATACCTATGAAGTTTTAAATTCCATGTCTTCCTTCTCGAGAAGTTGGAGTCTACAATTAATGATTTAGTAACACAACATTATAAGTAAAATTAGTTGTAACACACCCCCTACTATTCCTAGCCCCTACTAAGGGTAGAAGGAGGTAGTTACTCTAATGCCCCAACCTCCAAAGTCTAGTTATGGAAATGGCGTCTATTTTTCGATCTTTTTCAACTATCTCAAAACTTAAAATGGATTACATCATTGCATTTGTCTCACTGATACCTTTTCAACGAGATAAAATGTTCCTCGGTCTAACTCTCGAAACAAAATATATGGCCCTTCAAAAAATGGTCTATCAAATAGTGCCATGACATCTAACCTGCCACATGGTGCCCACGTGGTTGTCCAAGTCATGTGCCATGTCATACCACGTGGCAGTTGTTGACCTGTTCATACCAAGTCACAAATTAACCCCTCTCTGCAACTCACAAAGCCCAAACTATAACATAATATATAAAGTATATTCAAGTACGTGGGTGCGAGCCCTCTATGGCCATGTCACCCCGAGAATAAAATATCTGTGGGTTCTTATGTAGCCTCCTCATTGAAACTACTGGGAATGGCCTTCTAGGGCTACGTGGTGATACACACCTTGTGATTAAGCTTAGCCACCCCCTTGACTTATACGTAAAAGCATTTACACTACGTGGCACTTGTCCCCACTACACGAGCCCCATGCACTAAGTCACCCTAAGGCTTAAATCCCAAGAATTATAGCATGCCCTCCATCCAAAATCTATGTGGTCCGGAGTCAGGGGTAACATCACTGGTCCTAATGATTAGGGTGATTTCATCCTTTGCCATGCCTTCCTTTTCATGTGCCACGTAACTCTGGCTTCTACCACAAGTTCCAACCCCTTCTAACACAAAGTTTTCTCGTATTATTTAATTAGGGTCTTCCCTTCATTGTTTTATGTTAGGGCATTCAACCAGCCATGTTATGCCAAGTCACCATGGGAGTAAAATCTTGAGAGCTTCCCTTGGGACTCCCCTTAAAACCTCCAGGGAGAAAGTTCTGGGGTTATCCAACGGCCCTACGTGCTTACCCTTTAACAACCCGAATTTATCCTACTAAAGCGCTTGATCACCGGACCTTGTCACAGGATCGAAGAGGGTTAATCCATTTCCTTCTGATGTGTTGTGCTTCAAAGACTTAAGAATTCCATCCATGTACTTAGTAGTTGTTAATGCACATATAAGGGCCTTCTCCAAGGCCATCGACTCATGG
Source organism: Pinus albicaulis (assembly GCA_034641835.2). Classification (NCBI taxonomy): domain Eukaryota; kingdom Viridiplantae; phylum Streptophyta; class Pinopsida; order Pinales; family Pinaceae; genus Pinus; species Pinus albicaulis. The sequence goes on from CM076584.1 coordinate 42,358,570, forward strand.
TCTATAGATATACAAGGGTATAAGCAGGCTCTTCCAGGGCTATCCCTCTTGAGCTTTACCAAGACTCAACCATGGCCTTTAATCCACCATGTATACACATATATGTATATGCTTATGCATATATATAGAACTAATTACATTATCTCTTCTAAGCTTTGTATAAATACTCAACCGACTCATACTGTAGCCTGCAAAAACACGTGTATATTTATTTAATGTACATATACATATACGAATGTTATTCCTCTTTGAGATTGTTGATAAATATTGGCCTTATAGCCAAAACATTTTGATGTGGGCATTCGTTGATTAACAAATATTGATCCATCTCTTCATACAAATGCCATTTAGACCAATTTGCAGGCTCGTGATGGAAACTGGGATAAACCCATTCCTAGGAAAATATTCAGGAAGCACTTCTAAATAGGAAATCAAATTCCTTATTATTAACATGAACAATTTATCAATATAGTGACCAGATATCCAAACATGTCAGTGCAGTTATTTAATCATTAACAAAGATTCTCATCTCTTCATGCTCATGCATTCCTAGGTTAATTTCCAGCTCAAAAATATTCACAAGAAATAAGCCATTCCTTAAAATATTTACACAAGATATTGACATTCCTCATTCATGCAGGAAAACAAAACTCCTCAACATTATGATGAAATTATTTAGCACAATAAATAGAGACACGGTAATCACATGCACAAGGACATAAGAGAATATTCATCTTATAAGAGGTATGGCAATTGAGATTAGGAATCTAACTCTCCACCCGACCTTAGACAAGCTACAACCACATTTAATTGTAGTTGCCACCCCCGAGCCATATTTCAATGCTTGAGGTGGAGTGCCTTTGAGAGGAAACTTGAAGTCCCTGAAGATGGGTGAAGGGTTCACTCGAAATGTTGGGCAAATCCATGATCATAACACACAATTATCCAGAAGTATTCATCAACAACAATTTATTGACTGTGGAAATATCCATGCTAAAATTATACCATTTTCTACCAAAGAAATTACCCCCATATTTTAAGGTGAAAATAAATGACAATGTCCTTTGTCATTGTGATTATGAAGATGCATAGAAAAATAGTTCTAACGGATGTTAATAATAATAAAATATCTTGTAAACTATTTCTACACATTCCATTCTAGTGGAGAAGGAAATGGTAATATGGAACACAACATCCATTGTAGTAGCTTGTGATTCAATCAAAAAAATAAATGAACAAGAATCATATTACTAATTTTAAATTCAAACATGGAAATTGAAAAATACTTACAATATTGCACTTGTATCTTGTGACACGTGGGATTATATTCAACATAAGAGAGACACGTGCCAATAAGTACACGCACATACATATAAGACACCATTCTTTATTTATGTTGATTATTGACTTAGGAAAAGTAGCACTATAATAATGGTATTATAATATATTTAAATGTGATCACACAAGGGCCTTATCAATTTGTTAACCAAACCTCCAATGGCATATATTATAGTTTGCAACTAAATTTTATTAGTCTTTTGAACACATTATTTGTAACAAGTAATATCTAATCCGTTTTCACATTAAACCAAATCATATGTGTAAGGAAAATCAGTCTTTGCTATCCCTTTGCATTGAAAACACTCCCCATAAATATTCTTCTTGAGGGACATATTATTATGTATCTAATAAGCATGCCCCATTTTCATGGCTTATTTTACTAGCAATGTTAGCACAGACATCATCCTTTGTGCCTCTTTGTTTAGAGTTTAATGGTGCAACAATAATCTTTATTAAAAGTTAACTATTCAAGGATTTTTTATACAGATAGAAGAGATGAAACAGAATAATCATATGATTAAGAAAATAAATTTTGATTAATTGTTAACCTTCATACCATAGTTACCAAGTTGGATCGCATGCCATATCGTTGCCAAATGACCTTGAGATTGTAACATCCTTCTATATAAATTTTTCTTGGGTGCTTGCAAAACAAGAAAATATGGTTCATTCATGATTATGTAGCTACAAAGAGAGGGCCAAAGAAAGTTTAGCAAGAATTTCATTTCCAAAATGGTAAAAATTCTAATTAGGTCAGTTTAGTTTTATAGGCCATCAAGGGATATGTTTGATAATTGAGGTGATGGCCATCCCCTGAAATTCTTGTTTAACAATCATATTATTTAACAAAATGAATAAAAAGATTAATTCCCTGGGAAACATAAATGAATATTATATACTCAACCTCCACCAATAACCAACACAATGAACTAGTTTGTTTCTATGAGACGTTTGTATGATATGTCAGGCACAATAATGAGATTGGAATCCTTTAGACAAAAATCTTCAAATGTTCTTATCATTGTCAGACCAAGTGAGTGGTCATGTGGTAACCACACCCATGGCGCATCAAGCTCATCTTGCAGTGCAAAAACCCTTCCTTTGAATTTCTTAATTCTCTCAACATCCTCTACAAACAACCTAAATAACAAAAACAAATAAATTTATTTAAATTATTTAAACAAAAAAAAAACAACAACAACAACTATTTAAACATTTTACTAAGTGCCATATAAATAGACAGGTAAATGTCCACCTTACTACAATTTTTTTTTGTAGAAATTATATTTCAAAATTTTACTCGGCCCTATAAATCCTAGAGGATCTCCTAAGACACTAAATTACAAATATTTTACTCTATTATTTTTTAATTCTAAGGTTAGTTTGGTTTAATAAGTTGTCAAGGGAAATGTTTGGTCATTGGAGTGATGGTCACTTGTTAAGATTCTTGTTCCGTAGCCATTGCATTCAACAAAATGAACGGAAAAAATAAAATTCCCAAAAGTAAAGAGCCAATATTATATATACACTCCATTGGTGGCCAGCGCAATGAACTTTTCTAATTATGTGAGATGATGATATGAGATATTAGACACAACAACGAGACCAAAATCCTTGAGACGAAAATCTCCAAATGCTCTTTCCATTGCTAAACTAAGAGATTCATCATGGAGCAACCACACCCATGCCACATTAGGCTCATCTTGCAGTGCAAAAACTTGTCCTTTGAATTGCTTAACCCTCTGAGCTTCCTCTGAACAAATAAAATAAATAAAATATTTCAATTATTTATTCACAATTTATTTAAACCTTTTACTCAACACCATATACATGGAACTTTAGGTAAATCTCAACCTAATTGTATATTTGTTTGTTGAAATTATATTGCAACATTTTACCACACCCCATATATATTACAGGGTCTCCAGAGACAATAAATTAAAAATATTTTATTTTATTATTTTCTAGTTAGGCCAGTTCGGTTTAATAGACTATCAAGGGAAATGTTTGGTCATTGAAGTGATGGTCCTCTCCGCATTCTTGTTTAATAATCATTGTATTCAACATTTAACCTTTGAATTCTTGAAATTTGCATTCAAAATTATTACATTTATCCTTTCAATTCTTCGAACAAGAACCCATATAGGTCTCAAAGATCATCTCAAATTATGACAAGAAATTAATTTTGAATACCCTTGAGATAAGAATTCGAAGTCATAAGACCATGGGAAGTCCATATTATGAATCCATTGACTTACTAAGTCATAATGAGAATTTTGATGCCTACTAAACATGGAGTTAAATTTGAAACCTAAGCTTTTCCAATTTAAGGTAAGAAAAAATATCTTAGAACAAATTTGCATATAGATATTTATATTATAAACAAATCAATAAATTTGTAAGACCCTCCCAACATGGCTTGGGGACAAAATATGGTAATACAATGAGGTGTGTATATATTGTAAGGAATCAACTGAATTCTAGGAACCAAGTATAAATATATTGCCACTAGGCCATATGATATGTAATAGACTGTAGAGCTTGTGGTGCAATTTAATACAATGTAAGAAACAAATATATAGCTTTATTTAAATGGCTTCTTGTAAATCAAATGGTAATATTCATACACCTGGATGATCCTATCTAGGCTCTAGATTCTGTTTGAAGTAATGAAAACACATTGAATTTTTCATATGTAGGCAATGGCACGAGAATTAAAGGTCTAGGTGAAGTCTTTGTATAATGGCTTACACTTGAAGGGAACCATATTGATGGGCCCCATTAATAGGTATATTACAAGGCCATTTTTCTATCATCCATCCTATAAATTCTTCTTTTCTCACATTAATTAACATATCTTTGGATATAATGTGCTTAGTACGAAGACTAAAGGGTGTTTGTCATACTTCGTGGCCTAATGTGGTTAATGTGTAGGAAAAAGGAATTTTTTAGTGCATTTACTATGCAAAGGCATGTTGGAGGAATCGAGAGGAGATGTAGGAGGCTTGTCCCCTGCATTTTCTCTCCTTCAACTCGAATTGATCCCAAGAATGACTCATTAATGGCTCGAGGTCTACTGGCAGCCAATGAAATCAAGTAATTACAAGGATATGAGGAAGCTAGATCTATTTTTTTTTATATTTTGGAGGGAAGCAGTCCTCTTTCCAAGGAGGTTTCCCCTTATTCATCTTTGTATAAATAAACAAGCCCAAGGGTTCACTAGGATTCGAAATTTTGGGAGCAATGAGAGCTATTAAAATCCAAGTGCTTGAGACTATCATTAATGAAATGTCTATTGTTGTTTCACATCTAAGTTTGTTTCATAGGGTTGAGTCCCATTGGGTTAGGGTCCAACCCATAGGCTCCTGTCTCTCTTTATGTATCTTATTTATGCATTGTTTTAGTAGCAACATTTCCTTCTCTATTTTAGTAGAAGTTTACTTTCCATAAAAATTATGGTTGCAAACCTAATTACGACCTCTCTTGTGGGAAGTGTGGTTTAGGAGTCTACAACAACAAGCCAAAACTATGTGGTTGTCTTCCTTTGTAGATTGCTAGAATTTAACTCATTGTTCTCTTGCATACTTTGTTTTTGCAATCTAGGGGTTAAAATAATCTCTCTCTCAAGATTGTATGTATGTAGATTAGATGTTTTGGGCTACTAATTTGTCATTATTATTATCACTTCTTAACATCTATTTCATCCATTTCTAGTGTTCTTTTATCACATTATTTATCATAATTTATTATATAATTCCATTTCATTATTATTTATGCTCTTTTGGGTAAGTAATACTTTTTCTCCTTTATTTTAATAAATTAATGATTATTATGCATTATTTTTCCAATGATGGTTTATTAATGAATTCGTTATAACGTCACTCACGATTTTAGCCTCCAAGATCTCTTCCAGATTGCAGATTTGATCTTCAGCTGATAATTGAATATTCCAACTCAAAAATTCGCTCGAATAACAAGAGAAAATTTTGCGTTGAATGCTTCGGGCAAACGAAGAAGAATCCTAAAAATCTGAGACATGAGTTTTGTGCAAAACAGACCAAATTAATTTTCCAATGACTAGTTTTCCCAACTTTGGTCTTTATTGAGAGAAAAGAAAGGTTCTTCGAAGGACATATTCGTAGATTTTATGTTGTGGTCGTTTTCCAAATTTTCCCAGTTGTAATTACCAGATTCGACTTGTGCCAACTAAATCATGATGGAAATATCTTTCAGATCTCATCTTGCTTATTGATATTCTGTAATCAATTTATTTCCCTTTGTTGTTTGTATATTTAAAGGACACAAATCAAAGAGAAAGGGGGGATATAACGCAGATAGGGTTGGCTAATGAGAGAATGGAGAATATGTAACAGGACTTTTTGTTCAAGTTAATGCAATTCATATTTCTAGTCCTTTGTGAGTTTGTGATCATACTATAGCCCTGATCAGGGAATTGGGCCCGCTCTCCTGACCAAGTGTTGTTTATTCTATGTGTGTGATTATTTTCTTTTACAACCTATCTTACTTCGACTTGACATTACATTTCTTTATATAGCCTTTACATACATAGAAAACCATGGTCCACATACCATGGGCAGACAAAAAATAATAAAATAAACATGAACCCTATACAAAAAGAGGGGCTTTGACACGCCCCAAAGCCCCAAACCTCTGTGCGGTAGATTTATCTTCGTTGGACCACGCACTCTACTTCCTCAAAATGCGGAGTCTTTGACTCAAAATTAGACCAAGTTGGGCCATGCCCAACAGGAACCTGGTTAGCCCTTGCATTAATCAATAAGAGTTCCTTCTCCTTGGAATTTCATGTGTAAGTGTACTAGTTTATATGTGGACCTTATGGTTGATATGTCTTTGTTATTTTTGTTGTTTATATGTTGGTTATAAGTAAGTGTTGGAGCGAGGCCCCTGGGGTACTTTTTTGGGTTAATTTTGTCTAAGTTTTGTTGTACGCGTTGCGTGAAAATGGTCAAAAGGGCTTTGGGATGGGTCAAAGTCCCTTAATTATTGTAAAGGGTTAAAGGGAAAAACCATGAGTCTCAAACCATGGTTTGAGACCATGGTATGTGCGCGTTTTGATAATATAAACATGTAAAATTCGAGCGAGGATAGAATAGAGAAAAAGACATGAATGAATGATCTTGATAGTCTTGTGTTTTAGTCTGGGTTTTGGTCTAGGTAGAAAGGCTTTTGCTGGCAGTGTGCGTAGAGACCTAAGTCTTGAGCTGTGTGCGGACTTTGTTGTTGTGTGCGCAGAAAGATTGATTGTACTGAATTGCATATCTCTTAATAAAGAAGACATTTTTGGCGAACCCAAATTCTTATGTGATTGACTGTCTTAATTATCTCTTTTAGATCTGAAGTTGTTTTGTTATTGTGTATTTACTTCTGTGATTGGTTAATTGCATCTACACGTAAGAATTAGTTGATGTTAGATAAATAGATCTGGATAAAGTATAGTTAGCTACTGTGCAAAAAAGATATAGAAATATTCTGTGAAAATCTGCAAAAGGATTAGATATGTTATCTGTGGCTGCACAAATATATTACATTATCTGCAGTAAGTCTGATTATATCTACTACATCAAAAGCTCCCTCAGGGTGTGGAAAACTAGTTCCAACACCCCCCCATACTGCTTCGAGTGAGACTTTGGTCTGTGAAAGCAAATCACTACCGAAAGGGCCAGCTATTGGAGGGTTTTATTGGTTGCGTGATAACTCCAAACCTGGGTCAGGAACCCTCAAGCCAAAAAATGGTTATGTTTCCGAGACCAGGATCATTTTGAGGGAGATTTGATGTATTGGCATCTGACAAATAAATAACTGCAAGATTGGTTGGATAACAAGGTGCAGGAATTTGCGATCCAAGAAAATAGAAGCTTTAAATTTTCTATCGAAGATTGGGCATAGAGGTATATCTATACAGAGGTCCATGAAATTTTCTTTGCTTCCTTTGCAACCGAGTTGCACGAGTGGTTGTCTCAGCTTACTGAATTCTAGACCTGCGCAAAGGATGACACGATCACTCAGTGGACCCCGGAGTTCGTACATCAGTTAGAGAAGACTAGCAAAAAGATCACCCATGCGGTAGATCATTGTATCGATAATGTCCTGGGAGGATTTTTGACTCAATTCACTATTTATCAATTTGTATCATATTCTCAAGGAGAACAACAGTTTTTCAAGGGCCCCAGAGGTAAGTTCCAGCGCTCTCTAAAGTTGTGGATTAAAATGCTATTGTGTGAACAAGGTACTCTATGCAATCATATTGAGTGAATGTCCCGAAGAGTCCCAACTACGCGTAGTGGAAAAACTTACAGAGTAGATTGAGAAGAAGGTTTTGTGTATAGCCCTCTCAAAGGTAAATATGACAGTGACAAGGAATCCAAAATCAGTGACTCTGGTGAATCTACGTACTCTAAAGAAGAAGAATCGTAAGGTCAGGTTGATCTTGGGTCGTTTGCCATAGTTTAGATCCCATCCACTCCACTCTCAAACTCATCTCACTCTAACAATCCATCCACACCACCTCCACCTCCACCACCGGAGACTGAGATGGCTACCTCCATGAAGTTACCCACTTTCCGTGGTATCAAGAACGAAGACACAAACCAATTCTGGTTTGTTATTGACGTTGTATGGACAATGCAACAACTTAATAATGAGGATGTTAAGAAAGCACAGTTGGCCACTGCTTTTCAAGACCACGCACTGGATTGGTACATAAGATATGTGGTGACAAACCCTAATGAAACCATTGATAATTTGAAGGCTGCATTGAAGGAACAATTCAAGAAGTTGAAATTGTTTTCTCAATGTGTAATTGAGTTGAAGGAGAATCACCAAGAATTGAACGAATGCATATGGGATGCAAATCAACGGATGAAGTACAAAATCGGAGATGGGAGATTTATTATTGATGACACGTAACATAAAGAGTGGTTCATTGCCATATTGCCACCACATCTACGCCAACCCCTAAGTCAGCAGAATATTTCCATGCAGGATGAAGCTATAGAGATTGAAATGAAGCTAGAATCATCGTCGGTACCAGCTGCATAGATTGGGACCCAGCAGATCCAAATTCAGTTGGAGGAAATTCACTTAGAAATACAAAGTCTACACAAGGATAAGAGAAAGGAGGCATGCACAGATGTATGGTGTATACGAAGCAAAGTTGTCGAGCATCACAAGGATCAGTGCCCCATATTCAATGACTATCTGACAACCGGAGGCCCAAGTCCGCTGAAGAGCGTGGCAGGACCAAGTGTGACTCACACGTTATGGTGGGCGATTTTTGAAGCAAGGGGTATGCACTCGACAAAATTCTGTCTGAGGATTGGTAAATATATCCCTGAGCTTAAGCAACCTTTTTGCAAATTTTTCTCATCAGTCGGACATGACGAGTAGCACTGTCGCAACTTTGATTTGATGATTGAATAAGCTGACCTATATAAGATGCACGTTGAACCAACCTCACCAGCATCCTCGTCTGGGTGCAGTGGATTCCAAAGTAAAGGACGAGGAAGAGGAGGAGGGGCTATTCAATGAAGGAGACAACTCATCTACTATAACTGTGGAGATGTGGGACATTATGCGCGCGACTATCCGAACTCAACACAACAATCGTGCAAGTATTGTAAGAAATTTGATCATGTTATTGAAGATTTCCCTGTCTTAATTACAAAAATGCAGGAAAAGAAAACACATACCCCCACTCAAAATATTCAGATGGTAAGAGTTGAGTTGCACGAACAAGAAGAACCAAGTGTGAATATCGTTACTAGGAGTGGTGCAGCCATTGGTGAAGACAAGAGGACAAAACCTGATACTAATCTTTGAATCTAAAAAGCACTTGAAAAGAAGGAAGGATTCAACTTACAGAGAGAAAAAGAAAACTTTGTAGAATCAAAGAATGATTTCGCAGAAGTGGGCGCCTCAACATCTAAAGAATTAAGCAAGCCTATGGACATGGTCGAGGGAGATGAAGAGATAAAGCCCTTCTTACATGCTTGTATCAAATTGTTGCGCAATAAGAAGGCAGTCGAGAACCTCCACGTGCTAATAGACAACTGCGCAAAGAAAGAACAACCTCGGATGGAGAAGAAGGCTATTAATAAGATTTATAAGAATAAAAGAAGAACTAGACGAGAAATGTGCTTGACTGCTCAAATTGGTGCGTATGAGATGGATCAGGTCATTCTGGATCTGGGATCTGATGTGAATTTTTTACCAAAGCAGACTTGATAATGAATGGGAGAACTGAAGTTGGAACGGTCCACTATCCAGTTGCGCATGGAAAATCAGAAAAATATTATCCCATTAGGAAGCCTCTCGCAAGTAGTAGTAGATATCGAAGGAGTAAGGGTACTCGCAGATTTTGAAGTTATATAGATTGTTGATGATACCAACACCTATCCTGCACTGCTGGGTCTAAATTGGGCTATCGATATGGGGGGCATAATCAATATTAAGCACAAAAGTATGGTATTTGAGAATAATGGAACCAGGGTTGTGGTCCCCCTAGATCCTGCAAAAGGAGAAAGATATACAGAGTTGGTGCGCGCAAATGATGATGTTGATCATATCTATAAGTTGACTACGCAGGATGAATACTAGATCAACCCAAAAACCGATGGAAGAATTAACTGGGAGAAGGATAGCTCATGCTTTTTAGATTCAGATGAGGCACTAGAGAACTGGCAGAACCGGTTGCACGAAGTATCTGCACTACGCTGTAATTGGGTGACAAAAATTCTTCGATGCATCTCCTCAGAGGTACGAGAATTGCCTTATTGTGATGGTTTGAGTAATGTTAACCTATTTTTAGAAGAACTTGAAAACGTTGTTTCAGAAGCACAAAGGTTTCATGCACTTGATATAGCATTGCGTGCAACCCTATTACTTTGGTGGGAGACGCACAAAAGAAACTTGGCTAACTAGGGAGAATGCACCCACATGATGCATCTGCAATTGAGCTTCCAAGTACTAGAATCAGCGAGCCCTATTCCAGGAAAAGGCAATCTGTGCAAAGATTTGGCTAGATGTACTAAAGCATGGGGCGAAGAGTCAAGGCCAAAATGGGTGCATATGTTCATCCACACTTTTGGGAAGGTTCCTACAGACTGGTATCTCGAAACTGGGCTACGACGGGGAACCACTGAATGGACTATGCTAATAGAAAGTTTTACCTGTCCTTTAGTTTTGAAAGTGGGTTCAAATGCCTGGATGAGGCACTGAAGGATATTCGGGAGGTCATCTTTGACACCACAAAACTGATGGTTGAGCACGCCTTGCCAACATGGGATGCGCAGATGCAAGACATCGTTAACTGTCAAAAATTTGCAGTTGAAGATAATGAGGAAGAACTGAGGAACATTACCGTCCCTGAATTTGAAGGACAACACACAGTTGTTTGGCCTACAATTGAGTCACTAGATGTAACTAATCCTCTAAATATTCAACAAGTCAATATTGGCTCAAAGGAATAGCTGAAATTAGCAAAGATAAGGGATTACTGGGATGATGATATGGTGGGTAAGGTCGCCGAGCTATTGACTGAATTTCGGGAGTTGTTTCCTACGAATTTTTCTAAGCTGAAGGGGATAGTAGGAGATCTCAAAGTAATAAAGATCACCTTGAAACTGGATGCGTGACTTGTGAAGCAATGACCGTATAGGATGAATCTCAATTATAAGCAGAAAGTCAAAGAGGAATTGGAGAATTTTGTTGCAGGTATCATTGAAAAGTGGAAGAATCATATTGGGTAAGCCCTATGGTGGTGCAAGACAATAAAACAAGGGAGAAATAAGGATTTGTGTGGATCTGCGCAAATTAAATGATGCTTGGATGCATGACCCATTCCCGACTCTGTTCTCTGACGAAATCCTGGACAATGTAGGAGGATGAGAAGCCTACTCATTCACGGATGGTTTCTCAGGATACCACTTGATACGAATCGCGCCAGAAGATAGAAGCAAGACAACCTTTGCGACATAGTGTGGATCCTTTCAGTACACAGTGATGTCATTCAATCTGAAGAATGCACCAACTATCTTCTCGCACGTGGTAGTAGATGTGTTCAAATAATACATACATAAATTCTTAGAAGTATACTTTGACGACCAGACTGTATTTGGGCTATTGAAGAAACATGTGTCAAGTCTGCGCTTGATGCTGGATACTTGTCGAAAGTATCAGATATCGCTCAATCTGAAAAAAAGTGTATATTTTGTGTCCCATTCGGAATCTTGCTAGGTCATATTGTTTTTCGGCAAGGATTGATGGTGGATCCAGCAAATATTGCCCTTATTGTTAACTTGGAAGTTCCCGCGAATGTGAAACAACTGCGCTCAATTTTGGGGCATACAGGGTATTATCGGAAGTTCATTCAAGGCTGCGCGCTGATCACTGCACCCATGGACAAGTTGCTAAAGAAGGACACCTCATTTTGTTAGGATGCAGAGTGCCAAAAGAGCTTTGAATTTATTAAGGAGTAAATGGTCACTGCGCCCATGTTGGTCTTTCCAGACTGGACAAAGGAATTCCATGTACATGTCAATGCCTCCTGCACCACACTGGGAGCTATCTTAACGCAACCAAGAGCCAGGGAGATTGAACACCCTATTGCATTTGCAAGTAGGAAATTTTCAAGTGTAGAGCATAACTACTCAACCACAGAGAGGGAAGGATTATCTATGGTCTACGTGTTGTAAACGTTCCGCCACTATCTCTTGGGAGACCATTTAAGATGTTTACTGACCACTCTGCTATGAAGTACCTGGTCAACAAGCCTGTGTTGGGGGGGAAGATCTGCAAATGGTTGTTATTTCAGGAATATGACTTTGAAGTCACCGTGAAACCGAGGACACTGAATGCTAGTCTAGACCATCTTTCGCACATTGAAAGTGGAGAAGAGCCAACTAGCTTGGAAGAAGGTTTACCAGACACAGAGATATTTTCCATCAAAGTAGTCAATGATTACTTTGCAGATATTATTCATTTTTTGACCACTGGAAATGCACCCACAGAATATACAATGCAACAGAAGAAATAGTTGGTCGCACGCACAACAGATTTTACCTTGATTGTTGGCCACCTGTACAATTTGGGCGTCGATGAAGTAGTACAAAGGTATGTGTTGGAATTTGAAAGGCGTGATATATTAGTCAAGGCTCATGGAGGAGTTGCAGGAGGTCACTACACAGGGAAAGCAACTGCGCATAAGATTTTACGATCTAGTTTATAGTGGCCCATGATGCACAGTGACGCACATGCATATTGTCACGCTTGTGATGTATGCCAAAGGATGGGGAAACCGCCGCGTAGAGATGATATTCCCTTGTACCCACAAATGGATTTGGAAGCTTTGGAAAAATGGGCCATTGATTTTGTTGGACCCATTGACCCTCCAGGAAAGAAGACAGGTGCGCGCTACATAATCACTGCGACATATTATGAGACCAAATGGGTTGAGGCTAAGCCTGTGAAGTATTGTAGTGCTGAAATAGTTGCACACTTCATTTTTTAGAACATATTGACTCAGTTTGGGTGCCCTAATATTTTGATGAGCGATCAGGGTACACACTTTGTGAATGAAACTATTCAAGCTCTGACGGAAGAATTCCAGATTCATCATCAGAAGAGTACTTCGTATCACCCACAGGCGAATGGTGTGGTGGAAGATTTTAATAAGATATTGGAGACCGCGCTCACTAAGATTGGAAATGATAATCGAAATGATTGGGATGTGCACATACCTGTGGTTCTTTGGGCATACAGAATCATGTGCAAGAAATTGACAAGAAAGACACCATTCAGAATGGTGTATGTGCAGGAAGTTGTTATGCCTATGGAGTATATTTTCCCAAGTTTGCGCATTGCAACGTTCACTAATATGGCAGAGAAAGATATTATGGAAGAACGATTGTCACAATTGGTCGCACTGGAAGAAGACTGGTTCATAGCAGGCTTCCATCAACAGGTGCAAAAGGCGAGCAAAAATGCTTGGCATGACAGGCACATTAGACAGAAGGTCTTTAAAGAAGAGGATTTGGTTTTTGTTATATGACAACAAATTTGCGTGCCACCCAGGGAATTTCAAAGTGCATTGGCTCGGACCATATATTTTCAAGGAAATCATAGAAGGGGGTGCGGTATGCCTAGCGACATTAAGCAGAGAAGACCTTCCTGGGTATGTCAATGGAATTCAATTGAAAGCATACAGGGATGAATCTCTCCCTGTGCGCACCAAATGACTATATGGCCAGAAGTTCGGGTCTGCGCAACAAGGATGGCAGATGCACAGATAGGTGTGATGCACATGTAGCAGCTGCGCGAGAAGGTTGACTCAGCCACAGAGGTTCCAGAATATAGTCGTTGGAATACTAAATTTGGACAAGACAATGTTATTACCATTTGGAGGAGCGGTTAAACTGCATTTAATGAGGAGATTATGCCATATTTGGAGTCGTTTTAGCATTTATGAGGCTACATTAATGAGAAAAATATCGTTTAATACGTGCCTATGCTATAAATATGGTCGGAAGGGTCGCATTAGGTCCCTTTGATTTCTATGCTACCTATGCAATTTGTGCTCTCTACTCTCCGAATATTGTCTGAAACTTATGTTTGGCCTTGATCCAATCTTTGAAGAGGAGTTGCGCCACTAAGGTTTGGGTCCTCTTATTCCGCCAGGTATGAATACCACTAAGCCCATACCTTCTGCGATGCCGGCTGAAGATACCCCTGCGTAGGTTGCTAAGATCCCTGCGTCGGTCCAATCTAAGAAGGGGCAGTCCTCGGGGTCCCAAAAATCTCCATGCCAGAAGACCCCGAAGCCGCGCTCAATTGTTGTAGAGTGTCAGAATAAGCCTATGGTTGAATTACTTGAAACCATCATGGAGGAATATGTCATGGAAGTAGTCGATCCTATCTCGTGGCTACCTGCGTAAATTGCACCACGCAAAGCCTCAGTAAAGGTACCAAAGGATTTAGATAAGGTGTGGTCATACATCAACATGTCGCGTTTCAAAATGTGCATGTCAAAGGCGACATGTTTGGAAAGATCTTGCTACTAAAGATGGAGGACTGGGACCTAGTAGACCAGGAGAAATTCCTGGAGCTTGCGCCCACCATGTACTTGGAGAAAATCCCATATGACGGTGGGGTGGTTAGAGTTGAACCGAAGTCTTGGGCACTAGGCCTGCAGAAATTGGGGTTGCTAAACCTCTTACACATTTCGCACTTTTGGTGCAGCCCAATTAACGACATATGTGTGCGCCAACTGCTCGCCCACATCCATGATGACTACCTATGGCTAGGAGGGCCGATTCCTATCAATGTTGCGTTGATCCATCAGATCACCAACTTACTAGACCAGGGGGAGGACCCTGCGACAACTTTTGGAGGGAAACACTCTGAACGCAAAGTGGTCTAGGATGTAAAAGAAAAGTACAGGGTCTTGTGCAATACCCGAGGTTTCTTGGTGCATGAAATTAATGATCCTACAATCCAAATGGGCACATTTATCCTCGTACGTAAGGTGATGTGGAAGTGTCAACCGAAGGAATTTTCGGCCCATGTCATTGCGCTAGCAGGGCTATGTGAGAATGGCATACAATTTAATTGGTCCCAATACCTCTGCGCCAAATTCTTGGCCAATGTGCGCGAAGTCTAGGAAGAAGGCAAGCATTTCTACTATTCTTAGTTGTTGCTCCTCATAGCACTAATCGGGTGGAAGACGCTGCAGGATACCTAGTTTCCTAACATTGAGCCAGACCTATGTGAAGTCGCGCGCTACGCAACCTTATGGAATTCGAAGATCCCCTTTAGAATCACAGAGAACAAGATATTTTGGTTGTTGTTCGACTCAGCACTATTTCAGGTGATTCAATCAAGGTTGCGGTTGTCGACAACCCTCTATGAACAATACAAGCAGATTGTAGATTTTGAAGCCACATTTCATAACACGCATATCCACGCGAAGGACGTTGTGGAAGGAATTTAGTATGAACTGTCCTACCTAGTCACGGAGGATGACCTAGTGCGCATCACAACAGAATGGCCACCTACATGGTTAGAGTCGTGCACCACTGGGGGTGCTTCTTAGTCCATGTTGAAGACTCCAACCAAGTCGCGCACCACTGGGGGTGTCTCTTAGTCCATGTCGAAGACTTCAACCAAGCCGTGAACTGCCAAGGACACTCAGCAGAAAGGCAAGAACACTGAAGCAAAGCCTAAGCCTACCACGACGGGCGAAACAATTGATCTAGAGAAGGAAACAAAATAGAAATATGGCGAAGGTACTGAGGCCCCTACAAAAAAATGAACTAAGAGAGGTTCTCAAGCCTCTGTGGGTCCGCGCAAGAAGAGGAAGGGTTCCAAGCTGGAAGGAGAAGAGGACCTCACCCTCATAGAAGATGACTTCACCGAAATTGAGAACACAGTCAAGTTTTCCACGGAGGACATCTGAAAAGATATGGAAGCACAATACAAGTCAATTCTCAAGGGAGTACAGTCGGGACTTCAGGAGCTAAAAATGCAAGCAAGTGCGATTCAAGAGAGCATGAAGCAAGCGATCCTGCAACAAGCAAGCGTGCCAACATCTAGCCTCGGAAAAATAAGCGCACAACCCATCAACACAGTGCTACCATACCACTTAGAAAACTAAATGATTCATGTTCTAAGACTTGCCATTAAGGTCAAGACGCCTGTCTTGTGCGCTAATGTGCATGCTAGTGAAGAGGTGAGAATCGATATGGTGACGCTGCCTGGAGGAAATCTCCACGCTATCCACACCATGATCGTGGATGAGTTGCAATACCGGGAGGCCCATGCCTTCCAAGCCACCACCGAGTCTCAACAGCAAGCAATAATGTTGCAAAATAAGCAGCAAGATGCAGAGGAGGCACGTCATGCGGCTGAGGATCGACATGCCGAATTAGAAGCCATGATTGATCGTATGTGCGGTGACTTGCCAGAAGTCACTGTCCTTGCCTCAGCCGCGCCAACAACGAAGTTAGAGATCCTAGTCGTTGCGCTCAAAGCATCACGCACAGAGATCTAGACCATATGTGCCAACTTTGAACAACAGATAGTCGAGATGCAAATGAAGCTCCAACTAGAGACACAGCCAGAGGTCCGAGCGCATCGCACAACTGAAGTCAAGGCAACCACTAGCAGTATAGCAACAATAATTACAGAATGTGGTACGCTTTTGGATGAGGCCATGGGTGTTTGGACCTCTGCTTAAAACGACCCAATGGTCCAACAACTAAGGAATGAACTCAGAATTAAAGAGGAATAGTTTACAAAGATTAGAATTGCGGCGCCAACCTTAGTAACAACGTAGAGGCTTTCCAAACTTCATGAAGTCATATCGATTCAGGAAGAGATTAAGGACCTGCGCTGCCGAGAGAAGTTACTGGAGACACAGATGCAACCTTGGGTCGAGGAAGCCCTGTAGCTATCGCAGAACCTTGAAAGTGCCCTAAAAAGCCTACAACAAACTCATTGTAGCATCAATTTGGCAGCTGAGGGGTCAACAACAACCAAGTTGGTGGATGAAGCACAAGGTGTCACCGCGTAGAGCAGTGAAGTCATAGTGCCACTCAAGATCTTTATGGAAGCATTGAAAGCGAAGATGAAGGCGACTGCCCCGTAGTGACTCGGGACGAGTTACGAGATTGTGTTGGGGGCCTGTTGGAGTGAGGGCCCCTAGGGTATTTTTTTGGGTTAATTTTGTCTAAGTTTTGATGTACGTGTTACATGCAAATGGTCAAAGGGGATTTGGGGTGGGTCAAAGTCCCTTAATTATTGTAAATGGTTAAAGGGAAAAACCATGAGTCTCAAACCATGGTGTGAGACCATGGTATGTGAGCATTTTGATAATATAAATATGTAAGAGTAGAGAGAGGATAAAATAGATAAAAAGACATGAATGAATGATCTTGATTAGTCTTGTGTTTTAGTCTAGGTTTTTGTCTGGGTAGAAAGGCTCCTGCTAGCTATGTGCACAAAGACCTAAGTCTCGAGTTGTGGTGGGACTATGCTGTTGTGTGCGTAGAAAGATTGATTGTACTGAATTGCATATCTCTTAATAAAGAAGGCATTTTTGGTGAACCCAGATTCTTATGCGATTGACTGTCTTGATTATTTGTTTTAGATCTGAAGTTGTTTTTTTATTGCGTATTTACTTCTGTGATTTGTTAATTGCATTTATGCACAAGAATTAGTTGATGTTAGATAAATAGATTTGGAAAAAGTATAGTTAGCTAATGTGCACAAAAGATATAGAAATATTTTGTGACAATTCGTGAAAGGATTAGATTTGTTATATGTGGCTGTCAAAATTTGTTACATTATTTGCAGTACATTTGATTAGATCTACTAAATCAAAAGCTCCCTCAGGGTGTGGAAACTTGGTTCCAACACCCCACCCATACTACTTGTGGTGAGGCTTTGGTCTGCACAAGCAAATCACTGTCGAAAGGGCCAGTAGTTGGAGGGTTTTGTTGGTTGTGCGATAACTCCGAACCTGGGTCGAGGCCCCTCAAGACAACACTTTGTTTCATGGCAGTGATAATGCATGGCTAAGGTGAGAAGAACATGACAATAGAAGTCATTTCAAAATTTCTTTGGCTTGTAATGTCAATTTATAGGCTAAGACGCATTGAGTTTTTAAAATCAATACATTCCCTTATTACTGTGAAAAAATAGAGTTAGTATAAAAATACAATTTTCCAAGATAATCCACATTTAACTATTTTAAAAAATTTCACACATTTTGCACGCTATAACAACAATTTTTTCCAGTCACCTTTATCAAGACTCTGCATATTGTTTTTTTTTTCTCGCTTTTATCAACATTGTGTTATTGCATTCTCGCTCTAACATGAAGACCCGTCAAATGTAACCACACCATAAGTTAGTAGGAGATCCATGTTCATCTAAGGAACTTATATTTGCTACCTGGTAACACCCTATTTCAATCATTAAACTACATCATCATAAGTATATCTTCAACACCATTCAATATTTTATAAATAGTTCAAATTCATCATTTTTTCTATTAATTTAATGCACATTGCTATTTTAGTCATCATTTTGTAGCCTCATATCCCATGGATTGAAAATCGTAAATGATAATAATTCATTTTTAAATAATATCCTTAAATTTTCAAAATTCTGCATCTTATTATTTGTAAAAAAAAAAAAAAAATCTCAATTCCTTTTCATTACTATTAAGGGAAGGAACCAATTTGAACAAAAAAAAAAAGAAAGTGTACTATGAAAAAAATTATAAAGCAAAATTTATTTCTATTATAATTACTTGGATCGATGGTATATGTATTCTTGTGATTAAATAAAAAATAATTATTTGTTTCCCTTGTTTTCTAAACTATCTAAGAAGATGATGCTATTTCTATATGCTTGTTTGTACATACCATTGCATAAAATTTGTATAAAATTGACATTAATTTGGATTTGTTTACATTTTAATAATGTGTTTGAAGATTTTTTTCATGATTCTTGAAATTAAAAAGATATTGTTACTGATAAATTATAGTAAAATTTGAAAAGATATTAGCAATGACAAGTTAAACTCACATTAACTAAAAAAACATTCTCAATTCTTTTTCATCATTATTAAGGGAAGGAACCAATTTGACCCAAAAAAAGGTGTAAAACAAATAACTTTGAAAACAATTATAAAGCAAAATTTATTAATTTCTATTATAATTACTTAGATCCATGGTATATGTATTCTTGTGATTAAATAAAAAACAATTATTTTGTTCCCTTTCTTTCTAAACTATCTAAGAAGATGATGCTATTGCTATATGCTTGTTTGCAAATACCATTGTATAAAATTGACATTAATTTGGATTTGTTTGCATTTTAATAATGTGTTTGAAGATTTTTTCATGATTCTTAAAATTGAGAAGATATTGTTATTAATAAGTTATAGTAAAATTTGAAAAGATATTATCAATGACAAGATAAAATCACATTAACTAAAAAAATTGTCATATTATCAT
Organism: Pinus albicaulis; assembly: GCA_034641835.2. NCBI lineage: Eukaryota > Viridiplantae > Streptophyta > Pinopsida > Pinales > Pinaceae > Pinus > Pinus albicaulis. The sequence goes on from CM076584.1 coordinate 42,377,970, forward strand.
CAAAACCCAATTATACAATTTTTTGTTGTTGTTATCATCAAAATCCAATTATATAAGTTTTTTTGCCAAATTTATATTATACTTTTGTTGTAAACTCTTCAAATCTCTTAATATAATTAAATTATAGAATATTAATATCTAATATCTATAAACTTATCAATTTAAAAAAAAAAAAAAAAACCTAATAATAACTAATTCCCTTTACAGTACTTTAAACAAAAGCAATTACAAAAATCCCTTTATAAAAAATTTAATCTGCTTATTTAAACAAAAACAATTACAAAACTCCCTTTATAAAAAATTTGATCTGCTTATTTAAACAAAAACAATTACAAAAATCCCTTTATAAAAAATTTAATCTGCGTATCAAAAATCAAAAGATCTTATAAAAAAATTAAAAGATCTTATCCAATTTAGAAAATATGTTCAGCAAACCTGGTTTAGTGTCACTTTTATTTGTTTTGGTTGGAATTTGACAAATATTTTTGAGTAAAATAGTGAATGTATGGTTTAAAATATATATTTTAAATTTTAATATATAAATGGATTCATTACATCGAAAAATATTTGTAACATTTAAATTATATTTAAAAACCAAGACATAAAAAATTAAACTATTACACTTTTACCTTAAAACACTTAAAATCTTTAATTACTTATTTATTTCAGTCTCCATAAAACAATTTCAGCAAACATTACACATATAAAACTTCATTAAAATTTTAAAACATTAAAACTACCACCATAAACATAACATTGTATATTTTTTTTAGTAGAAAAAAACTCTGGTTTATATAATGTACCAGATCATCTTAATATCTTTGTGAGTCTTACATATCATCGTTTATATAATGTACCAGATCATCTTAATATCTTTGTGAGTCTTACATATCATCATGTATTAACATCAGTCTCTTTCATCTTTACAAAACATCTTACAGAAAGTCCATATTAAAACTTATGATAATAAATAAGCTATAACATAATCATCTTCATACCTAAAACAGTAATCGGATCGGTTTCAAAAACAAGTACCTGACAGTGATTTAAAAAACCCGCGGACATTTTAGAATCATACCAATCAATCCCCATCAAGATGTTCTTTTTTAATAGAGCATGAATCGGAAACCTTCCAACCTCAAGATTTGCAATTGAGATGATGAAAAAAGTGACCCAAAAAAGGAAACTAGACATTCATAGGTAAAAAAAACGTTGTATCTTTTACCCCTGCTCATGAGAACTTGACCATTCCTGTAGCTCCCATACCTGTCGAGTTCGAGAGCTCATAATGCATTTCACCGAAAACACCATTCAATCCTCTTTTTGATAACCTGTCCGCGTGGCAATTCTTCTCACGATATATGTGCTTGAAATGAATTATAGAGAAAGCCATCCTTAAAGCTTCGATGCGTTCCAACCATGTCATCAAGTTTCCAGGGTTTAGCATGGTTCCCTTGTTTAGATGGTCAAGGAGGACCTTCAAGTCTCCAAAGACCCAAATATTCTCAATACAAAGTTGTGAGGCAAACCACAATAAGCCCCACAAAGCTAGAACTTCAGCTCACATATTGGTCCCATAACCACCATACCAATATATCTTATAATAACAGGTCGGAGAAATCAATAACCATGCCCCACACCCACATCTTGAAAGATTTGATGCTCCATCAAAAAAGCCTGTCGAGTAATGTATCTCTACTGGTCTCAAGTGTTTGGAAAGGTCCACCGGAGGCCTCTTCATGGTTCTCAGCCCTTCCCAATTTTGAATGATGGTTATGGCAGTCCTCTCAGGGCTACTACACAGCTCCTCAAAGATCCATTTGTTCCGACCACACTAGATAAACCAATGAAATAAAGTCGGAATGATTCTAAGCGTAGAATTTCTCTTATGCCACCATTGGATCAAAATAGTTGTATTTGGAAGAGTAGGCTCTTGATTTTGAAAAACTCACATAGTAATTTCAAAACTCTTCTTGCAAAGATACAGGTATAAAAAAGATGAGAATTGTTCTCGTCCTCCATCATACATAGCCTACAGTAGCCTGGTCCTATCCTCCCTTTTCTTCGTAGGTTTTCCCAGGTAAGATTTGTATCCATCATAACCAACCATAACAATATCTTCATCTTCAACTGTGAATTAATGTCCTAATTTTTTCTAAAGACACTAAAATCGGCAGACAGGGCAGAAAGCATGGACAATTGGTTATAGGTTTCGCTCACTATCAGCATGTCGTTCTTGGTCGGGCCACCCCAGATCACCCGGTCACCCCCGATGACAATAAGTAGTCCATGGCCTCTTAAATCTTCTATGTAATCGTTCCACTCTTCCTCCAGGTGAACCGACAAATTCAGATTATCCGACGTCATCCAGCCAGGAATCCCATTGATCTTCTCCTTTAGGATTTGGGCCAGATAGAAATAGCCATTTCCATTTAAGTGTCTTATAAGTTGATTGTTGATAGGGACAGGTGCTGAAGAACCTCGCAAACTAGGGTGACCAATAAGAATTTTGGCCCCATCACCATAATGCCACCTCAAATTTGTAGTAAACCACGACCAGCATTTTTTAAAATCGTTCCATATAGTCGATCCACCTTTAGTGTTCTGCCAACCCAAAAAATATAGATCCTCCACGCCCACATTATTTAAGTACTTATACTCAATAATCTCACTCCAGATCCCTTTCGATGTAAGACCCCACCGCAGGGACTTCATGATTAGAGCCTTCCCAAAAGTGTGTAAATCTTTTAGTCCCCAACCTCCACATTCCTTAGGTTTCATGATCAAGTCCCAATGCACCAAATGATACTTACCCTTCTTGCCTCCATTCCAGAGAAAGTGAATCATAATGCTTCTGATATTATTTAAAATCTTCTTTGGAATCACATAGATATGTGCCCAGTACACCATAAGTTGTTGTAATACTGCCTGGACCAAAATGAATCTACCTCCTTTTGACAACCATTTGGTAGACCATCCCCTAATTCTCCTTTCAACTTTTTCGATCATCCATCTCCAGTCCTTTTTGCCATAATTGTTTGGTTTCATATGGAAACTCAGATATTTAAAGCCCAGGCCTAGAGGAGCATTTTTTATATTGAACATGGCTCCAATCGAAGCTGCCAATTCCGATCCATCCTCCTCATGATAAATACAAGATTTTCCAATGTTAGTCAACATGCCAGAATCCAAACAGAATTTTGAAAAAATTCCATGAATAACCTGCCACACTCCTGATGAGCATGTCGAACAGTAGAACGTCATCAACGAAAAAGTTGTGGGATATCTCCCTGCAATGAGAAATCCTTATACCCCTTATGCTACCCGATCTGATTGCCCGACTAATTTTGGTGCTGAAAGTGTCCATGACCAGAATGAAAAGGAGTGGTGAGAGGGCACAACCTTGCCTCAATCCACGTCCAGGCTTGAAAAATCTAGTTGCCACTCTATTAATTATAACCGCCATAGATGTATTACAAACACACCCCAAAATCTAGTTGACGGAGACCTTGTCAAGTTCAATCTTATATAAAATCAACCTCTGCAGTCCCCAATCAACCCTATCATAAGCTTTGCTGAGGTGAATCTTCATAACCACAGCCTTCATATTCTTAGAATGTATAGAATGAATTATCTCCTGAGTGGAGGCCACCGCATCATATATGCTCATGTCCTTTAAAAAACCCAATTGTTTAGGGGATATATATATCTAGAAAGCACTTTCTTAAACCTTTCAGCAATAGTCTTTGAGATTATTTTATACAAGGTATTGCACAGCGAAATCAGTCGGAAATCATCAAAAGTATCAACCCCTTTTTCTTTCGGGATCAGGACTAAGAACGTAGAATTTAAAGCCCCATTAATCTTCCCATTTCTTTTAGCATCTTCAACCATATCCATTATAAGATCAACAAAAAGATCAGCAAAAAGAATGAGGAAATTCAAGGTCCATCCATCAGGGCCCGGACTCTTATCCATCGCAAAATATTTTAAAACCATAATGATCTCCTCTTTACATATCGGCTTTCTGAATTCCAGGAGCTCCCCCTCATCAAACATGGCAGGAATCTCCTCCATTGCCCACAATTGTCCATCATGAGCTAGCGCCTCCCGAGCCTTGTACAGACTATTAAAATGTTTTACAGCCTCATTCTAAATGTCCTTCGAAGATGAATAGGAAGATCCATTTACCTTAATCTGCCAGATAGAGTTTTTATTTTTTTTGCCTGTTGCATAAGCATGAAAAAACTTAGTGTTTTTATCTCCTTCTCTAAGCCATATCGCTCTGCGTTTGAGCCTCCACGTTTATTCTTCGATAAGAAGAATTTTCCTTTTATCCGCTTCAACCTCCTTGAGTCTCTCCCAGATGTCGGCTTTTAGGTTGTCGACTTCCAACTCTTTCAACAAACAAGTTGTCTCCAGTTCATAAACTCTAAGTCTGTCCTGTAGTAGTTTCTTTTTAACACGATCCCAGATTTTGACCTTTCTCTTTAGACCCCGCAGAGAACACGCCATGTAATCCATCACCGAAGTGTTCTCTCCTCTTGGATTTTGTCTCATAAACTGTTCTACCAAAGAAATAAAAGAAGGGTCCTGAAGCCATACATGGTTGAATTTAAATGGTTATCCCCCAGATACCTTCTCGAAACACCATTCCAATATAATGGGTCCGTGATCCGAAATAATAACATCTCCAATGGTCACCAACCATTCACCCATCCGGGCCATCAAATTAGCCTTTACCACAAAGGGGTCAATCCGCTTGCATATAGATTCCCTGCCCTGTCTTCCATTAAACCATGATGGGCCTTGATCCTTCATTAGTAAATCGCAAAGTTGATGAGATTTAAAAATCTTCAACAGGAAACCTATCGACGAGTCACTTCTCCCTCTAACTCCCCAGATCTCGTCATCATGCAATGATAAATTGAAATCCCCCGCTATTATCAGATTATCCAGAAGAAGAATGCCACTACTCTCCATACTTCGCAAAAAGAAAGCCTATTATGATAAGGCGCATAAATATTAATAATATCAATCCTGTGCTCAAAACCCCGGATATGGCTAGAGAGAATGATCCCTCCAAAAAAGCCGAAATCCTTCCGAGAAGCATAGCTAGGATCCCACATCACTATCTCCCCGCCATAACGTCCCACCGCATCCCTTGTCGCCAGATGCCAGACTGGGAACATGGCACGGAAACAGGAGAATGACCTATCAGTAGATAGCATAGATTCTTGTACAAAATTGATGGAAGGATTATTCTTACTAAAAAACTCGCATAGAAAGAAATTTAGACTTGCCCCCCAACCCCCTAATGTTCAACGAGACCAATCGGATCATGGCGCATCCACATAAGGGTTCAATGCTCTAAGTACCCTGTCTAAGGCCAAAGTGACCGGAATGTCTCTGAAGTGCCCATCGCCCGGATTCCCACCCCCACCAGTCGATGAGAGTGACCTTTTTTTAACCCTCGGTCGACCTTTCCCTCTACGGATCGTAAAATTCGAAGTTGAATAGGGGCTAATGATCAGAGGAGGTGATAATGTCTTGCCTGCGTCATAGGCAGAGGAACCAATTTCGCATCCGGGTCCAAAAGCAACAGCTCAATGTCGCTTCCAACCGAATTCTAGGGTGACAGGGGAGGAGTCACAGTGATAGGAGACCTGGGATCTGGGAGACCAAGAACTGGTACATAAGACAAACCAAGAGATGAGGGAATCAAATTACCTTGAGACGATGGAGCCAAATGCTCAGAAGATGAGTCAGAAGGGACCAAACAACCATTAGATAAAGTAGACATGTGAGGGATAATAAAAGGGGGCCTGACAGATACCCCGATTGGACTCAATTCCACAGCCACATCATCCAATGGCAATATACCCCCCTTAGACAACAAAATAACATCACCCGAACCCTTATCATCTACATGACCCCCACCCAGATAACCATTTTCCAGCACCCCATGGAAAACACTATCCGAAAACAAGTGATTTTGGTCACGAGACTTACCCGAAGAAGGTGACCCCGGGGGAGGTGGCATAGTCTTCAGCATACCCCGACCAGTAGCCTTCCGGACGCCAGGAAAGTCGTTCACACCTCTGTGGAAGTCTGAACGCCAACGAGCACAGGATCACATCAGATGCCTCGTGGCATGACAAAGGTGGCATCGGAATGGAGTGTTCCAGTAATCTAGGCACTGTCGAAACGTTGACCCTTCCCATTCAAGATCGACATCCTCCGGAAGACTTCCTACGAAGGAGACCTCCACCAGAATCCATGCCACACGCTTGTCAAAGATGCCTGTACACTTTGGATCAACGAACCTACAGGAGCCAATGCTATCTCCAATAGTCCGAAGCACCACAGTCGACCAGAACTGGATGGGTAAACCCGGGAGTTTTACCCAAAGCATGTGATTTCTAGGAGCATTATCAATCGGATGAAACTCTGTCGACCAGTGATACAAAGGTAAAAACGAGCGCCCATTGACCCATGTCCGCTGAAGAATCACCTCCACATCCTTGTTTTTCAATTAGTGAAAGCAAAAACCACTCGTTAGGTAGCTTGCTAATCCTGAGTTCATACCCAATTAACTTCATCCATGCCTCCATTAGCGACTTCTGTAAATCGACTGAACTATGATTTGCAAATTTCCACTTACCCAGCGCCCTCGAGAGTAGACTGCTCTTTCCCACATCACATCGCTCCCAAAACTTAATAACATGTAATCCTTAGTGGGCTTGAAGGGCTTCGCCACCCTCCGCCGATTAGAAGGGTCCTGTAACTCGGTTGTCTCCTTCGTCATAGTGCCAATATCAGCCATGGCGAACATTGAACCAAAAAGAGACGCTATGACAGAAGTAGAAGGGCAATTTTGATTTACCCGAGGAATAGTACAAGTGTCATTAAATACACCGGCTTCCGCTAGGCAACCAATATTTTAGCTGTTATTCGCCCATTAATGCCCTTAAGAGTACTAAGGGCATCCCATGGGCATGGCATGGCATCGATACCCAAACTTGTACACCACTCCAACTGCGCCATTAATGCATTAAACTCATGAGCGACCATCAGCTACTGGGCTAGTACGAAATAAATGCAATCCGCCTCTGCCCAATATAGTAATTCGCGTGCGAATCTAAAAGGCACATTGGAATTTCGTTGTATTTTCTGATGTTCATCGCCATTACCTCACTGAATCACCGAACTGTTGCAGGCTCTGTTCTCTCTGGCGGACTGAAGGTGTCTGATTGGGTTCTCTCTGGCGGATTGAAGGCGTCTGGGCAGGGACTTGCTGGCGAGCCTTGATTTGAGTCACCGGCTCCAGTGAAATAATCTGGTACTTTCCTTTTAAACCGTAAAATGATTTGTAAAATGATTTGTTCACAACTGTTTGATTTCACTAATCGTATCACCTAATAGAATGTAATAAGACAGAAAACAAATTACAAGAATGTAAAATCAAGGGTTGAAAACAATAAGTTTTAAGGGTTGAGGTTTTCTAAAGTTTTCAGATATGAAGGGGCATCAACTGCCTACGATTCAGCGAAGGGGTCGAGTTCTGATCATCGCCTTGAGCAGGGGAATTCCTGTATTTCTGTTTGCCAAGTAGGAGTTAATCAGTAAGGTCAAATCCAGTGAAAAGTTAGGCCATTTTCTGTTCCCATTTCCAAATATTTGCAAGCTATCAAGTTTTATTAGGCCCAATCAAGATTTTCATATTTTACTTAAATTTTATCTGGAAGTACGTTTGGTTTGTGTGCAAGGGTAAGGGTTCTGAAGCGTAATGGTTAGTGAAGAAATGCTGTCATGTTTTGTAGTAAAATCTAGAAATTTGAGAAAAGTAAAATTTGTTTTAGTATTTATATTTTAAAAAGATTTTAATTATCGTTCAATTTCTCTTATTTGTAAGAGGATCAAATAAGAACTTGAATTCGACAAAAGTAAAATTTCCTCAAATTTATATTTCAAAATTATTTTAATTATCGTTCTACTTTCAATATTTCATTTTAGGTTTAAAGCTGGACAATTATTTATATATATTCTTGATTTAATGCTGTAATTTTTGTATATATTTTCGATTTAATGCCTCTTATTTTAGTTATAGTTTTTTACATTTTTCTGTGTTGTGGACATAGGGTCGAATATTTTTTGTTTTTAATTTGATATGCTAATATTTCTGTTTTGATTTTTCTAATCATTTATCTATTTTTGTTGGTTTGATGATGTTCATTTGGTTGGTTCGACCAGTGATAAAGTGTTTATTTTAATATATTTTTATAGAATATTTTGAGTAATAATCTTACTGGTTGGTTTGATGATGTTCATTTGGTTGGTTCAACAATGTTCATTTGAATCTTATTATTACCAAAATATTTGAATGTTGTTATTATCAAAATAAAATACAATTTTAGAGTAAAATAAATCCAAAAACCAAAATTCTAAAATTATTCTAATATTTTATTTTTAATTTTTCTTATTATAAAATTTTTATTTTATTTTTGTTGTTATTAATATTTTTCTGTTTTATGAAATCATAAAATAGTATGAAGTGATAAAGTGACTTGCTTATACTAGAAATATGCTTCTAGTATAAATTCAATTCTTATGACTTGATAAAATGACTTGATGATAGGAGAAATATAATTCTAATGACTATTTGTTCTATGCTTCTTGTTGTGATATAGTATTAAGAAATTTTATAGTTAATGATTATTTGTTTATAAATATTATAATGAAAAATATTATTGTTAATAACTTTTGTTTATTAATATTGTAATGAAAAATATTATTGTTAATAATTATTTGTTATAAATATTATTATAATTGTTCATAAATATTGTAATGAAAAATATTATTGTTAATAACTATTTGTTTATTTGTTTATAAATATTATTATAATGAATAGTTATAAATATTATTATAACAGTTACAAATATTATTGTTCTGAGTTTTGTTTTAGATTGGGAAAAAAATAATTTTATTTTTAAAAGTTTTTTTTACCTTATTTAGTTAGTGATAATTAATTTTATTAATGATATTTGCATTTTGCTTTATCCATCTTCCTTTGAGCAATATGTTATTGTTAATAACTATTTGTTTATTTGTTTATAAATATTATTATAATAAATAATTATAAATATTATTATAACAGTTACAAATATTATTGTACTGAATTTTGCTTTAGATTGGAAAAAAATAATTTTATTTTTAAAAGTTTTTTTTACCTTATTTAGTTAGTGATAATGATATTTGCATTTTGCTTTATCCATCTTCCTTTAAGCAATATGTCCGTACATGCATTTAGATAAATAAATATTAATAATATTATTTTAATCATGTGCCATATTTAGATTCTAGTTATATTTCTTCCGTAGTCAGTTATATTTAGATTCTAGTTATATTTCTTCCGTAGTCAGTTATCTTTCTTCGTAAACGAATCGAATCCCATAAATATTTTTGTATAATAAAGACCTTAACAATGTTATTTAAAATTTTCATGTTTTCATTATTCTCTTTTTTAATCATTGTAAGTAACGAGCATCTTAACTATATCAATTTATATTATAAATATTATAAATTTTATAATATTTCTGCATTTACAGTTGCCTTTCTTTCTTAATATATTTTTCCTTGTCACGTCTGAGAGAGTCGAAATGCATTGGATATAAACGAGGGTTTTCACCATAAATTGTAATTTATAGCATCTCAATTTGAGTATTCGCATTGTCTTTGAAATATAATGGTAATAACAGTTGCGTTTTTTTAATATAGTTTTAGCTTCTCACCTCTTTGCTTCTGCAAATTGATACAACTCGCATTGTCTTTGAAATATAATGGTAATAACAGTTGCGTTTTTTTAATATAGTTTTGGCTTCTCACCTCTTTGCTTCTGGAAATTGATACAACTCTAATTATTAATGCATTGATATAAATTATTATTAGGGTTTTAACTTTATTATTTTGAGATTTTTTGGATTTTCGGATGTAAAACTAAGGTGAAATTTTAACATTTTAATGTGTTATTTAAATTGATTTTTTGATTGTATATAATATGGATTTAGTATTTTGAAAAATTTGAAAAAAATTTACGATATTTTGATTCTGCGGGGCTTTCTCATCAAACTTGTGATTTCAATAAATTCCTATCTTAAGACTCTTTGATTGTGCAGCGCTTACTCATCAAACTTGTGATTTCAATAAATTCCTATCTTAGACACTTTGATTGTGCCGGGCTTACTCATCAAACTTGTGATTTCAATAAATTCCTACCCTAAGACATTTTGATTGGGAAATTTGAGAAAAGTAAAATGTGTTTTAGTATTTATATTTTAAAAAGATTTTAATTATCGTTCAATTTCTCTTATTCATAAGGTTTATTTATATTTATTTTTCCATATATAATTAATTTGGGGTAACATAATTTGTTTTTATAATTTATAAATAAATAATAAAATGTTTTTATGATTTATAAAAAAAAAATAGTAAAAAATAATAAAACATCGAAATATTCATTTAGATTTATTGAGATAAATAAATAAAGGTTTTTTATTGTTTTATTGTTAATTTTAAATGAATATTTCTTCAATTCTAGGAAATAGTTTTATACAGATTTTGATAAAAAAAATGTCATAATTGGTCATGAGGATGTTTAAAAATTGAACTGTGTAATATGTTTTATGTAAATTGGCTTGACCGGTTAGATTTATTTAGATAAAGAAATAAAAGTTATTTATTGTTTTTTTGTTATTTTTATAAATAATTTTAATTGATAGATTTATTTAGATAAATAAATAAAGGTTATTTATCATTCTATTGTTATTTTTATAAATAATTTTAATTGATATTTTTTAGTTTTATCAAATATTTTGAATTCACAAAAATGTGATTGAGAAAAAAATCATAAATATGTATTAATATAAAAATGATGACATCATTTTTATAATTATAAGAATTGTATTGAGAACAAAATCATAAATATGTATTTATATAAAAATGATGACATCATTTAATAATTATAAGAATTGTATTTGTGAATTATTATCAATGGTGTGAGAGGATAAAATTTTTGCTTTGTTGATCTTCTAAATTTCTTTTGACATGTTGCAACAACTTAACCCAGAAACTATGTTCATCATAAGGTTTGATTGACATGTTACAACTTAACCCAGAAACTATGTTCATCACAAGGTTTATGTTTATCATAAGGTTTGAAAGGTTTGAATAAGGCTCATCGTAAGGTTTATTTATATTTATTTTTCCATATATAATTAATTTGGGGTAACATAATTTGCTTTTATAATTTATAAATAAATAATAAAATGTTTTTATGATTTATAAAAAAAAAATAGTAAAAAATAATAAAACATTGAAATATTCATTTAGATTTATTGAGATAAATAAATAAAGGTTTTTTATTGTTTTATTGTTAATTTCAAATGAATAATTATGTAAAAAAAAAATTAATAACATCATTATTATTATCAATAACATCATTTTTATTTTAAAAGAATTAGAATTATTAATTAACATTAAATATGTTATTTTAAAAGAATTAGAATTATCACACACATAGGTTAATTAAGAAAAAGTAAGTGGCCCAAGTCCACACATCTTTAGTTAGTTTTCAAATTCTTGCATTAAATCAAGTATTAGAATTTCGGGACCAGGATTAAAATACCAAAAGAAAGCAAGTAATCTCTGCCGCCCTTGCACCTAACGGTGACCCTGGGTATGCATATGAACACTCTCTCTTGATACTTTACAATCTCCCTATAGAGCAAACATTTAGTTTAAATAGGACAAGTTGTAAGCGGCACATCATAAGCAAATATTTTCTTTTCATTTTCCTAGTTGAAAGTCATTAATATTAGTTCAATTTTTGGCACTAGGATTCGGGACCAGGATCGAATTATCTTTAGAAGAGCAAGTAATCTTTGCTACCTTTGCACCCACGGGTGATCCTAGGCAAGCATATGAAAACTCTCTACTGATAATTCACCATCTCCCTATAGTTGATGAATTAGATTAACTAGGAAGTATTGTAAGCGGCCCACATCCGCACATGTTTTACTTTTGGGCAAGGAACAACCAAACCTAGTTTAAATAGGGGATTTTGAAAAGGATCACCGCATATCCACATGTTCAAACTATGCGCTTGTTCACCTCTTTCTCACACACATTCACACCTTAAGTGAATCAAAGCCACCTAAAACTCACTTAACTAAACGCATTAAACTCTCCCCACAGGGGCCACAAGAGAAATTATAGCTTAAGTTAGGACCAAGGGGGTAGGCATCCAATAAGCTGCCTTGGTCAGTTTATATCTTGAAACATAGAATTTGACTGTTTAGGGAACTTTTAAATCCGTCTATCCGCCCACGGCAAAGAAAACCCGAGCGCAGCAGAGACCCGATTCAGAGGGGGTTAGGCTTAGGCCCAGTGCGTGCGGTATTATTCGGGGCTACCTGACCCGTCTAATACTCGGTACTAGTAGCTGAATTACCAAGAAGCTCAAGACTCGAACGCTCACGTGGGACGACGGTACCTAGCGACCAAAATTAGGGCATCCTTCCCTATAGGTGATGGTGCAGGCAAGCACCGGATCCTCTACCCTTACCTTGGTTGATTTTCTTCAGTTGACTGGAGGCGTCACCAGCTCTTTCGGGACGTTGCCCCAGCATTCGCAAGATATCTTCTCAAGGCCCAGTTACATTTGAGCGTGTGAGGACGATTTAGGTCTTCTAGGATTTGAGTATCATACGAAAAAACAACAAAAAACCATATTTTTTTATTGATTGGTCACATAGGATTAATCTAAAGGGAAAATTTATCTTTTATTTTCACTTTGTTTTATGTATATGTATATAAATTAAATCTTCAAGGAAGATCTCTTCAACCTTTAATACATGGTTATAAAACCACAACCCAAATTTCATCTATAAGCGGAAGCTATTTCAAACTTAAACTTCAATCCAAATAATTCTCTTAACCATCATATATATGACTCTTCGTTTAACATTCATTTATGCAAAGGTTTTACTTCAACCTAAATTCAATATGATGGCCCACTCACTTTTCACCATATAGCAATTCGAATTTATATTCGATCAACTCAAGTATATGCATGGTCTTTATTTAAATGTTCATGGAACATTTCATCTCACACTAATACTTTGACTTTGGTTGAAACTCAAGGTTTCAACTCCAATATATATGCGCCCTTTGTCTTTTAAAACTTACCCAAACTTGACCTTGGCTAATCAACACCAACGCATATAGAATCATACATTCCAACATCTATCAACCTTCACGGCATTAAATTAAAATGCCACCACATATTTAATATTCAACCATACATAAATTTAGACTTTGGTTAAAAACCAACGCCAACATAAAATAACATTTTGGCCCACGCAACATAACATATCCTTCCATCCAACGATGGGCATTCATCGCATTCCATAACTTTAGTGATCAACAAATATCACGTTATGAAAATGCACGAGACTTAATCTTCAAAATTTACGCGATAAAAATGGTTTTATCCTTACCATTTTTTCCACGCGTCCATCAAGGAGTGATATCGCATTCTAAATTCATAATCCACTTACCATTCGAAAGGCCACGCGATACTGCCGGTTCTTTATTGTCAAAACCGCCCTCTCTGTTTAGTTGCCTATTCCGCTCTTCATCTTCATGGTTCCCTCTTAAACTTTCTTCACAGTCTTATATGCCTATCCCGCGGCTTCATTCCCTTTGCCTTCAATCGACCTTCGTTCACTTGAGTTTTTATGCACTTATGCTCCTCTGCTCTTGAATTTAACACCACTTCATAAATTCCACTACGCATCTCTGCATACTCGAGTCCATTGATTTCATTATATTCTGAATATGAATGATTCAACGGACATTGCTATTCAATCAAGGCTGCAACACTTTGTGTTTTAACAAACCCAATTACTGCATACTTCCGCTTCCCTTAATCGGTTGATGAACACGATCCAGGTTTCATTCCAAACTGAAACCCTGCAAGAATTCGATTACGAATTCCACGACTCCTTATGCATTTTCTTCTGCAAATCACACAGAGTTTAAATAAACCTCTGTGTCCTCAATTCATTTCATATTCGACCCATTAACGGTTTCGTGCCTTATGAAGTTCCACTTGACTTCATACCACTCTATGCCTTTGAAACTCATGATTCCGATGCACAATTACTATTCCTCATGCGTATTTTAGCTCTGCGCTCACAAATTCACTATGCCACCATTCAACTTCACAATTCCCCTTCGTGGTTTCAACCAGAAACTCCCACAACATTTTATGGTTTTCCAAAATAATATTGCCATATGCCAAATTCTAAATTTCACTTCGACTCCAATTACAGAATTTAAACATATAATCGCTCAATCAATCACGCATATAATTATGAAAAGATACTTTCATATAAACAAATGAAATTTCTTACAGAAATCTCTGTTTCTGGCCTGATTTTCAAATCATTGGCCCTGTTTTACAATTTCCCGGAGGCTTGACAAACAAAACTCTGTTTTTCCTCTTCTAATTCCTGTCTCCTACCTCTCTCTAATCTATCTACCTTTTAGGCTTATTACATTTATACAAATTATGATGAACCAATTTAGGTTCAAATCCCTTCAATGACTCAACAAAATCCTCAAAATCTGCAAACTCCTAAAATCTAGATTCTATCCCTAAAATCTTGAAACTGAATCTAACTTAGAATTTACAATCAATTCCTAAAAATCTCAAATCTAAACTATTTGATTTCCCTCATGTTCTCCAATCATCCAGGAACATTACAAAATCCTCACATTAATTAAAATCTCATTTAATCACTCAAAACCCATTAATAATTACATAAAAATCAATATTCTTTAAAAACACAAGACCCCCTATGTTTCATAAAATACAAGGTATTTTCTGAAGCTAATGCCCCTGCATCAGGAAGTCAGGTGAACTCACAGTAGGGCACGTCATATAAAAACCCTATACCTAACCAGAACACTATGTTTTCACAAGGGGCAATGGCTACAAACTCTCAGTCACTTTTATTAGCTTCGTTAAATTTACTAGATTTAACTAAGTTGACAAATGATCCCATTGCACACAACCCTACATGGACTCCCATGCCCACGAAACTCCCTTCGGACTTTCCACCTATGGTATTCATTGAACAACATCGTTGACGATACTATTCGACTAAGACTATTTCAACGTACCCTAATTGGAATAGTCACGAAATGGTATGTGGAGTAGCCATCTGCTACACATGGAACCTTTAGTGCCCTCACTACTGCATTCCTTATATATTTTCAGTTACCCATCCACCGCGATTCTGGAATGAAATTATTGACCCACTTTAGGTAAACACCCACCGTCCATATCTCGGACCATCTCCACGAATGGCGGAGGCGTCGTAGTTAGGCAAACCCCATTTCTAGAATGTTTTGCCTATTGTTCCAGGGCAATCACCTATGTTGTTGCCTATGTTTTGCCTATTGATTAGTGATTCTAAAGTTCCTGGGGAAAAGGGTAAAGTTAGGTTTCCATGTAGGTTATGTGAAGGGAGGCATCAAAATCACCTTTTCCCTCAACCACTCATCACAAGTCACCCCTTGACACTAAGTTGGTGACACCACCTCCATAAAGACATCATATGTCATACATGGTTTGTCTAAATTTGTGACAAATATCTAAGTTTATTAATGACCCAATTATTACTTTTTCCAAAGTGGTTTATCTAAAAAGCATAAAATATTTACCTAAAAATGTGATTTCCATGTTTAGTGATATGCATTAATCAAGACCATAATATTTATTCAAAACAAATCATTTTCAATGGAATGTGTACAGATATTTGAAGAATGTGTAAGTGGGAGAGGATTAATGAGTTGGAAGTTGAAGACCCGGAGGATATGATTGAATTTTCAACAGAAGACTTAACATGGGATAATATTGATGGGGACCAAGTTGCAGTTATTCCATATTGTCAACTTGATGATTTTATAAGAGGAGAGGAATCGAGTGAATCTGCACCCACTCAATTTCATCTTCGTACTCATCGAAGTAAAAAAGTAGAGGATATCAAACAAACATATTGTTCAACGTATTTGGAGTACGCTATGTGAGTCTTTATATATTTATCAATATACGTATAATTTGTTACAGTATGCATATATGTTATATCTAATTTGTTGTAAAACATTTATATGCAAGTATTGGTGTGCATATGGTCCGGATTGCAAAAACCAAAGTATGAGTGCATCCTCAGATATAACTAAAAAACGCAATCAACAAGAAAGTATTAAAGTTGGTTGCCAATGTCACTTCATTGTACGACGACTTCAACTTAGACCAGACTATGCGGTAATAATATATACTGCATGTAGGCATATTGATAAATCCAATGTTGTTTGTCATGGAAAAGATGCAATCGACAGGCCTATGAGATTCAAATATGCACCACATTTAACAAGGGATATGCGATCTATTGTCCTACATTTAATCCAAAGAGGTTTTAATGTTACAATGATATGGGACAAGTTCATCTCTGATGTGAAGGATGGATTTGGTGAGTTATACACAGGGACATCTCAAGATACATATATGACAAGACAAGATATATTAAACATTTACAATGATACTATAAGGCTAGAGTATGTTAAAGATCAAAGTGATCCAAACAGTGTAGAATGTTGGTATAAGGAACACCCTGAGAGCTTTTTCTTCTACCAAAAACAAGATCTTGTTGAAAACATCCCTTTTATTATAGGCATACAAACAAAGTGGATGCGCTCAATGATGCTAAAATATTCTCACAATAATATAATCTCAATGGATTCAACATTTAGTACAAATAAGTATGGGGTGAGTACAAATTTATTCTAAATTTGATTTATTTATTCAACCTCATTTTAGTGCATGTAACTTACATAAATATAATTATGTACATTGTTTGTAATGTAGTATCAACTGTACACTTTAATGGTTTTCGACGAACATCGCAATGGGGTTCCAGTAGCTTGGGTGATATCATCACGCAATACTATAGCTGAGCTTTCTAAATGGATGTCAACTCTCTTTTCCATTGGGAAGAAAGAGCGACCAGATTGGCAGGTTCAAGCTTTCATCACAGATGATGCTACTGCTGAAATTGAAGCGTTAAGGTGATGTGTTTATTCTTTTATAAGAGACATAAAAATATTGTTAATGTATATTCCCTCTAATAAATTGTGTTATTCTAGGTCTTCAATCAAGTGTAATATATTATTATGTGTGTGGCATGTTCGTCGTGCATGGTTGAAGAATGTTGGAAATAAAGTCCAAGGAAGGGAAAACCAAATCCACATTTTTCATTCTTTAGGAGAAATCATGCACGCATGTGAAGATGATGAATCTGTAAAAAAGACAGTTGAAAGATTCTTTGAAAGATTCATGGACCAACCAAGGTTTTTGGAATATTTTAAAACAACTTGGTTAGCCAACAACAAAATATGTAAGTTTCTTGTAAGTGACTTTAATGACTATTTTTCATGTCATATGTATTATTAATTCATAGCTAATAAATTTCTTTCTACAAATATGTGGGCAAAAGCATACAGAAATTTTCCACATTCCAATCAGGATACAAATAATGCCATTGAATCTTATCATCGGCATATCAAGGAAAGGTACCTAAGCGAAAAGAATAATGCGTGTCATAGACGTGTCGATTGGTTAATATATGTGTTGTTGACAAAGGTTGTATTATATTATAATCATATGCAACGTTTAAAAGAAGCTGGTTTTGTACGGCCTAGAAAAATTGAGGAACAATTGAATTCATCCAAGTGTAGAGCTAGACAAATCCCAAATGAAGATTGTGTGCCTGATGAAAAGAGTAACAATGGTTATTGGGTTCGTAGCCAAAATAAGGATACACGTGATATTTGGTACAATGTCATATATAAAGGTTCCAATCTACACTTCTGTAATTGCAATTGGGCCTTGAATTGAAATGTTTGTAAACATGTACTGAAAGTTGAGATGTTGGTGAGTAACATTACTTTGGGTGAAAATGTATTGCCTAATATCACTAATCCTACCACAGAAATGCCTACAATTTCATTTGATTTGAATGAAACACCTATAGTGGGCCTAGAAATCCAAACAGAGCTTCTGCCATGCATTGATTCTCCTCCAAATATAAGTTATTATAATGAAACAAGCATTGATAATGTTCAATCAACCAATGTATGACCAGATAGTGCATTATTTGAAGATGATGAGATGAAACGTGTTAACTTATCAACTCATGAGAAATTGAGATCCATAATACCTACAAATTTGGAGCAAGCAAAGGCATTGAACAGTTTGGTAGACAAAGCATGTCAAGATTACAATAGAATGTTTTTCAATAATATAAATCCATCAAAGATCACTACTAAAAGAAAACATAGTTTCTTGAGCCCAGTGAAAAAGAAAAGGCAATGTGGGCGCAAGTCAAAATCAGGGAAAGATCATCCACATTTTGAAAAGGTTGGACGAGTTCGTTCAAAAAAAAGAAACATGGATGAGCAACTGGAGTTATCTTCTCGACACCAAAGAAGTGTGGGCCACATACCTGAGTTAGTGCAACATTCTATTATACAGAAAAATGGTATGGAAATTTGATGGCATGCATTTTTTTAATGTGAAATACGATATATTATCATTTTCGACTCATTTTCATAACTATATGAAACTTTTTATTGTTACAGTCAAGGGACCCACATCTCACAACGTTCCAGGTTGTCGAATTCAATTATTTGATGAGCATGTTGGTGAAAAAAACTATAGCAGTTTGAACACTGCTCCACTCATTAACATCCCAATTTCCTCCCCGAGGGTGCTTCCTCCTCTTGTACAACCAGTGGGGATTTATTGTCACCCACACCGACCACCTTTCTCCATCATAAATTCTCCCATGCCTATAACCACCTCCCCAAAATCTTCCCAATCCCCACCCCTACCATTTATTCATCCACCCTTCTCATTGTTTCAATCATCCACCTTTGACATTCCAATTCCCCCCCCTAGGGTGATCCCTCGCCCTAGGGTGATTCCCACTATCGTACAACCGGTGGGGGTGTATCACCGCCCACACCCACTACCTTTTTCCGATTTCACTTCCACTATGCCTTTATCCATCACCCATGAACCATGCCTATATCCATCAACAACAACTCCACCATCTGCCGAGGAAGGACAATCTTCTCCATTGCCTTAGATCTTCATGGTGAGAATGAGTAGTTGATCAAAATCTTATCATGAATTAACGACAATTGATTCTATGCATTTTGGATTTTACAACTAATTGGTTATTTAATTTTTGCAGCAATATCAATTTTGAAATGCACTTGGGAGTGCGAAGCGCGGCGAGGGTGACGTATAGACCCAATTTATAAATCAACCATGATGTCATTTTTCCATTATTTCATTTATGGGCGCGACCGTCCATTATCTATGTTGGGAATACCATGGGCCATGGGCCCATTTTGTAAAAGAGAAAAATGTATAACTAGACCAATTTGGAATACAAGTACAAGAATGTGAACTTGTGTATATGACAATGCCTTCATTGACTTTTAAATTCATGATGTGGATTTAATGTTATATTCTATCAATGTTACATTACTGTTGATGAATGTAGTTAGAATGGATTTATTTTGTTTCATTTACAAATTATAAATTTTGCAAGTTAAATTACTTAAATTTATATCTTATTCAATGTTGCATGCATGTAAAACCATATCATACCATGAAACTTTGCTTAGTTATAATAATAGATGTATCATGTACATGAAGAGAGCATATATATGGATTCAAATTTATTTTAATTTTGAATTTATGAAATGGAAAACTAAAGTTTTAAAGTACAACATACATGCCTTCTAATAAAATCTGCAAAAATTGATAAAGTTTTGAGCCTTTACCAATTCAATACTAACATTTAAAGATGAAAACTTTATTGATAAGTGGCGTAGTATTATTTAAGTTTTTTTTCGGTTTTATATATATTTTAACAATTCCTTTATTTATCTATAAATAGGGCACAAACAATATTTGTGGTATGAATACAAAGAAGTATGTAAGATTTTTTTGAGATGTGGATTCACCTTAGTGTGGATGGGTTTTTTCCCACATATTTTCGAACAAGTAACTTTTACACCAAGAAGTGCCTTAAAATAACACCCTATCACCATCTACTCTAAAAGTTAACTAAATTAAAACTTTAAAAAATTTATTATTATCATTATTAATTATAAAAAAAATTAATATATGACAAACATAATAATATATTTTTTGAATTTGTATTTTCGAACAGGTAACTTTTACGCCATGAAGTGCCTTAACATAACACCCTGAGATCACCCTGAGCTCCTTTCCACCATTTGGGCCTTCAATTTTTTTTCTAATATTTGTTGTTCTGTGAACATTTTGGGTAGTTTTTAATTACATACCATGTTTCATAGCATGCTCTACACTGGAATGAAACATTTTCATAGTCGAGCTTTTGGAGTCAAACATAATTTTGAATCGTCAAATTAATTTTGGTGGGAAAATCCTTGTTGAATTCCATCTCCAAACTTTCAAATAAAAAACCAAGTGCCCAATCATACCTAGCCTAAAATATTAAACAAAAAACAAAGTTAAATCTAAAAGAGACAACCCTCTCTAAAATTTAGGAAGGCTAGATCCTAAATTTCCAAAGAAGGTTTGTGGTTACCCCTAGTTTTCTTAAAACTGAAAAAATTCAAAGAGCCCACAATCTTTAGAAATTACTAGGGTGATAACATCCCCTAGAGTGAAGTTTTCCCTTAGCTGTGTACCTACATCTCGTGTCCTCTTCTATTTCTTGTTTGGCATTAGTCTTGATGATAAGGAAAAGATAAATCGAAAGAAAGAACAATAATAATGAAACATCACAAGATAATGTCATAATATGAGAAATCAATTAACTTGCCAACCTATTGTATTTCTCAACAAACAACTCTTTGGTGTCTATACATGCCTGCAAGCACATCATGGAGTTCTCAAAAATTCTTTGTTAAGGTCATTGATGTTTTTGCATCAATCTTCGACATATTTTCAAAAATAGGTTCTTCAGATGAAATATCGAAACAACAATTGCATTGTAGTTTCCCTTACCATTAGCCTATTGTCTATCTTGTTGGTCATACATCCAATCCTTCTCTTTCAAGCAATAGTTATCTTCTTAGAGTTAAGCATTAGTGACCTTGAAGCTTTCCAACCTCTTTCTATTTCCTTTACCCGTGCTGAGACATGGAATGTTCATGCAACTACTTCCAAAGAAATTCAACTATTCATAAATTAAAGGCTTATAATCCACTGGCTTCACCAACATAGATATTATGCACACAAAAAAAAAAAAAATCAAATTTTCTTTTCTATTTCTTTTTAATGACTTTAAAGCATACAACATGCCAACTAATAAACCACTTTTGTCTTGAGTGTAACCTACAACGACTTGCCAGCAACACAATGACAATCCCCTCTTAAAAGGATTTATTAAATGAAGTGGAAAGGCACTATTACTAAATCACTTCACAAAGTTATTTTATATTTTATTTTTATAGAAATCCTTCAACCAAAACCATTGATAATTAACTTTATGGATAAAGAAACACCACAACCTCAAATTAAAACCATCCAAAGGATTTATTAAATGAAGGGAAAAGACACTATTACTAAATCACTTCACAAAGTTATTTTATATTTTATTTTTAAAGAAATCCATCAACCAAAACCATTGATAATTAACTTTATGGATAAAGAAACACCACAACCTCAAATGAAAAGATAATCAGAAAACCTTGTATGAAAACTATGTAGCTAAATCCATGTGGTTAAATCACTTTATAATGTTATGAATCTCATGGCTTATGTTCATTGAAGAGATTTTTATATTTTATATTTTTATTTTATAATTAAAGTTAATTGGAAATATTATTTTACATTAGAAATATTATTTTGATATATATATATATATATGTATAATTTAATTAAAATTTTAAAAAAAATATCATGACATTAGAGCTTATTATCATTCCCAACTTCCTTGCGATACCCCATAATTCGACTTCCTTTCCTTCCCAAAAATATTTCAAGAAAAGTTCTTAAAAATTAAAAGCTATCGTCCCCAAAGATTGTAGCCATTGTACTCCTAGTACAATATCAGCACCTCCCATTGGAATATCCAATACATATTCCCCTATGGTTAGCTTGATATTATGGCACTTTCCAGAGAAATTTATAGTTCATCCATTTGCAGCAATCACTTGACATTTTGGTGATGGGTATAGGAAACAATTCAATTCCTTGGCTACCTTACAATGAATAAAATTATGGGTACTACCTGAATCAATCAACATTATTACCTTTTTCTTCTTGATATTTCTTTCTATCTTGAGAGTTTGAGGAGTGGTAATTCCTGCCAATGCATTACACGATATAGTCGAACTCATTTCTTCTTCTTCTAGGGTTGGTTCCTAGTGTATATCCTCTTCTTTTGAAGTTTCTTGTTCATTTTCTTCCTCCTCTTCACAACCTATGTAAAATAATTTCTTCTCAGCACACTTATGACCTTTAGTGTATTTGTTATCACAACTGTAGCAAAGCCCTTTTTCTCTTTTTTCTTCCAATTGTTGTGGTGTCAACCTTGTAGGTTGTGGAAGTCTAAGAGTAGCAACACTTCCATATTTATAGATGTGAGTGGTAGGCTTCCTTGTCACCATAATTTTACATTCAATTTTTCTTGCCAACTTAAATGCCTTCTCCAATGAATCAAGTTCCCAAAGGCGAACTTCATGTTGGATTTTATCCTTTAAAGTCCCTATGAAGACATCAATCATGTGTTCCTCTGGAATATCAGTTACCCTTATATTCAATTTTTGGAAGTCCCCAATGTGCTCCACCACTGAACCCTTTTGTTTGAGATTTATCAATTGGTTAAAGAAGGTGTTGCTCTTTGTATCCTCATAATGTGCTATCATTTCCTCCATAAAAATTGACCAAGTGACATTTTTTTTAAGGGAGAGAAGCCATTGATACCATACGAATGCATTTTTTTCTAAATGTAAAGTTTCAATGCCTACCTTTTGTGTGTTTTGCACATTATCGAGATCAAAATATTGTTCCATCTGTAGTATCCATGTTACGAGATCCTTTCCATCAAACTTCCTCATATCCATCTTTGGAATATGGTGGTTCTTCCATCCAACATTAGAGTTTATGAAATCACAATTAACATTTATTTTTTTCTCATCATGATTTTCCTCTACTATCTTTTCGCCATTAGGAAACATCTCTTGTATCATCTTTGTCAAACCTTCCATGTCTACTTTTAGATCATTATTCATGTTTTCCATGTCATCTTTAATTTTTTCTTCCATGTAATCCATCTTAGCTTCCATTAGGGGAATTTTGAGGTCTAAAATGGGCCTCATAAGAAAAATGTACAACAAAAATAAACTTTATAACAACCAATAGGATTCAAGATGATGATGTCAACCATGGGGGATGATTCACCATTTTTAAATAAAAGGGTAAAAATATTAAAAAATAATAAAATAATAAAACTACTTTTTCAACTCGTATTTTCAACTTATCTCCCAAAATTTTTACTCAAATTTCGAGCGGGAGTACTCGTTGGATGCGAAATTTAATTCCTCATCCAAGGAGTGCCCATGTTGCATACTTTCGATGAACTCTACTACACGAAAAATGAGAAATACATAAAAAATGTGATTGTAATCACGTTTTTTTTATGTATTTCTCATTTTAAATTAATAAACTTTCAGTATTACGGCATGAGTACTCCTTTGGATGGAAATTAAATTTAGCGCATCCCAACGTACTCCACTTCAGGGGGTGGTGAGAGGGGAGACAAGTTGAAAATATGAGTTGAAAAAGTAGTTTTTCCATTTTTCCCTCTAAAATTTGATGATGTCATCAAATCTTATTTGATTTTTTCCACTATTATTTTATAATTTCCTTAGGAGGCCCATTTTAGACCTCAAAATTCCCCTAATGCATGCCAGCTTCCATGCCATCCATATTATCTTCCATTCCTTTCTTCAAACCATCCATCTTCGTTTCCACGCCTTTCTTCAAAACTTCCATTTCATTTTTTGTTGCTCTTTGCGAGAGCGAAATTTGGTGCACTTGCTCTTGTAATTTTGATATGTCAAGTTTCACTTCTTCGTCTTCATGAGTCATAGTAGAGCCTTCTGAAGGCTTAATGTGTGTTTAATTATTTTTAGGGGGCATTTTATAACCCAATATTGATATCTATTCTACAATATGCCCTTGGAATCAATTCAAACTGATTTTTCACACAAGACTTATGCAATTTGAAAAAACAAATACACACATTTTTCTTGCTTTTGAGGAGATCAATATTGAAACTGAATTATCTCTGTGATTTCGGAACTTGTATATTTGAAATTCAGCCCTGTAGTAGCCCTTTGACTCATCTTTCGAATGCCACAGGTCTGACCTTATTTTGATTCTTCAAGGAAAATTTATGCCCAATCTTCCACAATGACCTAATTATGGACTAGTTCAGTATATAGAACTTGTACGATGTGACACGTGTCACTGTTTCCTCCTTTGGCTCTGAAATTGATATAAAGGAAACTACAGCCCGTGTACTTGCAGCTACTTTTTACATAATTCCAATCCGATGCTTAGAGAGAGAGTTATGATGATTTTCCCATGGTCACCTCTTCGAGATGAAATTTGGGAGCCTGAAAAAACCCTAACTTTCACAGATCATATCTCCGAAAATATTATGAAACAAGATCTGAAATTCTTACACAACGTTCCTCAGGATTTTATCTTCGCATGATAAAATTTAAGCTTTTGAACCTTTGTAAAAAAAAATGATAGCGAAAAAGCCACGATGTCCTGTTTGGAGCAGCGAAACCTTAGAATCTGTAGAAATTTGAATAACTGTTAAATTATTCACCGAAATTATCCTGATCACACACTATTTGAGCTTCATGCATAATACATAACCTCTTCTACCATTGATCATTAATTACAGAAATATAAACAATCGCACGCGCACATTAAAACCATAAACAATCACACATATAAACACAGTATTTATGGGAAATATTAAAGTTGAAAACCCCCAACTACCTGTATATTATAATGATAGAGATCATGTAACAATCATTGTACAAAATCCTCACAGGCTCTCAGTACAGTCTCCAATTGTTACACACTACACAAGCTCAGATCTAGCAAAACACATGCTCCAATATTTTGCCACTTGATAGCCAGCCTCTATTGCGTTTTCAATGCTATGGGATGGCTTCATTAAATAGATAAACCACCTGGCTTGTACTGCGCAATCCTCATGGGCTTCTCAACCTATCTGTGTGTTGCAAATAACAACTGTATAGTCACAACTGATAGTTAACCTGCTCTTTCACCTATTTCTACACTGGTCTCCACTGAAACTGTCCATGCACTGAAGTTAACTGATGCATTGTTTAGTTGATTAATGAGTTTATAATTAGTCAGTTAATTAATAATTAATTCACGCCACTCTCACTAATTGTATCAATTAGTTAAACTAGATACAAATACCTCAACTATGTTTAGATTAGTTAAACTGAATACAACTCCACTAACTTCCTCAATCAACTCCACCAAACTCTGTCACATGAGTTCTAGCCAGTCTCCTTCTGGCCGCTCCACTTAACCCTCGGGAATAGCGCAACCCTTGTAATCGACTCTGTGCCACATCGTACTTAAGCTGAAGTGCTCAAGAGAATAAGATAATGTTTAGAGTCCAAAATGTATTAAGAGCTAATAATATTCGACATATCTATTTTTAGACTGGCAATCTAAACATAGATTCCGCCAAGTATGTCTAAAAATAGAAGTCCATCTATTTTTCCAACCTGACCATCCCTCCACAAATAGCATCCTGCAACTCATAGAATCATGATCGACATGTCTAAAAATAGACATAGTATAAAAATAGACTTTGCGCCAAAAATACCCTGCGGGCCCACTTAGTGAAGGCGACTCCTTTCCACTAAGCTCATCATCTTGTTGCAATCTCAACACTCCCTCTCAACAAGATATGGATTATCTGCAACCCCTATCCTGCCCCTTTGGTATTCAAATTTTCTCCTGGTGAGCGCCTTCTTCAAGATATCGGCATCTGATCCTCTAGTGGGAATGTATGAAAGTAACATGATCTTCATTACCACCTGACTACGATATGATGGTACCTGATGTCGATGTGTTTGGATCTATCATGAAATACTGGATTAGCCGAGAGTTTAATGCAACTCTGGTTATCACAATAAATCACGGTAGGCTCCAAGTGTGACCCGAACAACCCGACCAGGATCTTCCTCATCCATATGGCCTCGCATGCAGCCAAGCTTGCTGCCATATACTCAGCCTCTGCTGAACTGAGTGCCACGGATCTCTGCTTCCTGCTGTACCAAGAAAATGTTGTCGAACCGATACTGAAGATCCCTCCGGATGTGCTCTTTCGGTCCGTTGGGCTCCCTTCCCAATCTGCATCCATGAAGCCACATAGCTTCACCTCATCCAAGCTTGTCGTACCATAATCCATATCCTAGTGTGCCTACGAGATATCTCAATACATGCTTCCCCGACTTCAAAAAAACTTGGTAGGCTTAACCACGCTTGTGAAAGCTGGTTAACTGCATAGCATATATCGGGTCATGTATTGACCAGATACATAAGCGACCCCACCAACTGTCGATAAACAGTGGCATCCACTACCTCCGCTGAAGTAGCATCCTCCTTCCTCCAACCACCGGGAAGAGGAGTATCAACAGGCTTGCAGCCATGCATGTTGAACTTCTCCAGTATCTCCCGGACATAATTACCCTGAGAAAAAAATAGTCCATCACTGCGCTGCC
Source organism: Pinus albicaulis (assembly GCA_034641835.2). Classification (NCBI taxonomy): domain Eukaryota; kingdom Viridiplantae; phylum Streptophyta; class Pinopsida; order Pinales; family Pinaceae; genus Pinus; species Pinus albicaulis. The sequence continues at coordinate 42,404,955 of CM076584.1, forward strand.
AAATTTCCAATCCTAGGAAATAATGAAGGAGGCCCAAGTCCTTCATCTCAAACTCTTTTGCAAGATCCTCCTTGCATGAGAGTATCAATAGTTCATCACCTGTCAAAATCAAATCATCTACATAAATTATAATGATCAACAACTTACCCTCCACCACAATCTGGTATAGGTTCGGATCCGCCGCAATCTTGGAGACTCCAAGTCCGGTGAAATAAGTGTCTATCCGTGTGTACCAAGCACGAGGTGCTTGTTTCAACCCATACAGTGCTCTCTTGAGCCTGCACACATGCGACTCACTGCTGAAGATCTCAAAACCTTCGAGCTGCTCTATGTACACCTCCTCCTTAATGACTCCGTTGAGGAACGCAATCTTCACATCCATCTAATGAATGTGCCATGCCATCTGCGCTGAGAGAGCAAGAATCATCCGTATGGAAGAATACCTTGCGACAGGTGCAAAGTTCTCCTCATAATCGATCCCCTCAATCTGTGAAAAGCCTCAGGCAACAAATATTGCCTTATACTTCTCCACACTCCCGTCAGCTGCCTGCTTCTATTTGTAGATCCATCTCGAACCCACCATTGATTTCCCTTCCGGTCTCGGGACAATCTCCCATGCACTTTTTTTGACAATCGAATCATACTCTTCCACCATGGCATCTACCCATGCGGGATCCTCCACATCTTCCTCGAAAGAGGATGGCTCTGTCACGATACACTTTCTCATAAGAGCCATGTATCCAGTATACTGGTCAGGTGACTGTCTCTGTCTGCGCTGTGATGTAGGTGCTCCTACAACCTTCTCTGCATCTTGAGCCAGTCGCTCAGCTTCTGTAGTGCGCTTCCGCCCTCTGATGGTTGGCGCTACATGAGTGGTCTCTTCCACTCCATGAACCTCCTCTTGTGGCTGATCCACATCCTGAGACTCATCCTTAGGAACTAATAGCTCCTCATCTGCATGCAAGTGTGGCTCCCTCTCAAGCGAACACTTCATGGCTTTCTCCTCATGAAATTTGATATCCTGTCACACAACAGTCTTGCGACTGTCTAGAAAATACACATGATAGTTGTGGGGCGTATCGGTGTACCCCACAAATATCCCAACCTCCACAGTCGGCTCCAGCTTCTTCCTGGCATCCTTCGTCACATGAATGTAAACAGGTGAACCAAAAATCCTCAAATGGGAAATATCAGGCCTCTTACCAGAAAACGCCTCCTCGGGTGTACTCATGCCAAGTATCCTGTGAGGACAACGGTTCTGCACATATACTGCAGTATTGCATGCCTTCGCCCACAAGTGAATGGGTAGGCCCTGATCATGAAACATCTCCTGTGTAGCACCCACGATCGTTCTGTTCTTCCGCTCAGCAACCCCGTTCTGCTGTGGGTTATGAGGTGCTATGAGCTCTCTTCGAATTCCTTCTGTGCTGCAAAAGTCCTTGAATTCGCCAGAGATGAATTCACCACCATTGTCGCTCCTAAGAGCCTTCACCTGCTTCCCCGATTATTTCTCAACCAGTGCCTTGAACTCATAGAACTTTGAGTATGTCTCGCTCTTCTTCTGCATGAAGAAGATCCAGCACTTCCGAGAAAAATCATCAACAAATATCACATAGTACCTGTGCTTTGCTGTCGAAGCTAATGAGAAAGGTCCACACACGTCTGTGTGAATTCTCTCAAGGATCGTCGTGGCATGACTATCCTTCTCGTGAAAGGTGGCTTTCACAAATTTTCCCAAGGTACACCCCTTGCACTGATCTGACTGCGCAAGAGTGCCTTTAGGAAGCCTAGTAGAAATCTGCTGCAGTATCTTCAAAGCTCCATGGTGAAGGTGGCCCAATCTCCGGTACCACAACTCGCCATCATCCCGGCTCACCACTCCTTCTGCCTTGCCTGCCATTGCTGCGCAGCCATCTACCTGCAATTGATAAAGGTTCTTAACTCGAACCCCTATCCTCCGGGTCTCACCAGTTGCCTTACTGTGCAGGAAAGCCTTTCCTTCGCTAAAGACAACATCATATCCCTTGTCTTCTAACATCGCCACAGAGATAAGATTCTTCTTCAATCCTGGAACATGCATCACTTCCTTCAATACGAAGGGTTTACCAGACTCCCTCTCAAAGGAAATGGTACCGATACCGGTCACACTATATCTACCATCATCGCCCATCTCGATGTGCACTCCAAGATCTTTCTCATCTAGATCAGTAAACAAATCTCGATATCCTATCATGTGAAAAGATGCACCATTGTCCAGAAACCACACTGAACCCATCACACTTGAGACCAAGCATGCGATCAGTGAAAAATCCAGCTCAAACTGTGAGGCTAAGGCCTCTCCAGCTGCAGATCCAGCAGCCTGCTTATTTTTCTTCTTCTGCGGACAATTTGTGCCATAATGTCCGTGTTGGTGACAGTGAAAGCACTTAACCTTAGACATGTTCTTCTTCTTGCCTTTCGCATCGGAATGAGAAGCTTTCTTGCTATTCCCCTTCTTTTCTTTGGCAGCCAAAGTGCAATTCTCTTCATCAGAGATATTTGATGAAGATCTGTCCCTGGTACTCTGCCTTATCTCCTCTTGCACAAGATACGACCAAAGTCGCTCCCATCCTGGCAATTTCTCCCGACCATTGACAGAGTCCTGATAGGAATGCCAACTCTTCGGAAGCCCAAGGAGAGCCAAGCTCACCAAGTCCTCATCATCTACATTCACCCCCACACTTCCCAGCTCATCCTTGCATTGGATGAACTTCGTGAGGTACTTGGGCATACTGTCGCCTTTCTCCATCTTTATGTTTCTGAGTTTATCCTTGAGCGCCAACTTCCTCTGGTCGCTTTTGCTTTGGAATAAATCTTTCAAGGCTTTCCACATCAAGAATGGAGAAGCCTTACCATGCAGGCTGGACACTATATGATCCTTCACGCCCTCCAACAGAATCCTTCGACACTTTGCTGTCTTCTTTTTCCATGCCTCAAGTACGGCAGCATCGCTAGAAGTAGGCTTTGGGACTTCAGCATCTATGAACTCCTTCAACCCATTTTCATCCAACACCGCCTCCATCCTGTCTTTCCATGCAATATAATTCGAGCTGCCCTCAAGGGCATACTCCAATCACAATCCGTTGAAAGACATCTCAATTTTGACACCAAGAAAACACTGCTGCAAATTCGAATTCCACCAGCACAAAACTCAACCACTTATGTTTTGCAATTGCTCCAATGATCAATAACGCTCTGATACCATGTAGAAATTTGAATAACTGTTAAATTATTCACCGAGATTATCCTGATCACACACTATTTTAGCTTCATGCATAATACAAACCTCTTCTACCATTGATCATTAATTGCGGAAATATAAACAATCGCATGCGCACATTAAAACCATAAACAATCACACATATAAACACAGTATTTATGGGAAATCTTAAAGCTAAAAACCCCCAACTATCTGTATATTATAACGATAGAGATCATGTAACAATCATTGTACAAACTCCTCACAAGCTCTCAGTACAATCTCCAATTGTTACACACTACACAAGCTCAAATCTAGCAAAACACATGCTCCAATCTTTTGCCACTTGATAGCCAGCCTCTATTTCGTTTTCAATGCTATGGGATGGCTTCATTAAATAGATAAGCCACCTGGCTTGTACTTCGCAATCCTCATGGGCTTCTCCACCTATCTGTGTGTTGCAAATAGCAACTGTATAGTCACAACTGATAGTTAACCTGCTCTTTCACCTATTTCTACACTGGTCTCCACTGAAACTGTCCATGCACTGAAGTTAACTGATGCATTGCTTAGTCGATTAATGAGGTTATAATTAGTGAATTAATTAATAATTAATTCACACCACTCTCACTAATTGTATCAATTAGTTAAACTAGATACAAATACCTCAACTATGTTTAGATTAGTTAAACTGAATACAACTCCACTAACTTCCTCAATCAACTCCACCAAACTCTGTCACATGAGTTCTAAGCTGATATGCATGCAATAGCTCCCGCCATCTCGGGAATAGTGTAATTCCTTGTGACATCTGACTACATTGCCACATCACATTGCACTTAAGCTTGAAGTGCTCAAGAGAATAAGATAATGTTTAGAGTCCAAATATTATTAAGAGCTAATAATATTCGACATATCCATTTTTAGCCTGGCAGTCTAAAAATAGAAACCACCCATATGTCTAAAAATAGAGGTCCATCTATTTTTACCAACATGACCAACCATCCATAAATAGCATCACGCAACTTATAGATCATGATCCATATGTCTAAAAATAGACATAGTCTAAAAATAGACTTTGCGCCAAAAATAGCCTGCAGGCCCACTTAGTGAAGGCGACTCCTTTCCACTAAGCTCATCATCTTGTTGCAATCTCAACACTCCCTCTCAACAAGATAAGGATTATCTGCAACCCCTATCTTGCCCTTGTGGTATTCTAATTTTCTCCTGGTGAGCGCCTTCGTCAAGATATCAGCATCCTGATCCTCTGTGGGAATGTATGAAAGTAACATGATCTTCCACTGCACACAATCTCTGATATGATGATACCGGATGTCAACATGTTTAGATCTATCATGAAATACTGGATTAACCGAGATTTTGATGCAACTCTGATTATCACAATAAATCACAGTAGGATCCAAGTGTGAACCAAACAACCCGACCAGGATCTTCCTCATCCATATAGCCTCGCATGCATCCAAACTCGCTGCCATATACTCGGCCTCTGCTGAACTGAGTGCCACGGATCTCTACTTCCTACTGTACCAAGAAACTGTTGTCGACCCGATACTGAAAATCCCTCTAGATGTGCTCTTTCTATCCGTTGGGCTCCCTGCCCAATTTGCATCCGTGAAGACACATAGCTTCACCTCATCCGACTGTCTGTACCATAATCCATATCCCGATGTGCCTCTGAGATATCTCAATACATGCTTCCTCGCCTTCCAAAAGAGCTTGGTAGGCTTAACCATAGCTTGTGAAAGTTGGTTAACTGCATAGCATATATTGGGTTGTGTATTGACCAGATACATAAGCGACCCCACCAACTATCGATAAACAATGGCATCCACTACCTCCGCTGAAGTAGCATCCTCCTTCCTCCAACCACCAGGAAGAGGAGTATCAACAGGCTTGCAGCCATGCATGTTGAACTTCTCCAGTATCTCCCGGGCATACTTACCCTGAGAAACAAACAATCCACCACTGCGCTGCCAAATTTCCAATCCCAAGAAATAATGAAGGAGGCCTAAGTCCTTCATCTCAAACTTTTTTGCAAGATCCTCCTTGCATGAGAGTATCAACAGTTCATCACCTATCAAAATCAAATCATCTACATAAAGTACAATGATCAGCAACTTACCCTCCACCACAATCTGGTATAGGTTCGGATCCGCCTCACTCTTGGAGAATCCAAGTCCGGTGAAATAACTATCTATCCATGTGTACCAAGCACGAGGTGCTTGTTTCAACCCATACAGTGCTCTCTTGAGCCTGCACACATGCGACTCGCTGCTGAAGATCTCAAAACCTTCGGGCTTCTCTATGTACACCTCCTCCTCAATGACTCCGTTGATGAACACAGTCTTCACATCCATTTGATGAATTTGCCACCCCATCTGCGCTGAGAGAGCAAGAATCGTCCATATGGAAGAATACCTTGCGACAGGTGCAAAGGTCTCCTCATAATCGATCCCCTCAATCTGTGAAAAGCCTCAAGCCACAAATCTTGCCCTATACTTCTCCACACTCCCGTCAGCTGCCTACTTTACTTTGTAGATCCATCTCAAACCCACCACTGATTTCCCTTTCGGTCTCGGGACAATCTCCCATGCACTGTTTCTGACAATCGAATCATACTCTTCCACCATGGCATCTACCCATGCAGGATCCTCCACAGCTTCCTTGAAAGAGGATGGCTCTGTCACGATACACTTTCTCACAAGAGCCATGTATCCAGTGTATCGATCAGGTGACTGTCTCTATCTGCGCTGCGATGTAGGTGCTCCTACAACCTTCTCTGCATCTTGAGCCAGTCGCTCAGCTTCTGTAGTGCACTTCCACCCTCTGATGGTTGGCGCTGCATGAGTGGTCTCTTCCACTCCATGAACCTCATCTTGTGGCTGATCCACATCCTGAGACTCATCCTTAGGAACTAATAGCTCCTCATCTGCATTCAAGTGTGGCTCCCTCTCAAGCAAACACTTCATGGCTTTCTCCTCCTGAAATTTGATATCCCGTCGCACAACAGTCTTGCGACTGTCTGGAAAATACACACGATAGTTGTGGGGCGTATCTGTGTACCCCACAAATATCCCAACCTCTGTAGTCGGCTCCAGCTTCTTTCTGGCATCCTTCGTCACATGAATGTAAACAGGTGAATAAAAAATCCTCAAATGGGAAATATCAGGCCTCTTACCAGAAAATGCCTCCTCGGGTGTACTCATGCCAAGTATCCTGTGAGGACAACGGTTCTGCACATATACTGCAGTATTGCATGCCTTCGCCCACAAGTGAATGGGTAGGCCCTGATCATGCAACATCGCCCGTGCAACACCCACAATCGTTCTATTCTTCCGCTCAGCCACTTCAAAAGGGGGAACCTTCTCAGAGAGAACCATTAGTACAAAAAGCTGCAAAAAAAGGTAAGAGTCCTCTGAACAAGCCTTCACAGTCTAATGAACAAGCCTCTTCTTTTTCAAAAATAGTCAGTCCTCCCAACGTTGAGTCTGTGTCCAAAGAAGTTAAATCCTCAGCTGAAAATAAAGAGTCAAAAGATGCTGTAATAGAAAAGCCCCCTCCTGCTTTTAGTTTGCAAAAAGAACTTGAGAAAATTAAAATTCCAGTCCTCTTGACCGAGCTGCTAAAACAACATGCATATCAGCCTCAAGTTACTTCTTTTATGCTCCATCCTGAAATATCAATTGTGCCTGATAGTTTAAACCTTCAAGAAGAAAGACCCATGGTAGTCTTTGGCCCACATGTTGAGGAAGTAGATCCTTCTACTCCTCCTTTCTATGTGTCTCTAGTTATTCATGACCTGTTGTTACACAATTGTATGTTAGATTCTGGGGCTTCCCATAATCTTATGCCTCTATCTGTCATGGAACAACTAGGACTGCAAATCACACGCCCATATAAAGACCTTTATTTATTTGATTCCAAAAGAGTCAATTGCTTGGGGATGATTAAAGATTTAGTGGTCAATTTGGCCCAAATTCCAGCAAAGAGTGTGGTCATGGACATTGTGGTGGCTGATATCCCAACCCGCTTTGGCATGTTGCTGTCAAGGTCCTGGGGTACAAAAATTGGTGGGTCAATTAAGCTGGATTTAACATATGCTACCATCCCAGTTTTCGGTGGACAGGAGAGGAGGTTATACAGAGAGACTAAATTTGTCAAGGTAGTTACTAAGGTTGATAACTCTGAAAATTCACCAATCTATAGTAAAGAAGGAGATTTTTCATGCTTTATGCTAGAAGAAGATCAAAATTATGTGCATGAATCCTCCTTCAAAATTAAGGATGAGCAGCCTTCAGAAAATTATGAAGCTGGAATCTGGACTTTACATTTTGATGGGGCAAATTCAAGAGAAGGCAATGGAGCTGGGGTATTATTGATCTCTCCTACAGGAAAATGGGTGCCACTGTCCTCTAAATTGGAATATGAGGCTATGAATAATGTAGCTGAATATGAAGCACTTTTATTGGGATTGCAAACAACCAGAAACATGGGCATACAAAGTTTGAAAGTCATGGGAGACTCAGAGCTGGTGGTTAGAAAAGTTAGAAATCAATGCCAAACCAAGCATCCTCACCTGAGAGCCTACAGAAATGAAGTATGGGACATGGTGGAAAATTTCTTCTCGGCTTTTAATATATAGTTCATGCCCCGGGAGCAGAACAGAATGGTAGATTCTCTTGCTGTGGCAGCAAGTACATTTCGTCCTCCACAGAATCCTTTATTGAGGTATGAAATTGAAGTACGATATAGACCATCAATCCCAGATAATGTTAAACATTGGCAGGTATTTGAAGATGATGAATAAATGAAGAGATTCTTGGAGACAGTGGGATAATTCTCAAATATGGAGATTGATGATAATGAAGAAGAGGAAGTTGAAAATGTTGTAGAAAACAAATGGGAAGAAAAAATAGCAGGCAATAAAGTGCTGCAGTTAAAAGGAAATATCATTACTAGAGGGCTGGTGCCTCTAGAAAGATTGTTTGATAAAAATGATGTTCCATTGCAGCACAGTAAAACAGTGGAAGAAGAACAAGTGGAAGATTTAAATCTGGGTACTTATGCTGATCCCAAAATTGTCAAATTATCCAAAAAGGTCCCAGAAGAATATAAAGGAAAGTATTTGAAACTATTTTAGTCATATAAGGATGTATTTGCATGGTCCTATCAGGACCTAAAATTTTTTGATGCTAATATAATGCAGCATAAAATTCCTCTAAGGGAAGATGCGAAACCTTACAAGCAGAAGCTTAGGCAAATAAATCCTCTGCTGCTTCCCTCTATTGAAAAAGAAATCAAGAAGCTGCTACAAGCCAAAATAATTGTGCCACTAAGATACTCTGAATGGGTCGCTAACCTGGTTCCTGTTCGCAAAAAGAATGGAGAAATAAGATTATGTGTGGATTTCAGGAATTTAAATAGAGCATCTTTAAAAGATAATTATCCATTGCCTAAGATGGACCACATTCTGCAGAAAGTGGTCGGAGCCTCCAGAATGTCAATGATGGATGGGTTTTCTGGTTATAATCAAGTAGCTGTGTTCCCAGAGGATCAGAAGAAAACTGCATTTACAACACCATGGGGAACATTTATGTATGCCAGGATGCCATTTGGATTAATTAATGCAGGAGCTACTTTTCAGAGGGCAATGGACATAGCCTTTGTCGGAGAGCAGGACAAGTTTCTGGTGGTATATCTGGATGATATCACGGTATTTTCAAAGGATGATACTGAACACATTCAGCACTTGCAGAGAACCTTTGAAAAATGCAGAAGGTATGGTCTTTCCCTCAATCCTCAAAAATCTTTATTTGCATTAGATGAGGGAAAAATCTTAGGGCACATTGTAACTAAAGATGGTGTGAAAATAGACCCTAAGAGAGTTGAAGTTATAAACAGTATTCCTTTACCCAGGAATAAGAAAGAAGTGCAGGTGTTCCTAGGACGAATTAATTTTCTGAGAAGATTTATTCCTAACTATGCTGAGATAGTTAGGCATATAACTGATATGCTTAAAAAGAACAATGAGGTGAAATGGTCCCAAGAATCTAGAGATGCATTCACAAGGATAAAACAGGCATTTGCTGAAGCTCCTGTGCTAGCTAGACCTGATTATGCAAAGCCATTTATGATCTTTTCATTTGCTTCACCTCATACAGTAGCTGGAGTCTTGTTGCAGAAAAATGAAGATGGATATGAGCAACCAATAGCCTTTTTCAGTGAGGTATTGCATGATGCAGAATTGAAGTATAACATACTAGAGAAGCAGGCATATGCCCTGGTGAAGTCCCTCAAAGCCTTTAGAACATATGTTTTGCAATCCCACATTATTGCATATGTTCCTACAACAGCTGTCAAAGATATCCTCGTTCAAGGAGATAGTGAAGGCAAAAGAGGAAGATGGATTGCAAAAATACAGGAGTACGATCTGGACATAAGACCCACTAAGCTGGTTAAAGGACAGGGGTTAGCCAAGATTTTGTCTGAATCAAATCATCAGGCTCTAGGCATTAATTTATCCATGATAGCGAATGAGGAGTCTGAGAAAGGAGAAGAGCAACATGGACTAGAGATGGCCACCCAAAAGATACACATAAAATATCTCACTAGTCCTTGGTACAAAGAAATAGTTGAATATCTCTTAACACTCAAATGTCCTCCAAGTTGTGACAAGGTAAAATACAGAGCTGTAAGAATGAAATAACAGAAATACATAGTTGCTAATGGGCAGCTATATTGGAGAGATCCTTCAGGAATATTACTATTGTGTCTTACAGAAAATGAAGTGGATAATATAATGATTGAATTTCATGAAGGAATCTGTGGAGCACATTACAGCTGGAGGGCTACAGCCCATAAAATCCTGAAGGTTGGTTTCTACTGGCCGAAATTATTTGCAGATGTTTTTGTTTGGGTCAGAGCTTGTGATAAGTGCCAAAGATTTGCAGAAAGACAGAAATTAGCAGCTCTGCCCTTGATTCCTGTTCATGTAGATGAACCATTTCAACAATGGGGATTAGATTTTATTGGAGAAATACACCCCCCTTCAAGTGGCCAACATAAATGGATATTGACTGCAATAGATTACTTTACAAAGTGGGTGGAAGCCATACCTGCGAGAAATGCTACGGATGCTGTAATCATCAAATTCATGGAAGAGAACATCATATCCAGGTTTGGTTGTCCAGCTAGAATTATAACTGATAATGCACAGGCCTTCAAGTCCAATAAATTTGTAAGTTTCTGCCAACAGTATAATATTGCATTAAATCACTCCACAACTTACTATCCACAAGGGAATGGCTTGGCAGAATCTTCCAACAAAACTCTGGTGAGGGCCTTGAAGAAGACAATTAATGAGAATCAAAAGAATTGGGATTCCTAATTGAAATTTTCTCTGTGGGCGAATAGAGTAACTAACAAGAGAGCAACTGGGAAATCTCCTTATGAATTGGTATATGGGCGAGCAGCTATGTTTCCTGTGCAATTGGCTTTGCCAGTGGCACGTTTCATGCAGGAAAGTCAGGAAGAACCAGATGACATGGTCAGAAGAATTAACCAACTGGTAGAATTGGAGGAAACACGGAGCCAAGTGAATCAGAGATTAGCGGAGTATCAGGAGAAAATGAAAAACATCTTTGATCAGCATGCAAAGGACAGGAAATTTCAAATTGGTGATCTGGTTCTCAGATGGGATATCCGGAGCGCTGAAAAGGGCAAACATGCTAAATTTGATCCACTTTGGTTTGGCCCATTTAAGATTATGGAGCTAAAAGGTAATAATACATTTATTTTAGAAAATTTGCAAGGTGACTTGTTAGATGCCCCTGTGAACGACAATTCCTAAAGCCCTACTTTCAATTTTGATTTAGGCAGAGTATGCCTGTTGTATTATATTGTATATAGACTTTGTTTCAGTTTTTATTTTAATAAGGGATGTGTGTTAATGAGTTTCGAAGAAAAAGAAAAAGGGCTGAAGAGCGGAATCTACATACAAGATGATCAAGGGTCTGCAAGTTCTCGACATATCTAAGAATGAACATGTCATCCCCAGATGGAGCCGATGTTGTGCGTGTCAACCCCTCCATTATGATTTTTGGCCTACCGCCCCATATAAACCTTTCAAACCTGCTACCGTGGTCAAAAACCTCCATATTCTGCTTGTCGTTACCCTTTCCGCCCATAAAATACACTGTGCAAAGGTTAAAACCCGCAATTAAAATTTATATCAGGCCCAGCCCCTTTTGGCCTTAGCCCCCATATTCTATTTATCTACGTGACCACAGCCCAGGACCGAACACTAATCACAAAGGCGCTCTACATATAAAGTCATCGGATGCACCATAAACCGTCCGATCAGTCACAAATCAACGGTCCCATAGCATGCCCGCCTAGTGGTCCCTGCGCCCAAAAACCGGTGGTTTATTCCGCACCTCCATTGCCGAGAGGGCGGTATTCTCCGCAGGGCCAGCGATTCCATTGAATGTGCGCCGCGCGTCTTTTGTATGGGCCCGAAACCGCTCCCATTTCGCACATTAATGATCAGTCAAAGGTCGGGTAGCGGAATAAATGGCGACCGTCAGATCTCGGGGCCTCTATCCGACGGCCATCGTGCCTCGAAGATGCACGCGCTTTATCTCAGGCCTCTTCTCTCCCCGCGCATTAAGTTTCGGCCAAAGGATGTGCAGCGAAATCAATCATCGTCGTCCAATCCTGCGCCTTTCATCCAACGGTGTTTATCTTCTAAAGCTGCACACGTTTTAACCTACGTCAACCGCGTCCCTGGCCCACCTTTGATTGCCCTCCGGCTCATTTTAACTGTCGATCTCATTCAGAGATTATGTGGCCCATAATCGCTCGCATTCTCCCCACTTGACTAAGTCCTCCGCCACGTCATCTGTTCTCCTTGGCTTTTCGTACGCCTATGTGTCATCACCCCGCGTGCCCATTGTATTTCCATTCTCGCCACCTATATACATGCACTGCATCCATATTCATCGTTTTTATTTGTACATCGTGTTTTACGTGGAAAACTTACATCCTGTCTGTTTACCAAAACCTCTCTGTAATTCCGTCGTCACCCCTCATGATCTTGCCATGTAGCCATATCATCGACGCCACCATTGTCTCCACCTCCACTCCCCTTGCACCTGCATCTAGTTTTTCCTCTAATATATTTGCGGGTTTTGCAGGTTTGTATTGAAAAGGAGTTGCCGTAATGCATCGCCTCCATTGCAGAGGCCAAGATCTCTTCTAAGGACAGTTCTTAACAGCGAAATTTTAAGAGGGAAGCTGAGGGTAGTTGCTGTGATATGACTTCATTAATGGAAATAGAAGTAAACCCATTGAACCCTACCGAGCAATTCAAAGGGGAAAATTCTGGTAGCTGAAAACATAAATGAGGTTACGAAGGATATCAGCTGAAAATCGAAGAGCTCAGTGTCCGACATTGAGAAATACAAATTTCAGCTCAGGGCTCAAAGGGCCAAGAGTACCATGCACAAAAACAAGCAACCTCAAGGTTTTATTGCAGCAGATTTTTCTCTTCCCGCCAAGTACAGAGCATGTGTATATTTTATTCTTTATGTCTTGTTCATAAGGATATCTTCATCCTTAGCATTTATTTCATGAAGCAGTAGCAGAGTACTTGCACCAGTTCAGCACCGCCAAACAGCATAGGCGGGTTTTTCTTTCAAATTTGTTTTAAATTAGATTATTAAATGTATATCACCTACCTCATTCTCTAGAGTTTTCTACTTCTCCTATAAAAACTATGAAAAAACACATTGTAAGGGTTCCAGATTTCTATCAGCAAACTGTGCAGTGAAAGGCTTTGTATACATCTTGTAAAGTTTCTGTATGAAGGCTCAGAGCCCGTAGGGTCTCAGTGAGGAGGAGTTATAACTGTAATGAGGATTCTGGTCTTTGGTATCCCACAGTATGTAATCTTTTCTTATGTGTTAATATAATATCTCATTTAATTGCATTTATCTTCTTGTATCATGTTCTAGAATGCGAGTGGCTCACTGATCTTAAGTAAGGATTCATCCTAGTTGGTGCCCATACTTGGATTAGTCAAGTGCTTTAAATAGGCCTAGTCATGATATATTGTTCCATGTTCATGTCATTCATATTTTCTGCTATATTAGTTACTTGAGGAGGGTGCTTTTAAAACGCCATTGTCATATATGGATTCTTAGTTGGATAAGCCCATATGTGGTTATGTTGTGTATCTGGGTATCAGCCTCATGTTAACTAGTATCTCCTTCATGTTTTCCTCACTGCATCCACTTTCTGATATTTGATTTCTGTGGCATACTATTTGAACTGGCCCTCTTTGTAGTAAGTTGTCTCTTAACTGTCTGATGCTTTTGTATTGGAGTTTTGCATGCTGTTCCTACATTATTCTTATCTTTGTATCAGCTTCTGAGAGAGTTTGGTTCCATTTAAACTAATTTCCTTGTTTTATAAGAGATAGTAAGAGAGATTTTGGATTGACACCCAAGCTATATTTCATGTTCTCTTGCTATGATAAGATGTCCTAGGCATTGGTCTATGGCAACTCTAGGCTGTCTCTAGGGTAGACAATAATTGTCGACAACATCTTTCTGGCGCCGTTGCCGGGGACGAATTTGAGAATATCAGTTTCCCTGGGCCTCGACAAATCATATTCACTCTCTAATCAGGTGAGCACAGAGAGTTGAAGAGTTGTATATCTCTCACCTTGGCAACTCCACTGTTCTTTAATTGATAAATCTATTGGTAGTCCTGGCTTCTCGTAAGCCACATTTGAGGTCAGATACATCACAGTCGAAGATACCTTCTGTGCCTGACCCAGAAAAGATTATACATAGGAGAAGTTGGAGAGAAAGACAGTCAGTTCGTGCTGAAAACCCTGAACATTCTGTAGAAGACTTCCCATCCTCCTCTTCTCAAGAAATCCTGGTTGAAAATTTAGACTCCACCGAGGAAAATCCTGAATATTACTCAGATAGCCCACCCAGGGGAAGTGTTAGAACCAAAGATAACCCTCATCCTACCCCTGAGGCTGAAGAATTTAAAGAAGTCACAGAAGTAGATGTTGTTAACTGAGAACTATTCCCATCTACACCTCAGGCTTCTGTGCAATTTATTCCCATTGTTATACATACTCCACTTCCTCCTCCTCCCCTTCCTTCATTTGTACATCAGATTGTTGCACAACCCCCACCTCCTCCAATGGCTAATGTTCCTACTTTTCTATTGAACAAATATGCTCCCTTGGCCTTACCACAAGTGCTGAATGATATGCCACATGATTATTTGAAGATTTTGCCTAGATTCAATGGTGAAAATGAAATTGATGCTCATAGCCATATTGAGACTTTCTGCTCCTTTGTAGAGAACCTTAAAGTTGAACATTTAGACGTGGTCTTAAGATTATTTGTGCAATATTTGGATGGTGAAGCCAGAAAATGGTTTAAGACCTTGGGAAACCGTTCAGTAACCACCTGGGATGACATGGAGAATACTTTTCTCAGGAAATGGGGAGAAAAGAAAGATCATGGACAGTGTCTCATTGAGTTCAATACACTCAAGAAGAGACATAATGAAGGGGTGTCGAATTTTATTAAGAGATTTAATAAGTTATATCTAAATCTCCCTGCAGATATGAAGCCTCATCAGAACGCTGCAAAAGTTGTTTTCATTGCAGCCTTTGACTCAGATTTCGGTTTCTCCCTCAGGGAGAGAAAGCCTGCCACCCTAGATGATGCTCAGTCAGATGCTCTTGAATTGGAAGCGAACTTTTCTTCCTCTGGAAAATTGAAAGGGAAGGTTGAAAAGGATGTTAGAAGGAGGGGAAAAGAAGAATTATCCACTTCCAACCAGGATAAGGATTCAGACAAAATGGAGGAAATAAGCAAAATGATAAAGAAGATGGTAAAGCTTGAATTAGAGGCAAAGAACCCAACTCCCAAGAATTTTTATAATGCTCCAAACAGAGGGTACAATCCTCAATATAGAAAGCCACCTCTGCAGATATTGCCAAGAGAAGAAAAAGAGCAACCAGATCAGGTACCACACCCACTGTACCTGGAAGGTCCAACAAATGACTCCACTAAAGACGCTGCTTATGAACTAGAAGATTCAAATTTTGCGTTCTCAAAAAACGATGAAGTGGAATTCCCATTTCAAGAAGAAGAAGAAGCAGAGATTGATCATTATTGTAAACAATTTTCTGATTTCATGCAAGCGCAATTCAATGTAAAATATGATCTCGGATCTTCAAGGAAGAGGACCAAGACTCAAGATGAAGAACAGGAGCCAATTCAAAAGAGGGAACCTGCTCAGAGAGAACTATCAGTACAAAAAGATGCAGAAAAAGGTAAGAGTCCTCTGAACAAGCCTTCACAGTCTAATGACCAAGCCTCTTCTTTTTCAAAAATAGTCAGTCCTCCCAATGTTGAGTCTGTGTCCAAAGAAGTTAAATCCTCAGCTGAAAATAAAGAGTCGAAAGATGCTGTAATAGAAAAGCCCCCTCCTGCTTTTAGTTTGCAAAAATAACTTGAGAAAATTAAAATTCCAGTCCCCTTGACCGAGTTGCTAAAACAACCTCCATATCAGTCTCAAGTTACTTCTTTTATGCTCCCTCCTGAAATATCAACTGTGCCTGATAGTTTAAACCTTCAAGAAGAAAGACCCATGGTAGTCTTTGGCCCACATGTTGAGGAAGTAGATCCTTCTACTCCTCCTTTTTATGTGTCTCTATTTATTCATGACCTGTTGTTACACAATTGTATGTTAGATTCTGGGGCTTCCCATAATCTTATGCCTCTATCTGTCATGGAACAACTAGGACTGCAAATCACACGCCCATATAAAGACCTTTATTCATTTGATTCCAAAAGAGTCAAATGCTTGGGGATGATTAAAGATTTAGTGGTCAATTTGGCCCAAATTCCAGCAAAGAGTGTGGTCATGGACATTGTGGTGGCTGATATCCCAACCCGCTTTGGCATGTTGCTATCAAGGTCCTGGGGTACAAAAATTGGTGGGTCAATTAAGCTGGATTTAACATATGCTACCATCCCAGTTTTCGGTGGACAGGAGAGGAGGTTATACAGAGAGACTAAATTTGTGAAGGTAGTTACTAAGGCTGATAACTCTGAAAATTCACCAGTCTATAGTAAAGAAGGAGATTTTTCATGCTTTATGCTAGAAGAAGATCAAAATTATGTGCATGAATCCTCCTTCAAAATTAAGGATGAGCAGCCTTCAGAAAATTATGAAGCTGTAATCTGGACTTTACATTTTGATGGGGCAAATTCAAGAGAAGGCAATGGAGGTGGGGTATTATTGATCTCTCCTACAGGAAAATGGGTGCCACTGTCCTTTAAATTGGAATATGAGGCTACGAATAATGTAGCTGAATATGAAGTACTTGTATTGGGATTGCAAACAGCCAGAAACATGGGCATACAAAGTTTGAAAGTCATGGGAGACTCGGAGATGGTGGTCAGACAAGTCAGAAAGCAATGCCAAACCAAGCATCCTCGCCTGAGAGCCTACAGAAATGAAGTATGGGACATGGTGGAAAATTTCTTCTCAGATTTTAATATACAGTTCATGCCCCGTGAGCAGAACAGAATGGCAGATTCTCTTGCTGTGGCTGCAAGTACATTTCCTCCTCCACAGAATCCTTTATTGAGGTATGAAATTGAAGTACGATACAGACCATCAATCCCAGATAATATCAAACACTGGCAGGTTTTTGAAGATGATGAGCAGATGAAGAGATTCTAGGAGACACTGGGTGAGTTTTCAAATATGGAGATTGATGATAATGAAGAAGAGGAAGCTAAAAATGTTGTAGAAAACAAATGGGAATAAAAAATAGCAGGCAATAAAGTGCTGCAGCTGAAAGGAAATATCATACCTAGAGGGCTGGTACCTCTAGAAAGATTGTTTGAAAAAAATGATGTTCCATTGCAGCATAATAAAATAGTAGAAGAAAATAAAGTAGAAGACTTGAATTTGCACACTGATGCTGAGCCCAAAATCGTAAGATTATCTAAGAAGGTTTCAGAGGAATACAAAAGAAAATATTTGAAATTATTTCAGTCATACAAGGATGTATTTGCATGGTCTTATCAGGACCTAAAAACTTTTGATAATAATATAATACAACATAAAATTCCTTTGAGGGAAGATGCGAAGCCTTATAAGCAGAAGCTCAGGCAGATAAATCCTCTGCTGCTTCCCTCTATTGAAAAAGAAATCAAGAAGCTGCTGAAGGCCAAAATAATTGTGCCATTGAGATACTCAGAATGGGTGGCAAATCTTGTTCCTGTTCGGAAGAAGAATGGAGAAATAAGGTTGTGTGTAGATTTCAGAAACTTAAATAGAGCATCTTTAAAAGATAATTACCCATTGCCCAAGATGGACCACATTTTGCAGAAAGTGGTCGGAGCCTCCAGAATGTCAATGATGGATGGATTTTCTGGTTATAATCAGGTAGCTGTGTTCCCAGAGGATCAGAAGAAAACTGCATTTACAACACCATGGGGAACATTTATGTATGCCAGGATGCCATTTGGATTAATTAATGCAGGAGCTACTTTTTAGAGGGCAATGGACATAGCCTTTGTTGGAGAGCAGGACAAGTTTCTGGTGGTATATCTGGATGATATCACAGTATTTTCAAAGGATGATACTGAACACATTCAACACTTGCAGAGAACCTTTGAAAAATGCAGAAGGTATGGTCTTTCCCTCAATTCTCAAAAATATTTATTTGCATTAGATGAGGGAAAACTCTTAGGGCACATTGTAACTAAAGATGGTGTGAAAATAGACCCTAAGAGAGTTGAATTTATAAACAATATTCCTTTACCCAGGAATAAGAAGGAAGTGCAGGTGTTTCTAGGCCAAATCAATTTCCTGAGAAGGTTTATTCCTAACTATGCTGAGATAGTTAGGCATATAACTGATATGTTGAAAAAGAATAATGAAGTAAAATGGTCTCAGGAATCTAGAGATGCATTCACCAGAATAAAATAGGCATTTGCTGAAGCTCCTGTGCTAGCTGGGCCTGATTATACAAAGCCATTTATGATCTTTTCATTTGCTTCACCTCATACAGTAGCTGGAGTCTTGTTGCAGAAAAATGAAGATGGATATGAGCAGCCAATAGCCTTTTTCAGTTAGGTATTGCATGATGTAGAATTGAAGTATAACATACTAGAAAAGCAGGCATACGCCCTGGTGAAGTCTCTCAAAGCCTTTAGAACATATGTTTTACAATCCCACATTACTGCATATGTTCCTACAGCAGCTGTCAAAGACATCCTCGTTCAAGGAGATAGTGAAGGCAAAAGAGGAAGATGGATTGCAAAAATACAGGAGTATGATTTGGACATAAGACCCACTAAGCTGGTTAAAGGACAAGGGTTAGCCAAAATTTTGTCTGAATCAAATCATCAGGCTCTAGGTATAAATTTGTCCATGATAGCGAATGAAGAGTCTGAGAAAGGAGGAGAGTAGCATGGACTAGAGATGGCCACTCAAAAGATACACATAAAATATCTCACTAGTCCTTGGTACAAAGAAATAGTTGAATATCTTTTAACACTCAGCTGTCCACCCAGCTGTGATAAATCAAAATACAGGGCTTTGAGGCTGAAATCACAAAAGTATATAGTTGCCAATGGTCAGTTATATTGGAGAGATCCTTCAGGTATATTACTATTATGCCTTATAGAAAATGAAGTAGAAAATATAATGATAGAATTTCATGAAGGAATTTGTGGAGGACATTATAGTTGAAGGGCTATAGCCCATAAAATACTGAGGGCTGGTTTTTATTGGCCTAAATTATTTGGAGATGTTTTTAATTGGGTTAGAGCATGTGATAAGTGTCAAAAATTTGCTGAGAGACAAAAGCTGCCTGCTCTGCCCTTAATTCCAGTTCATATAGATGAACCATTTCAACAATGGGGATTAGATTTTATTGGAGAAATACATCCCCCTTCAAGTGGCCAACATAAATGGATATTGACTGCAACAAATTACTTTACAAAGTGGGTGGAAGCCATACCTGCGAGAAATGCTACAGATGCTGTAATCATCAAATTCATGGTAGAGAACATCATATCCAGGTTCGGCTGTCCAGCTAGAATTGTAACTGATAATGCACAAGCCTTCAAGTCCAATAAATTTGTAAATTTCTGCCAGCAGTATAATATTGCATTAAATCATTCCACAGCTTACTATCCATAGGGGAATGGCCTGGCAGAATCATCTAATAAAACTCTAGTGAGGGCCTTGAAGAAAACCATAAATGAGAATCAGAAAAATTGGGATTCCCAATTAAAGTTTGCTCTATGGGCGAATAGAGTAACTAGCAAGAGAGAAACTGGGAAATCTCCTTATGAACTGGTATATGGGCGAGCAGCTGTGTTTCCTGTGCAACTGGCTTTTCCAGTCGCACGTTTCATGCAGGAAAGTCAAGAAGAACCAGATGATATGGTCAGAAGAATTAATCAATTGGTCGAATTAGAGGAAACACGAAACCAAGTGAATCAGAGATTAACAGAATATCAGGAGAAAATGAAAAATGTATTTGATCAGCATGCAAAAGACAGGAAATTTCAAATTGGTGATCTGGTTCTCAGATGGGATATCCGGAGGGCTGAAAAGGGCAAACATGCTAAATTTGATCCACTTTGGTTTGGCCCATTTAAGATTATGGAGCTAAAAGGTAATAATACATTTATTTTAGAAAATTTGCAGGGTGACTTGTTAGATGCCCCTATGAACGGCCAATTCCTAAAGCCCTACTTTCAATTTTGATTCGGGCAGAGTATGCCTGTTGTATTATATTGTATATAGAATTTGTTTTAGTTTTTATTTTAATAAGTGATGTGTGTTAATGAGTTTTGAAGAAAAAGCAAAAGGGCTGAAGAGCGGAATCTACATACAAGATGATCAAGGGTCTGCAAGTTCTCGACATGTCCAAGAATGAACATGTCGTCCCCAGATGGAGCCGATGTTGTGCGTGTCAACCCCTCCATTATGATTTTTGGCCTACCGCCCCATATAAACCTTTCAAACCTGCTACCGTGGTCAAAAACCTCCATATTCTGCTTGTCGTTACCCTTTCCGCCCATAAAATACACTGTGCAAAGGTTAAAACCCGCAATAAAAATTTATATCAGGCCCAGCCCCTTTTGGCCTTAGCCCCCATATTCTATTTATCTATGTGACCATAGCCCGGGACCGAACACTAATCACAAAGGCGCTCTACATATAAAGTCATCGGATGCACCATAAACCGTTCGATCAGTCACAAATCAACGGTCCCATAGCATGCCCGCCTAGTGGTCCCCGCGCCCAAAAACCGGTGGTTTATTTCGCACCTCCATTGCCGAGAGGGCGGTATTCTCCGCAGGGCCAGCGATTCCATTGAATGTGCGCCATGTGTCTTTTGAACAGGCCCGAAACCGCTCCCATTTTGCACGTTAATGATCAGTCAAAGGTTGGGTAGCGGAATAAATGGCGACCGTCAGATCTCGGGGCCTCTATCCGACGGCCATCGTGCCTCGAAGATGCACGTGCTTTATCTCAGGCTTCCGCTCTCCTCGCGCATTAAGTTTCGGCCAAAGGATGTGCAGTGGAATCAATCATCGTCGTCCGATCCTGCGCCTTTCATCCAACAGTGTTTATCTTCTAAAGCTGCATGCATTTTAACCTACGTCAACCGCGTCCCTGGCCCACCTTTGATTGCCCTCCGGCTCATTTTAACCGTCGATCTCTTTCAGAGATCGTGTGGCCCATAATCGCTCGCATTCTCCCCGCTTGACTAAGTCCTCCGCCACGTCATCTTTTCTCCTTGGCTTTTCGTACGCCTACATGTCATCACCCCGCGTGCCCATCGTATTTCCATTCTCGCCACCTATATACATGTGTTGCATCCATATTCATCGTTTTTATTTGTACATCGTGTTTTACGTGGAAAACTTACATCCTATCTGTTTACCAAAACCTCTCTGTAATTCTGCCGTCACCCCTCATGATCTCGCCATGTAGCCATATCATCGACGCCACCATTGTCTCCACCTCCACTCCCCTTGCACCTGCGTCTGGTTTTTCCTCTAATATATTTGCGGGTTTTGCAGGTTTGTATTGAAAAGGAGTTGCCGTAATGCATCGCCTCCATTGCAGAGGCCAAGATCTCTTCTAAGGACAGTTCTTAACAGCGAAATTTTAAGAGGGAAGCTGAGGGTAGTTGCTGTGATATGACTTCATTAATGGAAATAGAAGTAAACCCATTGAACCCTACCGAGCAATTCAAAGGGGCAGATTCTGGTAGCTGAAAACATAAATGATGTTACGAAGGATATCAGCTGAAAATCGAAGAGCTCAGTGTCCGACATTGAGAAATACAAATTTCAGCTCAGGGCTCAAAGGGCCAAGAGTACCATGCACAAAAACAAGCAACCTCAAGGTTTTATTGCAGCAGATTTTTCTCTTCCCGCCAAGTACAGAGCATGTGTATATTTTATTCTTTATGTCTTGTTCATAAGGAGATCTTCATCCTTAGAATTTTTTTCATGAAGCAGTAGCAGAGTACTTGCACCAGTTCAGCACCGCCAAACAACATAGGCGGGTTTTTCTTTCAAATTTGTTTTAAATTAGATTATTAAATGTATATCACCTACCTGTTCTAAGTTTTACTTCCTCTATAAAAACTATGAAAAAACACATTGTAAGGTTCCAAGTTCTATCGGCAAAGTGTGCGGTGAAAGGCTTTGTATACATCTTGTAAAGTTTACGTATGAATCGGAGACGTGGGTCTCGGTGAGTTATAACTGTAATGAGGATTACGGTCTTTGGTATCCCACAGTATGTAATCTTTTCTTATGTGTTAATTTAATATCTCATTTCATTGCATTTATCTTCTTGTATCATGTTCTAGAATGCGAGTGGCTCAGTGATCTTAAGTAAGGATTCATCCTAGTTGGTGCCCATACTTGGATTAGTCAAGCGTTTTAAATAGCCCTAGTCATGATATACTGTTCCATGTTCATGTCATTCATATTTTCTGCTATATTAGTTACTTGAGGAGGGTGCTTTTAAAATTCCATTGTCATGTATGGATTCTTAGTTGGATAAGCCCATATGTGGTTCTGTTGTGTATCTGGGTATCAGCCTCATGTTAACTAGTATCTCCTTCATGTTTTCCTCACTGCATCCACTTTCTGATATTTGATTTATGTGGCATATTATTTGAACTGGCCCTCTTTGCAGTAAGCTGTCTCTTAACTGTCTGATGCTTTTGTATTGGAGTTTTTGCATGTTGTTCCTACATTATTCTGATCTTTGTATCAGCTTCTGAGAGAGTTTGGTTCCATTTAAACTAATTTCCTTGTTTTACAAGAGATAGTAAGAGAGCTTTTGGATTGACACCCAAGCTATATTTCATGTTCTCTTGCTATGATAAGATGTCCTAGGCACTGGTCTATGGCAACTCTAGGCTGCCTCTAGGAGTGAAAAAAATTTCTACAACACCATGCAATATAATTTGAGATGCCCTCAAGGGCATACTCCAATTGCAATCCGTTGAAATACATCTCAACTTCGACACCAAGAAAACACTGCTGCAAATTCAAATTCCACTAACTCAAAACTCAATCGCTTCAATGTTTTGCAATTGCTCCAATGATCAATAACACTTTGATACCATGTAGAAATTTGAATAACTAATATATTATTCACCGAGATTCTCCTGATCACACACTATTTTAACTTCATGTACAATACAAAATCTCTTCTACCATTGATCATTAATTGCGGAAATAAAAACAATCGCATGCACACATTAAAACCATAAACAATCACACATATGAACACAATATTTTATGGGAAAGATTAAAGATGAAAACCCCCAACTATCTGTATATTATATGTCATAGAGATCATGTAAAAATCATCATACAAATCTCCTCACAAGCTCTCAGTACAATCTCCAATTGCTACACACCCCACAAGCTCAAATCTGTGAAACACATGTAATATTTTTTTTACTTGATAGCCATCCTCTATTGCGTTTTCAATGCTATGGGATGGCTTCATTAATAGATAAACCACACAATCATGCTTCGCAATCCTCATGGGCTTCTCCCACTATCGTATTGTGCAAATAACATTGTATAGTCAAAGCGATAGTTAACTTTGCTCTTTCACCTATTTCTGTTGGTCTCCACTGAATTGTCCATGCATTGCAGTTAACTGATGTATTCTTTAGTTGATTTATGAGTTAATAATTAGTGAATTAATTAATAATTAATTCACACACTCATCACTAGTGTATTTATCAGTTAGACTAAATACAACTAGTTCAACTAAGTTAAACCGAACACAACTCCACCAACTGTCTCATCAACTCCACCAAACTCTTCCACATGAGTTCTAACTGAAGTCAACCATGCAATAGCTCAACTAACCCTTAGGGAATAGCATAATTCATGCAATAAAATACGTGCCACATGTTACTTGTGAAGTGCTCCAAGAGAATAAGATAATGTTTAGAGTTAAATATTATTAAGAGCTAATAATATTACGACATATCTATTAGTAGCAATCTAAAATAGATTCACTTGATATGTCTAAAAATAGAAGTCCATCTATTTTCCAACTTGACCAACCATCCACAAATAGCATCCTGCAACTCATAGAACATGATCCATATGTCTAAAAATAGACATAGTCTAAAAATAGACTTTGCACCAAAAATAGCCTGCAGGCCCACTTAGTGAAGGCGACTCCTTTCCACTAAGCTCATCATCTTGTTGCAATCTCAACAGAATCCAAAGCTCTGATACCAAATGTTATGAAACTATCTCCCTAAATAGAAGCAAAGAGAGATCAACGCCTTAGAAATAAGCCACTTCGAGGGGGAAACCTCCTTTACATTACATAAATGAACAATTCTTGGATGATACAAATGACAAAACCTCTTTCTATATATAGGAGTCCATGGGGTCACAATATAATCCTAGCCGACCTAACAATAATAATTTAAGGGCGCAATAATAACAATATTTGGGTTAGAGGGGTACAAAAATAACAATAAGGGGGTTATACTAACAACTATAAGGGACTATAATAGTAATATAGGGGCCTAACATACCACCGAAAACTCCTCCATGAGCTTCATTTAGAATGGCATGTCATTCATACTCCAAAACATATCTTCGCAGGACCTCATCCACACCCATTTTATACAACTATCCAACAATAATGGTGAAGTCTGATGTGCATGCCACAAGTTCTTTCTTCTGCTGAACTATATACTCCTTAGGCGCATGTCCAGTGGTCGAAAACTGAATGATATCAAGGAAATTCTCATCAACCACCTTTATCGCAAAAAACTACGAATCCGGAAATCTATCGTCTATATTTGTAGGTTCCTCTCCTGTTTCAATGCGCAATAGATGGTCGGGCCCAGCATTCAATCTTCGTGGTTTCACCATAGTTTCAAAATCATATTCCTGGAATAACAACAACCACCTGCAGACATTCCCCCCCAACGCAGGCTTGTTGACCAAGTAATTCAAAGCAGAATGATTAGTGAACATATTAAATTAACCTCCTAACAGATAGTGGCAGAATTTCTGCAGTGTGTACACCATTTCTAGCCCTTCCCTTTTCGTGGTTGAGTATTTCTTCTATGTAATTGATATTTTTCAGTTGGCATAAGCAATAGGATGATCAATTTCCCTTGCTCCTAGCTGTGATAACACAACTCTGAGTGCAATACAGGAGGCATGCACATGGACATGAAATGCCTTTGACCAATTTGGGAAGACCAGGATGGGCGAAATTTCCATATTTTCCTTGATCAGCTCAAAACTCTTCTGAAAATCCTCATCCCAGCAGAATTTTTCATCCTTCTTGAGCAAATTTTCCATGGGCACAGCTATCAATGCATATCCCTGAATAAACTTCCTATAGTACCCAATATGCCCCAATATTGAGTGGAACTGCTTAATATTCTCAGGTACTTCCAAATTGACTATGACTGCAATTTTGCAGGATCCACTATCAATCCATGATGGTAGAAAATGTGTCCCACCAGTATTCCAAAGTGTACACAGAATATACACTTCTTCAAATTCAAGGAGATCTGATACTTCCTACAAGTATCCAACATTAAGCGCAGATTTGACACACGCTTCTTTAGAAACCCAAATTCATTCCAATCATCAAAATATACCTCCAAAAACTTGTGTATAAATTCTTTGAAAGAAACAAGTACCATGTGCAAGAAAATGGCAGGAGCATTCTTCAATCCAAAGGGCATAACTGTATATTCAAAGGATCCCCATTCAGTAGAAAAAGTGGTCTTACTCCTATCTTCTGGTGCAATCCGGATATGATGATATCCTTAAAACCCATCTATGAAGGATTGTGCTTCTTGACCTCCAACATTATCCAAAATTTCATTTCAGAATGGAGTTGGGAATGGATCCTGCACACAAGCATCATTCAGTTTGTGCAGATCTACACAAATTTTGATTTCTCCCTTGGTCTTCTTATCTTGCACAACCATTGCACTTACCTAGTTAGATTCTTCCGCAGGTTCAATGATGCATGTTGTTCAACATTTTGTCCAACTCTTTTTTGAGATTCAACAAGATGATGATCCTAGTGAAAATTAAGCACCTACACTAGGTGGGGTCCGCAGGCTATTTTTAGGTGTATATCTATTTTTAGAATGGTGAGAAAATTCTATTTATAGTGGGATTATATTTTTAGAATGGTGAGAAAATTATGTTTATAGATGAGTTTCTATTTTTAGATGCATGGGCGATGTTTATAGATCGCATGTCTAAAAATAGAATGCATGTCGGTTATTATTATCTCTTAATAATAATTGGACAATAAATATTAATCTATTCTCTTGAAGCACTTGATTTCAATTAACTAAAGTGGCAAACCAGTTAGCTGGAGGAATTTCAAGTTCTAAGGTTGGTTGGTGGACCATGTAGGTGGACTTAGTTGTAACTGAGTGATTCAAAGTTGTAACAGAGTTGGATGTGTAGTTATGTGAGTTGTAAAGTAGTTTAACTCAGTTAAGTGAGTTAAACTCAATTGTGCTAGTTGTAACTAAAGATACACTAGTGAGAGATCAGCGAATTAAATATTAAATTAATTCACATGGATTTATCTCGCATGCAACTGAAGATTTACAACTGTTAACTGCATGCATGTCAGATCTAGTGGAGACCCAGTTGAGAGATAGGTGAAAGGGATAGTTTGGCTATAAGTTGTGACTATAGTGGGTGCACACTTGCAACCAAACACAAATTGGAGATGCCAATGAGGATTACAAAGTCAAGGCAAGGCAAGATCAAATTCATTCATGGATTGTGATCAACATGGATTGCGCAGTGGAGGCAGGCTGTCAGGAGGCAGTAAATTGGTGCATGTTTATGCCAATTTTTGTATGACAGTGTGAGACGATTGTATATTGTGCAGAGAGCTCTTGGAGTAGAGTTTTGTATGAGATTTTTTCATGATCCATGATATATACATAAGATATGATAGTGGGGTTTTTAGCTTTATGCTTTCCTAGTAAAAACATATGTGTTATGTGTGATTGATTTTTCTTCATGTGTTTGCAATTGGCGATTAAATTTCCGCAAAGATTTAAGTAGAAGGATTATGTATTTAACAGTGGATATAATTGTTAGATCGGGAGAATACAGCAATACATAATTGTATTAAAAACTTCTACATGGTATCGGAGCAGTGTTAATCTTTCCTACATGGTATCAGAGCAAAGAATATTGCAATATTGAAGCAATAGCTGAGTTTGTTGCTGGAAACAATTAGAATTTGCTGCAAGAATTTCTTGGTGCGACATTTGAGTAAACATTGAAATGGCTTTCAATGGTTTGCGGTTAGAGTATGCACTCAAGGGTAGCTCGAACTACATTGTATGGAAGGATATGATGGAGGCAGTGCTTGAAGATAATGGCTTGAAGGAATTCATCGACAATGATGTTCCTAAGCCCACTTCAACGGATGCTTCATTACTTGACGCCAAGAAAAAGAAAGTAGGGAAGACAAGAAAGATTCTATTGGAAGGTGTGAGAAACCATATTGTCTCGAACCTTCATGGGAAAGCCACTCCATTTTCAATGTGAAAGGCTTTGACGGATCTTTTCCAAAGAAGCAACGACCATAGGAAATTGGCGCTAAAGGATAAACTCAGAAATATCAAAATGGAAAAGGGAAACAATATTCCTAAGTATCTCACAAAGTTTGTCCAATGTCGAGATGAACTGGGGGTGTGGGAATCACGGTTGTTGATGATGAATTGGTGAGGTTGGCTCTCTTAGGTCCTCCAAAGAGTTGGCACACCTATGAAGACTCTGTCAACGGATGGGAGAAACTATCGGATTGGGAATGACTTTGGTTGGATCTAGTGCAGGAGGAGATAAGGCAGAACACCAAGGATGGCTTTTCATCAAAGGATGATGATGAAGAGGATTGTGTTGTGGCTACCAAATAAAGAAAAGGGAAGGGGGAGAAATTCCACTGAAAATCTGAGGCTAAAGGCAAGAAGCTGGATTTGTCCAAGGTGAAGTGTTTTCAACTTTTACGACACTTTTACGAACATGGGCATCTGTACTATTTGTCTGAGAAAAGAAGAACAAGAAGGTTGTTGAATTTATAGGCATTAGAGGTCCTTGCCTCACAATTTGAATGTCATTTCTCATTGATACGATGCATGGTTTCGGCGCAATGGGATCGGTGTGTGGTATTTTAATATCCCAAAGGGAGAATGCGGCGATACTTCACACGATGTAAAAAGAAAAGAACTACGTGATATAAACAATAAATCTAAGTACAAATCATAATATGCAGAAAGAGCTGAGCCATTTTATTATATTGGAGATGAATCAGTTACACAAGTACAAGATTTAGGTATATCGAGCCAAAAGATGAGCTAAGATCACCTAGAAAACATGTGTGAAGCAGGTACATCGTAACTGTTGAGGCTCCACAAAAAATACTGCGCTGTCTCTTCAGCAGAATATAAACATGGAGTTTCAGGCTGAAAAGAGAAATGTAGATCTACTCAAAACTAGAGCTCTGATGATGCCAAGAGTCAAGATTTGGCAACTGTGATGGATTCCCAAGATAACCCAGAAAGAATTTTCCAGATCTGCAACTTTGGAAAAATCACCTCCCCAGGGTTTGATCCTTGATATGCTGGGAAATACAAATCTGAAGCTATATCTGAAGAATAGATGGCTGAAATATGTGCTCAGATAAGATCTATTCTTGAAGGGGTGATCCCTTCCTCAGATCTATGAGCTAGGAGCTCTAGATCTAGCTTCTCAATCCTCCAAAAGATGATTGTAGCTACTACAACACAATTGCCTCTGAAAACTGCGCTGCGAGGGAAAGAGAGGCCTTCTGCCTGCTAAAAAATGCTGCAATAAGATCCAGGTTAATGGTAAGACTAATGGCAATGTGAAGGAATGATCCTCCACTACATTGCTAGCTGAAATACTAGCAACTTCCTTCCTCCTTTCAGATCTGCAATATGGACGGTGTTATTCTTGGAGAGAATACTGCTGCTAGGAGGTCAATAAATTTTGGCCTGATGCTAGATATGCAATGTGGCTCTAGGAGTGCTGCAATATAAGCCCAAGTGATGGGAATAATCCCTCACCTTATTCTCCAGCTGAAGTACCGAAGAAAACTACTACCTTCCAAACTGATCTTCAGAAAAACACAGTTTTCTGAATATGAATGTTATGTAGAAAGTAGGAAATGGGAATGGCACTTAAAGCCTGATGTATAATGAAGTACAAACCTCTTCATTAGAGATCACTCAAAGAAAGAGGAGGGATTCCTGCCCGGGAACACCCTGTGCTAAAAAGCACCTGCAATCTCTGCTAAATAGCCCAAGATTACAGTGGAATGTCACTTGACAATTCCAGATCTAAAAGATCATACATCAAAATAATCCAAGATGCCTTTCACCTTTCCCTTCATCTCCTTTATAATGATTGAAACCCCTCAAGCCCTGGCCCTAATCTCAACTGCGCTGTCTTAGGTGGATAAGATCCTCCAAGTGGGGCTGCGTTGTTTGACCAAATCAACCAAACAGTCTAGGTGTAATGTACACCTCCTCCATCATGTGTGCTTCATTCCTCCACCACTTGATCATTAATGATAAATGACCCTTTGTTTGACATCTTCAAGATCTTAGTTGACTGAAATCACCCTCCATGATCTTTCTCATTAAATAAGACATGATCTCCAATCTCATTCACATTAGTAGTTGCTCAACTACCTCTTTTTGTAGATCTAGTCTAAATTAATCCACATTCACACACACAAAGTGGATATTTATTCTTATTGAGGATTGTGGGTCCCTCCACCCTTTTATTTACTTAATTCATTAGGAAAATCAAGTACTCTAATATTCCAAATGTGATATGAAAATTTGGGAATATTACAGTCCCCCCTCGGCAAAATGTTGCTTGTCCTCAAGCAACTCCAAAAGTAGATGCAAGGCTATCTATTCCCCTCCATATGGCATCCACATAGGGAAGGCTTCCTCCATTTGCTGCAATAGGTTATGTATGTTTGGTCCCAAAGTTGTCTCTTAAAAGCATAAGGAATGACCTCCAACTATTTGGTTAGATGTCCTCCTTCCATCATGAAGTACCAAGTGACAATCATATGATGTCCAACATCATCAATAATACATGAGAGGCATAAAATAAAGTAGCTCTTTCCACAAGGGTAAAGCTTCGTCATACAATACACTCCCTCATCCCATGTTTCATGAACTAGATTGAGCATTGATATGCTCCCATACTTAGCCCTGTTGGCCTTGTTGGATCCAAACTCCATCATTTCAAACTTATGCAAAAGAAGAAGGGAAGAAGTAATATGGGTGGAAAAATATGTGAAACCATATTCTCCTAACAACAACCACCGGAGTAAGGCCCTTTGCTGCCATCCTCCTTCTCCTCCATGTAAGATGATCAAGCCAAACTCCCCCATAAGCAACCGAAGCAACAAGAGATCTTGCTTCTTCCTTTTCCCCTCATGTGCATCATGAAGCATAAGCATACTAATGGACATATGAGATGTCACATCATCCCAATACAAAGAAACATCATCAATGCACATCACGAGATCATTATGCCAAATTTTAAACAATACAAAACACATAGACATAGGAGATGTCATGTGGTAGCCAAACTCTCTCAAGTGAAACCAAAATGAACATGCCTTCCCTTGCTGCAATTTATCATTGAGAGACAAGGCATGATTCAGAAATGATGAGCTATTGGGTGGTATCCATACTCACCCAAGAGCAGCCAGCGCAGCCATGCCTCCTTCTTCATTTCATACATGTTTATCAAGGCATGGATCAGAAAAATAGGTTCCTTTGGAGAGTGTCAGAAATCTCCCAATGGCAACCAACGTAACCAAGCATGCTGGCCCATACAAATCTGCAAGTGGTGTTGCAACCCCTTGCTTATCATCCTTACCCATTCACTCCCATGGGGATGATGAATGAGGTACTGCATAATCATGGCATCCTCCCTTTGTAGAATGCCATCCTTCCCAAACTGTTGAAGAGCTCTGCATTCCACGAAATGTTGAAATGCATTTCTAATGAGATCTCTTAATGATATTCTCTCTCCATCAAAGGCCCTCCAAAACCAAAGAAGTTTTGGATTTAATCCAAGTAGAAGTTTCTCTTTGAGCAGTGGGAGGCTCATTGAGAAAGGGTCATCTAGAAAGGAGAAAAGATTTCTCATTTCAAGATGTCTACCATTCGTCATCTTTGCTTCCATTGCTTCATGAATGAAGCTACCTCCAGAGTGTTCCAATAATTATGAAGCCCTTTCTTTGTCATGGCTACTAAGTGACAGCGTTGTAGATCTGCAGGGTGATACATGCACTGTCTCAAAGCAAGTTACAACACTGATCTAACAATCAGTTTTTGTACCTAGGATAATGCTAATTCCATTTTCGGAAACCATACATCTCAACTCAAGGGGTTGAATGTAGCTCAACAATGATGAACAGGGATAGTTTTCAGTCTCCTCCTTGATTAGATCAAGGGTCCTCTGCGTTGTGATATGTTTCTTCTTCAAATTAGCATCTTGTTCTAATTATTGGTTATGCATCGATCTAGAAACCATATGTGCTGAAATTTTATTCATACCTTGGATCAACTGATGTGTAGGAACCTCTTGACAGAACACAAGAGTTCCCCCAACCGAGACAACAATGTCTTCAAGTGATGGTTTCTTTTCTTCAAGTGTACCAGCGCTGGTATCTTCCTTCTCCTCCTCATGCATCTCCTGATCCATGCATGGGACTCCATATGTCAAGAGCTCAAGACTATCTTGCAAAGATGCAAGTGCCTCTTCTCTAGATACAAGCACTTTTGCAGCAGGTGGTGAAAGCAGTGACCCCTCCACATCAAACCTCTTCCTCAACTTATGAAAGAAACCTGAATACTTGGTCACCTTTGCATGCTCTAGGTGCCCAAACCACCAATATTCTGCTTCATATAAGAGATGAAGTGCTGCAATTTGAACAACCTCTTCTTCAGCCACAGGATGTATTTTAAAAAATGAATCTAACTCCCTCCTCCAAGCCTTGACATTGCTTGAGGAAGATCCATCAAATGTAGGCAAATAGAATATATTATGCCTCTTCCTTCTATTGCTGCTATAGGATCCTCTCTCTTCTTTGATTTTGAAGAATTTTTGGAGAGTTAGCTTCTCCTTGAATGCTCTAGACTGTGCTTTGTACTCTTCAAGATATAGACTGAGAGTCTCATGAGTCTCAGGTTCATTCCTTCCTTTGCTTCTATACCTCTCACCTTCTTTAAAGAAAGTGGGCATAGTAGATCTATGAGGAGATCCAAAATTCTCCGGTATTATTTGCTGCTAATAGGAAGTGCTTTCCTCATCAGATCTACTTCTTAGATCTTCTTCCTGTTCTTCCTCCTTCATTTGTTAGACCTCTTTTGAGAGATCTTGCATGGATCTAAAGAAAGGAGTGACAATTTTTTCATTCTCCGTGATAGATATCATCTATCTGTTCTTCTTTCAATGTAAAAAGATGAAGTGTCCACAAGCTGAGCCAAAGATCATACTCCGATACCACTGTAATATCCCAAAAGGGAGAATGCAGCAATACTTCACACAATATAAGAAATTACAGCAAGATAAACAATAAACCTAAGCAAAAATTAGAATATGCAGAAAGAGCTAAGCCATTTTATTATATTGGAGATGAATCAGTTACACAAGTACAATATATAGGTTGATCTAGCCAAAAAGATGAGCTAAGATCACCTAGAAAACATGTGTGAAGCAGGTACAACGTAATTGTTGAGGCTCTACAGAAAATACTGTGATGTCTCTTCAGTAGAATATAAACATGGAGTTGTAGGCTGAAAAGAGAAATGCAAATATACTAAAAAATGGAGCTCTAATGATGCCAAGATTCAAGATCTGGCCATTGTGATGGATTCCCAAGATAACCCAAAAAGGATTTTCCAGATCTGCAACTTTGGAGAAATCAGCTCCCCAGGGTTTGATCCTTGATCTGCTGGGAAATACATATCTGAAGCTAGATTTGAAGAATAGACGTCTGAAATATGTGCTCAGATCAGATCTATGCTTGAAGGGTTGATCCCTTCCTCAGATCTATGAGCTAGGAGCTCTAGATCTAGCTTCTCAATCCTCCAAAAGATGATTGCAACTGCTGCAACACAACTACCTCTGAAAACTGCGCTGTGAGGGAAAGAGAGACCTTCTGCTTTCTAAAAAATGCTACAATAAGATCCAGGCTGATGGTAAGACTGACGGCAATGTGAAGGAATGATCCTCCACTGGATTGCTAGCTGAAATACTATCAACTTCCTTCCTCCTTTCAGATCTGCAATATGGACAACGTTATTCTTGGAGAGAATAATGCTGCTAGGAGATCAATAAATTTTGGCTTGATACCAGATTTGCAATGTGGCTCTGGGAGTGCTGCAATATAAGCCCAAGTGATGGAAATAATCCCTCACCTTGTTCTCCAGCTGAAGTACTGAAGACAACTTCCACCTTCCAAAATGCTCTTCAGAAAAACGTAGTTTTATGAATGTGAATGTTCTACAGAAAGTAGGAAATGGAAATGGAACTTAAAGCCTGATGTATAATGAAGTACAAACCTCTTCCTTATATATCACTCAAGGAAAGAGGAGGGATTCCTGCCCAAGAACACCCTGTGCTAAACAACACCTGCAATCTCTGCTAATCAGCCCAAGATTGCAGTGGAATGTCACTTGACAATTCTAGGTCTAAAATATCATACATCAAAATAATCCAAGATACCTTTCACCTTTGCCTTCATATCCTTTATAATGATTGAGCCATCCCAAGCCTTGGCCCTAATCTCAACTGCGCAGTCTCATGTGGACAAGATCCTCCAAGAGGGACTGTGTTTTTTGACCAAATCAACCAAACAGTCTAGGTGCAATGTACACCTCCTCCATCATGTGTGATTCATTCCTCCACCACTTGATCATTAATGCTCAATGACCCTTTGTTTGACATCTTCAAGATCTTAGTTGACTGAATCAACCCTCATGATCTCTCTCATTAAATAAGACATGATCTCCAATCTCATTCACATTAGTAGTTGCTCAACTACCTCTTTTTGCAGATCTAGTCTAAATTAATCCACATTCACACACACAAAGTGGATATTTATTTTTATTGAGGATTGTGGGTCCCTCCACCCTTTTATTTACTTAATTCATTAAGAAAATCAAGGACTCTAATATTCCAAATGTGATATGAAAATTTGGGAATATTACAGTCCGTCCCCCACACCACACCCCCCGCGGAAAAATGTTGCTTGTCCTCAAGCAACTCCAAAAGTAGATGCAAGGCTATCTATTCCCCTCCATATGGCATCCACATAAGGAAGGCTTCCTCCATTTTCTGTAATAGGTTTTGTATGTTTGGTCCCAAAATTGTCTCTTAAAAGCATAAGGAATGACCTCCAACTGTTTGGTTAGATGTCCTCCTTCCATCATGAAGTACCAAGTGACAACCATATGATGTCCAACATCATCAATAATATATGAGAGGCATAAAATAAATTAGCTCTTTCCACAAGGGAAAAGCTTCATCATACAATACACTCCCTCATCCCATGTTTCATGAACTAGATTGAGCATTGATATGCTCCCATACTTAGCCCTGTTGGCCTTGTTGGATCCAAACTCCATCATTTTGAAGTTATGAAAAAGAATATGGGAAGAAGTAATATGGGTAGACAAAGATGTCAAACCATATTCTCCTAACAACAACCACCGGAGTAAGGCCCTTTGCTGCCATCCTCCATCTCCTCCATGTAAGATGATCAAGCCAAACTCCCCCATAAGCAACCAAAGCAACAAGAGATCTTGCTACTTCCTTTCCCCCTCATGTGCATCATGAAGCATAAGCATACTAATGGACATATGAGATGTCACATCAGCCCAATACAAAGAAACATCATTAATGCACATCACGAGATCATTATTCCAAATTTTAAACAATACAAAACACATAGACATAGGAGATGTCATGTGGTAGCCAAACTCTCTCAAGTGAAAACAAAATTAACATGCCTTCCCTTGCTGAAATTTATCATTGAGAGACAAGGAATTATTCAGAAAATGATGAGCTATTGGGTGGTATCCATACTCACCCAAGAGCAGCCAGCGCAGCCATGCCTCCTTCGTCATTTCATACATGTTTATCAAGGCATGGATCAGAAAAATATGTTCCTTTGGAGAGTGACAAAAATCTCCCAATGGCAACCAACATAACCAAGCATGCTAGCCCATACAAATCTGCAAGTGGTGTTGCAACCCCTTGCTTATCATCCTTACCCATTCACTCCCATGGGGATGATGAATGAGGTACTTCATAATCATGGCATCCTCCCTTTGTCGAATGCCATCCTTCCCAAACTGTTGAAGAGATTTGCATTCCACGAAATGTTGAAATGCATTTCTAATGAGATCTCTTAATGAGATTCTCTCTCCATCAAAGACCCGCCAAAACCAAAGAATTTTTGTATTTAATGCAAGTAGAAGTTTCTCTTTGAGCAGTGAGAGGCTCATTGAGAAAGGGTCATCTAGAAAGGAGAAAATATTTCTCATTTAAATATGTCTACCATTTTTCATCTTTGCTTCCATTGCTTCATGAATGAAGCTACCTCCAGAGTGTTCCAATAATGATGAAGCCCTTTCTTTGTCACAGCTACTAAGTGACAGCGCTGTAGATCTGTAGGGTGATACATGCACTGTCTCAAAGCAAGTTACAACACTGATCTCACAATCAGTTTTTGTACCTAGGATAATGCTAATCCCATTTTTTGAAACCCTACATCTCAACTCAAGAGGTTGAACGTAGCTCAAAAATGATGAACAGGGATAGTTTTCAGTCTCCTCCTTGATTAGATCAAGGGTCCTCTGCGCTGTGATATGTTTCTGCTTCAAATCAACATCTTGTTCTAATCCTTGGTTATGCATCGATCTAGAAACCATATGTGCTGAAATTTTATGCATACCTTGGATCAACTGATATGTGGGAACCTCTTGATAGAACACAAGAGTTCCCCCAACCGGGACAACAATTTCTTCAAGTGTTGATAAGAGTGATGGTTTCTTTTCTTCAAGTGTACTAGTGCTGGTATCTTCCTTCTCCTCCTCATGCATCTCCTGATCCATGCATGGGACTCCAAATGTCAAGAGATCAAGACTATCCTGCAAAGATGCAAGTGCATCTTCTATAGATACAAGCACTTTTGTAGCAAGTGGTGAAAGCAATGACCCCTCCACATCAAACCTCTTCCTCAACTTATGAAAGAAATCTGAATACTTGGTCACCTTTGCATGCTCTATGTGCCCAAACCACCAATCTTCTGCTTCATATAAGAGATGAAGTGCTACAATTTGAACAGCCTCTTCTTCAGCCACAGGATGTAGCTTAAAAAATGAATCTAACTCCCTCCTCCAAGCCTTGACATTTCTTGAGGAAGATCCATCAAATGTAGGCAAATAGAATCTATTATGCCTCTTCCTTCTATTGTTGCTTTAGGATCCTCTCTCTTCTTTGATTTTGAAGAATTTTTGGAGAGTTAGCTTCTCCTTGAATGCTCTAGACTGTGCTTTGTACTCTTCAAGATACAGACTGAGAGTCTCATGAGTTTCAGGTTCATTCCTTCCTTTAATTCTATACCTCTCACCTTCTTCAAAGAAATTGGGCATAGTAGATCTATGAGGAGATCCAAAATTCTCCGGTCTTCTTTGCTGCTGATAGGAAGTGCTTTCCTCATCAGATCTACTTCTTGGATCTTCTTCCTGTTCTTCCTCCTTCATTTGATAGACCCCTTTGGAGAGATCTTGCATGGATCTAAAGAAAGGAGTGACAGGTTTTTCATTCTCCATGATAGATCTCATCTATATGTTCTTCTTTCAATGTAAAAAGATTAAGTGTCCACAAGCTGAGCCAAAGATCATGCTCCGATACCACTGTAATATCCCAAAAGGGAGAATGCAGCAATACTTCACACAATATAAGAACTTACAGCAAGATAAACAATAAATCTAAGTATAAATCATAATATGCAGAAAGAGATGAGCCATTTTATTATATTGGAGATGAATCAGTTACACAAGTACAAGATATAGGTAGATCTAGCCAAAAAGATGAGCTAAGATCACCTAGAAAACATGTGTGGAGCAGGTACAGCGTAACTGTTGAGGCTCTGCAGCAAATACTGCGTTGTCTCTTCAACAAAGTATAAACATGGAGTTGCAGGCTGAAAAGAGAAATGTAGATCTACTCAAAACTGGAGCTCTGATGATGCCAAGATTCAACATCTGGCCATTGTGATTGATTCCCAAGATAACCCAGAAAGGATTTTCTGGATCTGCAACTTTGGAGAAATCACCTCCCCAGGGTTTGATCCTTGATCTGCTGGGAAATACATATCTAAAGCTAGATTTGAAGAATATATGGCTGAAATATGTGCTCATATCAGATCTATGCTTGAAGGGTTGATCCCTTCCTCAGATCTATGAGCTAGGAGCTCTAGATCTAGCTTCTCAATCCTCCAAAATATGATTGTAGCTGCTGCAACACAACTGCCTCTGAAAACTGCGCTGTGAGGGAAAGAGAGGCCTTATGCCTTCTGAAAAATGATGCAATAAGATCCAAGCTGATGGAAAGACTGATGACAATGTGAAGGAATGATCCTCCACTAGATTTCTAGCTGAAATACTAGCAACTTCCTTCCTCCTTTCAGATCTGCAATATGGACAGTGTTATTCTTGGAGAGAATGTTGCTGCTAGGAGGTCAATAAATTTTTTCCTGATGCCAGATCTGAAATGTGGCTCTGGGAGTGCTGCAATATAAGCCCAGGTGATGGGAATAATCCCTCACCTTGTTCTCTAGCTGAAGTACTGAAGACAACTTCCACCTTCCAAACTGCTCTTCAGAAAAACGCAGTTTTCTGAATGTGAATGTTCTACAGAAAGTAGGAAATGGAAATGCACTTAAAGCTTGATGTATAATGAGGTACAAACCTCTTCCTTATAGATCACTCAATGAAAGAGGATGGATTCCTGCCCGGGAACACCCTGTGCTAAACAACACCTGCAATCTCTGCTAATCAGCCCAAGATTGCAGTGGAATGTCACTTGACAATTCCAGATCTAAAATATCATACATCAAAATAATTCAAGATACCTTTCACCTTTGCCTTCATCTCCTTTATAATTATTGAGCCATCCCAAGCCTTAGCCCTAATCTCAACTACGCAATCTCATGTGGACAAGATCCTCCAAGAGGGACTACGTTGTTTGACCAAATCAACCAAACAGTCTAGGTGCAATGTACACCTCCTCCATGCTTCATTCCTCCACCACTTGATCATTAATGCTCAATGACCCTTTGTTTGACATCTTCAAGATCTTAGTTGACTGAATCAATCCTCCATGATCTTTCTCATTAAATAAGACATGATCTCCAATCTCATTCACATTAGTAGTTGCTCAACTACCTCTTTTTGCAGATCTAGTCTAAATTAATCCACATTCACACACACAAAGTGGATATTTATTATTATTGAGGATTGTGGGTCCCTCCACCCTTTTATTTACTTAATTCATTAAGAAAATCAAGGACTCTAATATTCCAAATGTGATATGAAAATTTGGGAATATTACAGGTATCTCAATAGTGGTGCCTCCTTCCACATGACGAGAGATAAGGATATTTTCAATGACTTGGAGGAGAAAGATATCCAAATTCATATAGAGATGGGCGACGATGGATGATACATTGCGACTAGAATTGGTACCATTACCTTTAAGAGGGAGTCAGTTAAACCATTTCTACTGAAATATGTTATGCATGTTCCAGGTCTAAAGAAA
The DNA here is from genome assembly GCA_034641835.2 of Pinus albicaulis. Classification (NCBI taxonomy): domain Eukaryota; kingdom Viridiplantae; phylum Streptophyta; class Pinopsida; order Pinales; family Pinaceae; genus Pinus; species Pinus albicaulis. Next base: position 42,443,745 of record CM076584.1, read on the forward strand.
AACTTGGTCTCAGTTGCGATGTTGGAGGACAGACGTTATGACGTTGTTTTCAACAATGGAAAATATTTCTTGCGACATAAAACAACGGGTCAAAACAAGAGGATAGGAATTCGAGTCAAGAATATCTACAAGCTGGAGGTAGATGGTTGCACTACAATGGTGGGAAAAGAAGAAGAAGTCGTGAGTCGGGATGAGGGCGAATTATGGCACAGGCGATTGGGCCATCTTCACCATGGTGCCCTGAAAATTTTGCAGCAGATTTCTATTGGACTTCCCAAGGGTACACTTGCGCAGTTAGATCAGTGCAAGGGATGTATTATGGGTAAGTTTGTAAAGTACACCTTTCATGAAAAGAAGAACCGTGCTTCAGTGATTTTGGAGAGAGTTCACACCGACGTGTGTGGACCATTATTGGTTGCTTCAACAACAAAACACAGGTATTATGTTATTTTTTATGACTTTTCTCGTAAATGTTGGATCTACTTCATGCATGAGAAGGATCAAACTTTCTCAAAGTTCTATGATTTTAAGGCATTGGTTGAGAAAGAGTCAGGGAAGCAAGTGAAGGCTCTGCGGAGCGATAATGGTGGATAATACATCTCGAAAAAATTCAAATACTTCTGTAGAAAAGAAGGAATTAGGAGAGAACTCATAGCGCATCATAACCCACAACAAAATGGGGTCGTGGAGAGGAAGAACAAAACGATCGTGGGTGTTGCACAAGCTATGCTGCATGATCAGGGCCTAACAATGCACTTGTGGGTGGAAGCATGCAACACTACGATTTATGTGAAAAACCACTGTCCTCATAAAGTACTTGGCATGAGTACACCTGAAGAAGCTTTTAGTGGTAAGAAACTGGAAGTTTCTCACTTTAAGATTTTTGTCTCATCTGTTTATGTGCATGTGACCAAGAACACCAGGAAGAAGTTGGAGCTGACTGTTGAAGTTGGGATATTTGTGGGGCACACATAAACGCCCCATAATTATCATGTGTATTTTCCAAACAGTCGAATGACTGTGGTACTACAGGATATAAAATTCAATGAGGATAAACCCATGAAGTTGTCGCTTGAGAGGGAGCTAGACTTACATGCAGAGGAGGAAATTTTGGTTCCCAAAGATGAGTCTCTAGATGTGGATCAACCACAGGGGGGTATTTATGGAGTGGAGGAGTCCACTCACACAGAGCCAAACATCAAAACTGGAAGAAGGTGTACCATATAAGCTGAGAGGCTGAAGCTTGATGCGACACAAAATGTAGAAGTTCCTACTTCATAGCGCAGACAAAGACAATTTCCTGACCGATTCACTGGTTACATGGCTCTCACGAGCAAATGTATTATGACTGAGCCATCTTCCTTTCAAGAAGCAGTGCAGGAGCCCACATGGGTAGATGTAATGGTGGAGGAGTATGACTCCATTGTCAGAAACAATGCTTGGGAAATTCTTCCAAGGCCAGTTGATAAATCAATTGTAGGTTCAAGATGGATCTACAAGGTAAATCAAGCTATTGATGGGAGTGTTTAGAAATACAAGGCTAGATTTGTGGCCTGGGGCTTCTCACAGATCGAGGGGATTGATTATGAAGAAACATTTGCACCTGTCGCACAGTATTCTTCCATAAGGACCATCCTTTCTCTCTCAACACAGATGGGTTGGCATATTCATCAAATGGATGTGAAGACTGTGTTCCTTAATGGGATCATTGAGGAATAACCGTACATTGAGCAGCCTGAAGGATTTAAGATCTTAAGCAGTGATTTGCATGTGTGCAGACTCAAAAGAGTGTTGTATGGGCTGAAGCAAGCACCCCGTGCTTGGTACACTCGGATCAACAGCTATTTCACTAGACTTGGCTTCACCAAGAGTGAGGCGGATGCAAACCCATACCAAATTGTGGTGGAGGGTAAGCTTTTAATCATTGTTCTTTATGTTGATGATTTAGTACTGACTGGTGATGAGCAGCTGATACACTCATGCAAGGAGGACCTTGCAAAGGAGTTTGAGATGAAGGATATGGGCCTCCTTCACTATTTCCTTGGATTTGAAATATGGCAGTTGTTATCACCCAAAAAAATTCAAAAAATCATTGTGTCAAGTCTGTTTTTGATCATGGTTCAAAATTGGGTTTAGAAGTCAATTTAGGATTTTGATAAAGGGTATGTTTTAGATTTTTAGACTTTATGGCCCATCCTTATGTTCAAAATAAAGTCTTTTTTAAGGTCCCTTCATGTAAAATATCCATCATTTTCCTTTATGAGTCATTTCATAAAGTTTCAGGTCAAAACTATGCAATTAGCAAAGAAACCTCGTTTTCGTAGCGCCACTAGTTCAAAAAAATTGATTTGCGCTATGAAAGCGCTAATATTTTCGTAGCACAAACAGGGAAAAATACGTTGTCGGCACTACAAAAGTGCGGTTTCTAAACTGTCTTGTCATTTGAGCTGAAATATGTCAGAATCCATTGGGAAATGGTAGGTTAGTGGTATGATGAGTCAGTTAATGATGAGATTCAATGTACTTACCCATATTGCAGTCATCATTCTCATGATAGGGTATGAATGAGGCATCATTTTGGTATGAGATGAAATTTTAAATTCAAAATCTTGCCTAATTGGTCATTATCGTTTCCTTTGCCTCCATTCGAGTGTCTGAGCTCTGAAGTGTCAAGACAAACCTATGGCTGTTCCATACAAATGTTTTCTACATCTTAATCAAGCGAGTCTAATATAAAATAATCAAGTGAGGCTGTTGTTTCACATATTCAAGTGAGGCTGATTCAATTTATCAAGTGAGGCTGACAGGTTTTCTATGAAGCATGGCAGAGGAAAAGAAAATCCATGGAGGGGGACACTGCTTAAGACATGAGCCTAAAGATATGAAGGCCATAATTAAAGACCCAGTAGTGATGGAGGTGTTCAGCAGAGTAGGTTGTCTTCGTTTTTGTGAAAATTTGTAGGGTTACCACACACAGGTTTCCAAATAATTTGCCTTGAACTTCAATGGAACAACTACCAAGGTTGGGATGCTAAGTGTGTCAATTTCATAGGAGATTATTGATGTTGTTACAAAGATACCAAGAGGTCAAGAAACTTGGTTCAAAAGTTTCAAATTTGATATGGAGCCATGCAAAGAGTTCATGAAACCTGAGTATGCAGATATGGACCTCAATAATGTTATCCCTAGAAGCTGAATCAAAGACACTTATGCAAAGTTGTTGCTCAATATTCAGAGGTATTTTACATGTGAAGGCAGATATCATAAGGTTTACACATATCATTTCAAGCTACTTTTGAATTTCACTCGATTTTCATTTTTATCTACATAGGAGTCTTGCAAAAATGGTTGATAAAGTACAAGCCAAATCTGAAGGTTGTGAAACATCCTTGTTTCATCATGGTTTGATGAATTTATTGATTTTGAATGAGCTTCAAAAGATAGGCAAGGATTGGTCATCCTTTTTGTTTATAAATGGTTTTGAGTTGGAAACCCTAAATCCTGCTAGAAACCCTAAAACTAAAGGAACTCCATCACCTGCAAAACAGAGGTCAAAGATTGTCAAATAGGAAAAACAGAAACAAGATGTCAGCAAGCAGGAAATCAAAAGAGTAGCAAGAATCCAAGCAATGGCATTAAAGGGAAAAACAATTGCTACAAATACAAAGGACAGCCCAGTAATGAAGGGAAATTTATATGAAATACTTCATGCAATTGACATAGAGGAGATACCCATTGTTCAAGATGAGTTCATTAGAGAAGATGAGCATAAACAGAAAAAGGTTGAGTCTGCAAAAAAGCTTGAGTTTGAAGGGGAGGATGCAACCTTCATCTTTCAAGCAAGAAAACCTATAACTAGGCATGATAAGAAAATCAAGGAAGGAAGCAAGGAAGTTCAAGAACCTATTGAGACAGCTAAAGCCCCTGAAGAAGTGGTTGATCTCTCATCACCTACAGTAAAGCATGCAGCAAGCAGAACAAAGAAGGGAAAAGGAAAAATGACAGAGTTTCAACATCTTGAGGAGAAATTGAAGTTGGAAAACCAAGAAATTGTTGTGATGAGAAAGAGTGCTAGAAAGTAGAGTAAAGAATGAAGGCACTGTGGGAAGGTCAAACTGGTTCTATTTCTGAAAATCCAAGCAGTGCAAAGTAGTTTTTCACATGGACAATCCTAGCAATAAAGGAAGCCAAATATGTCAGAGTAATAAATACTCACTTGAGAGCTAGTAACAGGAAACTTAAAGATCAAGTGGAAGACTTGGAGCAACATATGAAATTGATTCAGGATGAGTTAAAGAACAAAGGTGTTAAAATGACAATCATTGAAGAGTCAAAAGCTAAATCAAGTGAAAATGAAGAAGGGACCTCATGAAGGCTGAAATGATTGTGTTTTCAGTTCATATGGATTTTTGATATGATGGAATCAGTTTTATTTTGAGTTTTGGTACATTCGCAATTTTCATTTTGGAAAATTTTGGACAAAACTTCCCACTCAGCAGTTTCGTAGCACAGACAGTGTAAAAAGGGAGAAAAGTGCTACGAAACTATTGTAGCAGCTTTTCTTGCCCTTTTTCATCAAATTTTGAGGGGTAAAAACATGAATCAAGAACTAAAAATGTTGAGGAGGATGTATTTAAAGATAATTAAGTTATTTTTGGAGGAAAGAGGTCAATATTTTGAAGAAAAAAGGGTAAACGAGCAGTGCTACGAAAGGCACTATGAAACTGTGTTGTTTTCGTAGCGCAGTCTATTACAGCTCATTTGAACAGTTTGAAGATGGTTTTGGATAGCTGGAGCCTAGGGAGGATTTTTAGCAGGTGTTACTTCAATTTCTAACAGCAAAGGACCTTGAAATAATGAGTTCATGATGGTTAGAATGTTTCAAGAGTGCAAAGGACCCTATGCCTAGAAAACAGGGGAATGTTTCCTACTTTGATGGAGGTCAGCATTATGGTCATAAAGATTTGAAGCCTATCATCTAGATTCGACCATGTGTTAATACATTTGGAAAATGATGTAATTTAATTAATATAAGGTTGTTATAGATAAGTGATTAAGAGTTTGAATCCTATTTGTAATACGACTGTTTAGTAGATTAGTTGTCTTTTTGTAATAAATGCCATGTCATATGGTTAGGCAAGGTGTCAAGAGTAAGGAGTTCGATGTATCTAGCATAAGATAAGGTTATCTCATGTTGTAAATGGTCTATAAGAGATCGAGAAGTCGAATATGCCAAGGGTTGGACATTTTTAGCAAAAGACTGTGCTTATTGTAATTGACTGGTTTTCAGCTAATACAGATATTTCTACCTAGCCAGCTTGAGATTCAGAAGGAGTTCTAGTGTGTTCTTGTTCTAATTGCATCTTTTTATTATCCTATTGCAGTGGTGTTTATCTATGTTACTTAGAATTCATCTTTGATGCTCTGAATTCCTATATAAACAAACTGACTGTGTTTTTTACAGTTTCACATGTGTATTTCTTGACTAAAACTCTGATATGCCTCAAATTCCATGTTAAGTAGATTGATTGGTTTATAGAAACTATTTTGACTCCATAAGCCCAATGTGTATTTTCTGATGTGATTCACAACCTATATCTATCATTTATCTGTTTATTATCCCACATAGAGTTATCCATGTATATTTTGATCCAAATCATTAACCCTTGAGAGAGCCCTCTCAAGTTGAGGAGGCTAAGCCTCAATCAAAAGATTGGTTTGAAACAGTTGCATGAGATTTATTTGATTAGCAGCCTATCAAGTCTAATTTTGTGATAACAGTAGCGAGAAGGTCAACTTTTTGTGTCTCAAGGCAAGTATGTAAGGGAGATACTCGGTAAGTTTCACATGGAGGGCTGCAAACCCATGGATACTCCTCTTCCGGGAAACTGGAGGAAATAGGACGCCACATATGGAGGTAGTGAATGCTAATGTCTATCGACAGTTGGCGGGTTCGCTCATGTATTTATTTAATACAAGACCATACATATGCTATGCGGTGAAATAGCTTAGTCAAGCGATGGTTAAGACTACCAAGCTCTTTTGGAAGGCGGGCAAGCATGTCCTGAGATCTCAGGGGCACATCTGAGTATGGATTATGGTACAGACAGACGAATGAAGTGAAGTTGCATGGCTTCACGGATGCATATTGGGCGGGCAACCCAATGAACAGAAAGAGCACATCAAGAGGGGTATTCATTATTGGATCTACAATTGTTTCTTGGTACAGCGGGAAATAAAGATCTGTGGCACTTAGTTCAGTGGAAGCGGAATACATGGCAACAAGTCAAGCTTCATGTGAGGCTATCTAGATGAGGAAGATCCTAGTCGGTTTATTTGGTTCTCATTTAGATCCTACATTGATTCATTGTGATAATCAGAGTTGCATTAAATCTTGATTAATCCTGTAAGAAAATGATAGATCCGCCTCTCTCAGAGGATGTCTCTCTCTCTCTCTCTCTCTCATCTCTCTCTCTCTCTCCTATCTGTTATCATATCCAGAGATATTGTGTGTAGTGGAAGATCATGTTGCTTTAGTACATTATCAATAACATCAGTGCAAATATTCTACACGAAGGCGTTCACCAGGAGAAAATTCGAATACCATAGAGACCAGATCGGGGTGAAGGATAATCCCTTTCTTTTTTAGAGGGAGTGTTGAGATTCAACAAGATGATGATCCTAGTGAAAATTAAGCACCTACACTAGGTGGGGCCCGCAGGCTATTTTTAAGTGTATGTCTATTTTTAGAATGGTGAGAAAATTCTATTTATGGATGGAGTTCTATTTTTGGAATGCATGTGCGAAGTCAGTTCGTAGATCGCATGTCTAAAAATAGAATGCATGTCAATTATTATTATCTCTTAATAGTAATTAGACAATAAATAATAATCTATTCTCTTGAAGCACTTGATTTCAGTTAACTGATGTGGCAAACCAGTCGATTGAAGGAATTTCAAGTTCTAAGGTTGGTTGGTGGGACATGCAAGTGGACTTCGTTGTAACTAAGTGATACAAAGTTGTAACAGAGTTGGATGTCTAGTTATGTGAGTTGTAAAGTAGTTTAACTCAGTTAAGTGAGTTAAACTCATTTGTGATAGTTGTAACTAGTTGTAACTAAAGATACACTAGTGGGAGATCAGTGAATTAAATATTAAATTAATTCACATGGAGTGATCTCACGTGCAACTGAAGATTTACTACTGTTAACTACATGCATGTCAGATCCAGTGGAGACCCAGTTGAGAGATAGGTGAAATGGATAGTTTCAATATCAGTTGTGACATTAGTGGGTGCACACTTGCAACCAAACACACATTAGAGATTCCAATGAGGATTGTGCAGTCAAGGCAAGGCAAGATTGAATTCATTCAGGGATTATGATCAGCAGGGATTGCGCGGTGGAGGCAAGCTGTCAGGAGGCAGTAAATTGGTGCATGTATTTGATAATTTTTGTATGGCAGTGTGAGACGATTGTATATTGTACTGAGAGCTCTTGGATTAGAGTTTTGTAGGAGATTGTTTCATGATCCATGATATATACATAATATATGATAGTGGGGTTTTTAGCTTTATGCTTTCCCGGTAAAAACATATGTATTATGTGTGATTGATCTTTCTTCATGTGTTTGCAATTGGCGATTAAATTTCCGCAAAGATTTTAGTAGAAGGATTTTGTATTTAACAGTGGCATATAATTTTTAGATCAGGAGAATCCAGGCAATACATAATTTTATTAAAAATTTTACACTCTTATTTCACCTTCTGCTTATATCTTGGGTTCATCCTGTATGGGCATTGTTATACTGGGCGTGCATCAGGCTTCAATGTGATTTTCATCCCCCAAGTTCCCCAATGATTCCTTTTAACTCTGAAATTTTTTTAGGGAACAAATCTTGATATTCTGTTAGTAACTCAAAAACCTTGCCTGTTGTATCTTTATCCTAGTATTCTCTAATCATTTCCAACTTAGGTTGTTCTTCAATGCCAATATTCACCTGTCTAATGATCAGGAGCTCATTTCCAAGTTATGCAAATTTCTTAGAAATGAAAGTGTTCAAAATTGGTTGCAAGCTGAACGGCTAGAAAGGTCTCGTTGCTGTGATTCTAGCGCCGCAAATGGTTCGCAAAACGGAGGTCATATGCAAACTTTATTCAGGTTTGAAGTCTCCAGTAAACTCCAAAATTCAGTTGACCAAGTTTGACTTTCCAACATTGGAAAATTTTTAAAAAAAATACTATTCCTGGAATATTCCTCAGAATATTCCCTGGAATATTCCATTTAGGCGAATTATATGTGGAAAAGTGGCATCTCCTTATTTGATGATTGGTTGAATTTTTAAGTTTTTTGGCCAATCATGGGCTGCCACGTGGCAGGCCCAGAGGCTGCCACATGGCCCTAGGCCATGGAGAAATTGTTTGTCAAAAATTTTATTACTCCACAGGGTTTGAATCGGGGACTAGCCCCTGCCAGCGCAATGGCTCGACCATCCGAGCTACGTGGTAGTTCTTGTCATTCAATGGGTTGACTACATATTTGTTGTTTATACAAATCTGATTTGGCAGTAAAGGGGGCCAGCCCCCACATAACACCCGTTCGTTCGTGACCGTGAGCTGGAGACCCGAGGCTTAAAAAATAGTGGTTATATTAAACTTATGGCAAATGGTTATTGAATTCCATGTGTCTAGCAATACAAACCGCCTATTAAATGTTAACACTAAACCATTTCATGCGTGGGTTATGCCAAACGGTTTGGGCGGCGGTTTAGGCAGTGGTAACCATCTGATCGCCCAAATTAACAATAAATTTCACCCCAAACGGTTCCGCCATTTATGGGCTCACTGCACCAAATTTGAAATTTTTTCCACATTTGTCGACTTTAACTATAGTTACTCCACTTTTAGTGGGGTTTTGGGGGGACATTGGGCAGTTTTCTTTGGGAGGCCATAAATCCCTCATTATTGAACCAAATTGGATAAAATTTTAGTAAATTTTGTGTCTCTTAGACTTTCTGAGAAGTTTGGAAAAGGTTTCAGGTCGAGCAAAGGTCATCTTCAGCAGCTTTTTCTTTGAGGAAGATGAAGGGGCCATCAGGGCCACCATGAGACAAAATCAGTTTGAGGCCTAGCCAGGGGGGCTAGAGTCCTTTTCCAGAGTTCCAATAGTCTAAATTGGATAATTAAGATGTTATGAATCTGATGAGATGGTTTTCAGAGCCTGTAGAGAACGTTTGAAGGACGAAAAGCTTCAGTAAAGTTCCAGGGGCCATTAGTGCCAGCATTTTCCAGCAGCAGTGCAGGGTTTAGACAGAGTTGCTTGAGACCATATGTAGTGAACCAGTGGTCATTATTGACTAAAAAAATCATTCTAAATCTAATGAAAGAGGTTTCATCAAGTGTTGAAGACTTATAGAGGTCTAAAACTCAGTAGAGAGGTTTTCATTGACCCTAGTGCCAGGGGGTGCCGTTAGGTGATTAAGGCGAAACCGGAGCAGCCGGAGTCCATTTATGATTAATGAAAAGGATATATTGACTATTTCAGACATTTTGGAACCAATGGAAATGTTTTCAGAGCATTTTGAGAGCTTCTAGATCTCAAAAAGCTGGTGTGAAGTTTTGGGCAGCCATTAAGGCCATCATGGAGAAGGCACTGTATTGGGTAATATTTCACTATTTAGTGTAAATGAAAAGCCATTTTTAGCTATTTCATATCTTATGAAACTGAATTTACAGTCATATTTGCCTATTGAGGCATATTTTAACTTGTATTTTAATTTTGAGCGATTTAATACAAGAGGGTCAAACCATTTGGGAGGCTTGGACCAGCAGACATAGCCCAGGAGGGGTGAAATGCTCAACAAATAGATGAGTAATGTGTTTGTGAGTTTATTTGTTGTTTATTTCTGTTGTACTATGTTAAACAGTAAAATTACATAATAAAATCTCACACAAAAACTTGAATAACAGAGCCTAAAATATTTGTTTAACCTACAATTTAAAGAGAACCATTTGCACACAAAATTATATCTGTTTGCATAGAATTACAAATACAATCCAAATTCAGATAATCTAATATTTAAGGGCTTTGTTACATCCAGTGAGGTGATTTAGGGCCCAGCCACTGCGTGTTGTACCTTAGATTCAGGGATCATGATATTCCTTGGATCCTCACCATTCTCTTCGACTGTTAGGTTTCTGCAATTCACAATGGCTTTCATATGCGCGTCCCAAGTTGGTGGAGCACACTCAATTATAGGCTTTATTGTATCAAATATTACTTCTTTAATATTATGAAAATCTTGGCCAACTATGTCAAACCCACTCTCAAAGCTAAATTTAAGAATTAAACTCTCTGTCAGTGCAGACCATTCACTAGTGCCTCTGCGCAGCTCTGTCTCCAAGTACCATTCAGTATGCACCTTTCCCAACATGTGAATAAACATATGGACCCATTCAGGTCTTGCCTCTACACCCCATACCTGATTACATCTTGCCAAATGTCTACATGGATCCTCTTTTCCAGCGTACACATATTCCATCTTAATAATTGGACATTCGAACTGTAACCTCATCATGCACACACATTCTTCCCAGTTTCCCATATTCTCCTTATGATTTTCCCACCATCTTGATGGAGAGGTGCGCAATACAAGATCCAAAGCATGGAATCTATGTCCTTCAAGCATAGTCCTTTCAAGATATCCTATAAACATGTTTACATCAGTTGAGCCATCATAGTGCGGTAAATCACATACCTCAGATGTTAGACAACACGGAGATCGGGTAATGCGATAACAGCGCAACGCAGACACCTCATTCAATCAGTTCTGCCAATTTTCTAGTTCTTCATCAGAGTCTGAAAAACAAGATCTATCTTTCTCCCACTTAAGATTCCCATCTGATGTTGGATTAATCCAGTCTTCATTGCGCAAAGCCAACTTATAGATTTGATTGATTTCATCCTCAGCGCGCACTGGTTCAGTATATATTTTGCCTTCTACAGGCTCTAGAGGAATGATTACCCTGACTCCATTTCTTTCAAATTCCATACTCTTTTTTTTTTTTTCTTTTTTTTTTTTTTGTTCAGATTAATAATACCATCCATGTCAATGACCCAATCCAATCCTAGCACCGCAGGATAGGGATCAGTGTCATCCACAATTTGTATGACTTCAAAGTCTGCCAGCACCTTAACACCCTCTATATTGACCACAACTTGTGACAGCATCCCCAAAGGAATGATCTTCTGGTGATTTTCCATGCACAGTTGAATGGTAGACCATTCCATATTTGGCTTTAGGGGTCTTGACCCAGGTTTAGAGTTTATGGATAAGCCAAAAAACCCTACAACTACTGGCCCTTTCGGTAATGAACTTCTTACACAGGTCAAGTCTCACCCAAAGCAGTATGGGGGGGTGCTAGAACCAGGTTTATGCACCCTGAGGGAGAAAATAATGAATTTATCCTCAACAAAACTGAAGGAACACTTAAACAGATGAGCGCAACAACATATAGTAGAATCACAGATAATGCACAATCTTTAATAGAATGACAGGGAGTCGATGTTTGTCTTAGTGAAGATAACGTAACAGGACCAGATCTTGATCTTAAACAATGCAAATAATTAAACAAATCTATCAGCCATTAATAAACATTCATAATCATAACAGATATCTTTGCGCAATAATCAATAAGTAAGACAGAAGCAGTGCGATCTCAACTGGACATAAATAGTAAACAACTTAGATTAATAACATAAAAAGTTTGCCAAAATCTATCCTTTCTATTAGTTTCAGATCTGTCAATCAATACATCAACTTTCCCTTACAAAACCCTTCCACGCACACAGCCAATAGATTTTGCACACAGCCAGGACTAGGTCTCTGCGCACACAGCTAGCAGGAGCCTTTCAACCCAACCTAGACAAACCCTTACAACGTATTACAGACACATGAACATCAATATCATGAACTTAATTCTTACTACTTTTCTTAGACTCGATATACTTATTTATATTCACCTAGCGTGCAGACAATATGGTCTCAAACCATGGTTTGAGGCCCACAATTTAACCTTAAACCCATTTACATCAAAATTGGTGACTTTGACCCACCCCAAAATCCCTTGACTCCCTTGTGAAGTGCTCACATACAAAATTATACAAAATTACATCAAAATTTATGCCTTAGGGGACCTTGCTCCAACATTTGGTCTTTCCCTTAAGGTCCCCTTGTTTGCCCTAGGTTTTTAAACCTTTAGCCTTATCTTTTGTAGCATTTTTCCCCTCTGGTTTCTTGTTGTTTTCTATGTCATTTCCAGTAGTATAGAGTCATTAGATCCCAACCACATAGAAATTAGATCTCTTGTCCATTTTAATGTGTTTTGAGTCAATTGTGCCTACCTATTATTCTGGTTGTTTGAGAGCCTTCTTTTGGTTTGAATTGATGCTATATGAGCTGTTTATTTCACTGTCATTTCAGTTTTATTTACAGTTTTTCAACATTTTTTTCTTTTTAAAATCACCATCGGGGCTTAATTAAAATTAACACATGGTTTGCACACACTCGCACCTAAAGTGAAGAGCGCTTGGTTTACACTGCCAAGCCAAGACATAAACATCATAATTAATTTATATGCCATACAAATCCCTTGTTTATCACTCTTCAACCTTTTCGTGGCATCTGTGACTTGCCATAATTGCGCCCCCATTCCGACTTGGGTTCTTCTTATTCACCGGGTTCTTCCTCTAATTCCTACTCTGGTTATTCTTCTCACCCTCATACCATCACCATGTCAGACGCCAATGCAGGTGCAGGAACCCAAGCATGTGGTGGATCTGGCCCTAATCCTGGAGTCACTAATAGCGGAACCACTACTGGAATTGTCTCGGCTACTCCCGTGTTGCCTTTTATGGTGGGTTTAAGCCTCCCGATTTCATCCAGTTAATCAATGACCCCATACACCATGATGCAGGTTGGCCAACTATTCCAACTAAGCTTCCTTCCAAAATTCCTAAGTTTGAAGGAAACACTAGGGAGGACCCCACTAATCAAGTTCGCTCCTTTTGTATGTGGTGTTCGTCTAATTCCATCACCGATGACTCCATTCACCTTCGATATTCCAGCGTAGGCTCACCATAGAAGTTGTAAAGTGGTACATTTACCAGCCCGCCGCATCTCATACCACTTTTGCAACTCTTGCTAAAGAAATTCTCTAATACTTCCAGTTAGCCCTTCGTTATGATACTAGTACCTATTTTTTTACTGCATTTCGTCAGTCTTCTACCACTCGCCTTTCTAACCATGTCCAAGAATGGCGTAGAAGAAGGAGCTTGTGTAGATCTCCTACATTCAAAGACAATGTCTATATGGATTGGTTTCTTAGAATTCTCTTAGCCCCCATTGGTAAAGATGTCGTATCCCATTTTACTCAGTCTGAGGAAGAAGCACTCCAGGTCACGTTAAAATATGACTTGATCTATGCCCAGTCTGGTTATGTTTCTACCGTTTTACCGGATCCTCTTAGACTTGGTGGTGCCAATGCACTAGGGGCATCTCACGCTGCCGACGGTATCGTTGGATCTCTTTCACATCCATATTCTCATCCTTACATTATTTATGGTTATACCCATGGGAGGATAAGTTCCTCTAATGCTTATCCCCCTCCAGGCAACTTGTATCCCAGTCAAAGCATGTCTTATGCATTTTCCCAACTGCATCCACCGATGCCAGGGAAAAATTTTGCTCAACCTGTTTACCCCAATGGTGCCCCGCCTCCATATTATCCTTATGCATAGCCTAGCACTCTAGCCCCTCTAGCATCAACGCCCCCTGCCTCCCACGCCTTCTCAACCTCTGCCACAACAGCCACCTCCTCCTCAAGGTTAGGTGTATGTTCAACAGAGCACGACTAATCCCCCCAATTACAAGAAAAATAAAAAGGGGAAAGGAAACCAGAACCAACAAGTGCAAGGTAACCAGGGTCACCAAGGTAACCAATCAAACGCACCCCAATGGAACCATCCTAACACTACAAACAAACAATAGGGTGATCAGCCCAAGCAGAACAAGACACTTTGTATGAAAAAACCTTGTTCTTGTTGTGGTGTACATGGCCATTATACGAATGATTTTCCCCTTTTACCCCAAATGCACCAAATGTGGGAAGCCCAAGAAGCATCCCGAGGACAACAACCCACAATGTAGCTTCCTCCAAACATTGCGCCAACTCAACCAGCTGTGTTCACTAATCCTTTCCATCGGCAAGGTTATGTTGTTTCCCAGCCACCTAAAGTTCAGGATGCTCATCAACCTCAGAAGCCTGGTACCCCTGATTACTAGTTTCTCACGATGAATTCTAGTGATGTCAATATCATTGATCTCAACCTTCATACCTGGTCTTGCCAATACGACAAGAAACCCTCTTTGTCTGCACGTAAGTCCCAAACCAAATTATCCACAGAGTCCATTCTAACACCGAATGTTCCCTTACAGATCCCTCAGCCTAAGGTAGAGGTAATTCCCAAGATACCCAAAGGGCCATTACTCCAAAATGTTGCTTCTGCCAAAGCCGCCCACCTACAACATAGTAGATGACTTGGCTCAGCCTCTTTCTGTCACGTCAGCGCTGGAAGTTCTTGAGACGTGCCCATCACAACGAAAATCTCTACTATCTGCTCTGGGAAATGTGGATCCTTCACATGATCATTTGATCATCTTTGATGTTGACAAGTCAGAACAACCCCCTTTACCCTCATCTGTTGCTTTCCAAATATCAGTTAAGATCTGTAATTCCAATGTCCAACGATTTATCATTGACAAAGGCGCATCCACCTGTGTCATGTTTTCCTCTATTTGGAAGCAACTTGGGTCCCCAATTTTTCCCCATCGACCATCACTTTACGTGCATGGGATGGTCACCCTTCCCAACCCCTTTGGCATGTACCACAATTTTCCTGTCACACTTGCGGGAAATATCGTTTTCATTGACATAGAAGTCATTGATGCCCCCTTGGATTATAATATCCTCTTGGGTCGTAGCTACACATATGCGATATCAGTTGTCACATCTACAATTCAGCGTAATATGTGCTTCCCCCATAATAGAAATATAGTCACCATCGATTAGTTGACATATTATAAACCGAAGTCCCAGACCTCCCCTGATTCCATCATCTCTTCAATGGCCAATAAGAAATCAGTCACACCTCTCACCAGTGTCTCATTGGGAGTCTATAAATATTCCACCTTACTTGGTGCATTCCCTTGTCCTCCCCCTCTTGTCACTGAGCCCATCTCATCGAGTGTTCGCATGTTGCAAGCATCACGGGCTAACTAGAAGCGACCCGGTATGCCTAGTCAGCAGGTTGCACCTACACAACCTAGTGTTATTCACTCTGTTGGTGTCTCGTGTTTTGATAGTTTGGAAAATCAAAAGACAAGGCAACATCAGAACCAATCTTTAGAGTTACAGGATCTAGTCTTCCTGTTCTCAGAGAGGGATCTCTCAAAAGTTTGTTTGCTAAGGTTTATCCTGTGAGCTTATAGTATTCATTTTAGACTAGTTATTAAGTGCAGGTGTTGTTTGTTTGTTTGGTTGGATTGAATTGATACAGCAGAACATGAAAGATCTAGGAAGGATACATAGAATGGAGAAACATCTAGTTCATTGGGCAAAGGAGTCAAGAAAAGGTCATAACAAACTCATCAAAGGATATGGGATATCAGAGGGAAAATCTAACTTGGCCACAGGATCCTTTTGTTTTTGGAATGGGATGAACATTAATGATTTAGAAAGAGAAATTGAATTCTCAACAAAGGGAACCTGAAAACATAATTTAAACTATAAAGAGATATTTGATAGACAGGGCTAACCATAAGTTCTACAAACATTCTTTAAGTAAATAATGATTTCAAGACAACTTTCAAAATGAAATCTAAGATTCGGGGAACACCCTATTTCCTCAAATATTTTATTCTAAAGGACTTTAGAAAACATAAAATATTTACTGATAATTACAGTCATAGAAGAGGGAACACCTAAAGACATCCATGATCATAATTATAACGACCTTTAAGCCAAATGTTTAAGTGAGGACAAAGGGTAAGATAAAAAAAAACCTCTCTGATTCACTATAAGCAAATAACTTCAAAGGGAGACTTCAATAACAGTTTTTAAGTGGCAGAAGACAAGCAGGGAGAACCATAAATCATGCTGAAACCAACTGTTCAAACTATTAAGGAAATAAACAAGCATGAAGACTAAAGAGAAATTTTAAAGCCTCTAAAATACTTCAGCAGAAGAAAACATAAAACAGTGAAGGATGAACAGGTCTAAGGTGCTTCCAGGAGTCATTTCTTAGCCTAATACTTTCTATCCTACTGTAGTAAGAAATTGCGGAACATAATGAAAACGGGGGAAAAAACATAAAACAATTCAGAATACTTCACCAACAGCCAAGCTCATGGATCCAATGATAGAGCCTTCTTAGGAACAAGCATGCAACAACATCATAAAAATATCCAAGACTTCAATTTGTTCTTCAACTTCAACAGACTATGTATTTACTTCAAAGCGTTTCAGTATTACAACTTGTGATCAAACAATAACCAACCAAGCAACAAACAACACCTGCACTTAATAACTAGTCTAAAATCAATACTATAAGCTCACAGGATAAACCTTAGCAAACAAACTTTTGAGAGATCCCTCTCTGAGAACAGGAGGACTAGATCTTGTAACTATAAATATTGGTTCTGATGTTGCCTTGTCTTTTGATTTGCCAAACTATCAAAACACGGGACACCAACATAATGGCGATCACGGTGGGACACTGAGTAAAATCTGCAAAACAAAACACTCACTGTCTAAGTATAACATAAGTAACCTTTTTCAAGCACTACCAAGCAATGGTAATCATGATAGTATCTTTTGAATCAGCGACAAACTAAGTAACCCTTAGGATTCTTATAAAGCCTTATCAAACCTTGAAGGATTCAGTTACCAAGCCATAAGAGTGAACTTTGTACTTTTTGACACCCTAGCTAAGTGTTAAGACAGATTTAGGACACTCTCATAACTTATAAGACCAAAATAACTCAGAAAAACCCAAAAAAATTTCAGTTTGGCTTTATAATAAACTTGGTGGTGGACCATAAAACCTTTACCTCCAAAAGAGCTAAAACTTTCCACCTGGCGACTCCACGATCCTAAAAAATAGGCCTTGAGACTCCACTGGGAAGACCCCAAGTCTTAACAACATCATACAAACTCAGCTAGAAGGCTTTAAGATTAAAATTTTCCTTCTTCTGAAAAGATCAGTTAGCCTCTTAAACATTATCATATTTGGTTCAAACTTTTCTTTTTCAACTGGGTCTGAAAAACATAGCATAGTGGCTCCTAGAAAGATTCATACTAGAGCCTATCGTGACCCAAACCCACTAGAAGAAGTTGACAACCCTGAAAGTATACTTAGGAAATCTTCCAAGATAAAATTTTCAACTGTTTTCAGATCACCCTTGAGATCTAATTCAATCCTTGAAAATCTCGCAGCCCTACACCAATCACAAGTCGACTTAAGAAATCCTTTTAGAACTAGGTCACTTGATGATATAATTCAGATAGATTCTGAGTCCTCACTTTCATCCCCAGAACAAAGTGAACAACCTGGTAGTAGAGAAACCACACCACCTGATTTACATTTCCTTCTCAATTTAGGTGTCTCTCATCCAAGGTCAGCTCAACAATCTATCCCCGGTACATCCACATCTGTCCATCCAACATCCATTGTCCAAACCACCCCACTACAACCCACTTTCCCTTTTGTAAATCCACCCCCACCACCTATCATGGCAGCATGGTATGCTCCCCTAATCCTTCCTGTACCATTAGTCAATCTCCCACAGGACTACCAATCCAAAATTCCATTATATGATGCTAACAATGCTACAACTGCATCACAACATGTAAACAAAATGAATGACTACTTTGACAGAAATGAAATTGATGATGATTCTGTCAAGCTTAGGTTATTCGCTCAGAGCCTAGGGGGAGAAGTAAGAAAAATATTCAAAGGTTTAGCCCCCCATAGTATTAATTATCTCCAAGGCTTCCATCAAACGTTCCTAAACAAATGGGAAGTGAAGAAGAACCCTCTCCAAGTCCTTTCTGATTACAAAAATATCCATAGAAACCCTGGGGAAAGTGTGCAAGCTTATTGCACTAGATTTAATAGTGTGTATAATGCCCTTTCCCCAAAACTAAAACCTCCACAGGGCGCCGCTTTAAACAAGTTCCCTGAAGGGTTTGACTCTAACATGACCTATTCGCTAAGAGAGAGAGATTTCACAACTCTTGAAGATATGCAAAGGGGTGCTCTTTCTGTGGAAGTCAACTTAATGGAGAAGAGAGAAAGAATGAAAACTGAGAAGAGAGTATCTTTTAGATAAGAGTCTAATCCTTCTACTTCAAACTCAAAAATGGAAAGGATGTTGGAAGAAATGATGAAAGAGATGAGCATAATTAACAAAGCACAAGCAAATCAAAATGAAACTGCTCCTCGAAATAGAAATCAGAATTATAGAAGAGAAAACAATCAAGACAAACAGAATGAGAATGACCAACAGATTAGACCTCCCTTTCAACAGAATTATGTATATCAATATGAGGAAGACAGGGAGTTGGAAAGGTTGGAAGAATCACATGTAAACGTGATTGGATCAGACAGTGGGGATGATGTTTTCCTCACTGAGGAAGAACAAGGTTTCTTCTCTTATGATCAAAATACAAGCACCTATGAAGATTCTGATGACTATAGATTGGGTTTTGAAAATGCAATCATGGAGGTACATAAACAGTATGACCTTAGGAGCAAGGCAAGTATAGATAATTCGAAAGATAAGAACACTAGCACTACTGTCAAGAAAAACGCAGAAAACCAGCCCAAGAGGACAGCAGAAAAAACCAATATTTCGGCCAAAAAACCAGACTTAAACAAAGACAAAGGTGTCCAGCCAAATGTTGAAAAAAGTACCCCTAGCACTTTAGCTAGTGGTCCTACCAAAACTGTCCCAATTACCAGTCCAAATAAGGTTCAAAAAATCAGAGTTGCTGAAAAGAATTCAATTGAAAAAGCAGATGTAAATATCAACAAGTCAATTATTCCCTTCAGCCTTGAGGGAGAGATTTCCAAGATAAAAATTACCATCCCCCTAGCTGAACTAGTAACCCAAGAGGTGTACAAAAACCAAGTTTTGAAAGCTTTGAACTTAGGAAGTGATACAGACACTTTAAACTTGACAGATGACAAACCTGAGTCGTTGTTTGGTCCAGAAGTTGAAGGAAAATATCAAGAAGGGGTTGTCCCTCCCTTCTATGTTAGCTTGAACATACATGAGAAAATTTTACACAATGCCATGTTAGATTCGGGAGCTTCACACAATCTAATGCCCAAGGTGGTAATGGAGAGCTTAGGCTTAGAGATTACTAAACCATACAAAGATTTGTATTCTTTTGACTCAAGCCGAGTCAAATTTTTGGGTTTAATCAAAGATTTGTGTGTTACTCTAGCTCAGATCCCTGCTAAGAGTCTGGTTATGGATATAGTTGTAGCTGACATTCCCCCTAAGTATGGCATGCTCTTATCGAGATCTTGGGGAGCCAAACTTCAGGGGAGCCTTCAAATGGACATGTCTTATGCCACCATCCCTGTCTTTAACCAAAATAGAAGACTATACAGAGAATCTCACATGAAGTACATGGTGAGCAACATAGACAAACCGAACAACTCTCCAATCTATTATATTCAGTCAAGTTTAGATTCCTTTATCTTATGTAACGAAGATGAAATTACTCAACAAGATAAAGAGAACATAGACCCCATCGTTTCACCAGAAAAATTGAATCTTCCCTCGAATCAACTTCAAAACATCGACACTCAACAGCAACAAGAAAATGAGAATAAAGATGGCATACTTTAGAAAATAAATTTTGATGAATCTTGTAATAAGACAAGTGCAGGAGCAAGTGTGTGGATTCAAAATACAAAACATAGTTTTTCATACAAATTGGATTTCCCATGTACTAACAATATTGCAGAGTATGAAGCACTTCTCCTAGGCTTACAACTGCTTAAATAGTTAGAAGCCCAGAGGATATCCATCTTAGGAGATTCTGAACTTGTCATAAAACAAATCAAAGGAGAATACTCAGCTAAAAACCCAAGGCTTAGGGAATATTGAAACGCTACCCTTTATCTATTAAAAACCTTTGAAAAGTATGAACTTATTTTCATTCCAAGAGAACTGAATCATCTAGCAAATGGACTTGCTTTCAACG